>HG992288.1:19207086-20447385 GCA_905220595.1 Spilosoma lubricipeda
ACTTAACACTTGTTGCTTTGTAACAGCACTTACACTTTTGTACTTACCGTTTGCAAAGAATCTTAAATCGCAACACATATTCCATGTGACGTAGTATGACCATGTGTCTACTTTACGTTCTCAATTACAATGGTTACCTATTCGCCAGCGCCGCAGTCAGCGAGCGCTGACCTATCTCTTTTCGTTCCTCAACTCCCCATCCTCACCTACGTATCTTGAACCCTACCTTCGTTTCTTGTCCTCGAACCACGACAGAAATCTTCGCTCATCAAACAATTTGCTTCTCTTGTGCCCCTCTCACAATTCTGACTTCGTGAACTCTTCGTTCTTCGTGCAAGCAGTACTGCTATGGAATACGCTTCCACCCGAAATCAGGATGACAACTAGTCGTTTTTCATTCAAAAAGAATGTCAAGAACTATTTCTTGACGCAATGGCAGGAAATAAATAACTAAAATACAATATAGTAACCACAGTGTACGAATCTAAAGTTTATGTATTAGTGTGTAAAATTATTATATATATACATATATATATCAATATTTGTTTTTTTATATGTGTAGTAGTATTATGTAAGTTTATGTCAGTTCTATACACTTATTGACAAAATTATTACCTCTGACTTCCACCACAGTGCACCTACCTTACAATATTTCTACATCACCCAAAGGTTGGCTGGTAGAGAATGCCTTGGGCATTAAGCCCGCCGATGTACATGTGTGCATGAAGTTTAAATAAATAAAAATAAATAAATATTCACTAATTAAAGACTTTGCACTTTCCACTTAGTTAAAACACTTAATAAGAACACGTTTATACAAATACATCACTTAGGTCTTACCTCTTTGTGAGAATACTAAGCGGAATGCACTAACACAAATCAATCACTTAACACTTATTGTTTTTTTACAGCACTTTGTAGAAACATATTTACACAGATAAACTACTCACTACTTACCGTTTGCGAAGAACATTTAAACTGCAAGTAGAACAAACGAATTAAACAAAGGTATTAACATGAAAATAAAGAAATAAGAAAGTGAAAAAACAAGTAATACAGAAAAAAATATAAGATAAAATGATTATAACTAATTATCTTGCACTATTGCATCAACACAATTATTTCTATAATAACCAAAACCTATGAAGTTTCGTTATTATTGAAATCACTGTGTTGTCGTATTTCTAAAGAAATCAATACTTATAATGACTACGCTGCTGTTTGAGAACCTGTTCTTTTATTCTAGGTAAAGCTTTATTCACGTGTTATTTTTACTAAACATGATGATTTAAATTCAACTGGAGACAAAATTAAAATAATAGTATGTATTTAATAAAATTGAAATTGTGGTTATCATGATGACGACACAGAATATTAAGAAGACGATAGAGGACAAAAAACTAAAAAAGACGAAAAAAGAGTTGTTTACAAATACTATACTATGATATCAATCATTATCATTTTTGAAATCTGCTGAAAACGGATTTGTTTTGCTTAAAAAGAAAAACCACAAAAGAATTTCATGATCCTCTCTTAGGCTCATTCAAGAAGACCTTAACCAATATCAAATGTGTCGAAATCATTGCTAAATGACAAAAAAAAATACAAAAAAAGTGCACCTAATTTTCTGACGGAGATCCCTTTACCCAATTCGTATCTAATAAATATTAAATAAAACCACATTTACATAATGAAATACTTACTGTAACCCAACGCCACGTGCTGGAATTTACGCGATCTAAGCATCTGACGTCTACTGATATTTCGACTATTTCATCACCTCAACCGAACACTGTCAATTGTTGCTACCGATAATACACCGATTGCTCTCTTTGAGCTACCACGAAACTAGCCGCCCACTCAATGGAAATTATAATCATATCAAAAATATTTTGTATTGCTACATTTAAAAAAAAATGAATTGCTACCTGTACAGTTACCACCTTGTTGCTTGCTGCTATTATTTCAACACAAGTAAATATTATTATTATATTGTTCAAATAAATTAGCATTCATAAACACCAAGCTTTTTTTACGAAACCGATTGTTCTAGATAAAGCTTTGGTTACGTATATGATAAGGATTGTAAGGATTGTAACACTAACTTAGTTTGCAGTGCGAAAAGATTATTTCTTGAATTAATCCTAAATTGGGTTGATTTGACTGGAGTAATGCAGGAGAATAATCTTGGCGAATACCCCCAAAGGGGCTCAAAGAGTCAACACAATCATCGTGCCTCTTGAGTCGCATTTATCCATGTGTGGTGGAAGCCACTTATCATGAGGTAACTACATTGAAGTGGTACTAGTCGTCGGGAAATCGAGTGTCTTTTGGAATAGATATCCCTGGAATCCCGACGAACCCCGGGCACGGAAAAACGCAAATAATCTTCTTTTATGCCTCTCTTACGAGACATTTTAACACCAAATTTTAAGAACGAAGATTTAGTTAGTCTTACTTGTCAAACTACCGAAAACGAACACCGCTTTACACAATACATATAAAATAAACATGAACTATATCAAAACACAAATAAATGGTTGTACAGTATTACCTGCTCAGTTATCTTGCTACAGACTAAATGCGCTATTGTTTCAACACAATGAAATTACGTTACAACTAAAAATTTCTTAGAAATGCCAAAACAATTAATGGAAGTTCATATAAAACTTCTTCTATGAAGCTGATTCTTTTGTTCCGAGTAAACTTTGTTTACGCGTTATTTCAACAAAACACGCTAAGATTAGATAAGGATTGGGTGTTAACACAAAAAGCCAAGCCAGTATATTTGCCTACAACCTAAATGATTTTTTATATTGCTATAATTTTTCTTAGATAGATTACGTAAATTCTACAATGAAATTTGTGAACGAGTCCTATTTTCAGTTTAACTATGAAAATACGCTTCATTTAGTAGATACATTCTGTTAGTGTTTTTTTAAATATACACCTAATTATATTTATCAGGTAATCCCCTGCAATAAACCTTAGACCTATAATGAGACAACACACGTCTGATTACTTTTAAATAAATATTTTAAGCGAAGAATCATTAGTTAACTAAACTTAATTACATAAATGATAAAGAGCAATTATGAAAAAATGTTTGTCATTTAGCTAATAGCAATGACACATACCTGTAAACCACTCAATATATTGTCTACAATCATTCGTGTGATTTGAAACATTACTAAGTGCAGTACATTAACCTTTTCAGACCTGGCCCCCATAGATAAAGTGTTTGAAGTTTCCTGTTTGTGCTGAGCCCATATGGTCAGGTCATGTCAAGACCGCGCTATGCGGCGTACAATGTTTAAATAAATATGCAATTATTGATTCACCTGAAGATGGATTTAGCTAAAAGTCAATCACGTCAGAGTTACAATACTCCAAAAACTAAAACCACTGCGCAGAGAATTTAATCTTGAGTAATCTGTAACCTTCCGTGCTCTTCCTTCTGCCCTTTAGGTATCCAGCGAGTCTTCACTATATCTTTCTGACAGAAGTTCTGATAAAACTGCAGTTTCACATGAGAAAATCAAAAGACCACGTGGTCATAAATTTAGCTCGAGTCATAGTCATTACTTAGCCCCCAATTCGACAACAAACGGAACAAACTACAACTTTATTACGATAGAGAATATGCACGCCACAAATATGTCACAGCACAATTTCCCAACAAGTTTGAAATAAATTCGGCGAAAAAAACAAAAAGCCGGCCGCGATCAAGGCTACGTTTTTACAAGAACGCCATAACAGGAGTGAAGTCAGTGAAGTTTTGACGTAAAGCTTCACTTCCTACCACAGATTACAAAATATCATACCAAGAACGGGAACGATAAAGTTCCATATACAAAAAAAAAACTAATGACGACATCTATACCAATCAGCACAGAAAAAGATTAGTTAAATCTTATAGAGCTTTGAAAATTTTACATGTACTAACCTAATTAAGTTGTAATTAAGGTGGTTTTTTTTAACTTTAGTCCTCGATTGATGCAACTGGCAAAATTTAATTTCACTGACAGTGAAATAAAATTTTAGGTCTGTATTGCGTACATCTTCATTATGAAAATAGGTATACCAAAAAATATAAGTTTATATTAGGGACATGTTTTTATAAAGTAGTTTCCAAGATATAGAGATTCAAACCTTTTGTGTCCATGATGAGATGAATCATAATTTATTACACATAAATTAATTTTCGGTATCATCATCAATCAAATGTTTATTAGGATGGTTCTCATAAAGTTTATTCTTCGACTTAAGTACCAGGCAAAATTTATTTTCACTCTCTCCCTGCTCTGTACTGCATACGAATAGGTATACTAAAGAACATAAATTAAATGAGAGATTCAAAAATTGTGTGCCCATGATGAGATGAATAAATTTTTTTACACAATTAGTTTTCGGTAGCAGATATTTCGCTGCGTACCTATCTACGTTGTCACCTTACCTTTATTTTTCTCTCTGTTGTTTATTAATATCTTATATGGTTTTATTTTAATTCAATTTGTTGACCATGGCCAGACCAGAGCATTGAATAGCTTCTTGTGAACAATTATCCAAGCTGCAACCTTTAAGATTTCTCTGGAACACTGACGGACGCGGGGCATGGGAGCTAAAAAAATATTCTTATGATCGTCTTTTATGCCTCTTCAACAAGACACTTTAACTAAGTAGTAATGAATTTTAATAAAGAGATATTAGATTGATCAAAAACAAATCAAATCGATTATGTACAAAGGAAATGCGTCTAATACCAACTCACCTGACGAACATCGCTTATTTCAACAAAACACGCTAAGATTAGATAAGGATTGGGTGTTAACACAAAATGCCAAGCCGATATACTTACCTACGACATAAATGTTTACCCAAATTGTTATAAATTCTCTTAGGCATACACATCTTATAATTTAGAATAACAAACATATTTCGTGAATCATTGCTGTATAATTTATGTATATTTATATATAATTTATGTATATTGCTGTATATTATATCATCTTCCCGAATGAAGCTGCACTGAGAGCCATTTAAGCGAAATTTTAAGATCTTACTGCAACTATAATATGTCTTGGATTTCTACACACACTGGCACAAGTTCACACAAGAATAGATTAAACATTTCAACTTAATGATTAGAATCATGTATATTAATTGGTTGTCTAAATTAATACATTACAATACAAATGTCCAATCATTTTAAATAGTGTGTGTAATTAAGTAATATCAGGTCATATAAAAACAAAGGAACGTGAAATAACTACATTACATTAAAAACTAAAGAGTATCTGGATGATTATATCATCCACAACTTCGTTCAATAGCTGGACGCATCGGTCGCTGGTGTTCTTAAAACAGAAGGAAATCATGTCTAAATCTTCGTTTACTTCGGGAGTATCTTCTTTGTCATTCTCCCTCTTACACCCTAAATCATAGGCTAACCTTATACCCCGAATGCAAAGGTGATACTGTTTTCGGCAAACCTTTGACTTCGATATCGAACTGACAGGACAAATATATGAAGTCACGTAGACTTCTTTGCCAGCCATAGTGGGTTCAATCATTAAATTCGAACGAAAGGTCTCCTTCTTTCTTTTATATTGCTTTGCTAAAAAGTACGAAATTAGACGCGACCTTAATTATTGGAAAATTGACAGGAAGAGTTATTGCTTGCCAATAATGACTAAGGATTTTCACTGCTCTATAATTAAACATGTGTTCAAAAATATCATGTATTTGGGTTGGTTGAAAATATTAGAAAAATACATACTGACATTTGTAGAAAGGTGCTTAACCTGCAAAATGGTGATATCTAACTGAAAAAAAAAATTTTAAATACTTCTACTTTAATCAGTCTAAACCAGCGCCGCGTATATCAAACTCCACTTCCAAACATAAATACCACCTTCATTAAAAGACAGCCTATCTACCTCCGCCCTAAGGTGTACAATAAAGTTTGTCAATTACACACACATATTATTAGGTTATCAACGAGAGAAGCAAAGCGACTGGTCACAGATTGGCTGCTGAATCTTTCTTACGATGAAACGGAACTGATTCTTCCAAATCATAGGCAATAACGGCAAAACATAACACACTCACAAACACACACGCATACACTGACACACAAACTCGCATCCAAACATATCCACACTTACACATGATTACACTCTCAACCACAGATGATTGAACACAGTTATCCCACATAATTAAAGAGGTATTATTATTTTAACTTCTTTTTTATTTTTTATTAGTCTTAATTTGTCTGTTCTGAATTTATATTGATTTTATATTATATTCTATTACAACCAAATTACATACTTAACACACACATTTTGTATAAATACTCTATAAGTTAGAACTGCTGTCCTTGTCATAGTGATGATATGGTGCTAATTTCTGATTAATTCTAACTACAAACAAGTCTTTTGAACATCACATTTTTTTTACTTTCATTTCTGGTTTTGTTTGGAGAGATTTTGGAACATCAGAATTAGCACCAATCAATAATGAATGATCTGCTCTTGGTTGCCGCGACACAAGCCTTGAGCTTAGTGCGGAAACCGCCGATAAGTTTGAACCTGTAAATTGTTTCTGTACAAATAAATAAATAAATAAATAAATAAACTCTAGGCAAGTCCCGTATACTAAAATTTTTAACAAAATAAATAACCGACTTCAAGAACGACCAAATTGATCGATTTCTCTTGTAATTATTTTACCATTAAACAGATTATAGTGAGCTAACCAAAACAAACTGTTTAGCTTTATGATATTAGAATAATAAAAAATTTATATACTCATCATTATAAATTAAAAATTAATACCATGCAAAGTCATTGTATTTATTTATCATTTCTCAAAGTTATCGCTCTAAATACTTTTTATTATTGCTTGTGCAAAGTCATCACAACAAAGTTTATTTTATCACTATGTAATGTAATCATAACCAATTTACAGGATTGTCCAGTCTGTTTTGTACGCAAACGTCAAGAAAACAAACTAGTCAAGTCTAGAGCAGGTACAGGAGTCACAAGAAATCGAAGGTTGGAACAGAATTCAGATTAGTTTCTGGCTAAGGCCAAGATCCTTAGCATAAAAGGGTAACACTTTTGAACACTACACCGCGAACATATATGAAAATACCAGAATCAATTCTACTTGTCATTCTAGTCGCGTATGGTGATTGTTTGGCATTAACACCGGTTTACCATTAAATCGGACCTGCTGACCCAGTTTTTATGGTGAATTTAACACTAATTTAATATAAAATCGATGAATTTATCCTGATTATTTATTTTATGAGAAATTTATATCGTGGTCTCCACTCCAGCTTTTTTTTTATTCCAGCATCTTTCGATTAGTCTGACATAGTTCGGGATAGTTGGTGCCCCTTGGAGGCTTTCGTTCAGTAGGGGATTACGATAGGCTGATTATCTTTATACATCTATACTTTATATCAATAAATAAAACTGGAGTGTCTGTTTGTAACATTAAAATAACCGCTTTTTACCGCTTCTGACTTAGTTTCTTATGGTGTCTGTTCGAAACCGATCGTTGTAAATAAAGTTTGTAATTGCAACACTAGATCATGTTAAAGTGACATTTTAGGTTAGCTTAACATGTCATTCGGACAGTTGATTGAACTCTTGAGGAGGACTGAAGTCGTCTGCATGCATAAGATATAAACATTTATAAGTCATGAAATCGATAAATTTATTAAATTTCTTTAATAAGAACCTTACACAAAAAAATGTCACTTGATGCTATAATTCTAAAATAAAAGCACTATCGTCATCATCATTATCATCAGCCTATCGCAGTCCACTACTGGATATAGGCCTCTCCAATTGAAAATAAATTCAACATTCATATATATAAATTATGAGAACAGTTTGATTTTTCAGAATTAAATTTAGGTCCTTTATTTTATCATTCGTTATATAAACCATACGTTATCAATATATAAGAACTCACATCAATAATTATAGATAAGAACTGTTCTATAAGTATAAAATATCTTGTATCTTTTTACATAATTAGAATAGCGATATAACACATTGCAGTGTCAAACTTCGATGGTGATAAACGTGGCTTCAACAAAATCTAAACAGTGCAGTTAACAAACGATCAAATGGATAAAACAAAAACGATACTAAATAAACTTCTACAGCAAATAGCGGCAGATCTGAATTATGTCAATTACAAGATACATATTGATCCGATTTCTAGTGGCGGTGCGAACTACACTTCATCTTTATATAGCATAACGATCGAAGAAGGACCTAAAACTCATTATTTGTTTGCAAAAGTGGCGGCCTTAGGAGACAAGATGCGAAATGAAAACTCAAAATTCTATATCACAGAAATGGTTGTTTATACAGAACTTATGGAAATTTACAAGGGCTTGGAAAATGAGTACAATATACCACAAGAACATAGATTAATATTAAGCAAGTACTATGGATGTTGCCCTACAGAATACGAAGAAACCCTTATTCTTGAGAACTTAGTCAAGCAAGGCTATCAATCTTTTAATAGATTAAACTCAATCACTTGGGAATACGCAGCCTCTGCAATAAGAGAATTGGTAAAATTACACGCGTTATCATTTGCTTCCAGCAAATATTATCCTAAAGAGTTAGAAAAAGTGAGTTGTGATTTTAAATTTGAGTTCAACATGGAAAATGGGGGTATGATAACAGCTGACATAGCAATGACTGCTAAATCCCTCGAATTAGTTCATGGGGAGAGAAGAGAAATGTTGAAAAAGTTTTTAGATAAATACAACATAAAAGATTTATTTAAATCTTTTCAATCGTTTCGAAAACCAGTATTGGTGCACGGCGATTTTAGGCCCAGCAATTTGATGCACAAGATTCACGATGTAAGTTATTTTTTTAGTTTATTTAGTGACGTCTTTCATAGTCATTTAAAATTCCATATGGAATAGTATAGTAGTAACAAAAGTAACTACTAAACAAATAATATTAAATCTGGTTGGCGTTTTCAGTCTTGTTTTAATGCTTGAATACAACAGAAACAATACAGTATTGGTCTTTGTCTTTCAGTGTCGATGTTTTGGTTATTGTTAGTTGTAACTGCCCTAAAAATATGTTTTAGATAAATTTATAGTTCCGCCAGGGGTGATAACCACATGGGCCCGTTATTTTTTAGCATTTTCCATCACTCTTGTGAAAAGTACAGACGAGAGGTTCTCGTATTCCTAGCGAATATTCTCCTTAAGGACTTCAAGAGTCTGTGGCTTATTGATGTAAACTCATGACTTAAAAAAATCCCATAAAAAGAAGTATACAACGGTTAAATCGGTTGAGAAATTTAGCAAACGAGAAATGATTCATCAGGATATCGGTTATGGCTTGAGCAGTGTGCGCCGTTGCACTGTCCTATTGTAACCACATGTTCTCCAGTCTCAATTAGTTGGCCGATGTTCCGAGCTCCTGTTCGATATTGTGGGCAAGAATAGTAATATTCTCAGCAGAGAGGCATCTGGTATTGTTCTGGTTTTTTCAAGGCGAATATCCAGACGCCGCAGTGTTTATCCAGTTGATGTGGGACAGCCAGGAAATCTGCGATGGAATTCACGCTGCGCTAAAAAACTGATGACATGTTGCGCAAAAAAAATGGATAAAATAATTCTGCGTCTAAGGAGTAAACCGATTCATGGCTTGCCGACTTGTATTCTGTGCTTTTCACTTCACAAATGTTAAAATTAAATTGATCTTGGTGGCCGTATACAAAAGTTATAGCGTCCTCCCATAGTGATATGATAACTTTTGCCCCACCAATTATTTTAGCTTTCAAAATAAATTTATGACTTTTAATTTTATTCACATCGCTCGGATATTATCTGCAGGCAGGTACGGCTTTAAGATATACATTTTATGGTAATGCAAAGTAATATAGTTAATTCATCAATGGTCTTTAACAGCCCATTGTTGGATGTTGGCCTGTAAAAAGAGGTCTCACTTAGTTTATTAGGCGGAATTATGTTGCCGTATATAGCTTTTCGTGTTTTTTTATGTATGGCCCTGCCAAAATAACTCTACTCTGATAGCAACCATAAGCTAAATCCAAAAGAAGCAGTCACCATACTCACTGCGAATGCAGACAATGCAACAATGCAGCACAGTGATCCACACCATGGCGGCCTAGTGATGCTTCTGCATCATTGGGCCTCCGATTCGTATTCACCAACGAAACAAGACAACACGAACATTGTATGTTCGTGTTGTCTTGTCAGAATCTTTAGTAGCGAGAGTATTACCATCCCGGTCGGGCCGGCCTGTTAGTACTGAAACCAGCGTGGCTTTACTATCTTGGTGCTTACCTGACTTACCTGACGCTTATTTGACTACCTCGTTGGTCTAGCGGTTGGCGTGTGCGACTGCTGATCATAAGGTCTCGGGTTCGATTCTCGGGTCGGATCAAATGTTTGTATGATCTACAAATATTTGTTTCTAGGAATACACATAAATATTTTTAAATAAAGAAGCAAACAAACTGATAGCAAATGAGTACGACCCACCACACTGTTTGCTCGTTATTGCTATACGTGTTATTAAACACCTGATTCATAATGTTGAAGTCTTTGGGTGATACATAAGCATGGGTATCTGTCATTCATGGCAAATATCTACTCAAATATCTACAGAAGCAATAAACAAGTAAATACATTTCAGGATGGGAAGATAGAAATTAAAGTTCTAGATTTTCAAACCATGCAATATTCCACTCCAGTAATGGATCTACTCTATTTTATCTTCACTGGGTCTGATGGACAATTTCGAGCGCAGTACTATCAAAAGCTACTTGATCTGTACTACACAGAACTACAAGAGGCCTTGAAGAGGTTTCATATGGATCCTGAGAAGGTGTACTCCAGGGCTGAATTTGACAAGGACTGGCAAGAGGTAAATATAAAGTTAAATCATTAGCTAAAGCAGGGGCGTATTTACCTATAGTGCATGGTGTGCGGTGCACACAAGCGCAACAGTGTTAAGGGCGCCGGTCGCAGCACTTTTAGTGAACTTAATGAAAGGTGCTATAGTTACTAAAGGACGTTAAGGGAACGAATGCGCACGGGAGTTAATTCTATTTCATTATAAATTTTGTGTTACGAGCATTATCCGAAAAAAATCTTGTAGAAACACAGTCTTTAAAGAAACTTAGCCACTTATTAGCAAGTGACTGTAAAGAAAAATAATCTGCTATTTCAAGGAGATAGAAAGATAAAAAACTGACGAACTAAAACCAAAAAGCTTCCCACACGTCCCGAGACAAATTACATTTTCATCTGAGCTTTCTAGTTTACAATACTTAAACTCGTAGTCTCTTTGTAAAAGTATAGACGGACGGATGTAAAAACATTCAGTTATGTCGATATTATAAGGTTTTGTGCATTAGGATTCGTAAAAAACTTTTTTGTGATGTCATTAATTTTGTACGTCTTCGGATAATATGTCTACCAACAGACGCGTGCGTGCTTCAGTGCGGGCAGGCGCTGGGAGGGGTCCGGATGTGTTAATAACAGCAGTTCCCGGATCCCTCCCGTCTCAGGCGCAGAGTGGCACACCGTGTGGTTTTAGTCGGTCTGATTCCGACACGCCCGCCGCAAAACCCGGTGGGGTGACGGCCCGAGGGGGTTTTGACACGTAAAAAAAAGACTGGTGGATGATTTTTATTTTATTTTTATTTTTATAAATACGTAATTTTATTCCAGAAACTGCCGCTGGGCCTGAAAATCTCATGTTTTGGTCTACCTATGTTGACGGTTTCTGTAGAAGATGCTCCCGAGGTAAATGAAGATTTTGACATGAGTTCTTTCTCTGCAATAAACACGAGCGACCGATGCGCCCAGCTATTGAACGAAGTTGTGGATGATTATATCAAGTGGGGCATACTACAATAATTATGAAAAGTACTATTATTAGCAATACCAATAGGTAATACATATTATTCGGAATGTTGTGGTTACGAATACTATTTCATCACGCCGATTCAAAATTGAAGTGACCTGACTTAAAATGTATGTGGCGACTTCCACATACAGCGGCAATGAAAACAGCGCCATTTACCGAAGATACACTGAACTACGGAGTAACGTACTACAAAACTATTAATTCTGAATCGCACAATAGAAGATCACGTGCCGATTAGCATTATATGTATATATACAACACCCCAACATCAACCGTTAGGCCGTCACCTGCCAGGCAATATCACCTCGCCTGGTTGTAGGATCCTCCCTTAGTGTTGGAGCGACATAACACCCGTTCATTCGTCCACAATGTAATTTGTTTAAAATGAATAAGAATTTAGAAAAGAAGTTTGTAGAGTCAAACTCAAAGACGTAAACCATCATCTTTGTAGCATTTTAAAGTAATCTTTTGTGGTCGGATTACGGTAAAATCAGTTGGAAATGCGATTGCTAATTTCACAAACGTGAACTTAACCTTGAACTAGTTTAGAAGTCAATCAGAGATTAATGTAAATAAGCGTAGCTTATAAGGTATCACTACAACATAAATAAATGACAATCAACAATTTCGGAACGTTACATGCCACTAAAGCATTTATAACTCTCTTAAGTTATATGAAAGTCGTCACAATACTAATACCGTACTTTTAATTATGTAATACGATCGAAAGGAAAGTACAAGAATGTTTTTGAAGATATCTAATTACCTTTTTTATTACTACTAAGTCAAAAATATGTTTGGAAGTTGTGTGTGCATGGATTCGCGTCGTCGTTGCTTTCCTTCGGTGATTGGCTCTAATCACCAACGGCAGCGGGACTATGAGCACCTCTTTATGAATAATGGTTATTTTTTTATGAAATAAAGATATTGGATTTGGAATATTTGAATTATTTATCTTTCCTTTCTATTTTTAAGATCGCCCTGCAGATTCTGTAGACTAGTTTTGCTAATTAGTATGGGGATTTTATATTTGTTTAAAATCAAATTATTAGTTTTTTATCTAACCACATTAGCTTTCATTTCAGTCAGATTTTTATCAGTTTTCCTTTTCCACATGTAATTTTTGTCAATTCCCTGTGTAAAAAGAATACGTATTCCAAGGCCAAAACCTTATTATTTTAACACGTATATAACACTGGCAGTAGATAAAATAATCCATACCAATATTTTAAACTCGAAGTAAGTCTGTGTGTTATACTTTTACGGGTACAACTTATTTTTTCCAAATCGGGCACCAATTTTAATAATTTTTTGCGTGGAGATGCTTTGAAATAGTATCTATTATTATTATACGCTGATTGTTTTACATATATTTTAAGTAATAAATGTAGCAGAGAGCTACGAGGTGACCGGTCGAATCACTGTGACACCCGAGCAGTCGATCACTTAAGTATGCCCCATTTTACGTAATCATTAATAACTCCGTTCAGTCTCTCGACGTAAAGATCACTGGACTCTTCCACAGCAAAGGTGGAAAAGTTCAAGTCCTCATTCACTTCAGGGGTGTCCCTCACCAGCATACTCGGTAAAGTGATTATTGCGATCATCAGCCCGAATGCAAGTTTCTGAAACAATACATAAGATATAATAACATATTATTATGTTTATCAATTATTAGAATGAGTTTAGTGTAGCTCCCACCCAACGTACTGAGTATTAGTAAAAATAGACCCGGACATTTTTCGTATTGAGACGAATTAATAGTGGCGCTACCTCAATTAACCCATGGGTGCCGTAAGAGGCAACTAAGGAAATAATAATCTTCATTTATGCAAAGATTTGCTCACAAAATTATTAACATAATTTATCAGTAAATATAAATATTTTAACTAAAAATATATCTGGTCCCCCTCTAGGATTCCCTGTGTCCTGGATTCTGCTAGAAAACATCTCTGCAAAGAGAAGGAAAGTTTTGTACATGTACATAGGCAAAAACCCAATTTTTATGGAAAGAAATTTAATGGAAAGAAAGATAGAAAGATCCAAATCCAAAAGTAGATTATTAAAGACTGTTGATACGATGTGTTGATGTGAATGATACAATGACGCAGACTCTATTAAATACTCGGCAAAAAGCAAATAAAGAATTGAATAAAACCGATTACTGTGCCTCATTTTATGTCGATGTATGAATCTACAATGGCTATTAAAATAATGAGAATAGAATGATGGATGAGAATAGATAGAACATAATATGAAACCCACTAATCATGTACGCTGCATGATTTTTAACTTCAAGAAAAATGAAAATTGAGAATAGTCTTGAGATGTGTCGTTGATGCGAAATTATTAAGTTATAGGTGATTACTTCATATTTATAAAACGGTGGATATAGGTATAGGGTTAAGGGTCGACGAACAAATTTTCTAGTTTTAACCAAATTTAAATGTCATGTACTAGCTTTTAAGCAGGCTTTTTAAGCCACTTTCGAAACTTTACAATAATGACTCTAGTAGCACGGTTCTGAAATATCACTCCTATGAAGAAGAACCGAGAAGAAACTCTATAAATTACACGTAAAAAAGAAAAAAAATACAATATGTTGTGTACATTATTATTTATGTATGCAAGAATAATATTCCTACGTCATATATTCTTAAATTATTATAATTTATACATAGCTAAGCCTGATCAGCTATATCAGCTTATTTCAGATATGAGTTTATTACGATCACGTAGTATTTAAACATTCTTTATTTCGTCGAGAATAAGACGTGATTAAATGCATTATAGAAATAAATTTTAGTATATATAATGCATAATGTAGTTTTGTAAGTTGCATGGCTCCGGGGCTTCTGATTAATAAATACTATTTACATATAAGTTCGCTATAAATAACGTAAAAAAGAATAATGTATTAGTATTATTTTTAAAAAATACAATCCTGGATTCATTCATGAATCGATCATGGAAGAGTAAAGATTAAATAAAATAAATCTAAAAAAGATGTGTAATACAATACATGCAGCAAGTTTTTTTCTAGAAAACGTAAGAACTAAATGAAACAAATCTGACCTCTTTTATTTCAGATTGGAAGTGTTCTCTAGAATACACCACGTCTGGATTTAGTCCCAGCCTCTTCATGGACGTATATAGTTGGGTGTAGTAGTGATCCAACATCGTCTCATAATGCTGCTCCCGTAGCTGTTCGTCAGACCCCGTGAAGATGAGAAACAGTAAATCTAAAACGGGGCTGCCTCCGTATAGGGTCTGCATATCTATTATTTTGATTTCCATGGTACCGTTCTGAAATCATTCGTGATCATGGATAGACTGGTGTGAAATTAAAACTATGTGTAAAAAACGTACAAGTCTAAAAACTGTCATAATATTACATTTTTTTTGTTTGCTATTGTCAGGAAAAAGTATGTATTAAAGAAAATTATAAGAAACCAGAAGGGTAAAATATTACGAAAAAAATAGCGGTACGAAGTTCACCAGGTCAGCAAGTAAACAATAAGATTAGATGGTCGGACGGTCTCCAATTTATCTCAACCACATTTTCATATTTTATGTCATTAATTTCATCACGACAAAGACTTGAAGACTTTAGTTTTGAACTCTTTAATTACTTGTTATTGCCAGAAATAGCCAATTTGGCTAGTTGCAATCTCATGAAAATAGACTACGTTTTTTAACTGTTTTTTAACCGTCCCTACTAAACCATATCTGTCTGTGTACAAATCAAATTAGATAATATGAACCTATAAACCTTTATTTCGGGAGCTTAATAATAGCTACTGTATTATCGACGTTGTGACTTAATTTGCGAAATTCCTTATCAAAGTATTGGTTAAGTAAGTTACGTCCGTATCAAAGGAATACACATATTGTATCTTAACTAAAAGTGATATTTATTTAGTGAACTAACTTACGTTCAAAATCTTGTGCATCAGATTACTTGGCCTAAAATCTCCATGTCCTAATACCAAAGGTCCAGAAGTTTTGTAAAAATCACCATACGCAGCCTTGTCAAACGTGTCAAGGAATCTCTGTAGCTTGTCTTTAGTTTCTTCTTTCGCACTCTTAAGCGCCGTAGCAAAAACAGTTTCAAGGTAACCTACCAGAGCTGAACCGGCATGAGTCACCCAGTTCCCTTTGTTCACATAATCAATAACTTCGATGTACTCGTTTGGATGGTATACACCATATGCCAAAGACAGAGCGTGCATTTTTGCTAACTCTGTTAGTGCACAAGTTGCATATTTTAAATCAAAACACTTAAATCTATCAAATGCCTTATAACCAGCTTCAACAAAGTCTTCAAGAACTAGAGTTTCTTCATACACTACAGGATTACAACCGTAGAATTTAGCAAATTTCAATCTGTGTTCTTCAGGAACTTGGTGTCCTTCTTCTAATCGTTTGTATACTTCAGCTAGTTTCGTGTAAGCAAATATTTCTGTTTCATATACCTTCGGTGCTTGTAGTCGTAATAGTTCCCCGGCCGAGGCTACTTTAGCAAACATATGAACAACTTTCTCGCCCTCCGTGACGGTTACATTAAATAGAGTTGAAGAAAAATTTGCACCTCCACTCGATACCGGTTTGATTTTTAAATTGTAGTTCACAAAGTTTTGTTCTTTTGCGATTTGCAATAAAAGTTTATATAAAATTTCTTCTGATTTTGTCATAATTTATTTTTTTAATTTTACACTTTAATTAATGAAATAATATGACAATGTTTTGACACATAACGATTTTAAGCACCAACACGAAGTACAAGCGCTCGCGCTCGGCCGCTTCGCCGTCTGACTATCGAAATAGTTCCACTATGGTTTGATAATGATAGCCTATTAAATATTACATGCACGAGTAACCTATTTAGTCCAAAATACGCTAAGATAATTGAATACGGTGTATGCGATAGCTCAGAGTAATGTAACATTAATAAACAAAGAGAACTAGTGACACTTGTTGGCAAAAACTATTGAAAATGGCAAAGTTGTTGAAAACATACTAGGAATATATTCTAGGAATATATACATTAAACAGACACAAAGAACACCCAGACTCAGAATAACAATTTGTGAATCACACAGAGTATGGCCCCATGTGAAGTTTGAAATCAGAACACTTGGCTAAGTAGAAAGTGACGTGTCAACCGCTTCAACCACTAGGCCACAGGTATAGTCTTAAAATGCTCAGCAAAATTGAACAGAGTTACAGTAGCTAGTAATAAAGTAATAGAAAATTAGTCAAATACCATTTATGGTTTAAGGTAATTTAATAAATACGTGTAAAATATTTGTACATACATTTTGAACGTGGAAGAGCTACGCTTCGGCAAGAATGGGCCGCCTCGACCGGAGTGATACCACGGCCTCACAGAAAATCGGTGTGAAATAGCGTTTGCGCTGTGTTTTACCGACTGAGTGCGGATACCGGAGGCCCATACTCCAACCCCTCGCCACATACCTTTCCTCATCCTACAAAGGTCGGCAACGCACTTATGACGCCTCTGGTATTGCGGGTGTCCATGGGCGGCGGTAATTGCTTACCATCAGGTGATACGTCTGCTCGTTTCCCCCTATACCATAAAAAGAAACACACATAAACACACACATACATACATACACACATGTCACAGTGTCACCACCAGCTTCGTAGCCAAGAAGGATACATAGAGAATGAACCATTCATACATAGCGTGATAAACATAATCAAATTTATTTACCATAAAACAGGATATAGTGAGCCGGTCAAATCAAGCTCTTGAGCTTTTTATAATATGACAATTGATATAAATATTTTGTAAATTCATCATTATAAATTAAATATGAATACTATGCAAAGTCATTGTATTATTGTTTCATTTAATAAATTATCGCTCTAAATACTTTTTATTATTGCTAGTGCAAAGTCATCAGAACAAAGTTTATTTTATCACTATGTAATGTAATCACAACCAATTTACAGGACTATGAAATCTGTTTTGTGCAAAAACACCAAGAAAATAAACTAGTCCCGTTTCTAGTCCGTTAAATAATTAGCTTTATCGAGATCTTTACAAGAAAATGAATTTGATATTTGCCGTTACGATTCTTAATAAAATATACAATAGGTCTTGAAATCGCCGATAATCTTAATTTAATTACATATTATGTGAACCACTATCACTCCCTATCAGCTTCGTACCTGATATGATGATATGTACCTGATAACATCATATAATTATCGATAAGAGCTGTTTTATAAGTACAAAAACATCTTTGGTTTTTACATAATTAGGATAGCGATATCACAAATTACAGTGTTCAATTTCGACAGTGATAAACCTAACTCACAAACTACTGAAAAATCAGAAAAATTTTGTCCTAAAGAAATCTAAATAGTGTCGTTAGCAAACGATAAGATGGAGAAAGCAGAAACGATACTTAATAAAATTCTACCCCAAATAGCGGCAGATCTGAATTATGTCAATTACAAGATACATATTGATCCGATTTCTAGTGGCGGTGCCAACTACAGTTCATCTTTATATAACATTACGATCGAAGAAGGACCTAAAACACATCATTTGTTTGCAAAAGTTGCGGTCTTAGGAGACATAATGCGAAACGAAAACCCAAAATTCTACACCACAGAAATCGTTGTTTATTCAAAACTTATGGAAATTTACGAGGACTTGGAAAATGAGTACAATATACCACAAGAACATAGATTAATTTTAAGCAAGTATTACGGATGTTGCCCTACAGAATACGAAGAAACCATTATTCTAGAGAACTTAGTCAAGCAAGGCTATCAATCTTTTAATAGATTTAACTCAATCACTTGGGAATACGCAGCCTCCGCAATAAGAGAGTTGGTAAAATTACATGCGCTATCATTTGCTTCAAGCAAATATTATCCTGAAAAGTTTGTAAAAGTTACTCGTGATTTTAAATTTGAGTTGAACATGGAAAATGGGGCTATGGTAACATTTGACAAAGGAATGATTGCAAAAACCCTCGAATTAGTTCATGGCGAGAGAAGAGAAATGTTGAAAAAGTTTTTAGATAAATGCACCATAAAAGAAATATTTGCACCTTCTGAATCTTTTCGTAAACCGGTATTGGTGCACGGCGATTTTAGGCCCAGCAATTTGATGCACAAGATTCACGATGTAAGTTATTTTTTTAGTTTATTTAGTGACGTCTTTCATCGTCCCTTAAAGTTCATTATGGAATAGTATAGTAGTAACAGAAGTAACTACTAAACCAATAGTATTAAATCTGATTGACTTTTTCAGTCTTGTTTTAATGCTTAAATACATCAAAAACAATGCAGTGCTGGTCTTGGTCTTTCAGTGTTAATGTTTGGTTATTGCCCTAGAAAATTGTGTTTTATATCGTAACATATAACATAATTTACAGTGTTGTCCGTTTGTTGGTAATTAACAGAATATTAATAATCACTTACATAGATACAACGTATTTTTTTTTTTGATTCCAATCATACTGCGATAAGTTTATTCTATCAGGTGGGACAAAAGTAATCACGCTATGTTCTTTAACCGTAATTTTGCAAATTTGTTAAGCGGCCACCACCAGGGGTGATGACCACAGGGGTCCGTTTTTAACGGTTAATACTTGGTTAAATTAACGTTTTGGGCATTTTTCATCAATCTTGTAGAAAGTGATTGCTACAAGTTCCCGCATTCCTAGCGAATATTCTCCTTAAGGGCTTCAAGAGTCTGTGGCTTGATGCTGTAAACTCATGACTTCCAAAATACCCATTAAAAGAAGTAAACAACAATTCAATCGGTTGAGAACTTTAGCGACTGAGAAATGATTCTTCAGAATATCGTTAATGGCTTGAGCAGTCATGTCACATGTCCTCTAGTCTCAATTCGTCATTCAATTGGTCGATGACCAGTCGACGTGAACAGTCGACTGAACATCGGTTCAGAGCACCTGTTCGAAATTTTGGGCAACAGCAGCGATATTCTCAACGGGACGGCATCTCGTGTTGTTCTAGTTTCTTCAAGAAGAAAGGCAAATGCCGCAGTGTTTGTCCAGTTGATATTGGACAGCCAGGAAATCTGATGACTTGTTGCGCAAAAATTGGTAAAACTATTCCACGTTCTCAAGGAGAAAGCCGATTCATGGCTTGCTGAATTGTTTTTTGTGTTTTTACTTCTGTTTTTTTCCAATAGTGTGGTTACTTTTGCCCACCTATTATAATAGCTTTTATTATAAATGTTTGACTTTTGATTTTATTCACATCGCTCGGTCGGACGGTCACCATACTCATTGCGAATGCAAACAATGCAGCATGGTGACCCACGGCATGGCGGCTGAGTGATGCTTCTGTAACATTGAGCCTTTAGTCTTGCACACACCAACGAAACACGACAACACGATTGTTGTCATTTTATGTTGATTTTCTGTGCGAGGGTTGAACCATCCTGGTCGAGCCAGCCCTTTCTTGCTGAAATCAACTTGGCTCTACTACCTTGGTGTTTACTGTTTGAATATAGATAGGTACCAATCTAGGAATACACATAAACATATTTTTATTACATAGAAGTAAACAAACTGACAGTTTACATAATGGCAAATGAGTACCACTCTGCATACTGTTTGCTCGTTTGTCCCCGTAGGAAAAAAATGTTAAGTTGTTGCTATACGTATTTTAATCATATTGTGTGGGAAACGCCACTGGTGTTGCGGGTGTCCATAGCCGGCGGTAATCGCTTACCATCAGGTAATACGTCTACTCCTTTGCACCTTATTCAATATAAAAAAAATGTGACGGTATCAGTCGTCGTATGATCGTTACCATCCTGGATCACATTCTTCTTGCAAAATCTCATATCATAACTTTCTCACTCAATTCTGGAATTTTTCCCTCTCGCTGGCGTAAGGCCTTCATCATACCTTTACCCAGAAATACTAACTTCTCTCTCCCAGAACACTTTCGACCAATTTCTATACTTCTTTTCCTTTCTAAAGTGCTTGAGGCCTGCGTTCAAAGGCAACTCTCCCAGTTAGTTTATCAGAAAAACCTTCTCAGTCTCTTATAACCGGGGTTCAGACCCGGTGACAGTACAACCAATGCCCTTCTCAAAGTGACTAGTGACATTCAGGAGGATATGGAGGACACCAAAGTCACAGTGCTGGCTATAATTAACTTCTCTAATGCCTCTAATACCGTCTGTCTTGACTTCTTATTGGCTATCGTTTCAAATCTAATGATCTCTTCAGAAGCTCTGGAATGATTCTCCTACTATTTTCAGGGATGACAACAGTGTGTTCACATTGATGACTTATTATCAAGTTAGTGTGATCCTCTCACAGGCGTGCCTCAAGGCAGTATTATTACCTCCCTTATTATTCTTAGTAATCATTAATCTCGGAACCCAACACCTTCAGTGTGCGTATTAATTGTACGCTGATGACTTGCGAGTATACACCCAAACAACATTTCACATGCAATTAACAACATCAACAGGTACTTAGACTTCATAAGGAACTGCTCAGCGAGGTACGAGTTGTCGATAAATCCAACCAAAGCCAAGTGATCGTAGTGGGGAGCAAACAAACGTGAAGCAAGGTAGTAGAGCCACGCTGATTTCAGCACGAACGGGCGGGCTCGACCGGGGCGGTACTACCCCCGCACAAAAAATCAACGTAAAATGACAGCGATCATGCTGTCGTGTTTCGTTGGTGAGTGCGAGACCGGAGGCCCAATGATACGAAAGCATCACTAGCCCGCCATGGTGTGGGTCACCATGTTGCATTGTCTGCGTTCGCTGTATGGTAACCATCACTCTTGGATTCTGCTCATGCTTTCCATCAGGCAGAGTAGAGTCATTATGGCAGGGTCAAACATAAAAAAAAGCAAGTTGTATACGGCGGTCATTCCATCAGTTGTTTACAACAACGTGACTTTACCGCTGAGCGCAGTGGTAAATAACCTGAGGTTACTTTAAGAGTCGATATTTGATTGGCAGGCACAAGTCTCACACATCAGGTGTCTTCGAACTCTGTATCATCTCAAGAACTTCATTTCCGTTAAAAACAAGGTTATGTTTATGCAGTCCTTAATTATTCCCCTAACCGACTATGGTCATGTGTGTTATTTTGACCTGAATGCAGATCTCTGCAATAAACTAGACCGCCTTCTCAATGACTGCATTCGATTCGTTTTCAATCTTCGCAAGTATGACCATGTGTCAGCTTATCGTTCCTAATTACAATGGCTTCCAATCATCAGCGCCGTAGTTAGCGAGCGCTGACTGATCTTTCTTCGTTCCTCCGCTTCCATCATTACCCAAATACCTTGTACCACACTTCCGTCTCTTATGTTCCAAACACGACCTAAACCTTCGGTCAACAAATAATCTGCTTCTTTTATGTTCTCCTCCCACCTCCAACTTCCTCCATGCTTCCTTCTACGTGCAGTCTGTTCTTTTCTGGAATGCACTCCCTACCAAAATCGGGATTTCTACAAACCGCCTTACATTCAAGTTAAAAGTACGTGAACTTCTTCGGAATGAGTTGGCAATACAGTTGTGTGTACTAGTATAATATTTAATTTATGTATATTTATGATTGTATATAATTTATATTATTAATTTATGTAATAATAAGTTTATGTTAATTGGTTCTACTTGATGTAGCTTAAATATTATTTAAAAAAGCATTATTTACCCTGAATTTTTTATCTTTATCTTTGCGCCTATCGCATCTTATTTTTTCATCACTTGACAGAAGGTCGACAGGGAGACAATGCCTCATGGCATTAAGTCCGCCTTTTGTACAATAAGTGCAACAAGTTTAAATTAATAAATAAATAAATACATTTCAGGATGGGAAGATAGAAATTAAAGTTCTGGATTTTCAAACCATGCAATATTCCACTCCAGTAATGGATCTACTCTATTTTATTTTCACTGGGTCTGATGGACAATTTCGAGCGCAGTACTATCAAAAGCTACTTGATCTGTACTACACAGAACTACAAGAGGCTATGAAGAGATTTCATCTGGATCCAGAGAGGGTGTACTCCAGGGCTGAATTTGATAAGGACTGGCAAGAGGTAAATATAAAAAAAAAAATCGGTAGTCACAACAGGGCGTCTTTACCCATAATGTATGTGCGGTTTACGGGCGTAACAGTGCTTGGGGCGCTCAAGGAACGATTGCACATGTGAGCTTCCAGCTTCACGGGAATTTTATTTCATTATCATCCAAAAGATTTGCTTGTAGGAACACTCAGTCTTTAAAGAAACTTAGCTACTTATTAAAAAACGACTGTAAAGAAAAATATTCTGCTATTTCAATATGCCCCATAAAAACTGACGAGCTAAAAACAAAAAAGCATCCGACACATCCATCACATTAATGTTGGAGACAAAGTACATTTTCATCTGAGGTTTCTAGTTTAAAGTAGGTACTTACTGCTCTTTGTAAAAGTGTTGACGGACAGATGTAATAACATTCAGACATGTCGATGTTACGGTTTTGTGTATTAGGACTGACAAAAGAAATTGATGCCCTAAATTTTATACAGTTTTGGATAACTTAGGCTGGTAATGTTATAATAAATATTTAAATTTATTCCAGAAACTGCCGCTGGGCCTGAAAATCTCATGTTTTATTCTACCTATTTTGACGGTTCCTGTAGAAGATGCTCCCGTGGTAAACAAAGATTTAAGCTTGAGTTCTTTCTCTGCAGTGAACACGAACGACCGATGCGCCCAGCTATTGAACGAAGTTGTGGATGATTATATTAAGTGGGGTATACTACAATAATTATGAAAAGTACTATTGTTCACAATACCGATAGGTAGTACATATTATTTGGAATGTTGTGGTTACAAATACTATTTCATCAAGCTGATTCAAAATTGAAGTGACCTGATTCAAAATGTATGTGGCGACTTCCACATACAGGGGCAATATAAAACATTTGACAGCGCCATCTACCAAAGATATGCCAGAGACCGTCGCCTACCAGAGAATATCACCTCGCCTAGTTGTAGGATCCTCTCTTAGTGTTGGAGCGTCATAACACTCGTTCATTCATCCACAATTTAATTTCTTTAAAATGAATAAGAATTTCACAAACGTGAACTTAACCTTGAACTAGTTTAGAAGTCAATCAGAGATTAATGTAAATAAGCGTAGCTTATAAGGTATCATATCAACATAAATAAATGACAATCAACAATTTCGGAACGTTACATGCCACTAAAGCATTTATAACTCTCTTAAGTTATATGAAAGTCGTCACAATACTAATACCGTACTTTTAATTATGTAATACGATCGAAAGGAAAGTACAAGAATGTTTTTGAAGATATCTAATTACCTTTTTTATTACTACTAAGTCAAAAATATGTTTGGAAGTTGTGTGTGCATGGATTCGCGTCGTCGTTGCTTTCTTTCGGTGATTGGCTCCAATCACCAACGGCAACTGGACTATGAGCACCTCTTTATGAATAATGGTGATTTTTTTTATAAAATAAAGATATTGGATTTGGAATATTTGAATTATTTATCTTTCCTTTCTATTTTTAAGATCGCCCTGCAGATTCTGTAGATTAGTTTTGCTAATTAGTATGGGGATTTTATATTTGTTTAAAATCAAATAATTACTTTTTTATCTAACCACATTAGCTTTCATTTCAGTCAGATTTGTCATCAGTTTTCCTTTTCCACATGTAATTTTTGTCAATTCCCTGTGTAAAAAGAATACGTATTCCAAGGTCAAAACCTTATTATTTTTTTTTTATTTTTTTTATTTTAATTTTTTATTCATGTAGGCTTGTGTAACAGGCACTTATGAATAGTCAAGTCAATAGCACTTATGCATTAAATGTCAATAGGATACAGCTTAAAAAACAATTCATATTACAGTAACAAAATGTCCAAAATGTAGTATACAAAAGTATGCTTATGTCAAAATAGAACATATCACCTAATCAAGTAATTATACGAGCTAATTACGATTTATTGCTAGGGGGTCGCAGAGTGCAGGAGGGAATCGTATGCCAGACATCGTTATCGTCGATGTACTGATTTATTTTATAATATGCTTTGGATATAAGTATATGCTTAACAAAAGTTTTAAACTTGGTGTCAGGTAAGTCAGTAATGTTGGATGGAATTTTGTTGTAGAACCGAACGCAGTTACCCATAAATGAGTTACTGGTTTTGGTGAGTCTAAAACCTGGTACAAGTATTTTATTCTTGTGACGTGTATTGATGTTATGTATGTCACATTTTCTTTGAAATTTAGTTATGTTTTTGCGGGTATACATAATATTATCGAAGATATATTGTGAAGGTAAAGTTAATATATCGATATTTTTAAATCGTTCACGAAGTGAAACCCGAGAGTCAAGACCATATATCGCTCTAACTGCTCTCTTTTGTAAAATAAAGATTGATTCAATATCCGCAGCTGACCCCCACAGTAGAATACCATACGACATAATACTATGGAAGTATGCAAAATAGACCAATCTAGCAGTTGCCTCATCAGTCACTTGCCTAATTTTTCTAACAGCAAACGCTGCAGAGCTTAATTTACCAGCAAGGGATGCAATATGTGGACCCCATTGCAGTTTAACGTCAATTGTGATGCCTAAAAATACAGTTGATGGAATAAGGTCTAGGATTTTTCCATCTAATTTCGCGTTAGTATTTTGTACAACGTTACATGTCGAGAATCTGACACATTTGGTTTTTTCTGCATTCAGTAACAAATTATTTGCAGAAAACCAGTTAGATAACCTGTTGAGTATACTATTTGGTTTCACAACATCCCCATCTTTTCTGTCAACCTTAAATATTAGAGACGTATCGTCAGCAAATAAGACTATGCCAGACATGGTATCCCCAATCGCATGTGGCAGGTCATTTACATACACTAAAAACAAAAAAGGACCTAAGATCGAGCCCTGGGGTACACCCATATTAATTATTGATCCAGAAGAAGTGACATCGTCAATTGCCACTCTTTGCTCCCGACTTGATAAATATGATGCTAGTAGGTTACTAGACTTTCCTCGAATTCCGTAGTACCTAAGCTTCATGATAAGAGTATCATGATCTACGCAGTCAAATGCCTTGGAAAGGTCACAGAACACTCCTATAGCATCCTGTGAACCTTCCCAAGCCTCCAGTATAATTTGCACGAGCGAGGCGCCAGCATCAACAGTTGATCGACCCCTTGTGAAACCAAATTGTTTATCGTGTAAGATACCATTTTTATTAAAATGAACTAGCATTTGGTTTAGTATAATTTTCTCAAATATTTTACTGAGGACAGGTAGCACCGATATTGGCCTATAATTTGAAGCGTTACTACGACAGCCTGATTTAAAAATGGGCACTATTTTGCTGTACTTCATCAAGTCAGGAAACATACCATCAGAAACACAAGCATTAAAGATAATTGCTAAAAGTGGGGCAATACTCTCTATAACCGCAGCAATAGCCTTAGTGGATAGCCCCCACAAATCTTCAGAGTTTTTCAGAGCTAAACCTTTAAAAGTTTTGACAATATCAATAGACGTGATATTGTTGAAATTAAAATTAGGAACATACAAATCTACACTAAGTTTTAATATTGACTCTGCTGCTGAGGGAGAAGAATCAAGATATCTAGTTGTCTCTATGGGAATATTACTGAAAGATTTTTCGAAAAACTGAGCAACTTCAGATTTTACAGTGAGTATTTTGTCATTTACTTTTAGTTCAATTGCACTGTTTGATGGTTTGTAGTTTCCTGTTTCAGTATTTATTATCTTCCAAGTAGCCTTGATAATATTACCAGATTTTTTTATCTTTTCACTAATATAGGCAGCTTTTGCTTGGATACATACTTTTTTAAATATGTTAGAGTAGTTACGAACATAATTATGGAAATCATCATTATTAGAGTATGATTTTTTATCGTACAGCTCATACAGTACATCCCTACTACGCCTGATACCCTTGGTAGCCCAAGCACTAAAAGCAATGTTGCGTTTTAATTTATACTTTTTAATATTACAGTACTTTTGGAACGAGTTATTTATTGCATTAAACAAATTTTGGTAGATCTCGTTGGGGTCATCGCTTCGTGGCTCAAAAGTGTGCAGCTGCGAATTTAAGTCATTTCGGAATCCATCCAGGGATGATTTAGTTAAAGACCGACATTGAATAGATCTAGGTTTATTAATAATGTTATGGTAAAGTTGAACCACCTGACACCTGTGATCAGAGCGAACGCCAGCAATTATACTTTTTTCTTTTATTTTAAAGTTAGTTATTATATTATCTATGCATGTCGCGGAATGTGAAGTTACTCTAGTCGGCTCAGAAAACAAACAAGTAAGATTAAATGATTTGAATAAGGATACAAAATCATGCTTCTCTCGGGCATCCACTAGAATATCAATATTGAAGTCCCCACAAACTAGGATTTTTTTATTACTTTTTATTTTTCTTAAAGCATTCTCCATTGCTAGGAGGAATTGGAGTATACTAGCAGACGGAGGGCTATAAACACACAAAATGACATACTCCTCCACTTCTGCACACGCAACCTCACACACTCGTTCAACAGATGTGTTGCATATATCTAAACGTTGTTTACATTTTAAGTTATTATTTACCATAATCAGAGAGCCCCCACCTTCCGCAGAGACTCTCTGGAACAAACTAGCAATTTTAAAATTATTAATATTAAAAGACATTTTTTCTAGTTGTAACCAGTGTTCAGTGACACACAAGATATCAACATTATATTTTTCTATAAATAGTTCTACATCTAGAATTTTGCCAGAGAAGTGACTTATATTCTGATGTGAAAGTGTCAAAAAAGTTTTTGACTTCTCTGTTGTCTTACTCGTTAGTTTAAATTATTATCTAAATCAACAAAACTATGACTAGAAATTGTCACAGTGTCATTAGTACTCATACTAATTAGTGTGGAAATACATGGTGGTTTTGTCATGTTATGTATGACATTGTTAATACAATAAGATAGCATTGAAGCTATACATTGCTTATCTCTAATAGGCAGGTACACAGTAGCCCTTGTTTGTTTTAATTTGTGAATAAAGTTGTTTGTGTCAAAGAAAATAAATTTGTCACTATAGTGACTAACTAAAAACTGCATATGCCTATTCAGCATATATATATAATTATTTTGTTGGTCTGAGATGTTGTTGCAATAGGGAAAGGCACACAGAATGATCTTTTGGCAATTTAGGCTTAACATTTTTGAAATAGTATAAGTAATGTCAGATTTTTTTACACTAGTACTATTACCAACAAGCACAGTAACAACGGTATTCATATCAAAATTTGTTTTCAAAATAGTCCGAGTTATATGTTTATAGGACAACCCTACCATACAGTAATTACAAGAGGAATAACCCAGACTGATATACAATAAATCACCTAATCCTTTTCCTATACTATCAGAATACAGAAGTGCGCGATGACTATTATTATCTTGGGATAGGATTTTTTCATTCAATATAGTATTAACCTTAATATTATTACAGGATGTGTTTGTGGTCTCTAAGGAGGAACTCTTACTACTTGTACCAGGTAGATTAATGCAATCATTCTGTTTGTCATTTGGCAAGTAGTCTAATTTAGTTGTACAATTACACAAAGTTATATGCTCTTTCAGTTGTTTTTTAGAATTGACATATTTGTTATATACTAATTTTAGTGATGTCTCTAAGTTTTCTATCTCTGACTGCAAGCGTTGAGTGTCAATTTTGTAAATATTTGTGCTATCCTCTATTTTTATTTGATAATTATTTAATTTGGCAATTAATTCAACACGTTCCTTCCTTAATTGTATATTTGTAAAAAAGTATTTCTGTTTCTGTTTCAAATTATTTGTATATTTTCTAATAATTTTATTTAATTTTAGAAACCTCTTTTTTTTGTATCTACTCACATTATATTTATTATTATGACAAACAAAGTACCTATTTTCTACAGGGTCTAAGTTAATTAAATGTCTACTATTAAAACTACAGTTTAGTAACTCCTCCTTTTGATCAGCAAGGCAACTACGTCCCATAAGGTCTGTTTTAGGCCTTAAAGGACTTACTAACTTAAAATCGGTGTTACTGCACATTAATTCATCAAATAAATTACCTTTTTCTGTAACCTGGGTGCATTCTCGCTCTTTCCTTAGCTTAGATAATTCTAAATTTGTGCTGAGCAACTCCTCTTCTAGGTCCCTAATTTTCCTCAGAGTCTGCTCATATATATACCTACATTGGCTGAATGCATTGATTTCTTCTTGGAGTTTGTTCCGTTGTTCAATGACCTCCAGATGTAGTTGGTGTAGGTCTACAAGCTGCTTTTTCAGGGCTGTGGTTTGGCCAATAATGATCTTCATCTCTTCTTCATTGTCATCCCGTTCTTGTAAAAGTTTTTGACAATGGTCATTGGCAGCTTTGAGTTCAGAGAGAGCCATATTCAGTTTAACCTGCTGTTCCTGAAATGCAGCCTTACGGGTCATGATTGGCATGTTATCGGTCAATTCAGTAAAGTATCCCCGTTATATTGATTGAAAAATATCAATATATCATTTCCGTTATATGATGATTTCGAATCTGAGCAACTGTCATTGACAGATCAGATTTTGATCACAGTTTATCTGTCTTTTACTGCAGATACTTCTTTGCAAACATATATGCGATATATTTTAACATAATTCTTCACTTTTATGGTAATTTCATGTAAATAACTTCGATGTTTATATTAAAAACACATTTTTTAAAATTAGAACTATGATTTGTAGTTTACTTGGCAGTGTTGCCAGATCTTTTTTTTTCTTTTTTTATGCAAGCCCGAATGCAAGTTTCTGAAACAATACATAAGATATAATAATATATTATTATGTTTATCAATTATTAGAATGAGTTTAGGGTAGCTCCCACCCAACGTACTGAGTATTAGTAAAAATAGAACCGGACATTTTTCGTATTGAGACGAATTAAGAATATAGTGGCGCTACCTCATTCATCAGGTGCCGTAAGAGGCAACTTAGGAAATTATAATCTTCATTTATGCAAAGATTTCTTCACAAAGTTTTAATAAAATATATATTAATATAGACTGCCTCGTTGGTCTAGCGGTTGGCGTGAGCGACTGCTGATCTTGAGGTCTCGGGTTCGATTCCCGGGTCGAACCAAATGTTTGTACGATCTACAAACATTTGTTTCGTAGTTTGGGTGTTTTCTATGCATAATATATATGTATTTACAAAAAAGAAGTATTTATGTATTTATATCAGTTGTCTAGTACCCATAACACAAGCTCTGCTTAGCTTGGGTCTAGATGGCGTTGTGTGTTAGATGTCCGAAATATTTATAAATTATTTACATAATTTATCAGTAAATATAAATATTTTAACTAAAAATATATCTGGTCCCCCTCTAGGATTCTCTATGACGTGGATTCTGCAAGAAATCATCTCTGCAAAGAGAAGGAAAGTTTGTACATGTCCTATACCAAGTCAGCGTGGTGTAATAGGCCAAAATCTCATTTTAAGGAGAGGTCTAAATTCAAAAGTAGATTATTAAAGACTGTTGATACGATGTGTTGATGTTAATGATACAATGACGCAGACTCTATTAAATACTCGGCAAAAAGCAAATAAAGAATTGAATAAAACCGATTACTGTGCCTCATTTTGTGTCGATGTATGAATCTACAATGGCTATTAAAATAATGAGAATAGAATGATGGATGAGAATAGATAGAACATTATATGAAATCCACTAATCATGTACGCTGTATAGTTTTTAATTTCAATAAAAAAGAAAATTGAGAATAATCTTGTGTAGTTGATGCGAAATTATTAAGTTACAGGTGATTACTTAATATTTATAAAACGGTAGGTATGGGGTTAAGGGTCGACGAACAAATTTTCTAGTTTTAACCAAATTTAAATGTCATGTGTACGAAAGTGGCTTTTAAACCGGCTTTATAAGCCACTTTCGAAACTTTACTTGACTCTAGTGAGTGACACTAGTCACGTGAGTATCACGGTTCTGAAATATCACTCCTATGAAGAAGAACCGAGAAGAAACTCTATAAATTACTCCAAAAAAAAATAGAAATTTACAATATGTTGTGTACATTATCATTTATGTATGCAAGAATAATATTCCTACGTCATATATTGTTAAATTAATAGAATTTATACATAGCTAAGCCTGACCAGATATGTCAGCATATTTCAGATATGAGTTTATTACGATCACGTAGTTTTTAAATATTCTTTATCTCGTCAAGAATAAAACGTGATTAAATGCATTATAGCGATATATTTTAGTATACATAACGTAGTTGTAAGTTGGTATAAAAAGCATGGCTCCGTGGCTTCTGATTAATAAATACTACTTACATATAAGTTCGCTATAAATAACGTAAAAAAAAAATGAATTACTATTATTACTAAAAAATACAAACCTGGATTCATTCATGAATCTATCATCGAAGAGTAAAAAGATTAAATAAATTAATCTAAAAGAGATATGTAATGCAATACATGCAGCAAGTTTTTTTTCTAGAAAACGTAAGAACTAAATGAAACAAATCTAACCTCTTTTATTTCAGATTGGAAGTGTTCTCTAGAATACACCTTGTCTGGATTTAGACCCAGCCTCTTCATGGACGTATATAGTTGGGTGTAGTAGTGATCCAGCATCGTCTCATAATGCTGCTCCCGTAGCTGTTCGTCAGACCCCGTGAAGATGAAAAACAGTAAATCTAAAACGGGGCTGCCTCCATATAGGGTCTGCATATCTATTATTTTGATTTCCATGGTACCGTTCTGAAATCATTCGTGATCGTGGATAGACTGGTGTGAAATTAAAACTATGTGTAAAAAACGTACAAGTCTAAAAACTGTCATAATATTATATTACAAACTAGCTGAATCCCGCGGCGTTACCTGCGGTTATCGTCGTACCGCGAATAACGCCGCGGAACAAAGTTAGTCTTAAAAAAGTAGCCTAAGTTACTCCCTGGATCATCAGCTACCTGTCGGTGAAAGTCCCGTCAAAATCTGTCCAGCCGTTCCAGAGATTACCCCGAACAAACAAACAGACAGGCAGACAAAAAAAAAAATAACTACATTTTTGGTATATGTACCGTGTATACATATGCATGTATACACGGTATACATATGTATACATATACAAATGCATTTAGTAAAAAGTGGTTATTTTAATATTACAAACAGACACTCCAATTTTATTTATCTGTAAAGATTAAACTTTACAACATATGTTGTGGTTGGAATCCCCAATAACTCGTACACAAGTCTAACGTAATCATACAAACCCACTACATTCATTACAAATCACAACAAAAATATTTACATAACTCATCTTTGCCATAATAAGTTTCAAGGTTACAAAACATAAACCTGTTCAACAAATGCGTAGTTAATTATAACTGCCGCTAGTATGTCAGTGCTATATCACTTATTATGTGTACAGTGAATATTCATACCACTTTGATTTGATTCACTTTTAACTTATTTTAAGATAATCCTACTAATCCTACTAATCCTACTAATATTATATCCTACTAATATTATAAATGCGAAAGTTTGTAAGGATGGATGGATGTTTGGATGTTTGTTACTCTTTCACGCAAAAACTACTGAACGGATTTGGATGAAACTTTACAGTAATATAGCTTATACATCAGAATAACACATAGGGTACTATTTGCCGCGATAACCGACATATACGCGGGCGGAGCCGCGGGCAACAACTAGTTTAATATAAATAAAAATTAATGACTGACATATATGTACGCGCATATCTTCCGATTTACTGCACTAAATTGAATAATTCTTTTTTTTGTTTGCTATTGTCAAGAAAAGGTTTGTATTAAAGAAAATTATAAGAAACCAGAAGGGTAAAATATTACGAAAAAAATAGCGGTACGAAGTTAACCGGGTCAGCAAGTACACAATAAGATTAGATGCTCGGACGGTCCCCAATTCATCTCAACCACATTTTCATATTTTATGTCATTAATTTCATCACGACAAAGACTTGAAGACTTCAGTTTTGAACACTTTAATTACTTGTCATTGCCAGAAATAGCCAATCTGGCTAGTTGCAATCTCATGAAAACAGACTACGGTTTTTAACTGTTTTTTAACCGTCCCTACTGAACCATATCTATCTGTGTACAAATCAAAATAGATAATATGAACCTATGAACCTTTATTTCAGGAGCTTAATAATAGCTACTGTATTATCGACGTTTTGACTTACTTTGCAAAATTCCTTATCAAAGTATTGATTAAGTAAGTTACGTCCGTATCAAAGGAATACACATATTGTATCTTAACTAAAAGTGATATTTATTTAGTGAACTAACTTACGTTCAAAATCTTGTGCATCAGATTACTTGGCCTAAAATCTCCATGCCCTAATACCAAAGGTCCAGAAGTTTTGTAAAAATCACCATACGCAGCCTTGTCAAACGTTTCCAGGAATCTCTGTAGCTTGTCTTTCGTTTCTTCTTTCGCACTCTTAAGCGCCGTAGCAAAAACAGTTTCAAGGTAACCTACCAGAGCTGAACCGGCATGAGTCACCCAGTTCCCTTTGTTCACATAATCAATAACTTCGATGTACTCGTTTGGATGGTATACACCATATGCCAAAGACAGAGCGTGCATTTTTGCTAACTCTGTTAGTGCACAAGTTGCATATTTTAAATCAAAACACTTAAATCTATTAAACGCCTTATAACCAACTTCAACAAGATCTTCAAGAACTAGAGTTTTTTCATACACTACAGGATTAAAACCGTAGAATTTAGCAAATTTCAATCTGTGTTCTTCAGGAACTTGGTGTTTTTCTTCTAATCGTTTGTATACTTCGGCTAGTTTTGTGTAAGCGAATATTTCTGTTTCATATACCTTCGGTGCTTGTAATCGTAATTGTTCCCCGGCCGAGGCGACTTTAGCAAACATATGAACAACTTTCTCGCCCTCCGTGACGGTTACATTAAATAGAGTTGAAGAAAAATTTGCACCTCCACTCGATACCGGTTTGATTTTTAAATTGTAGTTCACAAAGTTTTGTTCTTTTGCGATTTGCAATAAAAGTTTAATTAAAATTTCTTCTGATTTTCTCATAATTTACTGTTTTAATTTTACACTTTAATTACTGAAATAATATGACAATGTTTTGACACACAACGATTTTAAGCAGCAACACGAAGTACAAGCGCTCGCGCTCGGACGCTTCGCCGTCTGACTGTTGAAATAGTTCCACTATGGTTTGATAATGATAACCTATTAAATATTACATGCACGGGTAACCTATTTAGTCCAAAATACGCTAAGATAATTGAATACGATGTATGCGATAGCTCAGAGTAATGTAACGTTAATAAATAAAGAGAACTAGTGACACTTTTTGGCAAAAACTATTGAAGATAGCAAAGTTGTTGAAAACATACTAGGAATATATTCTGTATCGTGACGGACTTTAAATTATACATTAAACAGACACAAAGAACACCTAGATTCAGAATAACAATTTGCGATTCACACAGAGTATGGCCCCATGTGAAGTTTGAAATCAGAACACTTGGCTAAGTATAAAGTGACGTGTCAACCGCTTCAACCACTAGGCCACAGGTATAGCCTTAAAATGCTCAGCAAAATTGAACAGAATTACAGTAGCTAGTAATAAAGTAATAGAAAATTAGTCAGATACCATTTATGGTTTAAGGTAATTTAATAAATACGTGTAAAATATTTGTACATACATTTTGACCGTGGGAGAGCCACGCTTCGGCAAGAATGGGCCGCCTCGACCGGAGTAATACCACGGCCTCACAGAAAACCGATGTGAAATAGCGTTTGCGCTGTGTTTCACCGAGTGAGTAAGGATACCGGAGACACATACCCCAACCCCTCCCCACATCCCTTTCCCCATCCCCCAAACGTCGGCAACGCACTTCTGACGCCTCTGGTGTTATGGGTGTCCATGGGTGAGAGTGATTGCTTACCATCAGGTGATACGTCTGCTTGTTTGCCTCCTATACCATAAAAAACATAGATAAACACACACATACATACACACATGTATACATAATATTATATCATTGTCATAGTGTCACCACCAGTTCGTAGCTAAGAAGGATACATAGAGAATGAGCCATTTATACATCGCGTCATAAACATAATCAAATTTGTTTACCATAAAACAGGATATAGTGAGCCGACCAAATCAATCTCTTGAGCTTTATAATATGACAATTGATATAAATATTTTGTAAATTCATCATTATAAATTAAATATTAATACTATGCAAAGTCATTGTATTTTTGTATCATTTAATCAATTATGGCTCTAAATACTTTTTATTATTGCTTGTGCAAAGTCATCACAACAAAGTTTATTTTATCACTATGTAATGTTATCACAACCAATTTACAGGACAATGCAATCTGTTTTGTGTAAAAACGCCAAGAAAACAAACTAGTCCCGTTTCTAGTCCGTTAAATAATTAGCTTTATAGAGATCTTTACAAGAAAATGAATTTGATATTTGCCGTTACGATTCTTTAAGGCCAATATTTGATATATAATTGTATGAATAATAAAATATACAATCGATCTTGAAATCGCCGATAATCTTAATTTAATCATACATTATGTAAACCACTATCACTCCCTATTAGCTTCGTACCTGATATGATAACATTATCAGTTTATAAGTACTCACATCCATAATTATCGATATGAGCTGTTTTATAAGTACAAAAACATCTTTGGTTTTTACATAACAGTGTTCAGTTTCAACAGTGATAAACCTTACTCACAAACTACTGAAAAATAAAAAATAAATTTGTCCTGAAAAATCTAAATTGTGTTGTTAGCAAACGATAAGATGGAGAAAGTAGAAACGATATTAAATAAAATTCTACCGCAAATAGCGGCAGATCTGAATTATGTCAATTACAAGATTCATATCGACCCAATTTCTAGTGGCGGTGCGAACTACACTTCATCTCTATACAATATTACGGTCGAAGAAGGACCTAAAACTCATCATTTGTTTGCAAAAGTTGCGGTCTTAGGTGATATAATGCGAAACGAAAACCCGAAATTCTACACCACAGAAATGGTTGTTTATACAAAACTTATGGAAATTTACGAGGGCTTGGAAAATGAGTACAATATACCACAAGAACATAGATTAATATTAAGCAAGTATTACGGATGTTGCCCTACAGAATACGAAGAAACCATTATTCTAGAGAACTTAGTCAAGCAAGGCTATCAATCTTTTAATAGATTTAACTCAATCACTTGGGAATACGCAGCCTCCGCAATAAGAGAGTTGGTAAAATTACACGCGTTATCATTTGCTTCCAGCAAATATTATCCTGAAAAGTTCGAAAAAGTTACTCGTGATTTTAAATTTGAGTTAAACATGGAAAATGGGGCTATGGTAACATTTGATAAAGGAATGATCGCAAAAAGCCTCGAGTTAGTGCATGGCGAGAGAAGAGAAATGTTGAAAAAGTTTTTAGATAAATACACCATAAAAGAATTATTTGCACCTTCTAAATCTTTTCGTAAACCAGTATTGGTGCACGGCGATTTTAGGCCCAGCAATTTGATGCACAAGATTCACGATGTAAGTTATTTTTTTAGTTTATTTAGTGACGTCTTTAATCGTCACTTTAAGTTCCTTGTAGAATAGTATAGTAGTAACACAATTTTAACAAAAATAAAACCGACTTCAAGATTCGACTCGATTTCTCTTGGATGCCATGATCAGATGTTAATGTCCTTATCGTGGTACGACCGTCTGGACATCTCCTTTCCATTAAAAAAAAGAATCATCAAAATCGGTTTATAAACGACGAAGTTATCCGCGAACAACCATAAAAAAAAAAAAACTCCTCCTTTTTTTGACGTCGGTTAAAAAGTAACTACTAAACCAATAGTATTAAATCTGGTTGACTTTTTCAGTCTTGTTTTAATGCTTAAATACATCAATAACAATACGGTCTTGCTCTTTCAGTGTTAATGTTTTGGTTATTGTTAGTTGTAACTGCCCTAGAAAATTATGTTTTATATCATAACATATAACATAATATACAGTGTGTCTGTGTGTGTACAATTTACAATGTGTATCATAACGTATAATATTTTCATTCACATCTTTATCGCTATAGGTGTAAATACCTACATCAATCCCTTATAATTATTTTACGTCTGTAATTTAGTCCCAGATACTCGTATGTAAACTACTGCGGTCAACCGAGCACTCTAGGGAATAGACAGAATTAGGTATATTTAAAAGAAAACACAAAATAGGCAATGTCTCTCACAATGCTTTTGCAGATGGATACTGTTAGCAGTAAGTCTTGCACGTCAGGGTTGCATATCTGTGACTAGAACTGGAAATTGTCTGACACCGCTTGTCAGCTAATTAACAGAATATTATTAATTACTTAGTTAGATACAGCCTAATTTATTTTTTATTGATTTCAATATCACTGCGATAAGTTTTATTCTATCAGGTGGGACAAAAATAATCATGTTCTTTAACCGTAATTTTGCAAACTCGTTAAGCGGCTAAGTGGCCACCGTCAGGGGTGATGACCATACGGGCCCGTTTTTTGGCATTTTACATCACTCTTGTCAAAAGTACATTCAACAGGTTCTCTTCTCTTTAAGAGTCTGTGACTAGTTGATGTAGACTCGTGACTTCAAAACTCCCCATTAAAATAAGTATACAATGGTTAAATCGGTTGAGAACTTTACCGACTGAGAAATGATTCTTCAGAATATCGTTAATGGCTTGAGCAGTCATGTCACATGTCCTCTAGTCTCAATTCGTCATTCACGTCGACTGGTCGATGTTCAGAGCTCCTGTTTGACATGTTGGGCAACAGCAGCAATATTCTCAGCGGAACGGCATCTCGTGTTGTTCTAGTTTCTTCAAGGCGAAAGGCAAACGCTGTGCAGTGCAGTGTGCAGAGTTTGTCCAGTTGATATCGGACAGCCAGGAAATCTGATGACTTGTTGCGCAAAAAAATGAATAAAATTATTCTGTGTAAGGAGTAAACCGATTCATGGCTTGCTGAATTGTTTTCTATGCTTTACTTCTGTTTTCTTCCAATAGTGCGATTACTTTTGCCCCACCTGTATTAATAGCATTTATTATAAATGTTCAGCTTTTGATTTTATTCACATTGCTCTGTTATATGAGACTTAAGTGTTTGAGAGATAAACATCAAACGGTAAGCAGGTACGGCTTTAAGATTTATATTTTATGGTAATTCAAAGTAATATAGTTATATTTATCAATGGTCTTAAACAGTTCATTGCTGGACATTGGCCCGTAAGAAAAGGTGGAGGTCGAGCTTATTCATACAGAAAACACCAAAAAGTATTATGCAGCCGTATACAGTTTTTAGTGTTTAGCCTAGCCCAGTGATACTTCTGCATTATTGTATCTCCAGTCTTGCACCCACCAACGAAACACGACAACACGATCTCTGTCATTTTATGTTGATTTTCTGTGCGAGGGTAGATCCATCCCGGTCGAGTTGGCTCGTTCGTGCTAAAATCAGCGTCACTCTACTACCTTAGTTATTACTGTTTGAGTATAGATAGGTACCAGTCTAGGCATACTTTGCCTAGGCAGGCAGGCTTTGGCATGAATGGGTTGGTTCAACTGGAGTGATACCATAGCCTCAAAGAGAACCGGTGTATTCCTTCTACGTGCAGTATGTTCTTCTCTGGAATGCACTCCCTACCGTGATCAGGATATTCACAAACCGCCTTGCATTCAAGTTAAAAGTACGTGAACTTCTTTGCAATGAGATTATTTATTAGCTGCTAATTATTTATGAGCTGATTTATTATTTAAAAACTATTATTTACCATGAAAAACTTTATCTTGGCACCTACCGCATCCTATTCATCACCTACAGGTCGACAGGGAGACAATGCCTCATGGCATTAATTCCGCCTTTTGTACAATAAGTGCAACAAGTTTAAATAAATAAATGAGTAAATACATTTCAGGATGGGAAGATAGAAATTAAAGTTCTAGATTTTCAAACCATGAAATATTCCACTCCAGTAATGGATCTACTCTATTTTATCTTCGCTGGATCTGATGGACAATTTCGAGCGCAGTACTATCAAAAGCTACTTGATCTGTACTACACAGAACTACAAGAGGCCTTGAAGAGGTTTCATATGGATCCTGAGAAGGTGTACTCCAGGGCTGAATTTGACAAGGAATTGCAAGAGGTAAATATAAAAAAGTAGTATAAACGTTATATTGTTTTAAACTTTCATGGTCAAAATCTTTAAAATAGAAATCTGCAGGATTGCTTGAACATACATGGTAGCAATCCCGCAGATTTATATTTTAAAATATAATATGAAATGTATGTGAACAATTCCTTTGCTGTGTTGGTGAATTTGTGTTGTGAATAATATGTATTGATACCACCTTATAATCGCCTTGTGCACTTAACTTTATTATATATATAAGCGAGGAATTGTCATTGGCTGTCTGTTTTCTTGTTTAATTCTATTTTGATTTAGTAGCTGTAAATCCTCCATAATATGTAAATAAATAAATAATCGTTAGTCACAACAAGAATGTCTTTACCTATACTGTGTGGTATGCGATGCACACGGGCGCAATAGTGTTAGGGACGCCAGTCGCAGCTCTCTATCTATCTCTATTTCTAAATCTATTTCATTAAAAATTTTGTGTTACAAAAATTATTAGAATTTTTAATCAATAAGATTTGCTTAAAGAAACTTAGCTACTAATAAAAAATTATTGTATAAAAAAATCCGCTATTTCAAAGATGCCCAATAAAAACTGACGAGCTAAAAACAAAAAGTATCTGACACATCCATGACATTAATGTTGGAGACAAAGTACATTTTCATCTGAGCTTTCTAGTTTACAATACTTATACTCGTAGTCTCTTTGTAAAAGTATAGACGGATGTATGTGTAGATGTAATAACATTCGGACATGTCGATATTATGGTCTTGTGTATTAGGACTGGTAAAAAAAAAATTACGTCCTAAATTTTATACAGTTTTGGAAAACTAAGACTGATAATAAATACGTAAATTTATTGCAGAAACTGCCGATGGGCCTGAAAATCTCATGTTTTGGTCTACCTATTTTGACGGTTTCTGTAGAAGATGCTCCCGAGGTAAATGAAGATTTAAGCTTGAGTTCTTTCTCTGCAGTGAACACGAACGACCGATGCGCCCAGCTATTGAACGAAGTTGTGGATGATTATATCAAGTGGGGCATACTACAATAATTATGAAAAGTACTACTGTTCACAATACCTATCGGTACTGTACTGTTGTACTCGGTATTGTGAACAGTATGACAGTAATACATATTGTTCGGAATGTTGTAGTTACAAATACTATTTTATCACGCCGAAATTGAAAATTCTAAATGGAAGTGACCTGACTCAAAATGTATGTGGCGACTTTCACATACAGCGGCAACAAAAACATATGACATACACTGAACTACGAAGTAAAGTACTGTACAATACTACTACCAGTCCTGAATCGCGCAATAAGAATTCTCTACTACTTATTAAACTTTTAGATTACTACTTATGTAAAAGTATGTTTGTATATTATGTGTGCCTAAATTCGCGTTATCGTTGCTTGCCTTTGATGATTGAATCCAATCATTAAGGGCATCTGGGCTATGAGGACCTTTTTTTTGAATAATTGTGAATTTTTATATAAAATAAAGTTATTTGATTTGAAATATTTGAATTATTTATCTTTCTTTTTTTACGCTTTTTACCCGGCTACGGCAAAGCCAAAGGAGGGTTATGATTTAGACTAAGTATGTATGTATGTATGTATTATGTATGTATGTATGTATGTATGTTTGTATGTATGTATGTATGTATGTATGTTCATTTGTTCCCTCGTAGCTCCTTAACTACTCTTTAGAACTAGACAAATGAGGTGTCGTTAGAAGCGTCATGATCGTTTGCTGGTTATAGGCTATATGACGTGTCACTGAATCTAATGTGGCGCCCTCTAGATGACATAAAGTACTGTAATAAAAAATAAATTTCAGATAAATATGTCGTGTTTGGTATCATTGGAAAGGGCGTTACTTGTACATTTCAAACATATATATATTATTAGCATTCGCTCGTGACTTTGTCCGTATTTATTCGATAAGTGTGGTATTTCTATGGTATGTTTATTTATTCCCTCCTTCTTTCTAAACTACTAGTCAGAATAAGACAAATGAGGTATGTTAGAAGCGTCTTGATCGTCCGCTGTTTTTAGGTTCTGTGACGTGTCACTGAATCTAATGTGGCGCCCTCTAGACGACGTAAAGTACTGCATAAATTTTTTTTTTATAGAAATATGCCGTGTTTGGTGTCATACGAAAGGGCGTTACTTGTATATTTCAAATATATATATATATGTGGGATTAGTAATCGTAATGAAACGTATTAGTTAATTTAACTTCTTCTTTATTGCAAAAATAAAATAATCACCGTAATACATCCTCTGCCTACTTTACTGGCCCGCCATCTTCCTTTCTTTCTCCCTCTATTCACCCATAGTGTTGCATTCATACAATTATGCAAATATTAGTTTGGATGCGTTCAGATATATTATCAACAAACAGAAAAAGACAAAAAAAAAATTCCTACATATATTTTTAGCATTTTCTCGTGACTCTGTTCATATTTATTCGATAATTGTGATATTTCCATGGTACCTATTTAAAATATCCTTTGCAAAGAACTTAATATTATGGAGGCACCCAAACATTTTAAATAAAAAAAGTAAAAACTAAAGCCCAACTACGACAAAAAACGACGCTGAAAAAGCATGAAACAAGTTTCAAAAGCCGTAGTCACGCGTTGTTAAACATAACACTACATGGACTACGGTTTTTGAAACTTAGTAATGTACCATAGTCCATAACACTTTAACAACGCGTGACTACGGGACGCCTGGCAGATGTGAAACATCAAAATTGTTTTGTATGAAATTAAATGACTGTTTATAACATTTATATTCATTTTAATTCAATACAAAATTTAAAAACAATTAACCAAACAATTAAAAATTGCAAATCGCGGAGCTCAGCCGCGCCGCTTCGCGGCGAAGCGTCGCCGCTTGCCGCGCCAAAAATCAGATTTAACCCTCACCTATAGATGGTGCACAGCAAAAACATAACCCTCCTTCTTTCTGTCGGGTAAAAAGATGGAACACAATGATTTCATGAAACCATTTTGTTACATTTCACAAATTTAATCCAATCACTTTTTGCCTAAGTTATCTCAATCTTATATTTTTAGATGTTTTATCATATGAAACAAAATGCTCTGTTATATTTGAATAAAGTAGTATACCTAACTCATCACACTAATATTATAAAGGCGAAAGTTTATGAGTGTGTATGTTTGTTACTTCTACGCGCAAAATTTTTGATCGGATTTGGATGAAGCTTTACAGTGGTTATAGCTTATACATCAGAATAACACATAGGCTACTATATGTCGCGATAACCGTCACACATGTGGGCAGAGCCGCGGGCAACAGTTAGTCTATACAAATAAATAAAATTGGAGTTTTGCAATATTAAAATAATCGCTTTTTACTAAATGCATATGTATGTATACACGATACATTTACCAAAATTGTAGTTAAAAAAAATTTTGTCTGTCTGTCTGTTTGTTCCGGGTAATCTCTGGAACGGCTGGACGGATTTTGACGGGACTTTCACTGGCAGGTAGCTGATGATCCGGGGAGTAACTTAGGCTACATTTTTTAGACTAACTTTGTCCCGCGGCGTTACTCGCGGTACAACAATAGCCGCGGGTAACACCGCGGGGTTCAGCTAGTCTATACTTATAATAAAACTGTAGAGAGGTCAATTCTGTACATTGAATATATATTAAAAATTAATATTGGGGGATGAATGGTTATCGATACTGATGCCAAAAATGTTATCAGTAAGTTTTTTGTCTGTCTGTCTGTCTGTCTGTCTGTCTGTCTGTCTGTCTGTCTGTCTGTCTGTCTGTCTGTATGTGCACGCATGGGTCAAAAACTACTGAAGGGATTTTAACCAAACTTTGTACGATTGTAGTCCATACTCTTGGGCAGGTTATAGGCTATATAACATAACGCTAAGATGCATAGGAGCTGAGCAGTGACGATAAATTTGAAGCAAGTCGGATGTAAATTTTCGCTTTCGAGCTCTTATCCTCGCATACGTTGATCATACACCAAAAATATGTACTACAAAAATGATGGTCTTCAAAAGATCTACAAAAAAGTCCTAAATAGTATATTTCTATCTTTTATAAATTAGCCACAATAACGTGTTTAAGTGTTAGGCATTTCTTCAAGGTGTATTAAATACTTCAATATGTTGTATTTCACATGGATATATCCTTATCACTATACACTTTAATATCTTTTTAAAATAAAATACAGAATTATAAAATTATAATTAATAAACACACAAGATATAGATGAAATAAAACTTCCAAATCTCGCCACACCAGTATAAGTACGACATTACGGTTGAATTTTGTTTAACACGCGAAGCGGCGGGAAAAAGGCGGAACGCTCACGCGCTGACTCCACTCGAATTGTCACTGTTAATGCGAACGAACGTGGTTCTTATTGACTCTTCTCGGAATAAGCGCGCTTTAGATTTAAAAAATACATAGATACGTAGTTTTTAGATATCAGTTTAAAGTAGGTATTAGATAATAATATAATTAGTTTGTTTAGTGTTTTTTTCTCCTTCTTTTCTTTATATTTATAGTTGTAAAATTAATAAGTATAATTTCAAATAAGTAAATTAATGCAATGACAAAAAATAAATCGCATCATCAGACTTTCCGCGTTGCTGGAGTAGATCTTAGTCTCAGATCTTTTTCACATGGGCAGTTGTACGTCGCTTTTTCCTGGGTCAGTAGTTCCACAAATCTTTATGCATACGTACCGGAAGCGTCCACTTTGAATAAATGTAATTAAATGGATTTTAAAGGCAGCGTCATATTTATCTATTAAATTGTAGTTTAATAGTCTATAGTTACAAAAAAAACATTATTGTAAAAGGAGATCCACGCGGACGAAGTCGCGGGCACAGCTTTAAACAATAAGATATTATGTCGCATGTCTGGTCAAAGTACAGAATATTGCTTCATCCATCGGGTGGTGAAATGACTACTTTACCGGATAAAATTTTTAAATTCGTTACTTTACTTACCACTTTTACCCAATAATAGGCTATTTGACTAATTATTGGAAATCGTTTTAAATTATTATTTTTTACATAATTAGCACATTCCGATATTTTGCAGAATTTCTACTGTATTATGTATGTATGTAATAGTATAATATTAATAAAATTGGGGAAAACTAATAAAATGAACTTAAATTTAAGATAAAGTTCAAGTTTGACAACCATTTCAAAAAACGATATTTCTGTAATGGCGCTGGTCACATGAGACGCGTGACGTCACACTCTAGCCACAACAAAACAAAACAGCGCAGTTTAAGTTAATTTTATCAGTTTTCCCCAATTTTATTAATTAAAATGTCGAATAAATGGTGTGTAGTGCCACAGTGAACAAATCTATACATCTATACAAATAAATAAAATTGGAGTGTCTGTTTGTAATATCAAAATAACCGCTTTTTACTAAATGCATATGTGTGTATACACGGTACATATACCAAAAATGTAGTTAAAAAATTTTTTGTCTGTCTGTCTGTATGTTTGTCTGTTTGTTCCGGGTATTCTCTGGAACAGCTGGACCGATTTTGACGGGACTTTCACTGGCAGGTAGCTAATGATCCAGGGAGTAACTTAGGCCACTTTATTTAGACTAACTTTGTCTCGCGGTGTTACGCCGAAATGTATGTATGCGCGTAACTTTCGATCGGCTACACAAAATTATATATTTGTTTTATGTGTTAGTTATTCTTAGGACAAGGTTTGTGTACAAGAAAAATTAAAAAATAAAGGAAAAAGTTTTTTTGTCCGTGACTACACCCTACTCATGGGTAGCTGGTAACGAAAGAAAAATATGGTGGTACGAAGTCCGTCGGGTCAGATAACATCTTTAAATACCACGCTTTGTACTATTTCAAAATGTAACCTAAAAGCATTGAGATATATCTACCTACATAAAGTAAATTAGATTTTACAAAAATAATGAATGAATTTTTCCAGAGGTTATTACAGAAACAATTTTATGTTGTACTTATGCAAGTGCAACATAGCTGCTTTAACATTTTTCAGTTCTGCAGCATAGTTATCAGTGTTATTATTATGTACTAGCTGAACGCCGCGGTGTTACCCGCAGTTATTGTTGTACCACAGGTAACACCACGGGACAAAGTTAGTCTAAAAAAAAGTAGCCCAAGTTACTTCCTGGATCATCAGCTACCTGCCAGTAAAAGTTCCGTCAAAATCCGTCCAGCCGTTCCAGAGATTACCCGGAAGAAACAAACAGACAGACCAAAACATTTTTAACTACATTTTTGGTATATGTACCGTGTATATTTATACATAGGCATATAGTAAAAATCGGTTATTTTAATATTGCAAACACACTCCAATTTTATTTATTTGTATAGATAGAAAAGTGCAAACATAAAAGCGTCTATCTTATGTAGGTTGCTGTTATCGGCACGCACAAAATTTGGTTCCTTTTTTTTCGAACCACTTATTAAATAGTTTATTAAAAAAAAGTACTGCAGAATTAGCTCACAGATCGATTATTACCACTCCGAAAACATAAAACGCAAACAATATTCAATAGAGGAATCTTTCGTTTATTAGCATGTGACGTCACCAGAGTTGCAACCAATCACAAGGCGTTTATGTCGCAGACAAAATTTCAAAAAAATTGATAGTTTTATTTCGTGCAATCTGCGAGAAACTCAAATTATTTTGTTTGATTTATGTTATATGTCTTTTTAGACTATTATCTTAAAGGATGACCACAATCCATAGTTTATTTCCCTTTCCGCTTTAAACGCGTGCAGTGTCTGGTGAGTATGTGAGTCTATGCTTTGCGATGACGATAAACAAGACATAAGGTCAGACGTTGCGCACCGCAGGCATAGACCTCACCACAAACTGTTTCAGCAACGGAAAGCTCTATGTGGCTCTGTCGAGGGTGAGCGATGCTGCTAATATGTTCGTATATTGTTCCAATGGCATTACACATAACATAGTATACAGTGAAGCTCTTTAAATAAAGGTAACACTGTCACAATATGTGGACATATCAGTGAAATAACATGCTTATACAGGGTTAGGGAATACATACATATAAAAAGAAATACTCATAACTATTACCGTGAGTTCGAGCCCTGAAATCGGGAGAAAAAAAAACCGCTACTACATAAAAAAAATATTTTTTAACCCAATTTCGGTTAGCATGAACTTTCCTTTTATACATTTTTTGACATTTTGTTGCAATCTTGCTCAGTATTAATTATAGTTTTTATTCATGGGCATCTACGAAAAAACGTTAAAGTATTGGAATACTTTGAGATTTATCTGATATCTGATTTATATATTAAATGTATATTACGAGAGAGCCTCGGGAAAGAGACAACGTTTAACACATGAAATAATAAAGACTCGCACGAAGCACTTTGTTTCAGTATTTTATACGCACAATGAAGAAACTACATACCTGATTTACTGTCTTCTGAGAAATACAAAGAAAGTCTTGCAAAGTGCAACGGATCATAGCGTTGCTTAATCCTACTAATATTATAAATGTGAAAGTTTGTAAGGATGTATGGTTGGATAGATGGATGGATGTTTGTTACTCTTTCACGCAAAAACTACTGAACGGATTTGAATTACACTACAGTAATTTAACATAAACTTCAGAATAGCACATAGGCTACAAATAATAAAGATAGTGTGTGAATTCTCTAAAATATGACGATAAGTGTCAAGTAGGTAGTAGAAAAAATCTACCATCTGTGAGCTATACTGGCGTGCGCCGCCAAAATCGCTAAAGTTTTACATATGTAATGTTTGATGGAAATGTTTATCTTAAAAGCCGTTATAGTTAAAATGTGTAAGCCATTAAAGCCAACATAGTGAACCATAACTACAATAAAAATTAATGATTTATTTCAAATGCACATTTGGTCTGGTAGTAATAAGTTGATTCCTAAATGAAAATGGACACATTATCGCTTCTGGTATTTAAAGTAGATAAAATATATATTTTGCGCTACATCATTTGGACAAATAAATATTTATACAAATAAATACATACAAATAAAGACAAATAAATAAATATTAAAATTAATAGTTGCGATAATGACAAACCGACTGCGTGATATTACGATGGCGCATGGCGGTTGGCGCGGGGAATAGGTTGCTCATCGCTGAGTGCGCGACCCGAACGCGGGTAGGTAGGTTGACGCGTGAGGGCAGACGACGATGTTGGTTGTGTCCGTTTTGCGAATTTTCAAGGCATTTACAATTAGCTAAAAACGCATTTTACTTAAAGTAATATAGGACTAAGGTTAAGTATTGACAGTTTTTTTTAGAAGTTACACGTGCAAAATTCCACGTACAAACTTCGTTTTTATTTTAATTACATTACATAGGTTGTAGGTAGGTAAGTTGTCAGTGTCAGGCTGTTATATTTTTCAAATGCGACTAGCACCAACTATATTATATGTTAAATTATCCATGGTATTATGTTTTTGTTTGTTTAACCGTTTTTATCATCAATTACACGAACATTATAAAGGTGAAAGTTTGTAAGTGTGTATGTTAGTTACTCTTTCACGCAAAAACTACTAAACGGATTTGGATGAAACTTTACAGTGAAATAGCTTATACATCAGAATAACACATAGACTACTATTTGCCACGATAACCGACACACACGCGGGCGGAGCCGCGGGCAGCAGCTAGTCCTAAATAAAATTGGTAGATGGTTAGGAAAATGGTGGATTGGTGATGTGTACATAAGTTTTAAAACATATTTTATACAGCCGCTCTTATCGTCAGATATCCACACTAATTGATATTGTATTCCGTATAAGCATTACCTTAATGCAACAAGTTTATCAGAAAACTGCATTGGTACGTGTACAAGTAAGTACTGTTAATGATAAGATACCACGGCAAAATGATAAACAGACATTTTGGTATTATCTTTATTTATATATCATTATTTGTTTATAATTAACTTACAACCGTATTGTATCGCATCGATTTTACACGTTACTAAACAAAAAACATTTAATAGTGAATTTAAAATGGAAGAGTTAATTTTATCTATTAAAGAAGTTTTAGAAAAAATTGCCAAAGCACAAAATTTTGTCAACTACATTATTACTATTGAACCAATTTATAGTGATGGTACTAACTACTCTTCAACTTTATATAATGTTATAATCAAAGAAAACGGCAACACACATTATATGTTTGCGAAACTTGCGGCTTTAGGAGAAAAAATACGCTCAGAATCTCCTCAATTCTATCAAAAAGAAATATTTGCTTACACAAAACTGGCAAAAATATACGATACCCTACAAGACAAACATCAAATACCGCAAAAACACAGACTTAGTTTTACAAAATTCTATGGTTGCAACACTTCAACTTATAAAGAAATTATAGTCTTGGAGAATCTTGTCGCGAAAGGGTATCAACTTTACGACAGATTCAAGTCAATTGACTGGGAATATGCTAGGGCGGCTGTGACAGAACTTAGCAAAATGCATGCACTGTCATTTGCTTACAGTATTTACCATCCAGAAGATTTTAACAAAGTTGTAGAGGAACTGAACTTTCAGTGGAGCATAGAACAAGGAAATTTATCAGATCATTTTGCGGCGACAAGTGCCAGAGCCGTCGAATTGGTTCAAGAGACAACCAAAGAACAATTAAAGAAGTTCTTTGATACATTTGAAAGAGTACAATTTTCACAATTTTATGTACCAACTCTAAGACCTGTATTGATCCACCTGGACTATAGACCCAGCAACTTAATGTACAAGATTTGTGACGTAAGTTTTTCAGATTTTATTTTAATGATAAAGAACAAACCTTCAAGAAATGAGCGTACTCCTTCTTAAAAGGCCAGCAAAGCACCTGTGACGCCTCTGGTGTTGCGGGTGTCCATGGGCGGCGGTAATCGCTTACCATCAGTTGATACGTCTGCTCGTTTGCCAACTATTTCAATAAAAAAAAAGAAAATAACACGATACCTATTAACTCACTGCAAAGGATATAGGTATCTCTTTAGAAACGAGGTATTAGCCTACTGTATATATATATATACAGCGTGATACAGTAGGCTAATACCTCGAACCAAGTACATACCAAGTATAAGGTTATGTCAAGTTTTCCTCTTCTTTGCAGTGATTTGTCCTGCATGATTTCCTCCATTAGTCACCATTCTTGCGTTTCCCTTGTGATAATAGGGGTGATGACACTTTGTTTTCTTAATCCTAGACCACGTGGATAAAGTACACACAGTGTAAGTTATGTTGTAATATCTTTTAGCGAAATTGTCAGAACTGTATACCAGGAAGCCGGTAAGGTACGCAATGAACACGCTGGCGGTTGAACGATAACCAATATGATAGATTTAGCACAAATACATAATTAATGGGTTATACATACATCATAAAGCTTATAATAATCTATACCACACAGATATGCAAACATGTTAGTATCTCACTGACAATATGTAAATGACGACACTTGATTAACTTTCAAAGATAGTTCGATAGATTCGTCTTCCTTCTTGAGATATTGATCATTCTGACTGAAGGCGTTCCTCACATACAAAATAGAAACCCATCGTTTCAGGGGTTACCATGATTGAATTCCGATTCTTCAACTTTTAGGATGGAACAGTGGACATCAAAGTTGTCGACCTTCAATCTCTGCAAGGCTGTAGTCCGGTTTTGGATTTATTATACTTCATAGTTACCGGAACAGATGAAAAATTTCGAGCGCAATTCTACGAGAAACTAATAGTGCACTACTACTCGGAGCTCGAAGCTGCAATGAGTAGACTTCATTTAGACCCTACGAAGGTGTACTCCAGGGAAGACTTCGAGTATGAGTTGAAGGAGGTACTTGTAAAAATATCTGTTGACCCTATACTCCATCAAAGTATTATTAAAATCTTCTCCATCAAACTATTAATAGTAATCATAGCTTTTAAATATAATTCATATGTCTTTACGTCTGTTAATATCATTTCAATACAGTTAAGATCATTTATTTTTTCAATACTTATTGTACATATTCTACAAATGCGGACTTAATGCCTTGAGATATTCTCTATGATGTAGACCTTCAGGCTAATTACCATTTGAAATACAAATAACATTGTCATGACAAGTTCTAGTGCCTTTAATATTGCCATCACCATGTCTCTTTAAAGCTTCTAGTTCAGTTACGTCAACTTCTATTTAACTTCCTTCAAAGTTTTGCTAACACTGATTTACAAAATAATATTAACAATTTTATTACAGAAACTCCCGTTTGGCTTAATAATGTCAGTGATGGTATTACCGATAGTGACGGTGTCAACAGAAAACGTCCCTGAGTTGAACAACACCATGGCGATGTCTGACTTCTCTGTGGAGCCATCCAACCTTTTGTACACTGAGCGACTGAACGGGATCGTAAATGATTATATCAAGTGGGGTATACTTTAGTAAGGACTTATAATATGCACCGTCAATAGACATTAAAATCTTCAAGATGTCCTCCAGACATATAGTTATGTATGGTAAATCTTCAAATTCTAGACACCCACGATTTATTGGCACAGTTACCAGAAAAATAAGAAACCCGAACCATAAAAGGTCTGAAGGTCTCAAAATAATATTTATAAGAGTATATCTACAATCTACAATTTCACGACCGGGTGGTGACGGATTGTGGAGTGTCACGACCCTTACTCATCTCATGGGTGTAGAAAGAGGTGAATAAGGGAGAAAACTACGCAGCACAACATCACTGCAAACAGAAAAAAAACTGGAAACAAACCAATGAATATCTCAAGGCATCAACACGTCTAGCCAGCGCGATATAGCAGACCAAATCCTCTTTTCTAAGGAGTTGCCTATGTACAGCAGTAATCTGTTAAGGGCTGTTAATGTGATGATGATAATGATGATGTCTACAATTATTATTATTCAAATGGCAAAGTTTGAAGTATTGTTTCATTGAAAACGGCGATAAGATTTTAAATTCGTGAAATGGCTGTGCACAGTTTCAGTGATGCATTTATCATTTTAACAACTCAAGTTGTATAATTTCTTTTTAAATAATAATAATAAATGTAATGTAATGTTTTTTATATTTTTAAATGTATTTTTTTTTTAATTTGCATATTTAAAAATGTAAATAATGTGTATATATATATATAAATGAAATAAAGAGAATAATAATAATAAATATTTCAGACATCAAACACAAAACGCCATCTAGTCCCAAGCTAAGCAGAGCTTGTGTTATGGGTACTAGATAATTGATACAAATACATATATACTTTTTTTTTTGTAAATACATACATATCATACATAGAAAACACCCAAACTCCAAAATAATGTTATTAATAAGTATGTTAAAGAGAATATATTAATTCATATTGACCTTTATTGTGCTTCCTTTGATATTAAGCTGGTGTACCAATAAACAGATTGTTATATTAGGCTCCATCCTATTACTAGCACATATGCCAATAATAAAATAAAAAATAAATTAGTTACAGTCTTACTAAGACAAAATTGACATAATATACATAGAAAACGCCCAAATCCTTCCAATCTGTCGTAGGAGGAAACACAATAATATGCAAAATCATAGCTGTAATTTTATTTTATTATTGCTTATGCAAAATCATTACAACAAATTTTGAAATAAATTATCATGTAATGTCATCGCAACCAATTTACATGGAAACTGATTAGTTTTATGTGAAGAAAATCAAGAAAACAACGTATCTCGATGTAGGTTCCGGAGTCACATGAAAAAGTAAGATGGAACTGAATTCAGCTAAGTCTTTGGTCTCCATCTACCTTTTTCCAGTCTCTAACAGTTTACTGGCTAGACATAGGCCCCCACCATTCTTTATTTACGAGGGTTGGGAGATTTAAAAAAAAAACAGGATCTTAGGACTGACGCTAGTTGCTTCTGGTTGCCAACTCAGAGTTGTATCTATGTGCAGACCAAGATCCTTGACCGATGAATTGATGGGTAACACTTATCTATCACACTATCAAAACAATATCATTAATAGCACCAGAATAAATTGTCCTTGCCATTCTAGGATTTGCTACGATAATCACTTGGCAGACTTGGCTTAGAACCTGCTGGGAAAACTTATAGTATCTCCATCAACAACCCATAACGTCCCACTGTTGATCTCGGGTCTCCTCCCAGGAGAGGGTTAAGGCTATACGTCCCCACGCTGGCCGAATTCGGGTTGGGAACTGGTAAGATAACGTTGTGGCTACGTAATCTTGACGTTACATTTTTTAAGCCGCCCAAAGGCCTCCTACTAAGCTTTACGACTGTTATCATATGATAACATCCGGGACCGACTGCTTAACGTGATCTCCGAATCACGGAGACGCTCATAGAAACATGCCACTAGCGGTCACCCATCCAGGTACTGACCCCGCCATCGTTGCTTTGCTTACCCTCGGTTACCTGATTGTTTCTAATCACCAACTGCTAATGGCCCATGACCATCCCATGAGCGCCTTCGTATTAACTACGATATAGTGTCTAGATCATAGTTAATACGAATTACAAGTTTGTCTGAATGTTTTACTGTAGCATGTACGTGTATTGTAAAATCTTGACTGCAGGGTGCAGTCTATTTTTTTTGTGCAGTGTTTTTAATTGTGCAGCTAAGGGAAGGAGTTTGTAAACACAAATAAAAGTCATAGTTAGTCTGATTCTGTATATTTTCACTACATCACCACAACCTTTTACCTTTTAAGGTTAAACTGCCTCGGTGGCGTAGTGGTTGCGTATGCGACTGCTGTGTTTGATATTGCTGGTCTCGGGTTCGATTCTCGGGTCGGACCAAATGTTTGTATGATCTGCAAATATTTGTTTCGGAGTTTGGGTGTTTTCTATCTATAATATGTATATGTTTAGACAAAAAATGTATATATATGTATTAATATCAGTTGCCTAGTACCCATAACCCAAGCTCTGTTTAGCTTGGGACTAGATGGCGTTGTGTGTTTGATGTCTGAAATATTTATTTATTTATTTAAATATTTTACCAATTTTCTGTCGTAGAAAAGTATGTGATATCTGCTTTCATTTAAATTTAGCTCAAAGCAAATTAGAGTGTCCTGATTTACTTAAATTAAATGTGCCCACTAGAAAGGAAATGCCTATTTACCTAAAGTACTCTGCCTAGCATCTAAAAAGTCATGTACATTAATGAATTTTGTTTTGTTTTGAATTATGCTCTAAAATTAACTGTAAAACTATCACAGTTCAATAATTTCAGATTTCTTTGAAATTAACAAAAACATATCTTATCTTAGTCATGAACCTCACGGTAGCTTATTGTAGTATTTAAACAGTTACATTCAACAACAACAGTTTAATAAATATATATAAAATAATAAAATAAAACTACTCAATTAACTATCTAACGAACACACAACATGTTTTCTTAGCTGCCCCGTTGCAATTATTACACTTCATTGTAAATAGTTCACAATGTCCAAAATGTACGCACAATCAAGTCCGTATTAATAAGCACTAGGTTTGTTGGACATTGAAATCAGTTCGTGTAGAATAGAAGTCGATATGGAGAAAATATTGTCGCATAGTTTACAATCAAGAAACAACGCAAGGAATTCAAAATGTCAAACGAAAAAACAGGGCGAATGTTGAAACTGTAATTTCCTTTAGTTTTTTTGTTAATACCGAATAAAATGTAAAAATAAATGTTATTTCATAGCATTCACTCGAATGCTACGAAATATTTAATCATAATAATTTTCATATTATATTGATTCTTCAATCAACAAAATATGAATATTGTTATGATAACGATAATAAATAATCATTTAAGTTTGAGTATTTTTTCTGCAGTTGTGCGAAAATGTAAATAGTTTGTTTATTTTATTTCTAATTTTCTTTATTTAGAATTAGGCGTACATTAATTTATATGCCACTGAGTAACTAGGCTGAAGCAGGCCATGTCATTTACTTACTCCACGTACCACTTTGTCACAGTAATTATATTATCGGTAAAATAGCTTTCTACCATGAGTTTCCAGGTTATTAAATGAGCTAAATCATTTGGAACGAATTGATTTATTCTACAATAGCCCAAATAATATCATAAGTTTTATATCTCTTGAACCAGAAATATTTTTTCGTAATCTACATTCTGTTACATTTTACTGTTGATGATATTTTACAGCACTGTCTTCTTTGTACATGCGGAAGCTTGCGATTGTGGATATTATATTTTCATTGTAAATTTAGCTGCAAGCTCCCCGAAAAAAAAATATAAAAAAACACGAATACTAGATACACAGTTCTTACCACTAAACGGTTTATCGTTATTATTACTTTCTTAACACAACTTTAATTGCTGTTGATTTCTTATCATTATCTGTCTCACCAACGACCTGCCCAAACGCACCTCTATCCACTACTCTTGGTTAAATAATCAAGTCACACAACAGACAACAACAAACGAAATTTCAGATTCAAATGAAACTAAGTTGTATTACAACTGTTGAGGAAATTACAAACAGTTTTAAACAACATATATAAAATTTTACAATACTTTTAGGGCACACAAATGATACAAACACTGTAGAACATGACTTATGAAATCGGTAAAATCATCATAAATATGAGAACTTTACAAGAAAGTATATTTGATATTTTAGTTCTATTATATAAGCAATTTCTTTAATATTTTATTGTATAACATAAATTAACAAGCATGGTGTTTACGAGAACAATTTAGGCTATCAATATCAAAATTATCGATATCTTTTATTTAATCATTCACTATATAAACCACTATCACTCCCTATCAGCTTCACACACGACATGATACCGTTATCAGTTTATAAGTACTCACATACATAATTATCGATAAGAGCTGTTCTATAAGAATAAACGAATCTTTTGGTTTTTACATAATTAGGATAGCGATATTATACATTCCAGTGTCGAACTTCGACGGTGATAAACGTGGCTCAAATACAGAAAAAATCTAAACAGTGTAGTTAAACTATCAAATGGAGAAAGCAGAAACAATACTAAATAAAACTCTACCGCAAATAGCGGCAGATCTGAATTATGTCAATTACAAGATACATATTGACCCAATTTCTAGTGGCGGTGCGAACTACACTTCATCTTTATACAACATTACAATCGAAGAAGGACCGAAATCCCATCACTTGTTTGCAAAAATTGCTGCCTTAGGAGATAAAATGCGAAATGAAAACCCGAAATTCTACACCACAGAAATATTTGTTTATACAAAACTTATGAAAATATACGAGAGCTTGGAAAATGATTACAATATACCACAAGAATATAGATTGACATTAAGCAAGTACTACGGATGTAGCCCCACAGAATATGAAGAAACGATTTTTTTAGAGGACTTAGTCAAGCAAGGCTATCAATCTTTTAATAGATTTAACTCAATCACATGGGAATACGCAGCTTCTGCAATAAGAGAATTGGTAAAACTACACGCGCTTTCATTTGCTTTCAATGAATACTATCCTGAAGAGTTCAAGGAAGTTTGTACTGATCTTAAAGTTCAGTTCGACTTGGAAAATGGAACTCTGGTAGGGGCTGACATAGCAATGACTGCAAAAGCCCTCGAAGTCGTTCACGATGAGAAAAGAGAAAAGTTGAAAAACTTTTTAGATAAACACACATTAAAAGAATTAATGAAATCTTTTCAATCTTTTCAAAAACCAGTATTGGTGCATGGTGATTACAAGCCAAGTAATTTGATGCATAGGATTCACGACGTAAGTTAATTTTGCTTAGTTAATTTTGGTAATTTTAAAAGACCGTTAACAATAATAATACAACAGCTTTTAAAATAAATTTTAACTTTTTTCTTTTTTGGTTACAATTTAGAGACACCAATATTAAAAATTCTTTTTTTCTTAAACACAAGTTCATTTAAAAATTTGTCGCTATATCATTAATATTAGTGACGTCTCTAATCATTACTGACAGTTCCTTTTAGAAAACAATCAGTTAGTAATGTGCTTAAAGCAACGAAACTAACTACGAAACCAATAGACTTGCATTAAGTTTCCTCTTTCATTCTTGTCGTAATGTTCAATAGTACAACAACAATATAATCTTGGTCTTTGTCTTTCGGTGTCTCAATTTTTTATTTACTGTTATTTATTACAACTTTACTTAGAAAAGCATGGTTTAGTTAAAACATGTCAAAACTTTAAAATTTTAGATCGATACCACACTACATGCACTCACATCTTTACCGCCACATTATACATTTATATTGCAGTCTGTGATTTTAGTCGTAGATAACAAGGGGCTTACCTTTCATGGTCCATCGGGAACTATGGGGTATAGACAGAATTAGGTGTAGTTATACGAATTGTGCTGGTTGTTAGTTTAGCAGTGAGTAGAAAGTCAGAACTTTTGTGCTTCTGTCTGACTAACGGTACCATCTTATCTAAGTACATAATATTATTAATCATTTATATACAACGTAATACAAATTTGTTATTGATTTCAACATCACTGCTGTAACTTGATAAGATAATGGCCATAAATACATATCTTAAACTTTTAATTTTATCCCCATGGCTCACTTATATAAGTCGTAAATTTTGAGAGATAAACTGCTATATTTTTATTAAACTGTAGATATATAGTCTGAAATCCAGGGTCCAATTTTACAAGTTATTACTATCTACTATCGAAAATTTTTGTAAAGTGAAAGGTGAGTCTCTCATCAAAATGAAGCTCTCTCACAAAAAAATTGCTTGATAGTAATTACTTGTAAAATTTGTACCAGGGATCCCGGACTAATAGTTTTGAAATGGTGTTTGTTACCGATTTAACGTAACGTACTTCATATAACTAGAAATGTAATAACATTAGCATAAGCGGAATTAAAATTAAAGTCTACCCCTTATTGTACAAGATCCCACTGCTCGATTCAGCAGGTATCTGTTTTTTTAAAGAAATTAATTTTAAATGAAAGTTGAAGAACTATTCAATGGATTAGAGACAGGTAGCCCATAAGAAATTAACCGCAATCACCTTTATTTCATTTTTGGAAAATTTATTTGAATACATAGTTTGCACCTATATGTTTTTTTATAAATTTTACGTCATTTTAAAGAAAATTATGTAAAGAAAAGAAAACATGATGGTTCCCAGCTCTCAATCAGTCACAACGCTGAGGTTGCCAGGTGTAAACAGGTATATTATTGTTACTTATGTATAGAACTCTGTTTTCTGGAAATGTTTAATATTGTTCGAAACCAACCACGCTCTGTTACCAAATATTTAGTCCGTCCAGCAGTGCTGCTTCCTTGTAGTGAAGGACTTTGTGATTAGCCTTAAGGCTCATGAGTAAAGGTAATTGCACCTCGCAGGCCGTTCACTGCTAAACCGATATCAACTAGGGCGTTATCACCCTTTAATAATAAGTTACAAGGTTAAATTTACTCACCAGAGTCCCTGATGTGGTCTTCCTTCTTCGGTCTTCGCAGTGACGAAGAGGTACCTCTTTTGATGCCATACGCTAGCTTCATGACACACACATCACAACCGTTTCACTTCTCTAACAAGGTCAGGCGGAGTCCCAATCCTAACCTCTTACATTAAGTTTACACAATCAAACAATGACCAAAACTATTACATTTACAAAGCGGTTGGTTTATCACTAAAAGTATTACTTAATTTTCCCAAACAAATAAACACTGCACCCGCCGACATTAACCTATGTTCCCTGAACTAATTTACACAATTGCCGTTCCGACGACTTTTAACAGCTTACATTAGCCCGTCAAACCTTGATGGCCATTCTAATCCATCAAGCGCTAAATTAATACATCAAGCGCTAAATACAATGTTTTCAATATAACAACACGACACCAATCGACAATCTCTTCCATACTTTTTTCCAAAACTATTCTAGCAAATTCTAGTGTAACAGACATTTTTCTTTGACATAAACAAAATTACTTCTACCATAGAGCATACTATATATGAAGGGGCACGCGAACAGGCCGGTACGTTTCCGGAGCGTGATTGGTTTCGAACAAATACAAAATTAAAGTTTTAAATTTCCTGTTTACAATAAGCCATGGTTACCAGTTAAAAAATGGTCGCAAGCAGAGGTTACCATGTACTTGCCTGGAGGGATAATTGTTGATTGAAACCATGGTAACCTCTGCTCGCGGCCATTTTTTAAGTGGCAACCATAGATTATTGTAAACAGGAAATTTACATTAATTTTGTATCAAACATTTCAAAAAACAAATGTCTGTAAATAAGTAACAATAATATACCTGTTTACACCTGGCAACCTCACTGTTGCGGCTGAATGAGAGCTGGCAACCATCATTTGTTCTTTTCTTTACATCATTTCCTTTAAAATGACGTAAAAGTATTTGAGTGTCTGTATGCAACAATGTGTGTTATAATTTCAAGAGAATTGTATGGAACTTAGGCGTATATTAAAATCTTGTATGTATATATATATACCTAAAGCAACTTCTATCTCAACTGTTTGTCGGGTTCTACTACTTTCTGTCAACGGTTATATAAAGATAAAATAATTATGATGTTTGGATAAGTATTCAAAATATTAAAATAAATAAAATGTGGTTGTTAATATTCAATAAAGATAAAAATTAGATGTTATAAAGACGTTTACGACACTTAACACTGAATAACAATTGCTAGCTATGTTATAAATGTTTGACTTGGTACTGGAGTTCGAGTAAACAAACGAAAGTATTTTATGTGTAGGGCCAAAGAAGCAGATTGATTGTCTTGACTCAGTTCCCTGAGCCTAGTTCAATCGAAGTGATTCCAAGGGAATCCATTATTGACAATCTATAGCTTCATTCAGAGGTCTGACTAAATAGGAGGAGCGTCATCGTCTAAAATACAGATATTTAATTATCTAGTTTAGACGTGGATGTTCACTGTTTTGTTGATTTGAAGGTATCTGGAAATGATGTAACCTAGAATCGGTGTCTAGCAATTCTTTTTAACCGACTTCTAAAAAACGAGGAGGTTTCTCAATTTGACCGTATATATATATATTTGGCGTGGAGAGGCCTATGTCCAGCAGTGACTGCAATAGGCTGATGATGATAGTAATAAAAATATCTCCTTTCCATTAAAAAAAGAATCATTAAGATCGGTTCATAAACGACGAAATTATCCGCGAGTACGCATAAAAAAAAATGTACGGTCGAATTGAGAAACCTCCTCCTTTTTTACCCGACTACGGCAAAGCTAAAGGAGGGTTATGATTTTGACAGGCTATGTATGTATGTTCATTTGTTCCCTCATAGCTCCTTAACTACTCATTAGAACTGGACAAATGAGGTGTCGTTAGAAGCGTCATGATCGTCTGCTGGTTATAAGCTATGTGACGTGTCACTGAATCTAATGTGGCGTCCTCTAGGTGACATAATGTACTGTATAAAAAAAAAATTAGATAAATACGTCTGTTTGGTATCATTGGAAAGGGCGTTACTTGTACGTTTCAAAAATACATATATTATTAGCATTTGCTCGTGACCATGGTTTTTCGGTGTCGTTTTTTGTCGTAGTTGGGTTTTTGTTTTCACTTTTTCTTTTTGAAGTCGGTTAAAAGAGGAAGTTCTACAGTTTTTTTACATGTACAATCGAATTAAACACCTCTAAAACATGGTAAAAACGTTTGTTTGATATAGAACTACGTGTTGGCATCGTCTATTCATGATAGAAGATATTGTTTACTTAAACATTAGCTGAAGCAATAAATAAGTTAATACATTTCAGGATGGGAAGGTAGAAATCAAAGTTGTGGATCTTCAAACCGTGCAAGGTTCCAGCCCAATAATAGATCTACTCTATTTTATCTTTACCGGATCTGATGGACCATTTCGAGCGCAGTACTATGAAAAGCTACTTGACCTGTACTACACAGAACTACAAGAGGCCATGAAGAGATTTCATCTGGATCCTGAGAAAGTGTACTCCAGGGCTGAATTTGACAAGGAGTTGCAAGAGGTAAATTTAAAAGCTGAACCCCGCGGTGTTACCCGCGGTTATTGTTGTACCACGAGTAACGCCGCGGGACGAAGTTAGTCTAAAAAAAATAGCCTGAGTTTCTCCCTGGATCATCAACTACCTGCCAGTGAAAGTCTCGTCAAAATCTGTCCAGCCGTTCCAGAGATTACCCGGAACAAACAGACAGACAACATTTTTTTTAACTACATTTTTGGTATATGTACAGCGTATACATACATATGCATTTAGTCAAAAGCTGTTATTTTAATATTACAAACAGACATTCCAATTTTATTTATTTGTATAGATTAAATACATAATTATTTTTCAGAAACTGCCGCTGGGTCTGAAAATCTCATGTTTTACTCTACCCATTTTGACGGTTTCTGTAGAAGATGCTCCCGAGGTAAACGAAGACTTAGACATTAGTTCCTTTTGTGTAAAGAACACGAGCGACCGATGCAGCCAGCTAATGAATGAAGTCGTGGATGATTATATCAAGTGGGGCCTACTCTAATAATTACATTATGGCCAATATCAAATTCAGATATTGCGGTTACGTGTACTATTCCATTACGAAGATTCAAAATGAAAATGTCCATAATCTATATGTACCTTGTTTAAAATAAATAAGATCTTCAAAACGTTATTTGTAGAGTCAAAGTCACAAATGTAAATCATTATTATCATCAACAACTATTTTGGAGTATTCTTTTTAAGGTTTGATTGTAGCAAAATCATAAGAAATTCAGGAAAGAGTTATTTATGGATTTTTGTCCATTTGTTTAGATTGTGATTATTGTTGTGAAATACGAATATAATATATTCATGCAATGGCGTAAACTGACGTGTTATACATTGTGGGTGTACGTCGCAGGAGAGATACAAGTAACAAATCTAAACTCGTTGGTACCTATCATCGTTTACATAAGGTACACAACTCGTTCGAAGGTCTTGGTATACGTTTCTTTCTATAATAAAATTCCTACAGATGCAATTGACCTTCCTATAGATAAATTCAAGCGTACTGTAAAAAATCACATTATTAGTAAAGCCTACTATACGATCGGCGATTATCTGAACTACAAACAGTCATGGGCTTAAGGTGTTATTAGATACACACTAACTTGTTTGTCTTGAAATTGTGCTAATTTTATTTTTATTTCGAATTGAATCATGTAGTGAAATTTGAAATGTTAGTACTCCAGTATGTATTGTTTATATACTATAACATAACTCCTCTTTTTACGTATTGTTAATTTTCTTTGCCTTAGACATTTTTTTTATTGTATTAATTACAACTGATGCGATGGTACTTTGGTACTTATATATTATTACGTTTGTACTCCCCATTTATAAAATACGTAATTGTTATTGTGTGAGCACCTTTTCGACCATAATTATTATTAATTTCATTATTTTTACTTTAATATGACCTGATGATTTGCTGTACGGGCTGAGTATATCGGCTCAACTATGGTTGAATAGGTCGAGGGCTGATCTGTGCGTCTTACTTTATTTTACATTTGTAACATTTTATTGATTATTTTATATTTGGATATATTACTTATTTGGAAATTTGACTGTGAGTGAAAGTGCTATTTGGGTTTTATTCTCCAAAAGTGGACCTCACAATATATAACAATATAAAAATCTTGCAGTTTTGAGTAATAACGGTGCGTGATTGGTTAGCTTATGGCGGTGCAGCAATGACTCCAAACTTTTTGTTTTGTTTTCTTTGGTCGACTTCGTTCTCATTCAATTCTCAAGTTAAAAGAAAGAAAATTGTAAACGCTATTTATTTTTTTAAAAGGAGTATCAGTGGAGTTTCTTGCCAGATTCTTCTCCATGAAGGGTAGGCTGCACTTGGAACTGGCGACTAGTATCACTCGATTTTTTAATATTGACTATTCATAAGTGCCTGTAAAAAAGTGCCTATTTGAATATAATATTTTTGACTTTGACTTTGAGTCCTTTAATATCATGACGGCTAACGCACGTGCTACGGCGGCGCGATCGAAGTAACCGTATCTAAGCGAATGAACTATACAAATTAAATTTTACACAAGACAATATAAAGATAATAAGTATAGTAATAATAATAATATTGAGAAAGAATAGTTTTATTAACATTATTAATAGAAATGAACAATTGTATACGGCTTATACGTTTGTATAAACTGATCAGTATTAAGTTTTTTATTCTGATCAGCCTCAGATCAAATATAAAAAGGTAGATAACGCATGGCCTTGTTCTTGTTGAAGCAGAAAAAAGTAGCGTAGTTTCTAATAAACACACGCGTTAACGCACACACATGCTAAGAAAATTCGCTACTTTTCGCCAGTTTCGTACAAGTTGTAGTGCAGTAAAATTTTCTACAAAATGGCTTCTTGTGCAATTAAATGGTGTAAGAAGTACACAAATGTACACAAAAAGCCTCAAGGAGTAACATTTCACACGTAAGTACACACAAAACTATATTTTTTATGATATTCTTACACAATTTTACCAATAATAATATCAATATCTCAAAAGACATTCTGAGAGAGTGTTGCCAGGAGTTCGTATTTCTAATAGCCTAGAAATGTGGGTAAGTAATTTATAGGTAAATGCATAGTCATATAATGAAGTAAAGAGTGAGACATTAGTATAACTTAATTTTTTAATCACGTTCTTTTATAGTGTTTATTAAATTACGCAACTAAAAAAACAAAGTTTGTCTTTATAATTAAATAAATACTGTCACTATCGATTTTTTTTATTTTATAGTATATCTATCGTACTTATTCATTATCCCATTAAAACCATCCTTAAATTATTACAATTTATTATCTGGGTACTGGGGGATCTAGATATACCGTAGGCGACAGTAAAAGTGCACATATAGGTAAGTACGAGTATAAGACATGATCTAACTTTTTTTATGTTATGACTAGCTGAACCCCGCGGTGTTACCCGCGGTTATTGTTGTACCGCGAGTAACGCCGCGGGACAAAGTTAGTCTAAAAAAAAGTAGCCTAAGTTACTCCCCGGGTCTTCAGCTCCCTGCCAGTGAAAGTCCCGTCAAAATCCGTCCAGCCGTTCCAGAGATTACCCGGAACAAACAGACAGACAGACAGACAAAAATTTTTTAACTACATTTTTGATATATGTATCGTGTATACATACATATGCATTAAGTAAAAAGCAGTTATTTTAATATTACAAACAGACACTCCAATTTTATTTATTTGTATAGATGTGATTGTTATTTTAATTATACGTGATGCGTTAAAAGTTTATAACAAAATAGTTGTTGCCCGCGGCTCTGACCGCGTGTATGTTGGTTATCGCTATAAGTTATATTACTGTAAAGTTTCATCCAAATCCGTTCAGTAGTTTTTGCGTGAAAGAGTAACAAACATCCATCCATACTTACAAACTTTCGCGTTTATAATATTAGTAGGATGAACACATTATGCCCCTTCACTTAATCCCCATGTAGAATTGTTTGAAATGTACAGATTATGCCCTTTCAGTTGACAACCATATGGACACTGCTTTTTAAAAAAAAATCAATTATGACTTTACGTCCTCTGGAGGGTGCCATATGGATTTACGGCACCCCATTTGTTAAGTTATGTTAATTTTGTGTTACTTCTAAACGAACATACATACATGTCATACATACGAGTCAAAATCATAACAAAACAATCTTCGAATAACCTTTCCGTATTTTTTCTGCTCACACATACATGTCTATTTTATTTACATATATACGTATAGTCGTAATCTAATGTCGTAATCTAATCAAATTTAATTTATATGAAACGATTTATTTTTGCATTACCTACTTTGCAAATTCCAGGGACATTTTTTTTTAAAGTGGCAACACTATAAGTCACACATATTTGACATATTTACAAAAAAAATGCTTTATTCTCCTGTTCTACGTGCGGTATCTTTTTTTATTTGATCTGAGTCATCAGCGTGAGATTCTAACAGGACAGTACCTACACGTAATTACTCAGAAGTTCATCGGATCTTCGTTATTCGACATTGTCTTTAGGTGTTTGTGAAAGTTGTTTAAATATTAAGGTTATAGTTTAAAGTAAGAGATCGTTTTTTGTTTTCTTGAAAGACGGTCCCGATTTTTCTCATTCACATTTATTATATTTTTTATCTTTATTTCATCATGACGAAAACTTGAAGACATTGGCAGAAATAGCTGATCCGAAAGATCCGGCTGGTAGCCATGTCATCAAAAGAAGTAGAAGAATTAAATAAAGTATTCTACAACTACGTACGGGGAATTGTGTATAACTAACTAGCTATAACTATGATTTAATAATATACCTTTTAAATAAACGGTGGTAAAAGTATAATTTTCTTTCCAACGTATGACTATAAATTACTATTAATATCGAAATGGGTTGCTTAGGTAAAATTGGTTGAACTATTTACCAACCCCAAATAATCTTGGGAACAATAAAGGCCAGAAAGATGATGAAGTTCAATAGTTCTAAACATAAATTATGTAAATCTTCTAAGCATAAAGTATCTAAATCTTGTTCTGCATTAGAGGAATATTTTTTCCTCGATATTAGCATAAATGGAGCTAAAACGATTCTGGACGTGGTTTATTGTCCCCCTAACGTCGACTACTTGTCCAGTCTCGAACCGATTCTGGAATCTTTAGGGTCCGAGTATACACAACATAATATCATGGGCGATTTCAATACCAACCTCCTCGCTGCTCCACTGGGTCCCGTAAACTCCTCCAGATTATCAAATCATCAAGTTTGCATGTGCTGCCATTGACAGCCCAACATCATAACATTGACAATCGTCAATGTTATGATGTGTGTGTGTGTTATCGTGAGGCAATGAGACGCAGAGACAAGGCGTTTCATGAATTTCACAAAAACAAGACAGATGACAGTTGGTAGAGACCAATTAAAGGGTTGCAAGACATCGGTGTAATCAGGTGGTGCGCAACGCTAAAAGCTGCCATATCCACGCTTGAAAACGCTTTCACGGCCAAACCGCTGCACCGATTTCAATGAAATTTGGTATGGAGGTACTTTGATTCTTGAGGAAGGACACAAGTTACTCTTTACTGCAATAATCCACAAATACGCTAGTGGAGCCGTGGACACAAGCTAGTTAATAATAGTATTGCAATATGAAATAAATTAGTATTGAAATACCTACTTCTGTGTGGTGGGCTTTCGTGACCGTGACTCTGAAGTGCCGTGTCGAGATGGTGAGTCTTATTGTAAAAACAAATCTAAGAAGCATCGTCCCTTTGATAAGTAGTCACAATATATTAAAAGATAACATAAGTGCAATTATTCTGTAACTAGCTGACCCACGTAACATCGTTTGCGCCTTCTATTGCCCGTCGCGTGATAATTTTCCCCGTTTTTGTAACGTATTTCTTTGAAGCTCCGCTCCTATAGGTCTTAGCGTGATGATATTTGGTATGGATCTATGGATAGCCTATAGCCTTCCTCGATAAATGTACTATCCAACACTGAAATATTTTTTTAAATCGGACCAGCATTTCCTGAGATTATCACGTTTAAACAAACAAACTTTTCAGCTTTATTTATTAGTACTAGCAGACCCACGCAACCTCGTTTGCGTCTCCTATTGCCCGTCGCGTGATAATTTTCCCCCGTTATTAAAACACTTTTCATTGGTGTTCCTCTCCTATTGGTCTTAGCGTGATGATATAGAGCCTATAGCCTTTCTCGATAAATGTACTATCCAACACTGAAAGAATTTTTTAAATCGGACCAACGGTTCCTGAGATTATGGCGTTCAAACAAACAAACAAACTCTTCAGCCTTATAGATTAATATAGATATAGTATAGATTTGAATTGCGTTACATTTTTTTAAGGATAGGAGGCAAACAAGCAAACGTATCGCCTGATGGTAGGCATTTTATGAAGGAGTACGCTCTTTTCTTGAAGGTTCGATGTTCGTATGTCCGGGAATACTGCAGGATTGTAATAAATAAAACAATTGTTTTCAACATATTTACATGTTTATTCTAATGGTTTTAATTTACACAATTGATACACAATTGATATTCTTAAAAATAGAGTTTGCTTAGCTTCCTAGTAACAACATAATGAGGAAAAATGTAATTAGCAACTTATGTGTGGCACTTTCAGTATGACCTAAATCAAACATTCCGATGGTTCCTCTTTGTATTAGAGCAATATACATTTCTTGTCATTATTGTACATTATAAACATTATTTTATTTACACATTAATATTTTAGTATACATTATATAAAGTAGGTAAGTAAATGCCAAATTAAATTGATAGCGGTGCAAGGGTTTAGCCGTGAAAACATGACAGATAGTATAGAATTGTCGAATGTATAGAATTAGTACTGATGATACTTTGTACCTAAATTGACATCTTAATGTTTGTGCATTTGATTTACTGCGATATCCAATTAGCTTTTGCTATGTTCTCTCTATAGGTACTCTAACTACAGTGTGTAAGCAAGCGGTTAAATTATTTAGGTGCGAAATGGTTAATGAAAATTATTTAATAGCGTGTAGTAAAATTTCGTCAGAACTTCAGAACAATATCTATACATACAAAGTAATTTTCCAGAACAGTTTATGTAGGGAATAAACGTTTTACGTTTTATTTTTTTGTGCGAAAATGAGTATTATTGTAACATACAAATAAGTACAGGTTACCAGAGCCTAACTTGTTTGATATCGTAGACGGCTTCACTGACCGATTTAAACAAACTATCTTTACTCCAAAACAACTTACCACATACATCACACAAGATAGCTGGCTTATTGGCAGTTAATAATTTATGTGGATAATCTATTACAATTGGTACACCTGTTTTAGTAACTATTGTTTGTTCGATAATTGTCTTTGACTGATCCAAGTCATTATCACCATCTGAATCACTCAGCAACTTGTCAGTATCACCATCACGATCTTCATTATAACCATTGTATTTTACAGAGTAAACATCTATATACTCTTTACAGATTTCAACAACTTTATCAATACTAAGCTGTGTTAAACTAGAACCGTTACAGTTAATACAAATACTGAACAAGCTCTCTTCATTGATTGTCACATTTAAACTATGAAATACTTTTCGTAACTGCTTATGAAATAGATTTTTTCTTATTTCTAATATAGAAGTATATGGATGACTCACATTGGGTGAGTGTTTTTGTTTAATTAATAACACAAATCTATTTTCTAATACAGCCAAATTTAGGATGTCAACCCATAACATTTGTGCTGGAAATTCAATTGCATCCATTCCACAGTACCTTAAATATGGCAATAGGCCAGACAATTCATGGTCAACGATAAACTTTATGTCTTTCGGTGATCTTGGTTCCTTAATTGGTAAACTTACTTGTAATTTATCTATAACTTTAGGAATTTTCACACATTTATTTGTAGTTTCTAACATAACATTATGACATGTTTCTTTAAAATTTACAAGTTGCTCCAAACACTGGTTTGAGAGAAAGCCATGTATAAGCAGTAGAATATGAGCATCCAAAGCAGCATAAACAATCTGCGTACGTCTGAGTGGCCTCAACTCCCAATTCGAACATTGTTCCGATTTGTCCAAGGGCAATCCAAAACAAGATTGCACCACAGCACTGAGGCTATTGCTACCATTATCACTATTACCAGGAATGACTAGACCATTACTTAAGAGCTTCCTCCATAAAAGGCTAAGGTCCAACAATCCTTCTCCTTGTACTTTAATTTTTTGTAATTCAACTATAGAAGCTCTCATTTCCTTAAGATCTTGCTCAAGACCAAATCCTATTTTAATAATTTCAGCATTGTCTAAAAACGATTTATGGAAAAGACTCCAACAATTGGAGTATTCTGGTTTATTAAATATTAGGGCATCAATTAAATATACTTTATTGGGTGTAGCTAACTGTATCAAAGCCACACGAGATTGTGTTGCTACGAAAGAAGGTTTCCATTCACAGTCAATTCCAGCGAAACTGGCTTTAACTATATCTGGCATCATTATATTGCAGAATTTTTCTCTTGTATCGATCATGTAAATATGATCTTCAGGTAAACAAAACTTATAATATTCTCGAGATTCATTTGTATCCCAATTTTGCTCTATTATCATATTACTAAGTGAAATGTCTTGTAATGCTAATGGTAAATCATTCTCCGGCATGTTTAAATAGGTTGCCCACTTTAGAGCTTCATTTTTATCATAATTAATCAACATATCTAAGAATTCCTGTCCAGAACCTGCAATTTGATTCAGTGAGTCTTTAACCAAATCTTCCCAAACCGAATCGCTGACGTTATGTTCATGATATTTTTGATATATCAAGTATCTTAATCCACGAACTGTGCGGTTCTTACTGAGATTCGTGCATGTCTCGATGGAAATCTTAAACTTATTGCATAAGCGTGTTACTAATTTCCCCAAAGTCTTATGCTGTACCTTATCAAGTTTAACATCGGAAATTTTGTTTTCTTCAACATAATTTTGAACAAATTCATGGATGTTGATTCTTTTATCCAATAATTTGTCTATAAATAATACCATGTGCTTCGCTAAGCTAGGACACTGTGACAAATATTCATCAATTAAATTATTCTTATCCTGTAATACTAATGGAAATAGTAAATTCTCCACTGGTACTTCTTCAAATAAATGCATGGCTATAATAATCTGTGATGCTTGTTTGAAGTTGTCATTACTGATCATGTCATTCACACACGGTAAAATGTTGTCCTTAATACTTATAATTTGGAACGTATTTATAGTCAGTGTCATAAAAGATGAATTCTTCTGATTTAAAGCAACGTGAAACGCAGGTAGTTTAAGATAGTCTTCGGGTAAAACAGCACGAGATTTCGACCACTTCTGTAATATTTCCACGATGAGATAAGGTAACGTTTTGGGTTTACAGTCTTTGTGTCCACTGCATTTAATAACAAAAGCTAGAGATAATCTATAAGGGTCTGACTGAGACTCAAAGAAGGATTCAATGTAATTTTCAATTGCTGGAGTTCTTTTCCACGTCCCCCAAGTCGTTTTCAGTTGTGTTAACCACGCTTTACAGTTTTCATCTAAACTTAAATTTAATCCCATAGATGTTAATGTGTCTTCAATTGATCGTACAATCTTGATAGACTTATCGGGACAGACCAGTTTATTGACGTCCATTTTCCCGGATGACTTGATCGTGACGTGTGTATTCCTCGAGAGAATATTACCTGACAACAAATAAAAAATATATTTAGACATGATTATTAGTAATAATAATAATAATCGAAGTGTGTTTTAACATAAAAGGAAACATCGTATTGTTCCATCTCTACCAAAACTATGTTTCTAAGAATTAAACCTTAACGATAAGACACAAAAAGTATTATTCTATATTCTAAACCTGACGATTTTAATAATAGTCATTGTCATAAATAACTAAAAAATAAACTACACCTTTGGATATCGAAAGGTAAAGTTTACGCACAAAGGATAAGGATAGACAATATATGTATTCATTGTCAGTGTCGTAATGAGTAGTTCTTTAGAGACAAATGTTTCGATTCCTAAAAATAATATATTTCTTAAAATCTCTGTATCCAAGTAACCAACGTCCTACATTTTTTTTGTACATTTTAGCTTTATCCCTAACTGAGCCAAAATGATTTTTTTAAATAATTGTTTTCTACGCAATATAATAATAAATTAAAAATATTTCAAGCTTCTTCTTCTGATTTATGTGGCGCGTCCGTCTGCCATTTTCAGGAAAAAAATGGTAGATATCGCATTTTCCCTTTGATAAATAAATAGGAATTATTACCTTTTAGAAAGGTAATGAATTGACGTTTGACATAAAAAAATATTTTAATAATAAATACCTAAGTGTATTTATAAAACGGTAAATTAAAAATGTCAACCGTTTTATATTGATTGAAAAGGCTTAAACTACACTTGACCGTTCTTAGTCGGATAATGATAATGAGAATAATAATGCCTAGTATCCGGCATGGGGGGAAGGCAGACGAATCACGGACAAGCTAAAACGCAATAGCTTGGACAATTGTATACAAAATAACCTATTCAATGCTCTACTCTATCTCATGGTCTGGCTATATTTAACAACTGGATTAAAATATTAGAAGAAGATATTATTAAAAGGCTGCTAGCAAAAATCAGTGCATGTGTAAAAAAATATTAATCTCATCATGGGCACAAAATATTTGAAAGTCGATATGTTAAAAGCTATTTTATGAAAACGACTCCCTCATTCAAATATATGTTTTTAGTATATTTATTTTCATATGCACATGTACACAGTACACAACTGAAAGTGAAATAAAATTTAGGAAAGTTGAATTGGTCGAAGAATGAAAATTTAAAAGAACCACCCTCCATACAGTATTGGGTAGTACATTAAGGATTTTCAAAAGTGTATGGGATTTAAATATATAAATATATATATCTAGATGTCTTTAAAGTAATATGGAAAAGATTAGTCAGTACCTTTAAAAACTCAAAATGAAGTACCGAAGCGTTACGGAGATAGAGACGCCGTTGACACAGTAACGTAGTAGATTCTTAAAATTTCTTGATGCAATTTTTACGAATGGCAATATATCAAGATACACACTTCACTCGCGGTAATTTTAACACTTCTGCTCTTAGAATGGCTCACTAACGAGACACGTGTTATTTAATAAACACTAGTTCTTCGAGTCTTGTACAGAAGGCAAAACCGAAATAGTGTCCGTAGCTAGTAGTGTCCAAAGCACCAATAATGTTATCACTCACGTTAGTTATGGCACTAGCTTTAATGATGGCTCACTAACGACTCGTGTTCTTAGAAACACCAGTTTATCGAGAACTATCTTGCACGAAAGGCAAAACTGAAATGGTGTCCATAGACAGCGGTGTCCATGTGTCAAAAGTAGTATTGTATTGTGGTTTGCCTGACGTCATTGTTCCAGGTATTGCCATAAAAAATATGGTGGAGCCTTTTTTTTTAAAATAACAAATCAACTTATATCGACCGAGCCAAAGAAAGTGTAAAAAAGCTAAGGAAACCGGAATAGCTACTCTTTAGGTTTTAATGTTAAGTAGTTAACAATTATTTAAAAGGGAATGAGCGCGATCACTTATTAAAAGGTATGACATACCTTTGATTTGCCTGACGTTTCGACCAGGTTGCACTGGCCGTGGTCACAGACTGAGTCAGCGTTAATTCCCGTTAAAATAATTGTTAATATATCATGGAACGCGAAAGTTTAAGGGTTAGTATGTTAAGTAGTTGTTTCGCCTTTCTTTGTTTTTTAAACGAATGATGATAACACATAATGAGTGTCATTGCAGACAGAAGTGACAGTCCACTATTTAAATATCATTGTAAATTACATGTACTAACATAGTTCTTAAGATATATTGTATACTAACACATTATGGATGTATTTCCGAAATAAAGATATTATTATTATTATTATTATTATAATATTTGAATTAATTGAACTTTTTATATAGTAATGTTTTAATTAAGGAAATCAGTTAATTTACAGGATTTTAATGATTAAGTTAAAATGTTGTATTTAATGTATAAAATTTTATAGTGGTGATCATTTTTTTAACAAGAAATCGGATCCCGGGAATCTATTAAAAAATGAAGGGTTTGTATATTACATAATTCATGTGTTATTTTATCTAATCTATTCTTGTGTCAACTTGTGTATACCTAAGTCAAGAACACAGACGCCACTATGTAACAATAGAGTATTATGGAGCCGTGGCTCCTGCATATTAAATACTGCTCCCAAAGTTATCAACGTTATTATTCTATGTACCACTAAATTCCCTATATTGTGCAAGGGTCTTTAGAAATCCAAGGCATAAGGAAGGAGTAAGATTTTTAGATTTTCTCCTAAACGGCTCTCAGTGCAGCCTTCTTTGGTAATGCAATAATATAAAATATTTAAAATAATTAATATTGTACTGAAATATCTTTATTATGATTGAGTTGTCAAAACCCCACGCTGTTCACATAAACCATTCTAGACAAATTTTGTGTTAATTACATGTATGCGTTATTACTATTAGCTAAATGCCAACCAACCATTTCGACATAACCGCTCATTATCATTGATGTGATTAAGTTTAGTTAAATAATTATTCTTCGCATAAAAGATTTAGGAGAAAAGTTAGTAAACATGTATGTTGTCTGTCTAGACCTGAGCTTTATTTCAGTGGATTGCCCGATAAAAACAATAAATTGTACATTTAAAAAACACTAACAGAATGAATCTACTAAATAAAACGTATTTTCATAGTTGAACTGAAAATAGGATTCAGGAACAAGTTTCGTTGTAGAAATTAACATAATTTGTATAAAACTAAACAGCAATGATCGATCAAGAATATTTTGTATTCAAAATTCCAAAGTGAGCCTAAGAGAAATTATTACAATTTAGGTAAACATTTATGTCGTAGGTAAGTATATCGGCTTGGCATTTTGTGTTAACACCCAATCCTTATCTAATCTTAGCGTGTTTTGTTAAAATAATACGTTAACAAAGCTTTACTCGGAATAAAAGATTCAGCTTCGTAAATAAGCGTTTTTTTTATGAACGTTCATTAATTGTTTAGAAATTTGTATGTCGGTTCTAGTCGTAACGATATTTCATTGTATTGAAACAATAGCGAATTTAGTCTGCAGCAAGATAACTGAGCAGGTAATACTTTACAACCATTTATTTGTGTTTAGTTATAGTTAATTTAAACTTAATACGGGTTGGGTTAAGCGATGTTTGTTAGATAACTACTGAAGTAGACGCATTTCCTGTGTACATAATCGGTTTGATTTGTTTTCGTCCATCTAATGCCTCTATATTAAAATTTATTACTAGTTAAAATGCCTTGAAGATTAGAAGAATATTTGTTTTGTCGTCATAACTAAAAGGTTATAGCTTGCACAATTGTCCACAAGAAGCTATGCTATATTCTGGCTCCTGGCTTTGGATGTGGGTATGGTAAAGATCAGGCTTACCTGGGGTAAGCCCCATCTTCCAAAGGTCGGCAACGCACTTGTAACGCCTGTGGTGTTGCGGGTGCCTATGGGCGGCGGTAATCGCTTACACCACAAAAAAAAACCACATAAAAGAACATCGAAGTTGACATCGAAGAAAGCTACGTAGCAAAATATCTGCTTCTGCAACAGAAAATCAATTTATGAGTAATAAATTCTAATTCATTTCATCATGGGCACTACATATTTGAATGTGGACATCTTGTAAACTATTTTATGAAAACGAGTCCCTTTTTTGGTTTACCTTTTTTCATATGAAGATGTACACAGTACAGTGCTAAGATTTTATGTCACTTTCAGTGAAATTAAATTTGCATTGTGCATCGGACAAAGAACGAAATTTAAAAGAACCACCCTAAATACAGTTTGATTAGGTTGGTACATGAAGGATTTATCTTTAAATTCATATAAAAATACTAGACTAGTCGCTTCGAGTGTTTCATTTTGAGTATTGAGAGGTACCAATACTCCAAATGAAGCACTTGTAGCAATACTTAGATGGAGACGTTGTTGACACAGTTAAACAGTAAATTCTTATGAATTCCCGATACAATTTTCATGAATGGCTAAATTAACGCACAAAACTACTAGTTTGTGGAGAACTATCTTGTACGGAAGCAAAACGAAATAGTGTCCGTAGCTAGCAGTGTCCAAAGCAGTAACAGCGTTATCACTCACCTTAGTATTGGCACTAAAATAGATCAGCTTTAATGATGGCTCACTAACGGCTCGTGTTATTATTTTTAGAAACACCAGTTTGTCGAGAACTATCTTGCACGGAAGGCAAACCCGAAATGGTGTCCATAACCAGCGGTGTCCATGTGTCTAAAGTAATAATAATAATAATCGTATTATTGTACACCAAATTATTTACAAAGGCACCTTCTTAATGTTTATTTAGTAGATTCATTCTGTAAGTGTTTTTTTAAATGTACAATTAATTATTTTTATCGGGCAATCCACTGAAATAAAACTCAGGTCTAGACAGACAACACACATATTTAATAAATTTTCTCTAAATCTTTTATGCGAAGAATAATTATTTAACTAAACTTAATTACATCAATGATTATGAGCGGTTATCTCGAAATGATTGATATTTAGCTAATAGTAATAATAACGCATACAAAGGTAACTTAAAGATAAGAGGTACAATAGACGGCCTTATCGCCCGAAAGCAATCTCTTACAGGTGATTGTGTCACAGTGTGACTCCATGTGACCAATCATGTTATATGGTCTTGTGGTTTGCCTGACGTCACTGTTCCAGGTATTGCCATAAGAAAATGTGTTGAAGCCTTCTTTTTTAACGATTACAAATCAACTTAATATTATGTTGATCGAAATCGATCGAACCAAAGCAAGTGTAAAAAAACTAAGGAAAGCGCACTGGCTAATCTTTAGGTCTTAATGTAGTAGTTGTTTCGCCTTCCTATATTATTTACTAGCCGACCCACGCAACCTTGTTTGCGTCTTCTATTGCCCGTAGCGTGATAATTTTCCCCTGTTTTCGAAACATTTTTCATTGGTGTTCCGCTCCTATTAGTCCTAGCGTGATGAAATATAGCTTATAGCTAGCTCTAGTTCCTGAGATTAGCGTGTGTAACAAACAAACAAACAAGCAAACTCTTCAGCTTTATATATTAGTATAGATATAACCTAATATTACTAAATTACACACAATTATTACACACGCTCTTTGAAATGATTGTACTTTTTTTATAGTAAGGTATTAATTTAGGAAACCAGTTGATATCCAGGATTCTAATGATTAAGTTGAAATGTAACGTTGTATTAAATGTTGTATTTAATGGTTAACATTTTATCGGGGAAGAACAATTTTGAAAAAAGTAAAATGCCGGGAATCTATTTAAGAAATGAGAACTTTGTTTGTTTGTTTGAATTGCTTTTTTCTTTTGTTTTTATAAAATCCATGTGTTATTTTAAACGAATCTATTCTCGTGTCAAATTGTTCTAGTGTGTTTAGAATTAGAAGGATGCAGTAAGATTATGAGATTTTAAGACTTTATTTAAACGGCTCAGTGTAGTTTTTTTTGGGAGTGCAATATTAAAAATATTTAAAATAATTAATATTGTATTCAACTATTGTTATTATAATCGAGCTGTCAGAACCTTAATCTTGTTAAAGTATGCCACAATCGGTAAACAACCCTAAATTACTTTAGTGTTCGTAAGTAATGCTTCTATCTACATAAACGATTCTAGACAAAATTTTGAGTTAATTACATTTATGCGTCATTACTATTAGCTAAATATCAATCATATTAATATAACCGCTCATTTTCATTGATGTAATTAAGTTTCGTTAACTTATTATTCTTCTCATAAAAGAGTTAGAGAACAGTAATTAGACATGTGTTGTCTCAGTCTAGATTGCCCGATAAAAATAATTAAGTGTACATTTATAAAAACACTTAGAGAATGAATCTAGCTAAGAAAAAATATAACAATTTAAAAGCATTTAGGTTGGAGGCAAATACACTGGCTTAGCATTTTATCTAATCTTATCGTGTTTTGTTCAAATAACACGTAAAGAAAGCTTTTCTCAGAATAAAAGAATCAGCTTCGTAAACGAAGCGTTTTTTTATTAAGGTACATTCATTGTTTAGGAATTACTAAGAAGGTTTAAGTTGTAAGTAACGATATTTCATTGTGTTGAAACAATAGCGCATTGAGACTTCAGTAAGATAACTGAGTTAATAAGCACAACCATTTAAATGTGTTTTGATATAGTTCATGTTTATTTCTTTCGTATTGGGGAAAGCGGTGTTCGTCAAATTTACTTATAAAGATGCACTTTCTTGCACATAGTACAGTTAAGTCAATCTTTGTTCTTAAAATTGGTTATTAAAATGTGTTGAAGGAGAGGCATAAAAGAAGTTCATAAGATTATTTGCTTTTTTTCCGTGTCCAGGTAAAAAGACACTCGATTTTCCGGCTACTGGTACCACTTTAATGTAGACCTCATGATAAGTGGCTTAAAATGTTGGCTAGGTGCATCTGTCGAAGAATGAAATTTAAAAGAACCACCCTTAATACAGTTTGATTAATGAGGGATTTATCTTTTAATTAATTTAAAAAAGACTAGTCAGTACCTGTCAATACTCAAAATGAAGCACTCAAAGCGATACTTAGATGGAGATAATTCTGATCGAGCTATCACTAACTTAATCTTGTCAAAGTGTGGCCATCTTTATAAGGAACAAGTAAATACATTTACACAATTGGTTGACACCCCTAAATTACTTTAGTGCTCCTTAGTAGTAGTTTACTAATGCTTCTATCAACATAAACGATTCTAGATAAAAAAAATGTGTTAATTACGTATATGCGTCATTACTATTAGCTAAATACGAATCATTACCATATAACCGCTCAATATCATTGATGTAATTAAGTTTATTTAACTTTTATTCTTCGCATAAAAGGTTTAAAGAAAAGTAATTAGACATATGTTGTCTCAGTCTAGATTGCCCGATAAAAATAATTAAGTGTACATTTATAAAACACTTACAGAATGAATCTACCTAAGAAAAATTATAACAACTTAAAATGCATTTAAGTTGTAGGCAAATACACTGGATTGGCATTTAGACGGGTTGGTATTGCATAAACTCGGTTCAGGGAAGGCGAAATGGTGCTGGTCGTTTTAATTGCAAATTGTGATAAGTCTAGTGATAATTCATCAGCTTGGGAAGCGTGTGATAATCTTGCAAGATTGAACAATTCATTGAAATGCTCCGCCCAGCGAAGAAGAACATCTGAGTTTGAGTTTTTCATGCGTAGTCGCCTCTTACTAGACTACTAGACACCCTTAGGATGTGTAGGGGTGCTGACACTTCGTATTCTAGATGCGTCACAACACGAACTATGTACGAATGTACAGTGTTAAGTAGTTTTGTTAACATGTTTAAAATTGATTTAAAAAAATAACATGTTTAAATATTATAACGGTCGATAATAGTTGCATATTTATTTGCTACTGAATTTAAGATAAATTTAAGAAATATTATTTACGCACTGCAAACTAAGTTAGTGTTACAATCCTTACAATTTTCATCTAGTCACGTCACAAAACTACATCTAGAAAAATCGTTTTCCTAAAAAAAGGGTGGTGTTTATTAACGCTCATTTATTTGAATAGGCTCCGCCCGCATGTATATCGGTTATTGCGGCAAATAGTAGCCTATGTGTTATTCTGATGTATAAGCTACATTACTGTAAAGTTTTATCCAAACGCTTTTAGTAGTTTTTGCGTGAAAGAGTAACAAACATCCATCCCGACATCCATCCATCCTTACAAACTTTCGCATTTATAATATTAATAAGAAGTAAGATTAGTAGGATTAGTTTTGAATATGTTTTTGAGGTTTTACTTTATCAAAATATTTAATTGTGTTGAATTATTAGCGCGGCAAGCAATACAAAATAAGATTAATAGATAACTGTACTAGGAGCAATACAAAATAATGCCAAAAATTATAAGTGTTGAAACAGTATTATAAATTTCCGTCGAGGCGGCGACCAGTTTCGTGGTAGATGAAAGAGAGCGGTCGGTATCATGTCGGTAGCAACAAGTGATAGTATTCGGTCGTGGTGACGAGAGTTCTCTTAAAGAAATAGTGGAAATATCGGTGGACGTCAGTTGCTAAGATCGCGTAAGTTCCAGTGCGTAGCTTACACGGTAAGTATTTCATTATGTAAATATGGTTTTATTTATTATAATTTATTAGATTTGAATCGGGTAAGAAGATGTTCGACAGAAAATTAGATGCGATTCTTTTGTAAATTTAAATTTGAATTGTTGTCATTTAGTATTGATTTTGACATATTCGATATTTGTTAAGGTGTCTTTTTGAATGAGCGTATGAGAAGAGCATGAAATTCTTTTGTGGGTTTTCTTCTAGGCAAAACAAATACGTTTCCAGAAGATTTCAAACATGATGATCATTTATAGTATTTGTATCAACTTTTTTTTGTTATTTGATTTTTGTCCTCTATCGTTTTCTTCGTGTGTCGTCATCGTAATATTTCTATTTTTAAAATACGATAAAATATTGTTTTCAATTTGCTTGGGGTAGGTACTTCCATGTTTCCGGGAAGGATTCGGAGGTCATAAAACAGCAGTTCCCGGATCCCTCCCGTCTCAGGCGCAACGTGTGGTTTTAGTCGCTTCGATTCCGACACACCGCCCCGCCGCAAACCCCGGCGGGGTGACGGCCCGAGGGGATTTCCATAAAAAAATGTACTTCCATGTACTATTCTATCTTGTTTATTTATACCGACCGTTCCCTATCAGCTCCTGACGTTCTCTAACGTCTATTGTTTCTACTCTCTGACTCCTCACGTCTATTGTCACTAATCTGTTTGTCTGTGTTTCTGTAAAGGGGTGTGTGTTTTGCTGCTTTACAAGCTGTGCTGTGTTTCAACACAATAATGGATCAAAATAAACACGTTGTAATTAAAAGGATTTGGGTCATAACATAAAATGGCAAGTTCATATATTTCTCTACGACTTAAAAGCTTAGTATTTTTTATAATATCTGTTATACATACAAATATTATATTTAAGTTTTAAAAGCTAAGGTAATCTCAAATTTGACAAATAATAAAATTGTATATCATAAAAGGCAAAGACCAATATTGTACAAGATACAACAACAATCGCGAGTAACACCGCGGGGCCCAACTATTCATATTTGAAAACTTTCCTCCTTAATTATTATATCTATTGCTGAACTGAAGTTTAAAAGATCTAAGCGAACAAACAGGGGAAGCGATTTCATTTTATACTATGTGAAGATATCTTCGAATTAGCTACTCAAACCAATTGGTCTCAACTTATAATCATCGTATTTTAATTGTTAGACTTCTTTAAGTTTGAAAACTAAATATCTACTAACTTATTAACTAACAACATAAATAATATGTAAGTTTAACAGATATTACAACAATTTAAATAAGCATTACATCACAGATATATCGACTTGCCATTTTCTGCCCAATTTATCCAAACTAATCGTGTTTTGTTAAAATACCACGCGTTGTTCACGTGGTATTTTAACTAAACACGACTAGTTCACAAGCTTCGCCTTTAAATAAATACTTGCTTATAGTAGTTGTTTATGAACCAAAGCCCTATCCTTATCTAATCTCATCATGTTTTGTTAAACTAACAACTAAACAAAGTTTTAATCACAACAAAAGAATCGGTTTTATAAAAGAAGCTTTGTGTTTAGGCGTTAGTACAATTTAGTCATCACGTCTGCCTCGGTGGCGCAGTGGTAGCGTACGCGACTGCTGTTCTTGATATTAGTATTCATATCAATTGTCTAGTAGCCATAATACAAGCTCTGATTAATTTGGGACTAGATGGTGTTCAGCTCTGATTAATTTGGGACTAGATGGTGTTCAGCTCTGATTAATTTGGGACTAGATGGCATTGTGTTTAAGATGTCCGAAATATTTATTTATTATTGTTATGTTGTGCTATTTTGTTATGTGGAAATAATTGCACATGAAACTAGTTTTAGAGTCTAGATTTTCCTAGTCTAATCTCTTTGTAATTGGTTAAAATAATACGCAAACAATGCACAAAGACTTACAACGAATCGGCTTTGTAAAACATTGTTTACGATGGTGTTTATGAACACTTATTTTATTTCGAAATTCTTATGAGGTTTTAGGCATTTTAAAATTTCATTGTGTTGAAACAATATCACAGGAAGCTATCCTTACAGGTAGCCGTGCAATAAAAGAATGGTCTGAGTGTCCAAACACTATACAAGCTTTCCTCGTTGTCTAGCTTCGGGATAGCTCAACAGTCAGCGTCAAAGGCTGCTAGAGAACGGTCGGAGAACTCTGCCGATGTGAACGAGTGTCAGTGCTTAGACGCGGTACTGACAATTATTAAATTGTTAGAAAAATAGTGTAACTTGTGATTAATTGAAGCTCAGATTTCAAAGTGTTAGTGTAAGTAACGCATTCAAATCGCGTTAAATTACATTCATAGCGTGGCTACGAGACGGTAAGTGTTAAGTTCATTGATTTATTTGTGTAAATTATTATGTTTTAAATATTTAGTATTGAAACGAAACGGTTAGTGTTAAGTGATGTCGGTAAAGTAAAGTAAAGTGTTTCTGTTTGTTCGTTTTAATTTATTCGGTTAAATGTATTATTATTATTCAAGTCCTTTGAATTTCTTTCTGATTATTAATTATTTAATCAGTTATTCAGTAAGTTTTTACACAAACCGTAAAATGTACTCCTACTTATTATTCTAAAAAACGGAAAGTGTTAAGTGGTTTATTTGCGTTTATTCCTTTATGTAATGACCATTTTGTATGAATAGCCAATACTAATCTTATTTCATCGAATTAGGTGAAAGCAACACGTAAACAATGCTTTGAACAGAATCAATTACCTAAAGGAAGCGTTGCGTTTATGAACCCATTTTTTTTTTCTAGGAATTCATGTGGCAATATTCGTCATTGTAATATTTCATTGTATTTAAACAATATCGTGTGATGCTTACTTAACACTATTCAAGTTGTCGTCGCCGTCGAGTGGGTGACTATTCTCGGGACAGCTCGACAGTCAACGTCAGGGGCTGGTAGAGAACGGTCGGTGTTCTATCCGCGTGAACGAGTGTCAGTATGTGGACGCTGCAATAAGAAAAATATGAAAAACCGTATAACTTCTGAGACTCACATAAGCTCGGACTCCAAAGTGTTGGTGAAAGTGACGTATTCAACTCACGTTAAAGTAAGTTTTTTTTCAATGTGTTTTTTTTACTATTGTAACGAAACGTTTAGTGTTAAGTGGTGTTGGCAAAGTGTTTCTGTTTATTCGTTTTAATTTATTCAGTTAAATGTAGTAAAATGATTTTAGTCCTTTGACTCACGAATTTCTTTCGGTGTTTTTATTATTTAATCAGTAATTTAGTAAATTTTTACACAAAACGTAAAATGGTTCAACGTAAAATGTGCTCCTACTTTGGTTTTTACATAAAACGGAGAGGGCGATTTTTCTTTGTAATTTTATTTTTACTAAGTCCTTTTACAAAATAATTCGTGCAAAGTGATTGATTGGTGTTATTGTGTTCCAGTTTGTATTTTTCCGTGGAGGTAAGATTTTAATGCTTGATTTATCTAAATAAGTTCCTACTCATTATTCTAAAAAACAGAAAATGATGACTGATTAATGAGTGTAATGTGTTCCGATTTAATATTCTTCGCGGATGGTAAGTCATTTTAATATTTCATTGTATTAATACAATATCGTATTATGCTTACTTAAGAGGTAGCAGTGCCAACAAAAAAGCTGCCGCTAGTCGATGTTCGTTCTCTCTCACTCACTCGTGTCTCTCACTCTCTCACTCACGCGTGAAATCAAGCTCGCTACAACTGTTGTGGTTTGTCTGCCAAATTTGTAGATATAACAAAGTGCAGTTTGTCAAATAAATAAGATAAGTCGCAACCTCTTTGAGTTTTGATACTATCTTAACTAAACTGTTTGTACGTAAAATATATTCCTATTTAGTTTTCTAAAAAAGACGGAAAGTGTTAGATGAGTGGTAAATCAGTGTTAATGTTTTTCGATTCAATATTTTTGCAGACGATAAGAAGAGAGTGATTTTTCTAGTTACATTTTTACTTACAAAGTGTTGTAACAAAACAACAAGTGTAAAGTGATTGATTTGTGTCAGTGTTCTATTTGTAATCTCCCGAGGAGGTAAGTTTTAAATGCTTTATTTATCTAAATAAGTTTCCACTCATTATTCCAAAAAACGGAAAATGATGACTGATTAATAAGTGTAATGTGTTCCGATTTAATATTCTTCGCGGACGGTAAGTCATTTTAATATTTCAATGTATTAATACCGTATTATGTTTACTAAAGAGGTAGCAGTGCTAACAAAAGTTTTGCGTATTGAAACACTATACAAGTTGTCGTCGCCGTCGAGTGGGTGACTATTCTCGGGGCAGCTCGATAGTCAACGTCAGGGGCTGGTAGAGAACGGTCGGTATTCTATCCGTGTGAACGAGTGTCAGTATGTGGACGCTGCAATAAGAAAAATGTGAAAAACCGTATAACTTCTGAGACTCACATAACCTCGGACTCCAAAGTGTTGGTGAAAGTGACGTATTCAACTCACGTTAAAGTAAGTGTTTTTTTACTATTGTAACGAAACGTTTAGTGTTAAGTGGTGTTGGCAAAGTGTTTCTGTTTATTCGTTTTAATTTATTCAGTTAAATGTAGTATAATGATTTTAGTCCTTTGACTCACGAATTTCTTTCGGTCTTTTTATTATTTAATCAGTAATTTAGTAATTTTTTACACAAAACGTAAAATGGTTCTACGTAAAATGTGCTCCTACTTTGGTTTTTACATAAAACGGAGAGGGCGATTTTTCTTTGTAATTTTATTTTTACTGAGTCCTTTTACAAAATAATTCGTGCAAAGTGATTGATTGGTGTTATTGTGTTCCAGTTTGTATTTTTCCGTGGAGGTAAGATTTTAATGCTTGATTTATCTAAATAAGTTCCTACTCATTATTCTAAAAAACGGAAAATGATGACTGATTAATGAGTGTAATGTGTTCCGATTTAATATTCTTCGCGGACGGTAAGTCATTTTAATATTTCAATGTATTAATACCGTATTATGTTTACTTAAGAGGTAGCAGTGCTAACAAAAGTTTAGCGTATTGAAACACTATACAAGTTGTCGTCGCCGTCGAGTGGGTGACTATTCTCGGGGCAGCTCGATAGTCAACGTCAGGGGCTGGTAGAGAACGGTCGGTATTCTATCCGTGTTAACGAGTGTCAGTATGTGGACGCTGCAATAAGAAAAATGTGAAAAACCGTATAACTTCTGAGACTCACATAAGCTCGGACTCCAAAGTGTTGGTGAAAGTGACGTATTCAACTCACGTTAAAGTAAGTTTTTTTTCAATGTGTTTTTTTACTATTGTAACGAAACGTTTAGTGTTAAGTGGTGTTGGCAAAGTGTTTCTGTTTATTCGTTTTTAATTTATTCAGTTAAATGTATTATAATGATTTTAGTCCTTTGACTCACGAATTTCTTTCGGTTTTTTTATTATTTAATCAGTAATTTAGTAAATTTTTACACAAAACGTAAAATGGTTCTACGTAAAATGTACTCCTACTTTGGTTTTTACATAAAACGGAGAGGGCGATTTTTCTTTGTAATTTTATTTTTACTAAGTCCTTTTACAAAATAATTCGTGCAAAGTGATTGATTGGTGTTATTGTGTTCCAGTTTGTATTTTTCCGTGGAGGTAAGATTTTAATGCTTGATTTATCTAAATAAGTTCCTACTCATTATTCTAAAAAACGGAAAATGATGACTGATTAATAAGTGTAATGTGTTCCGATTTAATATTCTTCGCGGACGGTAAGTCATTTTAATATTTCAATGTATTAATACCGTATTATGTTTACTTAAGAGGTAGCAGTGCTAACAAAAGTTTTGCGTATTGAAACACTATACAAGTTGTCGTCGCCGTCGAGTGGGTGACTATTCTCGGGGCAGCTCGATAGTCAACGTCAGGGGCTGGTAGAGAACGGTCGGTATTCTATCCGTGTGAACGAGTGTCAGTATGTGGACGCTGCAATAAGAAAAATGTGAAAAACCGTATAACTTCTGAGACTCACATAAGCTCGGACTCCAAAGTGTTGGTGAAAGTGACGTATTCAACTCACGTTAAAGTAAGTTTTTTTTCAATGTGTTTTTTTACTATTGTAACGAAACGTTTAGTGTTAAGTGGTGTTGGCAAAGTGTTTCTGTTTATTCGTTTTAATTTATTCAGTTAAATGTAGTATAATGATTTTAGTCCTTTGACTCACGAATTTCTTTCGGTCTTTTTATTATTTAATCAGTAATTTAGTAATTTTTTACACAAAACGTAAAATGGTTCTACGTAAAATGTGCTCCTACTTTGGTTTTTACATAAAACGGAGAGGGCGATTTTTCTTTGTAATTTTATTTTTACTGAGTCCTTTTACAAAATAATTCGTGCAAAGTGATTGATTGGTGTTATTGTGTTCCAGTTTGTATTTTTCCGTGGAGGTAAGATTTTAATGCTTGATTTATCTAAATAAGTTCCTACTCATTATTCTAAAAAACGGAAAATGATGACTGATTAATGAGTGTAATGTGTTCCGATTTAATATTCTTCGCGGACGGTAAGTCATTTTATTATTTCAATGTATTAATACCGTATTATGTTTACTTAAGAGGTAGCAGTGCTAACAAAAGTTTTGCGTATTGAAACACTATACAAGTTGTCGTCGCCGACGAGTGGGTGACTATTCTCGGGGCAGCTCGATGGTCAACGTCAGGGGCTGGTAGAGAACGGTCGGTATTCTATCCGTGTGAACGAGTGTCAGTATGTGGACGCTGCAATAAGAAAAATGTGAAAAACCGTATAACTTCTGAGACTCACATAAGCTCGGACTCCAAAGTGTTGGTGAAAGTGACGTATTCAACTCACGTTAAAGTAAGTTTTTTTTCAATGTGTTTTTTTACTATTGTAACGAAACGTTTAGTGTTAAGTGGTGTTGGCAAAGTGTTTCTGTTTATTCGTTTTTAATTTATTCAGTTAAATGTATTATAATGATTTTAGTCCTTTGACTCACGAATTTCTTTCGGTTTTTTTATTATTTAATCAGTAATTTAGTAAATTTTTACACAAAACGTAAAATGGTTCTACGTAAAATGTGCTCCTACTTTGGTTTTTACATAAAACGGAGAGGGCGATTTTTCTTTGTAATTTTATTTTTACTAAGTCCTTTTACAAAATAATTCGTGCAAAGTGATTGATTGGTGTTATTGTGTTCCAGTTTGTATTTTTCCGTGGAGGTAAGATTTTAATGCTTGATTTATCTAAATAAGTTCCTACTCATTATTCTAAAAAACGGAAAATGATGACTGATTAATGAGTGTAATGTGTTCCGATTTAATATTCTTCGCGGACGGTAAGTCATTTTATTATTTCAATGTATTAATACCGTATTATGTTTACTTAAGAGGTAGCAGTGCTAACAAAAGTTTTGCGTATTGAAACACTATACAAGTTGTCGTCGCCGACGAGTGGGTGACTATTCTCGGGGCAGCTCGATAGTCAACGTCAGGGGCTGGTAGAGAACGGTCGGTATTCTATCCGTGTGAACGAGTGTCAGTATGTGGACGCTGCAATAAGAAAAATGTGAAAAACCGTATAACTTCTGAGACTCACATAAGCTCGGACTCCAAAGTGTTGGTGAAAGTGACGTATTCAACTCACGTTAAAGTAAGTTTTTTTTCAATGTGTTTTTTTACTATTGTAACGAAACGTTTAGTGTTAAGTGGTGTTGGCAAAGTGTTTCTGTTTATTCGTTTTAATTTATTCAGTTAAATGTATTATAATGATTTTAGTCCTTTGACTCACGAATTTCTTTCGGTTTTTTTATTATTTAATCAGTAATTTAGTAAATTTTTACACAAAACGTAAAATGGTTCTACGTAAAGTGTGCTCCTACTTTGGTTTTTACATAAAACGGAGAGGGCGATTTTTCTTTGTAATTTTATTTTTACTAAGTCCTTTTACAAAATAATTCGTGCAAAGTGATTGATTGGTGTTATTGTGTTCCAGTTTGTATTTTTCCGTGGAGGTAAGTTTTTAATGCTTGATTTATCCAAATAAGTTTATTTATTTATTTATTTATTCTTTATTGTACACAAATGGATAAACAGTTTATATTTAAGGAAATAAGACGTACAAAGGCGAGCTTAACCCAAACATGAGTTATCTTCCAGCTAACCGTAGAGTGCAAAGAGGATAGCAAAGATTGTTAGGGCGAGGTCATGTGTACTACGAGTAATAAGACTAATAAGTAGACAGATGATGCTGCATAATATATAATATATAGATGTAAAGATAGAGATATATACATACATATACATACCAAGGAACTGATCATTCAAGCGAGAGATAATATTCTCTGGTTCTCCTCCTGAAGACATTCAGAGAAGGACTGGTACGTATTTCCAGTGGCAGGGCATTCCACAGCCGCACAGCCGCAACACTGAAGGATTTGTCATAGTGACTTGTCTTATGTGAAGGGGTACGAAGGAGAAGAGAAGAGGAAACACGGCAGAGGTTACTCCTGGGAACAAAGTACTCGATACGCTCACGAAGATATGACGGAAAATTGGGATTGTGTAGCGTTGAAAAGAGTAAGGAGAGGATGTGGACATCTCGTCGCCGCCGAATAGGTAGCCAATTTAGTTTTCTTCGAAAATCTGTGACATGGTCGAACTTTCGCAGACCAAATATAAATCGGATGCACAAATTCTGCATTCGTTCAAGTTTGTCCCAGAGTTCTTCGGTAGCGTCGAGAAAAGAGATATCAGCATAGTCTAGAAGGGGAAGGAGAAGGGATTGAGAAAGTAGTACTTTAGTCTGAAAAGGAAGAAAACTTTGAAGACGTTTGAGGGAGTGATACGACCCAAAAAGCCTTTTGCTCACCTCTGCTATGTGTGTGGTCCATGATAAATTGCAGTCCATAAAAATACCAAGATTTTTAACCTCAGTCGAATATGGAATAACAGTTTTATTATATAGTACTGGAGGAAGCGAAGTGTGGTCAAGCCTACAATACATGTACCTGCCACCAATAATGATGGCTTGAGATTTTGCAGGATTGACAAGCAACCCAAACGATTTTGCCCAAGAATAGATGTTAAGTAGATCATTATTGATGGCAGTGACAGCCTCCGCTAATTCATTAACCTTGAAATGGCGGTACAACTGCAAATCGTCTGCGTAAAGATGATAATGAGAAGAAATAACATTCGTGACAGCATTTATGAAAATGGAGAAGAGTAGAGGAGATAACACGCCACCCTGGGGCACACCCGCAACTAGATCACACCAGTTAGAGGATGTCTCTTCTGAACGAACCAGCTGCGAGCGCCCCCGAAGATAAGAACTAAACCAAGCAATTACAGGGTCAGAAACATTTAGAGACGATAGGATGCCTAAGAGGATGTCGAAATCAACAGAGTTAAAGGCGCTGCTGAAGTCCAGTAGTACAAGTACCGTTAATTGTTTATTTTCAATAGCGAATCGTATGTCATCTGTAATTTTTACTAATGCGGTGGTAGTGCTATGACCAGAGCGAAAACCAGATTGATATGGACTCAGCAGGCCGTTAGAGGAAAGATAACTGTTCAGTTGGTTCCGGACAATACCTTCAAGCACTTTAGAAAGAATCGGGAGAATGGATATAGGACGAAAGTGGGATACTAAGGATGGGTTTGTAGTTTTAGGAAGAGGGATGACCTGGGCCTTCTTCCAGGCCGATGGGAACACGCTTTCTTTAAGGGAGAAATTTATAATATGGGTGAGAGGTGGTAGGAGATAATTTAAAATAGGCCATAACATTTTTGGTTGAATACCATCATCACCCATAGCTTTTGAGGTGATAGATAGGATATTTCTCTTTACGTCAAACCCTGCAACCGGGCTGAAAGAAAAAGAGGTACATTGAGGCAAAGGAAGACTAGATAGGTAATTAAGAGTAGATGATTTTTCTGAAATATTAACGTAAGCTGGAGGGGTGGAAAAATGTGTATTTAACACATTAAGGTCAATAACAGCAGATGTATTGATGGCTGCTTTACCGATACCGAGAGTTCTCAGAAATCGCCATACCTGTGGTGAGTTGAAATTTTTTATTGAATCGTAAATGTGGCGTCTTTTAGCATCCCGACACAGACGACTGCAACGATTCCTGAGCACCTTATACTTCGACCAATTTTCGTCGGAGGGTTCTTTTTTATACGTTCTCATGGCTCTATCTCGCTTGGACATAAGTTGTTTAATTGCTTCGGAAAGCCAAGGTGCGGGAGGATTTTTCACCCTAACTCTTTTTTGCGGAGCATGTTTATCATAAACTTGTATTATTGTTTTGTTGAATCTTTCAACTTTAGTGTCCACATCGTCACAATTGTAAATAGGTGACCAATCTATATTTTTAAAATCATCCCTCAAACTTGCTTCAGTAATATTTCTGAAACTGCGTAAAACAATGTATTTGGGTTTAGGTTTAGGAGAGATCGTTTTGTATGATAGGAAAATGAGGTCATGGTATGAGAAAGGAGCAGAGAGCTGTCCATGAGCAGCGACTTTTTGTGAGTCGGAAACAAGAATTAGGTCAAGGAGAGATGGAGAAGAATGAGGAGCGTGATGTGTTGCATTCAAAGGGAGAATATGCATGTTGAGTGAAGAGATAAGGGATCGGAGTTTTTGACTACGAACGTCAGTCCTAAGAAGGCATGTGTTAAAATCCCCAAGAATAATGGATTCGCTATATAAAGGTGATAGATTTTCTAGCTTGTTTTCGAAGGAGGAAAAGTAATCGATATGACAAGACGGGCTATAATAGACGCCCACAAGAACTTTAGTATGGTGGAAATCAAGTTCCAAAAAAAGGTGTTCTGCAAAGCCAGAGTAACTACTAGGGGACTGGTCAACTACTTTAAAAGATATATCAGATCGTATATAAATGGCAACCCCACCATAGCCCTTGCCTATTCTGTCATTTCGTATTAAGCTGTAGCCTGACAGTTTATATTGTGAAGAAGGGAGCGTAGGTTTCAGGAAGGTCTCAGAGATAAGGACTGCATGAATGTAATTAGCATCGAAGGATGATATAATATCAGGATAGTGAGCGGGTACACTTTGGGCATTAATATGCACCACATTAAGGAAGTTACGAAAGGAACCAAAAATATTAAACAATTGCTTATTTAAGTTAATAAGGTCACCCTCACCATCACTAGACGCACTGGCGTAGTCCGTATCCAATATACCAGAAGATGAACAAGACACAAAACTTTCATCACAATGATCAGCCATTATAATTGGCAAGAAGATTTGTAGAATATGTATAAATAAATAAAATTACCAAGACAATAATATAAAATAAAAAAAAAGCAAATATTTTGTTATATATTCAACTTTGTTACTCTTTGTTTTTTTTTTCTACCTTATCCTCGATGCACTGAAAGGTTTTACAAAATAAAATTTGACAAGTAGAAACTAAACGCACCGACTTATACAAGTATTTTTGCAGTGGTCAGTTAAACATCAGAATTTTATAAGTGTCAAAATTGCTAACAAGAGGTAAACAAAAACATTAATTGACAATTTAGAAAGAAAGTGATATAGTTTAACAATTAGAAAGAGATAAGGAAACTAAAACTGACCTCAACCAGTTTATAAAATGACGCAGTGAAAACAAATGAAAGTGATCACTATGTAGTAGGTCCCTTGGCAGGTTTACGTGAACGTTTCTCACCAGTGGCAGCAGCTGTTCTTTGCGTTGTAGATCTTGTAGGTTCAGGAGGTTGTGAATGTGTTATTGGGTATTCTAGACATAGTTTGCGCAACTCAGAGATAGTTTCGATCCTACGTCTTACATCGGTTGGGAGCAAAATAACAATTTTGCCATCAGAAGTCCAACATTTTTTGATTCCGTAATACTTACGGGCCTCCATGAACACGTCGTGGCGAGGCTTCGTGAGAAACTCAGATAGTGTTACCCCGGAACCCTTAAGCATAGTCTTATTGTTCCAAACCTCATTCCTTACATGTAAATTATTGAATCGTATCAGAAGTGGACGTGGCTTCTTAGTATTGTTGCCCAGACGGTGACAAGACTCAATGTCTTTGGCTCTAATATTAGACAATTGGAGTTTTTCGGATAACAATAACACTGCCTGAGAAATATGAGCATCCTCATTCCCCTCCGCCATACCATGCAGCAGCAAGACTTTTCTTCTTGAGCTCATCTCATGCCTGTCCAGACCAAGTGACAGCAGCTCCATCTGGGATTTTAGCATGCCCATGGTTTTCCATATAAGGGTCTTAAATTCAGCAAAGTCCCGGGAAAGACTGGAAATGTTTCTATGAGTTGCATCAGAGCCCGCTGTATTCCTTAAGTCATCTTCATACTGTGTCATCCGAGCCTCAAAGGTGGAAGAGAGCTCCTCCATGCAAGATGAAAGCTTGGTGTACAAATCCATTGCGAACAGATAAAAACCTGTGATGTTGTCGGTGCAATTTAGAGTGTATGGTTGAAAAATTAAGTGAAATTCAATGCACTAGAGGATATGAGTAACTTTTAACACTTTATTAACATTTATAGACTTAATTATGTACTTTTAAAATACAAAAAATTAGAGAGCACAAAACTTTATATGTTTACACCTTGACTACCCTCAAATAAAAGTTCCTACTCATTATTCTAAAAAACGGAAAATGATAACTGATTAATGAGTGTAATGTGTTCCGATTTAATATTCTTCGCGGATGGTAAGTCATTTTAATATTTCATTGTGTTAATACAATATCGTATTATGCTTACTTAAGAGGTAGCAGTGCCAACAAAAAAGCTGCCGCTAGTCGATGTTCGTTCTCTCTCACTCACTCGTGTCTCTCACTCTCTCACTCACGCGTGAAATCAAGCTCGCTACAACTGTTGTGGTTTGTCTGCCAAATTTGTAGATATAACAAAGTGCAGTTTGTCAAATAAATAAGATAAGTCGCAACCTCTTTGAGTTTTGATACTATCTTAACTAAACTGTTTGTACGTAAAATATATTCCTATTTAGTTTTCTAAAAAAGACGGAAAGTGTTAGATGAGTGGTAAATCAGTGTTAATGTTTTTCGATTCAATATTTTTGCAGACGATAAGAAGAGAGTGATTTTTCTAGTTACATTTTTACTTACAAAGTGTTGTAACAAAACAACAAGTGTAAAGTGATTGATTTGTGTCAGTGTTCTATTTGTAATCTCCCGAGGAGGTAAGTTTTAAATGCTTTATTTATCTAAATAAGTTTCCACTCATTATTCCAAAAAACGGAAAATGATGACTGATTAATAAGTGTAATGTGTTCCGATTTAATATTCTTCGCGGACGGTAAGTCATTTTAATATTTCAATGTATTAATACCGTATTATGTTTACTTAAGAGGTAGCAGTGCTAACAAAAGTTTTGCGTATTGAAACACTATACAAGTTGTCGTCGCCGTCGAGTGGGTGACTATTCTCGGGGCAGCTCGATAGTCAACGTCAGGGGCTGGTAGAGAACGGTCGGTATTCTATCCGTGTGAACGAGTGTCAGTATGTGGACGCTGCAATAAGAAAAATGTGAAAAACCATATAACTTCTGAGACTCACATAAGCTCGGACTCCAAAGTGTTGGTGAAAGTGACGTATTCAACTCACGTTAAAGTAAGTTTTTTTTCAATGTGTTTTTTTACTATTCTAACGAAACGTTTAGTGTTAAGTGGTGTTGGCAAAGTGTTTCTGTTTATTCGTTTTAATTTATTCAGTTAAATGTAGTATAATGATTTTAGTCCTTTGACTCACGAATTTCTTTCGGTCTTTTTATTATTTAATCAGTAATTTAGTAAATTTTTACACAAAACGTAAAATGGTTCTACGTAAAATGTGCTCCTACTTTGGTTTTTACATAAAACGGAGAGGGCGATTTTTCTTTGTAATTTTATTTTTACTGAGTCCTTTTACAAAATAATTCGTGCAAAGTGATTGATTGGTGTTATTGTGTTCCAGTTTGTATTTTTCCGTGGAGGTAAGATTTTAATGCTTGATTTATCTAAATAAGTTCCTACTCATTATTCTAAAAAACGGAAAATGATGACTGATTAATGAGTGTAATGTGTTCCGATTTAATATTCTTCGCGGACGGTAAGTCATTTTAATATTTCAATGTATTAATACCGTATTATGTTTACTTAAGAGGTAGCAGTGCTAACAAAAGTTTAGCGTATTGAAACACTATACAAGTTGTCGTCGCCGTCGAGTGGGTGACTATTCTCGGGGCAGCTCAATAGTCAACGTCAGGGGCTGGTAGAGAACGGTCGGTATTCTATCCGTGTTAACGAGTGTCAGTATGTGGACGCTGCAATAAGAAAAATGTGAAAAACCGTATAACTTCTGAGACTCACATAAGCTCGGACTCCAAAGTGTTGGTGAAAGTGACGTATTCAACTCACGTTAAAGTAAGTTTTTTTTCAATGTGTTTTTTTACTATTGTAACGAAACGTTTAGTGTTAAGTGGTGTTGGCAAAGTGTTTCTGTTTATTCGTTTTAATTTATTCAGTTAAATGTATTATAATGATTTTAGTCCTTTGACTCACGAATTTCTTTCGGTTTTTTTATTATTTAATCAGTAATTTAGTAAATTTTTACACAAAACGTAAAATGGTTCTACGTAAAATGTGCTCCTACTTTGGTTTTTACATAAAACGGAGAGGGCGATTTTTCTTTGTAATTTTATTTTTACTAAGTCCTTTTACAAAATAATTCGTGCAAAGTGATTGATTGGTGTTATTGTGTTCCAGTTTGTATTTTTCCGTGGAGGTAAGATTTTAATGCTTGATTTATCTAAATAAGTTCCTACTCATTATTCTAAAAAACGGAAAATGATGACTGATTAATGAGTGTAATGTGTTCCGATTTAATATTCTTCGCGGACGGTAAGTCATTTTATTATTTCAATGTATTAATACCGTATTATGTTTACTTAAGAGGTAGCAGTGCTAACAAAAGTTTTGCGTATTGAAACACTATACAAGTTGTCGTCGCCGACGAGTGGGTGACTATTCTCGGGGCAGCTCGATAGTCAACGTCAGGGGCTGGTAGAGAACGGTCGGTATTCTATCCGTGTGAACGAGTGTCAGTATGTGGACGCTGCAATAAGAAAAATGTGAAAAACCGTATAACTTCTGAGACTCACATAAGCTCGGACTCCAAAGTGTTGGTGAAAGTGACGTATTCAACTCACGTTAAAGTAAGTTTTTTTTCAATGTGTTTTTTTACTATTGTAACGAAACGTTTAGTGTTAAGTGGTGTTGGCAAAGTGTTTCTGTTTATTCGTTTTAATTTATTCAGTTAAATGTATTATAATGATTTTAGTCCTTTGACTCACGAATTTCTTTCGGTTTTTTTATTATTTAATCAGTAATTTAGTAAATTTTTACACAAAACGTAAAATGGTTCTACGTAAAGTGTGCTCCTACTTTGGTTTTTACATAAAACGGAGAGGGCGATTTTTCTTTGTAATTTTATTTTTACTAAGTCCTTTTACAAAATAATTCGTGCAAAGTGATTGATTGGTGTTATTGTGTTCCAGTTTGTATTTTTCCGTGGAGGTAAGTTTTTAATGCTTGATTTATCTAAATAAGTTCCTACTCATTATTCTAAAAAACGGAAAATGATAACTGATTAATGAGTGTAATGTGTTCCGATTTAATATTCTTCGCGGATGGTAAGTCATTTTAATATTTCATTGTGTTAATACAATATCGTATTATGCTTACTTAAGAGGTAGCAGTGCCAACAAAAAAGCTGCCGCTAGTCGATGTTCGTTCTCTCTCACTCACTCGTGTCTCTCACTCTCTCACTCACGCGTGAAATCAAGCTCGCTACAACTGTTGTGGTTTGTCTGCCAAATTTGTAGATATAACAAAGTGCAGTTTGTCAAATAAATAAGATAAGTCGCAACCTCTTTGAGTTTTAATACTATCCTAACTAAACTGTTTGTACGTAAAATATATTCCTATTTAGTTTTCTAAAAAAGACGAAAAGTGTTAGATGAGTGGTAAATGAGTGTTAATGTTTTTCGATTCAATATTTTTGCAGACGATAAGAAGAGAGTGATTTTTCTAGTTACATTTTTACTTACAAAGTGTTGTAACAAAACAACAAGTGTAAAGTGATTGATTTGTGTCAGTGTTCTATTTGTAATCTCCCGAGGAGGTAAGTTTTAAATGCTTTATTTATCTAAATAAGTTTCCACTCATTATTCTAAAAAACGGAAAATGATGACTGATTAATGAGTGTAATGTGTTCCGATTTAATATTCTTCGCGGACGGTAAGTCATTTTATTATTTCAATGTATTAATACCGTATTATGTTTACTTAAGAGGTAGCAGTGCTAACAAAAGTTTTGCGTATTGAAACACTATACAAGTTGTCGTCGCCGTCGAGTGGGTGACTATTCTCGGGGCAGCTCGATAGTCAACGTCAGGGGCTGGTAGAGAACGATCGGTATTCTATCCGTGTGAACGAGTGTCAGTATGTGGACGCTGCAATAAGAAAAATGTGAAAAACCGTATAACTTCTGAGACTCACATAACCTCGGACTCCAAAGTGTTGGTGAAAGTGACGTATTCAACTCACGTTAAAGTAAGTTTTTTTTCAATGTTTTTTTTTTACTATTCTAACGAAACGTTTAGTGTTAAGTGGTGTTGGCAAAGTGTTTCTGTTTATTCGTTTTAATTTATTCAGTTAAATGTAGTATAATGATTTTAGTCCTTTGACTCACGAATTTCTTTCGGTCTTTTTATTATTTAATCAGTAATTTAGTAATTTTTTACACAAAACGTAAAATGGTTCTACGTAAAATGTGCTCCTACTTTGGTTTTTACATAAAACGGAGAGGGCGATTTTTCTTTGTAAATTATTTTTACTAAGTCCTTTTACAAAATAATTCGTGCAAAGTGATTGATTGGTGTTATTGTGTTCCAGTTTGTATTTTTCCGTGGAGGTAAGTTTTTAATGCTTGATTTATCTAAATAAGTTCCTACTCATTATTCTAAAAAACAGAAAATGATGACTGATTAATGAGTGTAATGTGTTCCGATTTAATATTCTTCGCGGATGGTAAGTCATTTTAATATTTCATTGTATTAATACAATATCGTATTATGCTTATTTAAGAGGTAGCAGTGCCAACAAAAAAGCTGCCGCTAGTCGATGTTCGTTCTCTCTCACTCACTCGTGTCTCTCACTCTCTCACTCACGCGTGAAATCAAGCTCGCTACAACTGTTGTGGTTTGTCTGCCAAATTTGTAGATATAACAAAGTGCAGTTTGTCAAATAAATAAGATAAGTCGCAACCTCTTTGAGTTTTAATACTATCCTAACTAAACTGTTTGTACGTAAAATATATTCCTATTTAGTTTTCTAAAAAAGACGGAAAGTGTTAGATGAGTGGTAAATCAGTGTTAATGTTTTTCGATTCAATATTTTTGCAGACGATAAGAAGAGAGTGATTTTTCTAGTTACATTTTTACTTACAAAGTGTTGTAACAAAACAACAAGTGTAAAGTGATTGATTTGTGTCAGTGTTCTATTTGTAATCTCCCGAGGAGGTAAGTTTTAAATGCTTTATTTATCTAAATAAGTTTCCACTCATTATTCTAAAAAACGGAAAATGATGACTGATTAATGAGTGTAATGTGTTCCGATTTAATATTCTTCGCGGACGGTAAGTCATTTTATTATTTCAATGTATTAATACCGTATTATGTTTACTTAAGAGGTAGCAGTGCTAACAAAAGTTTTGCGTATTGAAACACTATACAAGTTGTCGTCGCCGTCGAGTGGGTGACTATTCTCGGGGCAGCTCGATAGTCAACGTCAGGGGCTGGTAGAGAACGATCGGTATTCTATCCGTGTGAACGAGTGTCAGTATGTGGACGCTGCAATAAGAAAAATGTGAAAAACCGTATAACTTCTGAGACTCACATAACCTCGGACTCCAAAGTGTTGGTGAAAGTGACGTATTCAACTCACGTTAAAGTAAGTTTTTTTTCAATGTGTTTTTTTACTATTGTAACGAAACGTTTAGTGTTAAGTGGTGTTGGCAAAGTGTTTCTGTTTATTCGTTTTAATTTATTCAGTTAAATGTATTATAATGATTTTAGTCCTTTGACTCACGAATTTCTTTCGGTTTTTTTATTATTTAATCAGTAATTTAGTAAATTTTTACACAAAACGTAAAATGGTTCAACGTAAAATGTGCTCCTACTTTGGTTTTTACATAAAACGGAGAGGACGATTTTTCTTTGTAATTTTATTTTTACTAAGTCCTTTTACAAAATAATTCGTGCAAAGTGATTGATTGGTGTTATTGTGTTCCAGTTTGTATTTTTCCGTGGAGGTAAGATTTTAATGCTTGATTTATCTAAATAAGTTCCTACTCATTATTCTAAAAAACGGAAAATGATGACTGATTAATGAGTGTAATGTGTTCCGATTTAATATTCTTCGCGGACGGTAAGTCATTTTAATATTTCAATGTATTAATACCGTATTATGTTTACTTAAGAGGTAGCAGTGCTAACAAAAGTTTAGCGTATTGAAACACTATACAAGTTGTCGTCGCCGTCGAGTGGGTGACTATTCTCGGGGCAGCTCGATGGTCAACGTCAGGGGCTGGTAGAGAACGGTCGGTATTCTATCCGTGTTAACGAGTGTCAGTATGTGGACGCTGCAATAAGAAAAATGTGAAAAACCGTATAACTTCTGAGACTCACATAAGCTCGGACTCCAAAGTGTTGGTGAAAGTGACGTATTCAACTCACGTTAAAGTAAGTTTTTTTTCAATATGTTTTTTTACTATTGTAACGAAACGTTTAGTGTTAAGTGGTGTTGGCAAAGTGTTTCTGTTTATTCGTTTTAATTTATTCAGTTAAATGTATTATAATGATTTTAGTCCTTTGACTCACGAATTTCTTTCGGTTTTTTTATTATTTAATCAGTAATTTAGTAAATTTTTACACAAAACGTAAAATGGTTCTACGTAAAATGTGCTCCTACTTTGGTTTTTACATAAAACGGAGAGGGCGATTTTTCTTTGTAATTTTATTTTTACTGAGTCCTTTTACAAAATAATTCGTGCAAAGTGATTGATTGGTGTTATTGTGTTCCAGTTTGTATTTTTCCGTGGAGGTAAGATTTTAATGCTTGATTTATCTAAATAAGTTCCTACTCATTATTCTAAAAAACGGAAAATGATGACTGATTAATGAGTGTAATGTGTTCCGATTTAATATTCTTCGCGGACGGTAAGTCATTTTATTATTTCAATGTATTAATACCGTATTATGTTTACTTAAGAGGTAGCAGTGCTAACAAAAGTTTTGCGTATTGAAACACTATACAAGTTGTCGTCGCCGACGAGTGGGTGACTATTCTCGGGGCAGCTCGATAGTCAACGTCAGGGGCTGGTAGAGAACGGTCGGTATTCTATCCGTGTGAACGAGTGTCAGTATGTGGACGCTGCAATAAGAAAAATGTGAAAAACCGTATAACTTCTGAGACTCACATAAGCTCGGACTCCAAAGTGTTGGTGAAAGTGACGTATTCAACTCACGTTAAAGTAAGTTTTTTTTCAATGTGTTTTTTTACTATTGTAACGAAACGTTTAGTGTTAAGTGGTGTTGGCAAAGTGTTTCTGTTTATTCGTTTTAATTTATTCAGTTAAATGTATTATAATGATTTTAGTCCTTTGACTCACGAATTTCTTTCGGTTTTTTTATTATTTAATCAGTAATTTAGTAAATTTTTACACAAAACGTAAAATGGTTCTACGTAAAGTGTGCTCCTACTTTGGTTTTTACATAAAACGGAGAGGGCGATTTTTCTTTGTAATTTTATTTTTACTGAGTCCTTTTACAAAATAATTCGTGCAAAGTGATTGATTGGTGTTATTGTGTTCCAGTTTGTATTTTTCCGTGGAGGTAAGATTTTAATGCTTGATTTATCTAAATAAGTTCCTACTCATTATTCTAAAAAACAGAAAATGATGACTGATTAATGAGTGTAATGTGTTCCGATTTAATATTCTTCGCGGATGGTAAGTCATTTTAATATTTCATTGTATTAATACAATATCGTATTATGCTTATTTAAGAGGTAGCAGTGCCAACAAAAAAGCTGCCGCTAGTCGATGTTCGTTCTCTCTCACTCACTCGTGTCTCTCACTCTCTCACTCACGCGTGAAATCAAGCTCGCTACAACTGTTGTGGTTTGTCTGCCAAATTTGTAGATATAACAAAGTGCAGTTTGTCAAATAAATAAGATAAGTCGCAACCTCTTTGAGTTTTAATACTATCCTAACTAAACTGTTTGTACGTAAAATATATTCCTATTTAGTTTTCTAAAAAAGACGGAAAGTGTTAGATGAGTGGTAAATGAGTGTTAATGTTTTTCGATTCAATATTTTTGCAGACGATAAGAAGAGAGTGATTTTTCTAGTTACATTTTTACTTACAAAGTGTTGTAACAAAACAACAAGTGTAAAGTGATTGATTTGTGTCAGTGTTCTATTTGTATTCTCCCGAGGAGGTAAGTTTTAAATGCTTTATTTATCTAAATAAGTTTCCACTCATTATTCTAAAAAACGGAAAATGATGACTGATTAATGAGTGTAATGTGTTCCGATTTAATATTCTTCGCGGACGGTAAGTCATTTTATTATTTCAATGTATTAATACCGTATTATGTTTACTTAAGAGGTAGCAGTGCTAACAAAAGTTTTGCGTATTGAAACACTATACAAGTTGTCGTCGCCGTCGAGTGGGTGACTATTCTCGGGGCAGCTCGATAGTCAACGTCAGGGGCTGGTAGAGAACGGTCGGTATTCTATCCGTGTGAACGAGTGTCAGTATGTGGACGCTGCAATAAGAAAAATGTGAAAAACCGTATAACTTCTGAGACTCACATAAGCTCGGACTCCAAAGTGTTGGTGAAAGTGACGTATTCAACTCACGTTAAAGTAAGTTTTTTTTCAATGTGTTTTTTTACTATTGTAACGAAACGTTTAGTGTTAAGTGGTGTTGGCAAAGTGTTTCTGTTTATTCGTTTTAATTTATTCAGTTAAATGTATTATAATGATTTTAGTCCTTTGACTCACGAATTTCTTTCGGTTTTTTTATTATTTAATCAGTAATTTAGTAAATTTTTACACAAAACGTAAAATGGTTCTACGTAAAGTGTGCTCCTACTTTGGTTTTTACATAAAACGGAGAGGGCGATTTTTCTTTGTAATTTTATTTTTACTAAGTCCTTTTACAAAATAATTCGTGCAAAGTGATTGATTGGTGTTATTGTGTTCCAGTTTGTATTTTTCCGTGGAGGTAAGTTTTTAATGCTTGATTTATCTAAATAAGTTCCTACTCATTATTCTAAAAAACAGAAAATGATGACTGATTAATGAGTGTAATGTGTTCCGATTTAATATTCTTCGCGGATGGTAAGTCATTTTAATATTTCATTGTATTAATACAATATCGTATTATGCTTATTTAAGAGGTAGCAGTGCCAACAAAAAAGCTGCCGCTAGTCGATGTTCGTTCTCTCTCACTCACTCGTGTCTCTCACTCTCTCACTCACGCGTGAAATCAAGCTCGCTACAACTGTTGTGGTTTGTCTGCCAAATTTGTAGATATAACAAAGTGCAGTTTGTCAAATAAATAAGATAAGTCGCAACCTCTTTGAGTTTTAATACTATCCTAACTAAACTGTTTGTACGTAAAATATATTCCTATTTAGTTTTCTAAAAAAGACGGAAAGTGTTAGATGAGTGGTAAATCAGTGTTAATGTTTTTCGATTCAATATTTTTGCAGACGATAAGAAGAGAGTGATTTTTCTAGTTACATTTTTACTTACAAAGTGTTGTAACAAAACAACAAGTGTAAAGTGATTGATTTGTGTCAGTGTTCTATTTGTAATCTCCCGAGGAGGTAAGTTTTAAATGCTTTATTTATCTAAATAAGTTTCCACTCATTATTCTAAAAAACGGAAAATGATGACTGATTAATGAGTGTAATGTGTTCCGATTTAATATTCTTCGCGGACGGTAAGTCATTTTATTATTTCAATGTATTAATACCGTATTATGTTTACTTAAGAGGTAGCAGTGCTAACAAAAGTTTTGCGTATTGAAACACTATACAAGTTGTCGTCGCCGTCGAGTGGGTGACTATTCTCGGGGCAGCTCGATAGTCAACGTCAGGGGCTGGTAGAGAACGATCGGTATTCTATCCGTGTGAACGAGTGTCAGTATGTGGACGCTGCAATAAGAAAAATGTGAAAAACCGTATAACTTCTGAGACTCACATAACCTCGGACTCCAAAGTGTTGGTGAAAGTGACGTATTCAACTCACGTTAAAGTAAGTTTTTTTTCAATGTGTTTTTTTACTATTGTAACGAAACGTTTAGTGTTAAGTGGTGTTGGCAAAGTGTTTCTGTTTATTCGTTTTAATTTATTCAGTTAAATGTATTATAATGATTTTAGTCCTTTGACTCACGAATTTCTTTCGGTTTTTTTATTATTTAATCAGTAATTTAGTAAATTTTTACACAAAACGTAAAATGGTTCAACGTAAAATGTGCTCCTACTTTGGTTTTTACATAAAACGGAGAGGACGATTTTTCTTTGTAATTTTATTTTTACTAAGTCCTTTTACAAAATAATTCGTGCAAAGTGATTGATTGGTGTTATTGTGTTCCAGTTTGTATTTTTCCGTGGAGGTAAGATTTTAATGCTTGATTTATCTAAATAAGTTCCTACTCATTATTCTAAAAAACGGAAAATGATGACTGATTAATGAGTGTAATGTGTTCCGATTTAATATTCTTCGCGGACGGTAAGTCATTTTAATATTTCAATGTATTAATACCGTATTATGTTTACTTAAGAGGTAGCAGTGCTAACAAAAGTTTAGCGTATTGAAACACTATACAAGTTGTCGTCGCCGTCGAGTGGGTGACTATTCTCGGGGCAGCTCGATGGTCAACGTCAGGGGCTGGTAGAGAACGGTCGGTATTCTATCCGTGTTAACGAGTGTCAGTATGTGGACGCTGCAATAAGAAAAATGTGAAAAACCGTATAACTTCTGAGACTCACATAAGCTCGGACTCCAAAGTGTTGGTGAAAGTGACGTATTCAACTCACGTTAAAGTAAGTTTTTTTTCAATATGTTTTTTTACTATTGTAACGAAACGTTTAGTGTTAAGTGGTGTTGGCAAAGTGTTTCTGTTTATTCGTTTTAATTTATTCAGTTAAATGTATTATAATGATTTTAGTCCTTTGACTCACGAATTTCTTTCGGTTTTTTTATTATTTAATCAGTAATTTAGTAAATTTTTACACAAAACGTAAAATGGTTCTACGTAAAATGTGCTCCTACTTTGGTTTTTACATAAAACGGAGAGGGCGATTTTTCTTTGTAATTTTATTTTTACTGAGTCCTTTTACAAAATAATTCGTGCAAAGTGATTGATTGGTGTTATTGTGTTCCAGTTTGTATTTTTCCGTGGAGGTAAGATTTTAATGCTTGATTTATCTAAATAAGTTCCTACTCATTATTCTAAAAAACGGAAAATGATGACTGATTAATGAGTGTAATGTGTTCCGATTTAATATTCTTCGCGGACGGTAAGTCATTTTATTATTTCAATGTATTAATACCGTATTATGTTTACTTAAGAGGTAGCAGTGCTAACAAAAGTTTTGCGTATTGAAACACTATACAAGTTGTCGTCGCCGACGAGTGGGTGACTATTCTCGGGGCAGCTCGATAGTCAACGTCAGGGGCTGGTAGAGAACGGTCGGTATTCTATCCGTGTGAACGAGTGTCAGTATGTGGACGCTGCAATAAGAAAAATGTGAAAAACCGTATAACTTCTGAGACTCACATAAGCTCGGACTCCAAAGTGTTGGTGAAAGTGACGTATTCAACTCACGTTAAAGTAAGTTTTTTTTCAATGTGTTTTTTTACTATTGTAACGAAACGTTTAGTGTTAAGTGGTGTTGGCAAAGTGTTTCTGTTTATTCGTTTTAATTTATTCAGTTAAATGTATTATAATGATTTTAGTCCTTTGACTCACGAATTTCTTTCGGTTTTTTTATTATTTAATCAGTAATTTAGTAAATTTTTACACAAAACGTAAAATGGTTCTACGTAAAGTGTGCTCCTACTTTGGTTTTTACATAAAACGGAGAGGGCGATTTTTCTTTGTAATTTTATTTTTACTAAGTCCTTTTACAAAATAATTCGTGCAAAGTGATTGATTGGTGTTATTGTGTTCCAGTTTGTATTTTTCCGTGGAGGTAAGATTTTAATGCTTGATTTATCTAAATAAGTTCCTACTCATTATTCTAAAAAACAGAAAATGATGACTGATTAATGAGTGTAATGTGTTCCGATTTAATATTCTTCGCGGATGGTAAGTCATTTTAATATTTCATTGTATTAATACAATATCGTATTATGCTTATTTAAGAGGTAGCAGTGCCAACAAAAAAGCTGACGCTAGTCGATGTTCGTTCTCTCTCACTCACTCGTGTCTCTCACTCTCTCACTCACGCGTGAAATCAAGCTCGCTACAACTGTTGTGGTTTGTCTGCCAAATTTGTAGATATAACAAAGTGCAGTTTGTCAAATAAATAAGATAAGTCGCAACCTCTTTGAGTTTTAATACTATCCTAACTAAACTGTTTGTACGTAAAATATATTCCTATTTAGTTTTCTAAAAAAGACGGAAAGTGTTAGATGAGTGGTAAATGAGTGTTAATGTTTTTCGATTCAATATTTTTGCAGACGATAAGAAGAGAGTGATTTTTCTAGTTACATTTTTACTTACAAAGTGTTGTAACAAAACAACAAGTGTAAAGTGATTGATTTGTGTCAGTGTTCTATTTGTATTCTCCCGAGGAGGTAAGTTTTAAATGCTTTATTTATCTAAATAAGTTTCCACTCATTATTCTAAAAAACGGAAAATGATGACTGATTAATGAGTGTAATGTGTTCCGATTTAATATTCTTCGCGGACGGTAAGTCATTTTATTATTTCAATGTATTAATACCGTATTATGTTTACTTAAGAGGTAGCAGTGCTAACAAAAGTTTTGCGTATTGAAACACTATACAAGTTGTCGTCGCCGTCGAGTGGGTGACTATTCTCGGGGCAGCTCGATAGTCAACGTCAGGGGCTGGTAGAGAACGGTCGGTATTCTATCCGTGTGAACGAGTGTCAGTATGTGGACGCTGCAATAAGAAAAATGTGAAAAACCGTATAACTTCTGAGACTCACATAAGCTCGGACTCCAAAGTGTTGGTGAAAGTGACGTATTCAACTCACGTTAAAGTAAGTTTTTTTTCAATGTGTTTTTTTACTATTGTAACGAAACGTTTAGTGTTAAGTGGTGTTGGCAAAGTGTTTCTGTTTATTCGTTTTAATTTATTCAGTTAAATGTATTATAATGATTTTAGTCCTTTGACTCACGAATTTCTTTCGGTTTTTTTATTATTTAATCAGTAATTTAGTAAATTTTTACACAAAACGTAAAATGGTTCTACGTAAAGTGTGCTCCTACTTTGGTTTTTACATAAAACGGAGAGGGCGATTTTTCTTTGTAATTTTATTTTTACTAAGTCCTTTTACAAAATAATTCGTGCAAAGTGATTGATTGGTGTTATTGTGTTCCAGTTTGTATTTTTCCGTGGAGGTAAGTTTTTAATGCTTGATTTATCTAAATAAGTTCCTACTCATTATTCTAAAAAACAGAAAATGATGACTGATTAATGAGTGTAATGTGTTCCGATTTAATATTCTTCGCGGATGGTAAGTCATTTTAATATTTCATTGTATTAATACAATATCGTATTATGCTTATTTAAGAGGTAGCAGTGCCAACAAAAAAGCTGCCGCTAGTCGATGTTCGTTCTCTCTCACTCACTCGTGTCTCTCACTCTCTCACTCACGCGTGAAATCAAGCTCGCTACAACTGTTGTGGTTTGTCTGCCAAATTTGTAGATATAACAAAGTGCAGTTTGTCAAATAAATAAGATAAGTCGCAACCTCTTTGAGTTTTAATACTATCCTAACTAAACTGTTTGTACGTAAAATATATTCCTATTTAGTTTTCTAAAAAAGACGGAAAGTGTTAGATGAGTGGTAAATCAGTGTTAATGTTTTTCGATTCAATATTTTTGCAGACGATAAGAAGAGAGTGATTTTTCTAGTTACATTTTTACTTACAAAGTGTTGTAACAAAACAACAAGTGTAAAGTGATTGATTTGTGTCAGTGTTCTATTTGTAATCTCCCGAGGAGGTAAGTTTTAAATGCTTTATTTATCTAAATAAGTTTCCACTCATTATTCTAAAAAACGGAAAATGATGACTGATTAATGAGTGTAATGTGTTCCGATTTAATATTCTTCGCGGACGGTAAGTCATTTTATTATTTCAATGTATTAATACCGTATTATGTTTACTTAAGAGGTAGCAGTGCTAACAAAAGTTTTGCGTATTGAAACACTATACAAGTTGTCGTCGCCGTCGAGTGGGTGACTATTCTCGGGGCAGCTCGATAGTCAACGTCAGGGGCTGGTAGAGAACGATCGGTATTCTATCCGTGTGAACGAGTGTCAGTATGTGGACGCTGCAATAAGAAAAATGTGAAAAACCGTATAACTTCTGAGACTCACATAACCTCGGACTCCAAAGTGTTGGTGAAAGTGACGTATTCAACTCACGTTAAAGTAAGTTTTTTTTCAATGTGTTTTTTTACTATTGTAACGAAACGTTTAGTGTTAAGTGGTGTTGGCAAAGTGTTTCTGTTTATTCGTTTTAATTTATTCAGTTAAATGTATTATAATGATTTTAGTCCTTTGACTCACGAATTTCTTTCGGTTTTTTTATTATTTAATCAGTAATTTAGTAAATTTTTACACAAAACGTAAAATGGTTCAACGTAAAATGTGCTCCTACTTTGGTTTTTACATAAAACGGAGAGGACGATTTTTCTTTGTAATTTTATTTTTACTAAGTCCTTTTACAAAATAATTCGTGCAAAGTGATTGATTGGTGTTATTGTGTTCCAGTTTGTATTTTTCCGTGGAGGTAAGATTTTAATGCTTGATTTATCTAAATAAGTTCCTACTCATTATTCTAAAAAACGGAAAATGATGACTGATTAATGAGTGTAATGTGTTCCGATTTAATATTCTTCGCGGACGGTAAGTCATTTTAATATTTCAATGTATTAATACCGTATTATGTTTACTTAAGAGGTAGCAGTGCTAACAAAAGTTTAGCGTATTGAAACACTATACAAGTTGTCGTCGCCGTCGAGTGGGTGACTATTCTCGGGGCAGCTCGATGGTCAACGTCAGGGGCTGGTAGAGAACGGTCGGTATTCTATCCGTGTTAACGAGTGTCAGTATGTGGACGCTGCAATAAGAAAAATGTGAAAAACCGTATAACTTCTGAGACTCACATAAGCTCGGACTCCAAAGTGTTGGTGAAAGTGACGTATTCAACTCACGTTAAAGTAAGTTTTTTTTCAATATGTTTTTTTACTATTGTAACGAAACGTTTAGTGTTAAGTGGTGTTGGCAAAGTGTTTCTGTTTATTCGTTTTAATTTATTCAGTTAAATGTATTATAATGATTTTAGTCCTTTGACTCACGAATTTCTTTCGGTTTTTTTATTATTTAATCAGTAATTTAGTAAATTTTTACACAAAACGTAAAATGGTTCTACGTAAAATGTGCTCCTACTTTGGTTTTTACATAAAACGGAGAGGGCGATTTTTCTTTGTAATTTTATTTTTACTGAGTCCTTTTACAAAATAATTCGTGCAAAGTGATTGATTGGTGTTATTGTGTTCCAGTTTGTATTTTTCCGTGGAGGTAAGATTTTAATGCTTGATTTATCTAAATAAGTTCCTACTCATTATTCTAAAAAACGGAAAATGATGACTGATTAATGAGTGTAATGTGTTCCGATTTAATATTCTTCGCGGACGGTAAGTCATTTTATTATTTCAATGTATTAATACCGTATTATGTTTACTTAAGAGGTAGCAGTGCTAACAAAAGTTTTGCGTATTGAAACACTATACAAGTTGTCGTCGCCGACGAGTGGGTGACTATTCTCGGGGCAGCTCGATAGTCAACGTCAGGGGCTGGTAGAGAACGGTCGGTATTCTATCCGTGTGAATTAGTGTCAGTATGTGGACGCTGCAATAAGAAAAATGTGAAAAACCGTATAACTTCTGAGACTCACATAAGCTCGGACTCCAAAGTGTTGGTGAAAGTGACGTATTCAACTCACGTTAAAGTAAGTTTTTTTTCAATGTGTTTTTTTACTATTGTAACGAAACGTTTAGTGTTAAGTGGTGTTGGCAAAGTGTTTCTGTTTATTCGTTTTAATTTATTCAGTTAAATGTATTATAATGATTTTAGTCCTTTGACTCACGAATTTCTTTCGGTTTTTTTATTATTTAATCAGTAATTTAGTAAATTTTTACACAAAACGTAAAATGGTTCTACGTAAAGTGTGCTCCTACTTTGGTTTTTACATAAAACGGAGAGGGCGATTTTTCTTTGTAATTTTATTTTTACTAAGTCCTTTTACAAAATAATTCGTGCAAAGTGATTGATTGGTGTTATTGTGTTCCAGTTTGTATTTTTCCGTGGAGGTAAGATTTTAATGCTTGATTTATCTAAATAAGTTCCTACTCATTATTCTAAAAAACAGAAAATGATGACTGATTAATGAGTGTAATGTGTTCCGATTTAATATTCTTCGCGGATGGTAAGTCATTTTAATATTTCATTGTATTAATACAATATCGTATTATGCTTATTTAAGAGGTAGCAGTGCCAACAAAAAAGCTGCCGCTAGTCGATGTTCGTTCTCTCTCACTCACTCGTGTCTCTCACTCTCTCACTCACGCGTGAAATCAAGCTCGCTACAACTGTTGTGGTTTGTCTGCCAAATTTGTAGATATAACAAAGTGCAGTTTGTCAAATAAATAAGATAAGTCGCAACCTCTTTGAGTTTTAATACTATCCTAACTAAACTGTTTGTACGTAAAATATATTCCTATTTAGTTTTCTAAAAAAGACGGAAAGTGTTAGATGAGTGGTAAATGAGTGTTAATGTTTTTCGATTCAATATTTTTGCAGACGATAAGAAGAGAGTGATTTTTCTAGTTACATTTTTACTTACAAAGTGTTGTAACAAAACAACAAGTGTAAAGTGATTGATTTGTGTCAGTGTTCTATTTGTATTCTCCCGAGGAGGTAAGTTTTAAATGCTTTATTTATCTAAATAAGTTTCCACTCATTATTCTAAAAAACGGAAAATGATGACTGATTAATGAGTGTAATGTGTTCCGATTTAATATTCTTCGCGGACGGTAAGTCATTTTATTATTTCAATGTATTAATACCGTATTATGTTTACTTAAGAGGTAGCAGTGCTAACAAAAGTTTTGCGTATTGAAACACTATACAAGTTGTCGTCGCCGTCGAGTGGGTGACTATTCTCGGGGCAGCTCGATAGTCAACGTCAGGGGCTGGTAGAGAACGGTCGGTATTCTATCCGTGTGAACGAGTGTCAGTATGTGGACGCTGCAATAAGAAAAATGTGAAAAACCGTATAACTTCTGAGACTCACATAAGCTCGGACTCCAAAGTGTTGGTGAAAGTGACGTATTCAACTCACGTTAAAGTAAGTTTTTTTTCAATGTGTTTTTTTACTATTGTAACGAAACGTTTAGTGTTAAGTGGTGTTGGCAAAGTGTTTCTGTTTATTCGTTTTAATTTATTCAGTTAAATGTATTATAATGATTTTAGTCCTTTGACTCACGAATTTCTTTCGGTTTTTTTATTATTTAATCAGTAATTTAGTAAATTTTTACACAAAACGTAAAATGGTTCTACGTAAAGTGTGCTCCTACTTTGGTTTTTACATAAAACGGAGAGGGCGATTTTTCTTTGTAATTTTATTTTTACTAAGTCCTTTTACAAAATAATTCGTGCAAAGTGATTGATTGGTGTTATTGTGTTCCAGTTTGTATTTTTCCGTGGAGGTAAGTTTTTAATGCTTGATTTATCTAAATAAGTTCCTACTCATTATTCTAAAAAACAGAAAATGATGACTGATTAATGAGTGTAATGTGTTCCGATTTAATATTCTTCGCGGATGGTAAGTCATTTTAATATTTCATTGTATTAATACAATATCGTATTATGCTTATTTAAGAGGTAGCAGTGCCAACAAAAAAGCTGCCGCTAGTCGATGTTCGTTCTCTCTCACTCACTCGTGTCTCTCACTCTCTCACTCACGCGTGAAATCAAGCTCGCTACAACTGTTGTGGTTTGTCTGCCAAATTTGTAGATATAACAAAGTGCAGTTTGTCAAATAAATAAGATAAGTCGCAACCTCTTTGAGTTTTAATACTATCCTAACTAAACTGTTTGTACGTAAAATATATTCCTATTTAGTTTTCTAAAAAAGACGGAAAGTGTTAGATGAGTGGTAAATCAGTGTTAATGTTTTTCGATTCAATATTTTTGCAGACGATAAGAAGAGAGTGATTTTTCTAGTTACATTTTTACTTACAAAGTGTTGTAACAAAACAACAAGTGTAAAGTGATTGATTTGTGTCAGTGTTCTATTTGTAATCTCCCGAGGAGGTAAGTTTTAAATGCTTTATTTATCTAAATAAGTTTCCACTCATTATTCTAAAAAACGGAAAATGATGACTGATTAATGAGTGTAATGTGTTCCGATTTAATATTCTTCGCGGACGGTAAGTCATTTTATTATTTCAATGTATTAATACCGTATTATGTTTACTTAAGAGGTAGCAGTGCTAACAAAAGTTTAGCGTATTGAAACACTATACAAGTTGTCGTCGCCGTCGAGTGGGTGACTATTCTCGGGGCAGCTCGATGGTCAACGTCAGGGGCTGGTAGAGAACGGTCGGTATTCTATCCGTGTTAACGAGTGTCAGTATGTGGACGCTGCAATAAGAAAAATGTGAAAAACCGTATAACTTCTGAGACTCACATAAGCTCGGACTCCAAAGTGTTGGTGAAAGTGACGTATTCAACTCACGTTAAAGTAAGTTTTTTTTCAATGTGTTTTTTTACTATTCTAACGAAACGTTTAGTGTTAAGTGGTGTTGGCAAAGTGTTTCTGTTTATTCGTTTTAATTTATTCAGTTAAATGTAGTATAATGATTTTAGTCCTTTGACTCACGAATTTCTTTCGGTCTTTTTATTATTTAATCAGTAATTTAGTAATTTTTTACACAAAACGTAAAATGGCTCTACTTTGGTTTTTACATAAAACGGAGAGGGCGATTTTTCTTTGTAAATTATTTTTACTAAGTCCTTTTACAAAATAATTCGTGCAAAGTGATTGATTGGTGTTATTGTGTTCCAGTTTGTATTTTTCCGTGGAGGTAAGTTTTTAATGCTTGATTTATCTAAATAAGTTCCTACTCATTATTCTAAAAAACAGAAAATGATGACTGATTAATGAGTGTAATGTGTTCCGATTTAATATTCTTCGCGGATGGTAAGTCATTTTAATATTTCATTGTATTAATACAATATCGTATTATGCTTATTTAAGAGGTAGCAGTGCCAACAAAAAAGCTGCCGCTAGTCGATGTTCGTTCTCTCTCACTCACTCGTGTCTCTCACTCTCTCACTCACGCGTGAAATCAAGCTCGCTACAACTGTTGTGGTTTGTCTGCCAAATTTGTAGATATAACAAAGTGCAGTTTGTCAAATAAATAAGATAAGTCGCAACCTCTTTGAGTTTTAATACTATCCTAACTAAACTGTTTGTACGTAAAATATATTCCTATTTAGTTTTCTAAAAAAGACGGAAAGTGTTAGATGAGTGGTAAATCAGTGTTAATGTTTTTCGATTCAATATTTTTGCAGACGATAAGAAGAGAGTGATTTTTCTAGTTACATTTTTACTTACAAAGTGTTGTAACAAAACAACAAGTGTAAAGTGATTGATTTGTGTCAGTGTTCTATTTGTAATCTCCCGAGGAGGTAAGTTTTAAATGCTTTATTTATCTAAATAAGTTTCCACTCATTATTCTAAAAAACGGAAAATGATGACTGATTAATGAGTGTAATGTGTTCCGATTTAATATTCTTCGCGGACGGTAAGTCATTTTATTATTTCAATGTATTAATACCGTATTATGTTTACTTAAGAGGTAGCAGTGCTAACAAAAGTTTAGCGTATTGAAACACTATACAAGTTGTCGTCGCCGTCGAGTGGGTGACTATTCTCGGGGCAGCTCGATGGTCAACGTCAGGGGCTGGTAGAGAACGGTCGGTATTCTATCCGTGTTAACGAGTGTCAGTATGTGGACGCTGCAATAAGAAAAATGTGAAAAACCGTATAACTTCTGAGACTCACATAAGCTCGGACTCCAAAGTGTTGGTGAAAGTGACGTATTCAACTCACGTTAAAGTAAGTTTTTTTTCAATGTGTTTTTTTACTATTCTAACGAAACGTTTAGTGTTAAGTGGTGTTGGCAAAGTGTTTCTGTTTATTCGTTTTAATTTATTCAGTTAAATGTAGTATAATGATTTTAGTCCTTTGACTCACGAATTTCTTTCGGTCTTTTTATTATTTAATCAGTAATTTAGTAATTTTTTACACAAAACGTAAAATGGCTCTACTTTGGTTTTTACATAAAACGGAGAGGGCGATTTTTCTTTGTAAATTATTTTTACTAAGTCCTTTTACAAAATAATTCGTGCAAAGTGATTGATTGGTGTTATTGTGTTCCAGTTTGTATTTTTCCGTGGAGGTAAGTTTTTAATGCTTGATTTATCTAAATAAGTTCCTACTCATTATTCTAAAAAACAGAAAATGATGACTGATTAATGAGTGTAATGTGTTCCGATTTAATATTCTTCGCGGATGGTAAGTCATTTTAATATTTCATTGTATTAATACAATATCGTATTATGCTTATTTAAGAGGTAGCAGTGCCAACAAAAAAGCTGCCGCTAGTCGATGTTCGTTCTCTCTCACTCACTCGTGTCTCTCACTCTCTCACTCACGCGTGAAATCAAGCTCGCTACAACTGTTGTGGTTTGTCTGCCAAATTTGTAGATATAACAAAGTGCAGTTTGTCAAATAAATAAGATAAGTCGCAACCTCTTTGAGTTTTAATACTATCCTAACTAAACTGTTTGTACGTAAAATATATTCCTATTTAGTTTTCTAAAAAAGACGGAAAGTGTTAGATGAGTGGTAAATCAGTGTTAATGTTTTTCGATTCAATATTTTTGCAGACGATAAGAAGAGAGTGATTTTTCTAGTTACATTTTTACTTACAAAGTGTTGTAACAAAACAACAAGTGTAAAGTGATTGATTTGTGTCAGTGTTCTATTTGTAATCTCCCGAGGAGGTAAGTTTTAAATGCTTTATTTATCTAAATAAGTTTCCACTCATTATTCTAAAAAACGGAAAATGATGACTGATTAATGAGTGTAATGTGTTCCGATTTAATATTCTTCGCGGACGGTAAGTCATTTTATTATTTCAATGTATTAATACCGTATTATGTTTACTTAAGAGGTAGCAGTGCTAACAAAAGTTTTGCGTATTGAAACACTATACAAGTTGTCGTCGCCGTCGAGTGGGTGACTATTCTCGGGGCAGCTCGATAGTCAACGTCAGGGGCTGGTAGAGAACGATCGGTATTCTATCCGTGTGAACGAGTGTCAGTATGTGGACGCTGCAATAAGAAAAATGTGAAAAACCGTATAACTTCTGAGACTCACATAACCTCGGACTCCAAAGTGTTGGTGAAAGTGACGTATTCAACTCACGTTAAAGTAAGTTTTTTTTCAATGTGTTTTTTTACTATTGTAACGAAACGTTTAGTGTTAAGTGGTGTTGGCAAAGTGTTTCTGTTTATTCGTTTTAATTTATTCAGTTAAATGTATTATAATGATTTTAGTCCTTTGACTCACGAATTTCTTTCGGTTTTTTTATTATTTAATCAGTAATTCAGTAAATTTTTACACAAAACGTAAAATGGTTCAACGTAAAATGTGCTCCTACTTTGGTTTTTACATAAAACGGAGAGGACGATTTTTCTTTGTAATTTTATTTTTACTAAGTCCTTTTACAAAATAATTCGTGCAAAGTGATTGATTGGTGTTATTGTGTTCCAGTTTGTATTTTTCCGTGGAGGTAAGATTTTAATGCTTGATTTATCTAAATAAGTTCCTACTCATTATTCTAAAAAACGGAAAATGATGACTGATTAATGAGTGTAATGTGTTCCGATTTAATATTCTTCGCGGACGGTAAGTCATTTTAATATTTCAATGTATTAATACCGTATTATGTTTACTTAAGAGGTAGCAGTGCTAACAAAAGTTTAGCGTATTGAAACACTATACAAGTTGTCGTCGCCGTCGAGTGGGTGACTATTCTCGGGGCAGCTCGATGGTCAACGTCAGGGGCTGGTAGAGAACGGTCGGTATTCTATCCGTGTGAACGAGTGTCAGTATGTGGACGCTGCAATAAGAAAAATGTGAAAAACCATATAACTTCTGAGACTCACATAAGCTCGGACTCCAAAGTGTTGGTGAAAGTGACGTATTCAACTCACGTTAAAGTAAGTTTTTTTTCAATATGTTTTTTTACTATTGTAACGAAACGTTTAGTGTTAAGTGGTGTTGGCAAAGTGTTTCTGTTTATTCGTTTTAATTTATTCAGTTAAATGTATTATAATGATTTTAGTCCTTTGACTCACGAATTTCTTTCGGTTTTTTTATTATTTAATCAGTAATTTAGTAAATTTTTACACAAAACGTAAAATGGTTCTACGTAAAATGTGCTCCTACTTTGGTTTTTACATAAAACGGAGAGGGCGATTTTTCTTTGTAATTTTATTTTTACTGAGTCCTTTTACAAAATAATTCGTGCAAAGTGATTGATTGGTGTTATTGTGTTCCAGTTTGTATTTTTCCGTGGAGGTAAGATTTTAATGCTTGATTTATCTAAATAAGTTCCTACTCATTATTCTAAAAAACGGAAAATGATGACTGATTAATGAGTGTAATGTGTTCCGATTTAATATTCTTCGCGGACGGTAAGTCATTTTATTATTTCAATGTATTAATACCGTATTATGTTTACTTAAGAGGTAGCAGTGCTAACAAAAGTTTTGCGTATTGAAACACTATACAAGTTGTCGTCGCCGACGAGTGGGTGACTATTCTCGGGGCAGCTCGATAGTCAACGTCAGGGGCTGGTAGAGAACGGTCGGTATTCTATCCGTGTGAACGAGTGTCAGTATGTGGACGCTGCAATAAGAAAAATGTGAAAAACCGTATAACTTCTGAGACTCACATAAGCTCGGACTCCAAAGTGTTGGTGAAAGTGACGTATTCAACTCACGTTAAAGTAAGTTTTTTTTCAATGTGTTTTTTTACTATTGTAACGAAACGTTTAGTGTTAAGTGGTGTTGGCAAAGTGTTTCTGTTTATTCGTTTTAATTTATTCAGTTAAATGTATTATAATGATTTTAGTCCTTTGACTCACGAATTTCTTTCGGTTTTTTTATTATTTAATCAGTAATTTAGTAAATTTTTACACAAAACGTAAAATGGTTCTACGTAAAGTGTGCTCCTACTTTGGTTTTTACATAAAACGGAGAGGGCGATTTTTCTTTGTAATTTTATTTTTACTAAGTCCTTTTACAAAATAATTCGTGCAAAGTGATTGATTGGTGTTATTGTGTTCCAGTTTGTATTTTTCCGTGGAGGTAAGATTTTAATGCTTGATTTATCTAAATAAGTTCCTACTCATTATTCTAAAAAACAGAAAATGATGACTGATTAATGAGTGTAATGTGTTCCGATTTAATATTCTTCGCGGATGGTAAGTCATTTTAATATTTCATTGTATTAATACAATATCGTATTATGCTTATTTAAGAGGTAGCAGTGCCAACAAAAAAGCTGCCGCTAGTCGATGTTCGTTCTCTCTCACTCACTCGTGTCTCTCACTCTCTCACTCACGCGTGAAATCAAGCTCGCTACAACTGTTGTGGTTTGTCTGCCAAATTTGTAGATATAACAAAGTGCAGTTTGTCAAATAAATAAGATAAGTCGCAACCTCTTTGAGTTTTAATACTATCCTAACTAAACTGTTTGTACGTAAAATATATTCCTATTTAGTTTTCTAAAAAAGACGGAAAGTGTTAGATGAGTGGTAAATGAGTGTTAATGTTTTTCGATTCAATATTTTTGCAGACGATAAGAAGAGAGTGATTTTTCTAGTTACATTTTTACTTACAAAGTGTTGTAACAAAACAACAAGTGTAAAGTGATTGATTTGTGTCAGTGTTCTATTTGTATTCTCCCGAGGAGGTAAGTTTTAAATGCTTTATTTATCTAAATAAGTTTCCACTCATTATTCTAAAAAACGGAAAATGATGACTGATTAATGAGTGTAATGTGTTCCGATTTAATATTCTTCGCGGACGGTAAGTCATTTTATTATTTCAATGTATTAATACCGTATTATGTTTACTTAAGAGGTAGCAGTGCTAACAAAAGTTTTGCGTATTGAAACACTATACAAGTTGTCGTCGCCGACGAGTGGGTGACTATTCTCGGGGCAGCTCGATAGTCAACGTCAGGGGCTGGTAGAGAACGGTCGGTATTCTATCCGTGTGAACGAGTGTCAGTATGTGGACGCTGCAATAAGAAAAATGTGAAAAACCGTATAACTTCTGAGACTCACATAAGCTCGGACTCCAAAGTGTTGGTGAAAGTGACGTATTCAACTCACGTTAAAGTAAGTTTTTTTTCAATGTGTTTTTTTACTATTGTAACGAAACGTTTAGTGTTAAGTGGTGTTGGCAAAGTGTTTCTGTTTATTCGTTTTAATTTATTCAGTTAAATGTATTATAATGATTTTAGTCCTTTGACTCACGAATTTCTTTCGGTTTTTTTATTATTTAATCAGTAATTTAGTAAATTTTTACACAAAACGTAAAATGGTTCTACGTAAAGTGTGCTCCTACTTTGGTTTTTACATAAAACGGAGAGGGCGATTTTTCTTTGTAATTTTATTTTTACTAAGTCCTTTTACAAAATAATTCGTGCAAAGTGATTGATTGGTGTTATTGTGTTCCAGTTTGTATTTTTCCGTGGAGGTAAGATTTTAATGCTTGATTTATCTAAATAAGTTCCTACTCATTATTCTAAAAAACAGAAAATGATGACTGATTAATGAGTGTAATGTGTTCCGATTTAATATTCTTCGCGGATGGTAAGTCATTTTAATATTTCATTGTATTAATACAATATCGTATTATGCTTATTTAAGAGGTAGCAGTGCCAACAAAAAAGCTGCCGCTAGTCGATGTTCGTTCTCTCTCACTCACTCGTGTCTCTCACTCTCTCACTCACGCGTGAAATCAAGCTCGCTACAACTGTTGTGGTTTGTCTGCCAAATTTGTAGATATAACAAAGTGCAGTTTGTCAAATAAATAAGATAAGTCGCAACCTCTTTGAGTTTTAATACTATCCTAACTAAACTGTTTGTACGTAAAATATATTCCTATTTAGTTTTCTAAAAAAGACGGAAAGTGTTAGATGAGTGGTAAATCAGTGTTAATGTTTTTCGATTCAATATTTTTGCAGACGATAAGAAGAGAGTGATTTTTCTAGTTACATTTTTACTTACAAAGTGTTGTAACAAAACAACAAGTGTAAAGTGATTGATTTGTGTCAGTGTTCTATTTGTAATCTCCCGAGGAGGTAAGTTTTAAATGCTTTATTTATCTAAATAAGTTTCCACTCATTATTCTAAAAAACGGAAAATGATGACTGATTAATGAGTGTAATGTGTTCCGATTTAATATTCTTCGCGGACGGTAAGTCATTTTATTATTTCAATGTATTAATACCGTATTATGTTTACTTAAGAGGTAGCAGTGCTAACAAAAGTTTTGCGTATTGAAACACTATACAAGTTGTCGTCGCCGTCGAGTGGGTGACTATTCTCGGGGCAGCTCGATAGTCAACGTCAGGGGCTGGTAGAGAACGATCGGTATTCTATCCGTGTGAACGAGTGTCAGTATGTGGACGCTGCAATAAGAAAAATGTGAAAAACCGTATAACTTCTGAGACTCACATAACCTCGGACTCCAAAGTGTTGGTGAAAGTGACGTATTCAACTCACGTTAAAGTAAGTTTTTTTTCAATGTGTTTTTTTACTATTGTAACGAAACGTTTAGTGTTAAGTGGTGTTGGCAAAGTGTTTCTGTTTATTCGTTTTAATTTATTCAGTTAAATGTATTATAATGATTTTAGTCCTTTGACTCACGAATTTCTTTCGGTTTTTTTATTATTTAATCAGTAATTTAGTAAATTTTTACACAAAACGTAAAATGGTTCAACGTAAAATGTGCTCCTACTTTGGTTTTTACATAAAACGGAGAGGACGATTTTTCTTTGTAATTTTATTTTTACTAAGTCCTTTTACAAAATAATTCGTGCAAAGTGATTGATTGGTATTATTGTGTTCCAGTTTGTATTTTTCCGTGGAGGTAAGATTTTAATGCTTGATTTATCTATTTATTTATTTATTTATTTAAAATAAGTACAGCCACATCACAAACATTTAACATCGAAAATTACTTAAACTATTTAGTTCATGGCCTGATGCATGTGACAATAATGGCGTACATAGCATTGACAATTCATCAGCACGAAGTTGGAATACAATAAGTAATAATAAAAAAAAGACGAAAAAGAACAGCTAATGAAAACATACTTTGAAATTGAGATTTAACAAACAATACAGTAATAATTGTTGAAATATTAATATGAATGTATAATAAATGTTATGTCATTTCAAAAAATAAGAAGAAAAAATTACAATATAATATCAAATAACAACAGGTCAGTTATAAAACAATAAATGATTAATGATTAACGATTAAAATTAAAATTAAGGTTAAGGTGCATTTATAATTTTTCTTTTAAATATACACAACTTATCGTGGAACACATCAAGATCGGGTATTACTGTGATAAGGAAGTGATACTCATCAATTATTCTGTGGAGAGGTGCTTGCCGTCCCAAATTAGACTTTACAGGTGGGGTGTAGAAAATATATTTGAGTTTCCCGCGAGGATAGGTACGGGGAACCCTCAAAGGCATATCCTCCAGAAAGTAGCTACACTGATATTGACCGCTTACGATTCTGTGAAAGAAGGACATGTCCAATAAAAGTCTCCGTTCACGAAGAGAACGCATTTGAAACTTAATTAGGCGCTCTTTGTAGGGATTTCTGTGGGAAAAACCGCTAGAATTATAAGCCAGATGCCTAGTGAACCCTCTTTGTATGCTCTCAATGCGCTGCGAATGCACGGCATAATACGGATTCCATACAACGCTGGCGAACTCAAGATGACTGCGCACCAAGGTTTGATAAAGCAAGATTTTGGTGCGCTGATGCCTGAATCCGCCCGAGCTACGTTTTAAAAATCCGAGCATTTGAGCTGCTTTTGTGACAGACTTGTTGATATGCGAGGTGAATTTGAGTTGACTGTCAACTATCACGCCAAGATCTCGGATTTCGTCAACTTCTGCCAGTGCTGTACCATCAAGCTTATACTCTGTAGCAAGTTGCTTTTTTTTTCTAGTGAATTTAATGTGAATCTAAATAAGTTCCTACTCATTATTCTAAAAAACAGAAAATGATGACTGATTAATGAGTGTAATGTGTTCCGATTTAATATTCTTCGCGGACGGTAAGTCATTTTATTATTTCAATGTATTAATACCGTATTATGTTTACTTAAGAGGTAGCAGTGCTAACAAAAGTTTTGCGTATTGAAACACTATACAAGTTGTCGTTGCCGTCGAGTGGGTGACTATTCTCGGGGCAGCTCGATAGTCAACGTCAGGGGCTGGTAGAGAACGGTCGGTATTCTATCCGTGTGAACGAGTGTCAGTATGTGGACGCTGCAATAAGAAAAATGTGAAAAACCGTATAACTTCTGAGACTCACATAAGCTCGGACTCCAAAGTGTTGGTGAAAGTGACGTATTCAACTCACGTTAAAGTAAGTTTTTTTTCAATGTGTTTTTTTACTATTGTAACGAAACGTTTAGTGTTAAGTGGTGTTGGCAAAGTGTTTCTGTTTATTCGTTTTAATTTATTCAGTTAAATGTATTATAATGATTTTAGTCCTTTGACTCACGAATTTCTTTCGGTTTTTTTATTATTTAATCAGTAATTTAGTAAATTTTTACACAAAACGTAAAACGGTTCTACGTAAAGTGTGCTCCTACTTTGGTTTTTACATAAAACGGAGAGGGCGATTTTTCTTTGTAATTTTATTTTTACTAAGTCCTTTTACAAAATAATTCGTGCAAAGTGATTGATTGGTGTTATTGTGTTCCAGTTTGTATTTTTCCGTGGAGGTAAGATTTTAATGCTTGATTTATCTAAATAAGTTCCTACTCATTATTCTAAAACACGGAAAATGATGACTGATTAATGAGTGTAATGTGTTCCGATTTAATATTCTTCGCGGACGGTAAGTCATTTTATTATTTCAATGTATTAATACCGTATTATGTTTACTTAAGAGGTAGCAGTGCTAACAAAAGTTTTGCGTATTGAAACACTATACAAGTTGTCGTCGCCGACGAGTGGGTGACTATTCTCGGGGCAGCTCGATAGTCAACGTCAGGGGCTGGTAGAGAACGATCTGTATTCTATCCGTGTGAACGAGTGTCAGTATGTGGACGCTGCAATAAGAAAAATGTGAAAAACCGTATAACTTCTGAGACTCACATAACCTCGGACTCCAAAGTGTTGGTGAAAGTGACGTATTCAACTCACGTTAAAGTAAGTTTTTTTTCAATGTGTTTTTTTACTATTCTAACGAAACGTTTAGTGTTAAGTGGTGTTGGCAAAGTGTTTCTGTTTATTCGTTTTAATTTATTCAGTTAAATGTATTATAATGATTTTAGTCCTTTGACTCACGAATTTCTTTCGGTTTTTTTATTATTTAATCAGTAATTTAGTAAATTTTTACACAAAACGTAAAATGGTTCTACGTAAAGTGTGCTCCTACTTTGGTTTTTACATAAAACGGAGAGGGCGATTTTTCTTTGTAATTTTATTTTTACTAAGTCCTTTTACAAAATAATTCGTGCAAAGTGATTGATTGGTGTTATTGTGTTCCAGTTTGTATTTTTCCGTGGAGGTAAGATTTTAATGCTTGATTTATCTAAATAAGTTCCTACTCATTATTCTAAAAAACGGAAAATGATGACTGATTAATGAGTGTAATGTGTTCCGATTTAATATTCTTCGCGGATGGTAAGTCATTTTAATATTGCATTGTATTAATACAATATCGTATTATGCTTACTTAAGAGGTAGCAGTGCCAACAAAAAAGCTGCCGCTAGTCGATGTTCGTTCTCTCTCACTCACGCGTGAAATCAAGCTCGCTACAACTGTTGTGGTTTGTCTGCCAAATTTGTAGATATAACAAAGTGCAGTTTGTCAAATAAATAAGATAAGTCGCAACCTCTTTGAGTTTTAATACTATCCTAACTAAACTGTTTGTACGTAAAATATATTCCTATTTAGTTTTCTAAAAAAGACGGAAAGTGTTAGATGAGTGGTAAATGAGTGTTAATGTTTTTCGATTCAATATTTTTGCAGACGATAAGAAGAGAGTGATTTTTCTAGTTACATTTTTACTTACAAAGTGTTGTAACAAAACAAGAAGTGTAAAGTGATTGATTTGTGTCAGTGTTCTATTTGTAATCTCCCGAGGAGGTAAGTTTTAAATGCTTTATTTATCTAAATAAGTTTCCACTCATTATTCTAAAAAACGGAAAATGATGACTGATTAATGAGTGTAATGTGTTCCGATTTAATATTCTTCGCGGACGGTAAGTCATTTTAATATTTCAATGTATTAATACCGTATTATGTTTACTTAAGAGGTAGCAGTGCTAACAAAAGTTTTGCGTATTGAAACACTATACAAGTTGTCGTCGCCGTCGAGTGGGTGACTATTCTCGGGGCAGCTCGATAGTCAACGTCAGGGGCTGGTAGAGAACGGTCGGTATTCTATCCGTGTGAACGAGTGTCAGTATGTGGACGCTGCAATAAGAAAAATGTGAAAAACCGTATAACTTCTAAGACTCACATAAGCTTGGACTCCAAAGTGTTGGTGAAAGTGACGTATTCATCTCACGTTAAAGTAAGTTTTTTTTCAATATGTTTTTTTACTATTGTAACGAAACGTTTAGTGTTAAGTGGTGTTGGCAAAGTGTTTCTGTTTATTCGTTTTAATTTATTCAGTTAAATGTAGTATAATGATTTTAGTCCTTTGACTCACGAATTTCTTTCGGTCTTTTTATTATTTAATCAGTAATTTAGTAATTTTTTACACAAAACGTAAAACGGTTCTACTTTGGTTTTTACATAAAACGGAGAGGGCGATTTTTCTTTGTAATTTTATTTTTACTAAGTCCTTTTACAAAATAATTCGTGCAAAGTGATTGATTGGTGTTATTGTGTTCCAGTTTGTATTTTTCCGTGGAGGTAAGATTTTAATGCTTGATTTATCTAAATAAGTTCCTACTCATTATTCTAAAACACGGAAAATGATGACTGATTAATGAGTGTAATGTGTTCCGATTTAATATTCTTCGCGGATGGTAAGTCATTTTAATATTTCATTGTATTAATACAATATCGTATTATGCTTACTTAAGAGGTAGCAGTGCCAACAAAAAAGCTGCCGCTAGTCGATGTTCGTTCTCTCTCACTCACTCGTGTCTCTCACTCTCTCACTCACGCGTGAAATCAAGCTCGCTACAACTGTTGTGGTTTGTCTGCCAAATTTGTAGATATAACAAAGTGCAGTTTGTCAAATAAATAAGATAAGTCGCAACCTCTTTGAGTTTTAATACTATCCTAACTAAACTGTTTGTACGTAAAATATATTCCTATTTAGTTTTCTAAACAAGACGGAAAGTGTTAGATGAGTGGTAAATCAGTGTTAATGTTTTTCGATTCAATATTTTTGCAGACGATAAGAAGAGAGTGATTTTTCTAGTTACATTTTTACTTACAAAGTGTTGTAACAAAACAACAAGTGTAAAGTGATTGATTTGTGTCAGTGTTCTATTTGTAATCTCCCTAGGAGGTAAGTTTTAAATGCTTTATTTATCTAAATAAGTTTCCACTCATTATTCTAAAAAACGGAAAATGATGACTGATTAATGAGTGTAATGTGTTCCGATTTAATATTCTTCGCGGACGGTAAGTCATTTTATTATTTCAATGTATTAATACCGTATTATGTTTACTTAAGAGGTAGCAGTGCTAACAAAAGTTTTGCGTATTGAAACACTATACAAGTTGTCGTCGCCGTCGAGTGGGTGACTATTCTCGGGGCAGCTCGATGGTCAACGTCAGGGGCTGGTAGAGAACGGTCGGTATTCTATCCGTGTGAACGAGTGTCAGTATGTGGACGCTGCAATTAGAAAAATGTGAAAAACCGTATAACTTCTGAGACTCACATAACCTCGGACTCCAAAGTGTTGGTGAAAGTGACGTATTCAACTCACGTTAAAGTAAGTTTTTTTTCAATGTGTTTTTTTACTATTGTAACGAAACGTTTAGTGTTAAGTGGTGTTGGCAAAGTGTTTCTGTTTATTCGTTTTAATATATTCAGTTAAATGTAGTATAATGATTTTAGTCCTTTGACTCACGAATTTCTTTCGGTCTTTTTATTATTTAATCAGTAATTTAGTAATTTTTTACACAAAACGTAAAATGGTTCTACTTTGGTTTTTACATAAAACGGAGAGGGCGATTTTTCTTTGTAATTTTATTTTTACTAAGTCCTTTTACAAAATAATTCGTGCAAAGTGATTGATTGGTGTTATTGTGTTCCAGTTTGTATTTTTCCGTGGAGGTAAGATTTTAATGCTTGATTTATCTAAATAAGTTCCTACTCATTATTCTAAAAAACGGAAAATGATGACTGATTAATGAGTGTAATGTGTTCCGATTTAATATTCTTCGCGGATGGTAAGTCATTTTAATATTTCATTGTATTAATACAATATCGTATTATGCTTACTTAAGAGGTAGCAGTGCCAACAAAAAAGCTGCCGCTAGTCGATGTTCGTTCTCTCTCACTCACGCGTGAAATCAAGCTCGCTACAACTGTTGTGTTTTGTCTGCCAAATTTGTAGATATAACAAAGTGCAGTTTGTCAAATAAATAAGATAAGTCGCAACCTCTTTGAGTTTTAATACTATCCTAACTAAACTGTTTGTACGTAAAATATATTCCTATTTAGTTTTCTAAAAAAGACGGAAAGTGTTAGATGAGTGGTAAATCAGTGTTAATGTTTTTCGATTCAATATTTTTGCAGACGATAAGAAGAGAGTGATTTTTCTAGTTACATTTTTACTTACAAAGTGTTGTAACAAAACAACAAGTGTAAAGTGATTGATTTGTGTCAGTGTTCTATTTGTAATCTCCCGAGGAGGTAAGTTTTAAATGCTTTATTTATCTAAATAAGTTTCCACTCATTATTCTAAAAAACGGAAAATGATGACTGATTAATGAGTGTAATGTGTTCCGATTTAATATTCTTCGCGGACGGTAAGTCATTTTAATATTTCAATGTATTAATACCGTATTATGTTTACTTAAGAGGTAGCAGTGCTAACAAAAGTTTTGCGTATTGAAACACTATACAAGTTGTCGTCGCCGTCGAGTGGGTGACTATTCTCGGGGCAGCTCGATAGTCAACGTCAAGGGCTGGTAGAGAACGGTCGGTATTCTATCCGTGTGAACGAGTGTCAGTATGTGGACGCTGCAATAAGAAAAATGTGAAAAACCGTATAACTTCTAAGACTCACATAAGCTTGGACTCCAATGTGTTGGTGAAAGTGACGTATTCAACTCACGTTAAAGTAAGTTTTTTTTTCAATGTGTTTTTTTACTATTGTAACGAAACGTTTAGTGTTAAGTGGTGTTGGCAAAGTGTTTCTGTTTATTCGTTTTAATATATTCAGTTAAATGTAGTATAATGATTTTAGTCCTTTGACTCACGAATTTCTTTCGGTCTTTTTATTATTTAATCAGTAATTTAGTAATTTTTTACACAAAACGTAAAATGGTTCTACTTTGGTTTTTACATAAAACGGAGAGGGCGATTTTTCTTTGTAATTTTATTTTTACTAAGTCCTTTTACAAAATAATTCGTGCAAAGTGATTGATTGGTGTTATTGTGTTCCAGTTTGTATTTTTCCGTGGAGGTAAGATTTTAATGCTTGATTTATCTAAATAAGTTCCTACTCATTATTCTAAAAAACGGAAAATGATGACTGATTAATGAGTGTAATGTGTTCCGATTTAATATTCTTCGCGGATGGTAAGTCATTTTAATATTTCATTGTATTAATACAATATCGTATTATGCTTACTTAAGAGGTAGCAGTGCCAACAAAAAAGCTGCCGCTAGTCGATGTTCGTTCTCTCTCACTCACGCGTGAAATCAAGCTCGCTACAACTGTTGTGTTTTGTCTGCCAAATTTGTAGATATAACAAAGTGCAGTTTGTCAAATAAATAAGATAAGTCGCAACCTCTTTGAGTTTTAATACTATCCTAACTAAACTGTTTGTACGTAAAATATATTCCTATTTAGTTTTCTAAAAAAGACGGAAAGTGTTAGATGAGTGGTAAATCAGTGTTAATGTTTTTCGATTCAATATTTTTGCAGACGATAAGAAGAGAGTGATTTTTCTAGTTACATTTTTACTTACAAAGTGTTGTAACAAAACAAGAAGTGTAAAGTGATTGATTTGTGTCAGTGTTCTATTTGTAATCTCCCGAGGAGGTAAGTTTTAAATGCTTTATTTATCTAAATAAGTTTCCACTCATTATTCTAAAAAACGGAAAATGATGACTGATTAATGAGTGTAATGTGTTCCGATTTAATATTCTTCGCGGACGGTAAGTCATTTTAATATTTCAATGTATTAATACCGTATTATGTTTACTTAAGAGGTAGCAGTGCTAACAAAAGTTTTGCGTATTGAAACACTATACAAGTTGTCGTCGCCGTCGAGTGGGTGACTATTCTCGGGGCAGCTCGATAGTCAACGTCAGGGGCTGGTAGAGAACGGTCGGTATTCTATCCGTGTGAACGAGTGTCAGTATGTGGACGCTGCAATAAGAAAAATGTGAAAAACCGTATAACTTCTAAGACTCACATAAGCTTGGACTCCAAAGTGTTGGTGAAAGTGACGTATTCATCTCACGTTAAAGTAAGTTTTTTTTCAATATGTTTTTTTACTATTGTAACGAAACGTTTAGTGTTAAGTGGTGTTGGCAAAGTGTTTCTGTTTATTCGTTTTAATTTATTCAGTTAAATGTAGTATAATGATTTTAGTCCTTTGACTCACGAATTTCTTTCGGTCTTTTTATTATTTAATCAGTAATTTAGTAATTTTTTACACAAAACGTAAAACGGTTCTACTTTGGTTTTTACATAAAACGGAGAGGGCGATTTTTCTTTGTAATTTTATTTTTACTAAGTCCTTTTACAAAATAATTCGTGCAAAGTGATTGATTGGTGTTATTGTGTTCCAGTTTGTATTTTTCCGTGGAGGTAAGATTTTAATGCTTGATTTATCTAAATAAGTTCCTACTCATTATTCTAAAACACGGAAAATGATGACTGATTAATGAGTGTAATGTGTTCCGATTTAATATTCTTCGCGGATGGTAAGTCATTTTAATATTTCATTGTATTAATACAATATCGTATTATGCTTACTTAAGAGGTAGCAGTGCCAACAAAAAAGCTGCCGCTAGTCGATGTTCGTTCTCTCTCACTCACTCGTGTCTCTCACTCTCTCACTCACGCGTGAAATCAAGCTCGCTACAACTGTTGTGGTTTGTCTGCCAAATTTGTAGATATAACAAAGTGCAGTTTGTCAAATAAATAAGATAAGTCGCAACCTCTTTGAGTTTTAATACTATCCTAACTAAACTGTTTGTACGTAAAATATATTCCTATTTAGTTTTCTAAACAAGACGGAAAGTGTTAGATGAGTGGTAAATCAGTGTTAATGTTTTTCGATTCAATATTTTTGCAGACGATAAGAAGAGAGTGATTTTTCTAGTTACATTTTTACTTACAAAGTGTTGTAACAAAACAACAAGTGTAAAGTGATTGATTTGTGTCAGTGTTCTATTTGTAATCTCCCTAGGAGGTAAGTTTTAAATGCTTTATTTATCTAAATAAGTTTCCACTCATTATTCTAAAAAACGGAAAATGATGACTGATTAATGAGTGTAATGTGTTCCGATTTAATATTCTTCGCGGACGGTAAGTCATTTTATTATTTCAATGTATTAATACCGTATTATGTTTACTTAAGAGGTAGCAGTGCTAACAAAAGTTTTGCGTATTGAAACACTATACAAGTTGTCGTCGCCGTCGAGTGGGTGACTATTCTCGGGGCAGCTCGATGGTCAACGTCAGGGGCTGGTAGAGAACGGTCGGTATTCTATCCGTGTGAACGAGTGTCAGTATGTGGACGCTGCAATTAGAAAAATGTGAAAAACCGTATAACTTCTGAGACTCACATAACCTCGGACTCCAAAGTGTTGGTGAAAGTGACGTATTCAACTCACGTTAAAGTAAGTTTTTTTTCAATGTGTTTTTTTACTATTGTAACGAAACGTTTAGTGTTAAGTGGTGTTGGCAAAGTGTTTCTGTTTATTCGTTTTAATTTATTCAGTTAAATGTATTATAATGATTTTAGTCCTTTGACTCACGAATTTCTTTCGGTGTTTTTATTATTTAATCAGTAATTTAGTAAATTTTTACACAAAACGTAAAATGGTTCTACGTAAAGTGTGCTCCTACTTTGGTTTTTACATAAAACGGAGAGGGCGATTTTTCTTTGTAATTTTATTTTTACTAAGTCCTTTTACAAAATAATTCGTGCGAAGTGATTGATTGGTGTTATTGTGTTCCAGTTTGTATTTTTCCGTGGAGGTAAGTTTTTAATGCTTGATTTATCTAAATAAGTTCCTACTCATTATTCTAAAAAACGGAAAATGATGACTGATTAATGAGTGTAATGTGTTCCGATTTAATATTCTTCGCGGACGGTAAGTCATTTTATTATTTCAATGTATTAATACCGTATTATGTTTACTTAAGAGGTAGCAGTGCTAACAAAAGTTTTGCGTATTGAAACACTATACAAGTTGTCGTCGCCGACGAGTGGGTGACTATTCTCGGGGCAGCTCGATAGTCAACGTCAGGGGCTGGTAGAGAACGATCTGTATTCTATCCGTGTGAACGAGTGTCAGTATGTGGACGCTGCAATAAGAAAAATGTGAAAAACCGTATAACTTCTGAGACTCACATAACCTCGGACTCCAAAGTGTTGGTGAAAGTGACGTATTCAACTCACGTTAAAGTAAGTTTTTTTTCAATGTGTTTTTTTACTATTCTAACGAAACGTTTAGTGTTAAGTGGTGTTGGCAAAGTGTTTCTGTTTATTCGTTTTAATTTATTCAGTTAAATGTATTATAATGATTTTAGTCCTTTGACTCACGAATTTCTTTCGGTTTTTTTATTATTTAATCAGTAATTTAGTAAATTTTTACACAAAACGTAAAATGGTTCTACGTAAAGTGTGCTCCTACTTTGGTTTTTACATAAAACGGAGAGGGCGATTTTTCTTTGTAATTTTATTTTTACTAAGTCCTTTTACAAAATAATTCGTGCAAAGTGATTGATTGGTGTTATTGTGTTCCAGTTTGTATTTTTCCGTGGAGGTAAGATTTTAATGCTTGATTTATCTAAATAAGTTCCTACTCATTATTCTAAAAAACGGAAAATGATGACTGATTAATGAGTGTAATGTGTTCCGATTTAATATTCTTCGCGGATGGTAAGTCATTTTAATATTGCATTGTATTAATACAATATCGTATTATGCTTACTTAAGAGGTAGCAGTGCCAACAAAAAAGCTGCCGCTAGTCGATGTTCGTTCTCTCTCACTCACGCGTGAAATCAAGCTCGCTACAACTGTTGTGGTTTGTCTGCCAAATTTGTAGATATAACAAAGTGCAGTTTGTCAAATAAATAAGATAAGTCGCAACCTCTTTGAGTTTTAATACTATCCTAACTAAACTGTTTGTACGTAAAATATATTCCTATTTAGTTTTCTAAAAAAGACGGAAAGTGTTAGATGAGTGGTAAATCAGTGTTAATGTTTTTCGATTCAATATTTTTGCAGACGATAAGAAGAGAGTGATTTTTCTAGTTACATTTTTACTTACAAAGTGTTGTAACAAAACAAGAAGTGTAAAGTGATTGATTTGTGTCAGTGTTCTATTTGTAATCTCCCGAGGAGGTAAGTTTTAAATGCTTTATTTATCTAAATAAGTTTCCACTCATTATTCTAAAAAACGGAAAATGATGACTGATTAATGAGTGTAATGTGTTCCGATTTAATATTCTTCGCGGACGGTAAGTCATTTTAATATTTCAATGTATTAATACCGTATTATGTTTACTTAAGAGGTAGCAGTGCTAACAAGTTTTGCGTATTGAAACACTATACAAGTTGTCGTCGCCGTCGAGTGGGTGACTATTCTCGGGGCAGCTCGATAGTCAACGTCAGGGGCTGGTAGAGAACGGTCGGTATTCTATCCGTGTGAACGAGTGTCAGTATGTGGACGCTGCAATAAGAAAAATGTGAAAAACCGTATAACTTCTAAGACTCACATAAGCTTGGACTCCAAAGTGTTGGTGAAAGTGACGTATTCATCTCACGTTAAAGTAAGTTTTTTTTCAATATGTTTTTTTACTATTGTAACGAAACGTTTAGTGTTAAGTGGTGTTGGCAAAGTGTTTCTGTTTATTCGTTTTAATTTATTCAGTTAAATGTATTATAATGATTTTAGTCCTTTGACTCACGAATTTCTTTCGGTCTTTTTATTATTTAATCAGTAATTTAGTAATTTTTTACACAAAACGTAAAACGGTTCTACTTTGGTTTTTACATAAAACGGAGAGGGCGATTTTTCTTTGTAATTTTATTTTTACTAAGTCCTTTTACAAAATAATTCGTGCAAAGTGATTGATTGGTGTTATTGTGTTCCAGTTTGTATTTTTCCGTGGAGGTAAGATTTTAATGCTTGATTTATCTAAATAAGTTCCTACTCATTATTCTAAAAAACGGAAAATGATGACTGATTAATGAGTGTAATGTGTTCCGATTTAATATTCTTCGCGGATGGTAAGTCATTTTAATATTTCATTGTATTAATACAATATCGTATTATGCTTACTTAAGAGGTAGCAGTGCCAACAAAAAAGCTGCCGCTAGTCGATGTTCGTTCTCTCTCACTCACTCGTGTCTCTCACTCTCTCACTCACGCGTGAAATCAAGCTCGCTACAACTGTTGTGGTTTGTCTGCCAAATTTGTAGATATAACAAAGTGCAGTTTGTCAAATAAATAAGATAAGTCGCAACCTCTTTGAGTTTTAATACTATCCTAACTAAACTGTTTGTACGTAAAATATATTCCTATTTAGTTTTCTAAAAAAGACGGAAAGTGTTAGATGAGTGGTAAATCAGTGTTAATGTTTTTCGATTCAATATTTTTGCAGACGATAAGAAGAGAGTGATTTTTCTAGTTACATTTTTACTTACAAAGTGTTGTAACAAAACAACAAGTGTAAAGTGATTGATTTGTGTCAGTGTTCTATTTGTAATCTCCCGAGGAGGTAAGTTTTAAATGCTTTATTTATCTAAATAAGTTTCCACTCATTATTCTAAAAAACGGAAAATGATGACTGATTAATGAGTGTAATGTGTTCCGATTTAATATTCTTCGCGGACGGTAAGTCATTTTAATATTTCAATGTATTAATACCGTATTATGTTTACTTAAGAGGTAGCAGTGCTAACAAAAGTTTTGCGTATTGAAACACTATACAAGTTGTCGTCGCCGTCGAGTGGGTGACTATTCTCGGGGCAGCTCGATAGTCAACGTCAAGGGCTGGTAGAGAACGGTCGGTATTCTATCCGTGTGAACGAGTGTCAGTATGTGGACGCTGCAATAAGAAAAATGTGAAAAACCGTATAACTTCTAAGACTCACATAAGCTTGGACTCCAATGTGTTGGTGAAAGTGACGTATTCAACTCACGTTAAAGTAAGTTTTTTTTTCAATGTGTTTTTTTACTATTGTAACGAAACGTTTAGTGTTAAGTGGTGTTGGCAAAGTGTTTCTGTTTATTCGTTTTAATATATTCAGTTAAATGTAGTATAATGATTTTAGTCCTTTGACTCACGAATTTCTTTCGGTCTTTTTATTATTTAATCAGTAATTTAGTAATTTTTTACACAAAACGTAAAATGGTTCTACTTTGGTTTTTACATAAAACGGAGAGGGCGATTTTTCTTTGTAATTTTATTTTTACTAAGTCCTTTTACAAAATAATTCGTGCAAAGTGATTGATTGGTGTTATTGTGTTCCAGTTTGTATTTTTCCGTGGAGGTAAGATTTTAATGCTTGATTTATCTAAATAAGTTCCTACTCATTATTCTAAAAAACGGAAAATGATGACTGATTAATGAGTGTAATGTGTTCCGATTTAATATTCTTCGCGGATGGTAAGTCATTTTAATATTTCATTGTATTAATACAATATCGTATTATGCTTACTTAAGAGGTAGCAGTGCCAACAAAAAAGCTGCCGCTAGTCGATGTTCGTTCTCTCTCACTCACGCGTGAAATCAAGCTCGCTACAACTGTTGTGTTTTGTCTGCCAAATTTGTAGATATAACAAAGTGCAGTTTGTCAAATAAATAAGATAAGTCGCAACCTCTTTGAGTTTTAATACTATCCTAACTAAACTGTTTGTACGTAAAATATATTCCTATTTAGTTTTCTAAAAAAGACGGAAAGTGTTAGATGAGTGGTAAATCAGTGTTAATGTTTTTCGATTCAATATTTTTGCAGACGATAAGAAGAGAGTGATTTTTCTAGTTACATTTTTACTTACAAAGTGTTGTAACAAAACAACAAGTGTAAAGTGATTGATTTGTGTCAGTGTTCTATTTGTAATCTCCCGAGGAGGTAAGTTTTAAATGCTTTATTTATCTAAATAAGTTTCCACTCATTATTCTAAAAAACGGAAAATGATGACTGATTAATGAGTGTAATGTGTTCCGATTTAATATTCTTCGCGGACGGTAAGTCATTTTATTATTTCAATGTATTAATACCGTATTATGTTTACTTAAGAGGTAGCAGTGCTAACAAAAGTTTTGCGTATTGAAACACTATACAAGTTGTCGTCGCCGTCGAGTGGGTGACTATTCTCGGGGCAGCTCGATAGTCAACGTCAGGGGCTGGTAGAGAACGGTCGGTATTCTATCCGTGTGAACGAGTGTCAGTATGTGGACGCTGCAATAAGAAAAATGTGAAAAACCGTATAACTTCTGAGACTCACATAAGCTCGGACTCCAAAGTGTTGGTGAAAGTGACGTATTCAACTCACGTTAAAGTAAGTTTTTTTTCAATGTGTTTTTTTACTATTGTAACGAAACGTTTAGTGTTAAGTGGTGTTGGCAAAGTGTTTCTGTTTATTCGTTTTAATTTATTCAGTTAAATGTAGTATAATGATTTTAGTCCTTTGACTCACGAATTTCTTTCGGTCTTTTTATTATTTAATCAGTAATTTAGTAATTTTTTACACAAAACGTAAAATGGTTCTACTTTGGTTTTTACATAAAACGGAGAGGGCGATTTTTCTTTGTAATTTTATTTTTACTAAGTCCTTTTACAAAATAATTCGTGCAAAGTGATTGATTGGTGTTATTGTGTTCCAGTTTGTATTTTTCCGTGGAGGTAAGATTTTAATGCTTGATTTATCTAAATAAGTTCCTACTCATTATTCTAAAAAACGGAAAATGATGACTGATTAATGAGTGTAATGTGTTCCGATTTAATATTCTTCGCGGATGGTAAGTCATTTTAATATTTCATTGTATTAATACAATATCGTATTATGCTTACTTAAGAGGTAGCAGTGCCAACAAAAAAGCTGCCGCTAGTCGATGTTCGTTCTCTCTCACTCACGCGTGAAATCAAGCTCGCTACAACTGTTGTGGTTTGTCTGCCAAATTTGTAGATATAACAAAGTGCAGTTTGTCAAATAAATAAGATAAGTCGCAACCTCTTTGAGTTTTAATACTATCCTAACTAAACTGTTTGTACGTAAAATATATTCCTATTTAGTTTTCTAAAAAAGACGGAAAGTGTTAGATGAGTGGTAAATCAGTGTTAATGTTTTTCGATTCAATATTTTTGCAGACGATAAGAAGAGAGTGATTTTTCTAGTTACATTTTTACTTACAAAGTGTTGTAACAAAACAACAAGTGTAAAGTGATTGATTTGTGTCAGTGTTCTATTTGTAATCTCCCGAGGAGGTAAGTTTTAAATGCTTTATTTATCTAAATAAGTTTCCACTCATTATTCTAAAAAACGGAAAATGATGACTGATTAATGAGTGTAATGTGTTCCGATTTAATATTCTTCGCGGACGGTAAGTCATTTTAATATTTCAATGTATTAATACCGTATTATGTTTACTTAAGAGGTAGCAGTGCTAACAAAAGTTTTGCGTATTGAAACACTATACAAGTTGTCGTCGCCGTCGAGTGGGTGACTATTCTCGGGGCAGCTCGATAGTCAACGTCAGGGGCTGGTAGAGAACGGTCGGTATTCTATCCGTGTGAACGAGTGTCAGTATGTGGACGCTGCAATAAGAAAAATGTGAAAAACCGTATAACTTCTAAGACTCACATAAGCTTGGACTCCAAAGTGTTGGTGAAAGTGACGTATTCAACTCACGTTAAAGTAAGTTTTTTTTTCAATGTGTTTTTTTACTATTGTAACGAAACGTTTAGTGTTAAGTGGTGTTGGCAAAGTGTTTCTGTTTATTCGTTTTAATTTATTCAGTTAAATGTAGTATAATGATTTTAGTCCTTTGACTCACGAATTTCTTTCGGTCTTTTTATTATTTAATCAGTAATTTAGTAATTTTTTACACAAAACGTAAAATGGTTCTACTTTGGTTTTTACATAAAACGGAGAGGGCGATTTTTCTTTGTAATTTTATTTTTACTAAGTCCTTTTACAAAATAATTCGTGCAAAGTGATTGATTGGTGTTATTGTGTTCCAGTTTGTATTTTTCCGTGGAGGTAAGATTTTAATGCTTGATTTATCTAAATAAGTTCCTACTCATTATTCTAAAAAACGGAAAATGATGACTGATTAATGAGTGTAATGTGTTCCGATTTAATATTCTTCGCGGATGGTAAGTCATTTTAATATTTCATTGTATTAATACAATATCGTATTATGCTTACTTAAGAGGTAGCAGTGCCAACAAAAAAGCTGCCGCTAGTCGATGTTCGTTCTCTCTCACTCACGCGTGAAATCAAGCTCGCTACAACTGTTGTGTTTTGTCTGCCAAATTTGTAGATATAACAAAGTGCAGTTTGTCAAATAAATAAGATAAGTCGCAACCTCTTTGAGTTTTAATACTATTCTAACTAAACTGTTTGTACGTAAAATATATTCCTATTTAGTTTTCTAAAAAAGACGGAAAGTGTTAGATGAGTGGTAAATCAGTGTTAATGTTTTTCGATTCAATATTTTTGCAGACGATAAGAAGAGAGTGATTTTTCTAGTTACATTTTTACTTACAAAGTGTTGTAACAAAACAACAAGTGTAAAGTGATTGATTTGTGTCAGTGTTCTATTTGTAATCTCCCGAGGAGGTAAGTTTTAAATGCTTTATTTATCTAAATAAGTTTCCACTCATTATTCTAAAAAACGGAAAATGATGACTGATTAATGAGTGTAATGTGTTCCGATTTAATATTCTTCGCGGACGGTAAGTCATTTTATTATTTCAATGTATTAATACCGTATTATGTTTACTTAAGAGGTAGCAGTGCTAACAAAAGTTTTGCGTATTGAAACACTATACAAGTTGTCGTCGCCGACGAGTGGGTGACTATTCTCGGGGCAGCTCGATAGTCAACGTCAGGGGCTGGTAGAGAACGATCTGTATTCTATCCGTGTGAACGAGTGTCAGTATGTGGACGCTGCAATAAGAAAAATGTGAAAAACCGTATAACTTCTGAGACTCACATAACCTCGGACTCCAAAGTGTTGGTGAAAGTGACGTATTCAACTCACGTTAAAGTAAGTTTTTTTTCAATGTGTTTTTTTACTATTCTAACGAAACGTTTAGTGTTAAGTGGTGTTGGCAAAGTGTTTCTGTTTATTCGTTTTAATTTATTCAGTTAAGTGTATTATAATGATTTTAGTCCTTTGACTCACGAATTTCTTTCGGTTTTTTTATTATTTAATCAGTAATTTAGTAAATTTTTACACAAAACGTAAAATGGTTCTACGTAAAGTGTGCTCCTACTTTGGTTTTTACATAAAACGGAGAGGGCGATTTTTCTTTGTAATTTTATTTTTACTAAGTCCTTTTACAAAATAATTCGTGCAAAGTGATTGATTGGTGTTATTGTGTTCCAGTTTGTATTTTTCCGTGGAGGTAAGATTTTAATGCTTGATTTATCTAAATAAGTTCCTACTCATTATTCTAAAAAACGGAAAATGATGACTGATTAATGAGTGTAATGTGTTCCGATTTAATATTCTTCGCGGATGGTAAGTCATTTTAATATTGCATTGTATTAATACAATATCGTATTATGCTTACTTAAGAGGTAGCAGTGCCAACAAAAAAGCTGCCGCTAGTCGATGTTCGTTCTCTCTCACTCACGCGTGAAATCAAGCTCGCTACAACTGTTGTGGTTTGTCTGCCAAATTTGTAGATATAACAAAGTGCAGTTTGTCAAATAAATAAGATAAGTCGCAACCTCTTTGAGTTTTAATACTATCCTAACTAAACTGTTTGTACGTAAAATATATTCCTATTTAGTTTTCTAAAAAAGACGGAAAGTGTTAGATGAGTGGTAAATCAGTGTTAATGTTTTTCGATTCAATATTTTTGCAGACGATAAGAAGAGAGTGATTTTTCTAGTTACATTTTTACTTACAAAGTGTTGTAACAAAACAAGAAGTGTAAAGTGATTGATTTGTGTCAGTGTTCTATTTGTAATCTCCCGAGGAGGTAAGTTTTAAATGCTTTATTTATCTAAATAAGTTTCCACTCATTATTCTAAAAAACGGAAAATGATGACTGATTAATGAGTGTAATGTGTTCCGATTTAATATTCTTCGCGGACGGTAAGTCATTTTAATATTTCAATGTATTAATACCGTATTATGTTTACTTAAGAGGTAGCAGTGCTAACAAAAGTTTTGCGTATTGAAACACTATACAAGTTGTCGTCGCCGTCGAGTGGGTGACTATTCTCGGGGCAGCTCGATAGTCAACGTCAGGGGCTGGTAGAGAACGGTCGGTATTCTATCCGTGTGAACGAGTGTCAGTATGTGGACGCTGCAATAAGAAAAATGTGAAAAACCGTATAACTTCTAAGACTCACATAAGCTTGGACTCCAAAGTGTTGGTGAAAGTGACGTATTCATCTCACGTTAAAGTAAGTTTTTTTTCAATATGTTTTTTTACTATTGTAACGAAACGTTTAGTGTTAAGTGGTGTTGGCAAAGTGTTTCTGTTTATTCGTTTTAATTTATTCAGTTAAATGTAGTATAATGATTTTAGTCCTTTGACTCACGAATTTCTTTCGGTCTTTTTATTATTTAATCAGTAATTTAGTAATTTTTTACACAAAACGTAAAACGGTTCTACTTTGGTTTTTACATAAAACGGAGAGGGCGATTTTTCTTTGTAATTTTATTTTTACTAAGTCCTTTTACAAAATAATTCGTGCAAAGTGATTGATTGGTGTTATTGTGTTCCAGTTTGTATTTTTCCGTGGAGGTAAGATTTTAATGCTTGATTTATCTAAATAAGTTCCTACTCATTATTCTAAAACACGGAAAATGATGACTGATTAATGAGTGTAATGTGTTCCGATTTAATATTCTTCGCGGATGGTAAGTCATTTTAATATTTCATTGTATTAATACAATATCGTATTATGCTTACTTAAGAGGTAGCAGTGCCAACAAAAAAGCTGCCGCTAGTCGATGTTCGTTCTCTCTCACTCACTCGTGTCTCTCACTCTCTCACTCACGCGTGAAATCAAGCTCGCTACAACTGTTGTGGTTTGTCTGCCAAATTTGTAGATATAACAAAGTGCAGTTTGTCAAATAAATAAGATAAGTCGCAACCTCTTTGAGTTTTAATACTATCCTAACTAAACTGTTTGTACGTAAAATATATTCCTATTTAGTTTTCTAAACAAGACGGAAAGTGTTAGATGAGTGGTAAATCAGTGTTAATGTTTTTCGATTCAATATTTTTGCAGACGATAAGAAGAGAGTGATTTTTCTAGTTACATTTTTACTTACAAAGTGTTGTAACAAAACAACAAGTGTAAAGTGATTGATTTGTGTCAGTGTTCTATTTGTAATCTCCCTAGGAGGTAAGTTTTAAATGCTTTATTTATCTAAATAAGTTTCCACTCATTATTCTAAAAAACGGAAAATGATGACTGATTAATGAGTGTAATGTGTTCCGATTTAATATTCTTCGCGGACGGTAAGTCATTTTATTATTTCAATGTATTAATACCGTATTATGTTTACTTAAGAGGTAGCAGTGCTAACAAAAGTTTTGCGTATTGAAACACTATACAAGTTGTCGTCGCCGTCGAGTGGGTGACTATTCTCGGGGCAGCTCGATGGTCAACGTCAGGGGCTGGTAGAGAACGGTCGGTATTCTATCCGTGTGAACGAGTGTCAGTATGTGGACGCTGCAATTAGAAAAATGTGAAAAACCGTATAACTTCTGAGACTCACATAACCTCGGACTCCAAAGTGTTGGTGAAAGTGACGTATTCAACTCACGTTAAAGTAAGTTTTTTTTCAATGTGTTTTTTTACTATTGTAACGAAACGTTTAGTGTTAAGTGGTGTTGGCAAAGTGTTTCTGTTTATTCGTTTTAATTTATTCAGTTAAATGTATTATAATGATTTTAGTCCTTTGACTCACGAATTTCTTTCGGTGTTTTTATTATTTAATCAGTAATTTAGTAAATTTTTACACAAAACGTAAAATGGTTCTACGTAAAGTGTGCTCCTACTTTGGTTTTTACATAAAACGGAGAGGGCGATTTTTCTTTGTAATTTTATTTTTACTAAGTCCTTTTACAAAATAATTCGTGCGAAGTGATTGATTGGTGTTATTGTGTTCCAGTTTGTATTTTTCCGTGGAGGTAAGTTTTTAATGCTTGATTTATCTAAATAAGTTCCTACTCATTATTCTAAAAAACGGAAAATGATGACTGATTAATGAGTGTAATGTGTTCCGATTTAATATTCTTCGCGGACGGTAAGTCATTTTATTATTTCAATGTATTAATACCGTATTATGTTTACTTAAGAGGTAGCAGTGCTAACAAAAGTTTTGCGTATTGAAACACTATACAAGTTGTCGTCGCCGACGAGTGGGTGACTATTCTCGGGGCAGCTCGATAGTCAACGTCAGGGGCTGGTAGAGAACGATCTGTATTCTATCCGTGTGAACGAGTGTCAGTATGTGGACGCTGCAATAAGAAAAATGTGAAAAACCGTATAACTTCTGAGACTCACATAACCTCGGACTCCAAAGTGTTGGTGAAAGTGACGTATTCAACTCACGTTAAAGTAAGTTTTTTTTCAATGTGTTTTTTTACTATTCTAACGAAACGTTTAGTGTTAAGTGGTGTTGGCAAAGTGTTTCTGTTTATTCGTTTTAATTTATTCAGTTAAATGTATTATAATGATTTTAGTCCTTTGACTCACGAATTTCTTTCGGTTTTTTTATTATTTAATCAGTAATTTAGTAAATTTTTACACAAAACGTAAAATGGTTCTACGTAAAGTGTGCTCCTACTTTGGTTTTTACATAAAACGGAGAGGGCGATTTTTCTTTGTAATTTTATTTTTACTAAGTCCTTTTACAAAATAATTCGTGCAAAGTGATTGATTGGTGTTATTGTGTTCCAGTTTGTATTTTTCCGTGGAGGTAAGATTTTAATGCTTGATTTATCTAAATAAGTTCCTACTCATTATTCTAAAAAACAGAAAATGATGACTGATTAATGAGTGTAATGTGTTCCGATTTAATATTCTTCGCGGATGGTAAGTCATTTTAATATTTCATTGTATTAATACAATATCGTATTATGCTTATTTAAGAGGTAGCAGTGCCAACAAAAAAGCTGCCGCTAGTCGATGTTCGTTCTCTCTCACTCACTCGTGTCTCTCACTCTCTCACTCACGCGTGAAATCAAGCTCGCTACAACTGTTGTGGTTTGTCTGCCAAATTTGTAGATATAACAAAGTGCAGTTTGTCAAATAAATAAGATAAGTCGCAACCTCTTTGAGTTTTAATACTATCCTAACTAAACTGTTTGTACGTAAAATATATTCCTATTTAGTTTTCTAAAAAAGACGGAAAGTGTTAGATGAGTGGTAAATGAGTGTTAATGTTTTTCGATTCAATATTTTTGCAGACGATAAGAAGAGAGTGATTTTTCTAGTTACATTTTTACTTACAAAGTGTTGTAACAAAACAACAAGTGTAAAGTGATTGATTTGTGTCAGTGTTCTATTTGTATTCTCCCGAGGAGGTAAGTTTTAAATGCTTTATTTATCTAAATAAGTTTCCACTCATTATTCTAAAAAACGGAAAATGATGACTGATTAATGAGTGTAATGTGTTCCGATTTAATATTCTTCGCGGACGGTAAGTCATTTTATTATTTCAATGTATTAATACCGTATTATGTTTACTTAAGAGGTAGCAGTGCTAACAAAAGTTTTGCGTATTGAAACACTATACAAGTTGTCGTCGCCGACGAGTGGGTGACTATTCTCGGGGCAGCTCGATAGTCAACGTCAGGGGCTGGTAGAGAACGGTCGGTATTCTATCCGTGTGAACGAGTGTCAGTATGTGGACGCTGCAATAAGAAAAATGTGAAAAACCGTATAACTTCTGAGACTCACATAAGCTCGGACTCCAAAGTGTTGGTGAAAGTGACGTATTCAACTCACGTTAAAGTAAGTTTTTTTTCAATGTGTTTTTTTACTATTGTAACGAAACGTTTAGTGTTAAGTGGTGTTGGCAAAGTGTTTCTGTTTATTCGTTTTAATTTATTCAGTTAAATGTAGTATAATGATTTTAGTCCTTTGACTCACGAATTTCTTTCGGTCTTTTTATTATTTAATCAGTAATTTAGTAATTTTTTACACAAAACGTAAAATGGTTCTACTTTGGTTTTTACATAAAACGGAGAGGGCGATTTTTCTTTGTAATTTTATTTTTACTAAGTCCTTTTACAAAATAATTCGTGCAAAGTGATTGATTGGTGTTATTGTGTTCCAGTTTGTATTTTTCCGTGGAGGTAAGATTTTAATGCTTGATTTATCTAAATAAGTTCCTACTCATTATTCTAAAAAACGGAAAATGATGACTGATTAATGAGTGTAATGTGTTCCGATTTAATATTCTTCGCGGATGGTAAGTCATTTTAATATTTCATTGTATTAATACAATATCGTATTATGCTTACTTAAGAGGTAGCAGTGCCAACAAAAAAGCTGCCGCTAGTCGATGTTCGTTCTCTCTCACTCACTCGTGTCTCTCACTCTCTCACTCACGCGTGAAATCAAGCTCGCTACAACTGTTGTGGTTTGTCTGCCAAATTTGTAGATATAACAAAGTGCAGTTTGTCAAATAAATAAGATAAGTCGCAACCTCTTTGAGTTTTAATACTATCCTAACTAAACTGTTTGTACGTAAAATATATTCCTATTTAGTTTTCTAAAAAAGACGGAAAGTGTTAGATGAGTGGTAAATCAGTGTTAATGTTTTTCGATTCAATATTTTTGCAGACGATAAGAAGAGAGTGATTTTTCTAGTTACATTTTTACTTACAAAGTGTTGTAACAAAACAACAAGTGTAAAGTGATTGATTTGTGTCAGTGTTCTATTTGTAATCTCCCGAGGAGGTAAGTTTTAAATGCTTTATTTATCTAAATAAGTTTCCACTCATTATTCTAAAAAACGGAAAATGATGACTGATTAATGAGTGTAATGTGTTCCGATTTAATATTCTTCGCGGACGGTAAGTCATTTTAATATTTCAATGTATTAATACCGTATTATGTTTACTTAAGAGGTAGCAGTGCTAACAAAAGTTTTGCGTATTGAAACACTATACAAGTTGTCGTCGCCGTCGAGTGGGTGACTATTCTCGGGGCAGCTCGATAGTCAACGTCAAGGGCTGGTAGAGAACGGTCGGTATTCTATCCGTGTGAACGAGTGTCAGTATGTGGACGCTGCAATAAGAAAAATGTGAAAAACCGTATAACTTCTAAGACTCACATAAGCTTGGACTCCAATGTGTTGGTGAAAGTGACGTATTCAACTCACGTTAAAGTAAGTTTTTTTTTCAATGTGTTTTTTTACTATTGTAACGAAACGTTTAGTGTTAAGTGGTGTTGGCAAAGTGTTTCTGTTTATTCGTTTTAATATATTCAGTTAAATGTAGTATAATGATTTTAGTCCTTTGACTCACGAATTTCTTTCGGTCTTTTTATTATTTAATCAGTAATTTAGTAATTTTTTACACAAAACGTAAAATGGTTCTACTTTGGTTTTTACATAAAACGGAGAGGGCGATTTTTCTTTGTAATTTTATTTTTACTAAGTCCTTTTACAAAATAATTCGTGCAAAGTGATTGATTGGTGTTATTGTGTTCCAGTTTGTATTTTTCCGTGGAGGTAAGATTTTAATGCTTGATTTATCTAAATAAGTTCCTACTCATTATTCTAAAAAACGGAAAATGATGACTGATTAATGAGTGTAATGTGTTCCGATTTAATATTCTTCGCGGATGGTAAGTCATTTTAATATTTCATTGTATTAATACAATATCGTATTATGCTTACTTAAGAGGTAGCAGTGCCAACAAAAAAGCTGCCGCTAGTCGATGTTCGTTCTCTCTCACTCACGCGTGAAATCAAGCTCGCTACAACTGTTGTGTTTTGTCTGCCAAATTTGTAGATATAACAAAGTGCAGTTTGTCAAATAAATAAGATAAGTCGCAACCTCTTTGAGTTTTAATACTATCCTAACTAAACTGTTTGTACGTAAAATATATTCCTATTTAGTTTTCTAAAAAAGACGGAAAGTGTTAGATGAGTGGTAAATCAGTGTTAATGTTTTTCGATTCAATATTTTTGCAGACGATAAGAAGAGAGTGATTTTTCTAGTTACATTTTTACTTACAAAGTGTTGTAACAAAACAACAAGTGTAAAGTGATTGATTTGTGTCAGTGTTCTATTTGTAATCTCCCGAGGAGGTAAGTTTTAAATGCTTTATTTATCTAAATAAGTTTCCACTCATTATTCTAAAAAACGGAAAATGATGACTGATTAATGAGTGTAATGTGTTCCGATTTAATATTCTTCGCGGACGGTAAGTCATTTTATTATTTCAATGTATTAATACCGTATTATGTTTACTTAAGAGGTAGCAGTGCTAACAAAAGTTTTGCGTATTGAAACACTATACAAGTTGTCGTCGCCGTCGAGTGGGTGACTATTCTCGGGGCAGCTCGATAGTCAACGTCAGGGGCTGGTAGAGAACGGTCGGTATTCTATCCGTGTGAACGAGTGTCAGTATGTGGACGCTGCAATAAGAAAAATGTGAAAAACCGTATAACTTCTGAGACTCACATAAGCTCGGACTCCAAAGTGTTGGTGAAAGTGACGTATTCAACTCACGTTAAAGTAAGTTTTTTTTCAATGTGTTTTTTTACTATTGTAACGAAACGTTTAGTGTTAAGTGGTGTTGGCAAAGTGTTTCTGTTTATTCGTTTTAATTTATTCAGTTAAATGTAGTATAATGATTTTAGTCCTTTGACTCACGAATTTCTTTCGGTCTTTTTATTATTTAATCAGTAATTTAGTAATTTTTTACACAAAACGTAAAATGGTTCTACTTTGGTTTTTACATAAAACGGAGAGGGCGATTTTTCTTTGTAATTTTATTTTTACTAAGTCCTTTTACAAAATAATTCGTGCAAAGTGATTGATTGGTGTTATTGTGTTCCAGTTTGTATTTTTCCGTGGAGGTAAGATTTTAATGCTTGATTTATCTAAATAAGTTCCTACTCATTATTCTAAAAAACGGAAAATGATGACTGATTAATGAGTGTAATGTGTTCCGATTTAATATTCTTCGCGGATGGTAAGTCATTTTAATATTTCATTGTATTAATACAATATCGTATTATGCTTACTTAAGAGGTAGCAGTGCCAACAAAAAAGCTGCCGCTAGTCGATGTTCGTTCTCTCTCACTCACGCGTGAAATCAAGCTCGCTACAACTGTTGTGGTTTGTCTGCCAAATTTGTAGATATAACAAAGTGCAGTTTGTCAAATAAATAAGATAAGTCGCAACCTCTTTGAGTTTTAATACTATCCTAACTAAACTGTTTGTACGTAAAATATATTCCTATTTAGTTTTCTAAAAAAGACGGAAAGTGTTAGATGAGTGGTAAATCAGTGTTAATGTTTTTCGATTCAATATTTTTGCAGACGATAAGAAGAGAGTGATTTTTCTAGTTACATTTTTACTTACAAAGTGTTGTAACAAAACAACAAGTGTAAAGTGATTGATTTGTGTCAGTGTTCTATTTGTAATCTCCCGAGGAGGTAAGTTTTAAATGCTTTATTTATCTAAATAAGTTTCCACTCATTATTCTAAAAAACGGAAAATGATGACTGATTAATGAGTGTAATGTGTTCCGATTTAATATTCTTCGCGGACGGTAAGTCATTTTAATATTTCAATGTATTAATACCGTATTATGTTTACTTAAGAGGTAGCAGTGCTAACAAAAGTTTTGCGTATTGAAACACTATACAAGTTGTCGTCGCCGTCGAGTGGGTGACTATTCTCGGGGCAGCTCGATAGTCAACGTCAGGGGCTGGTAGAGAACGGTCGGTATTCTATCCGTGTGAACGAGTGTCAGTATGTGGACGCTGCAATAAGAAAAATGTGAAAAACCGTATAACTTCTAAGACTCACATAAGCTTGGACTCCAAAGTGTTGGTGAAAGTGACGTATTCAACTCACGTTAAAGTAAGTTTTTTTTTCAATGTGTTTTTTTACTATTGTAACGAAACGTTTAGTGTTAAGTGGTGTTGGCAAAGTGTTTCTGTTTATTCGTTTTAATTTATTCAGTTAAATGTAGTATAATGATTTTAGTCCTTTGACTCACGAATTTCTTTCGGTCTTTTTATTATTTAATCAGTAATTTAGTAATTTTTTACACAAAACGTAAAATGGTTCTACTTTGGTTTTTACATAAAACGGAGAGGGCGATTTTTCTTTGTAATTTTATTTTTACTAAGTCCTTTTACAAAATAATTCGTGCAAAGTGATTGATTGGTGTTATTGTGTTCCAGTTTGTATTTTTCCGTGGAGGTAAGATTTTAATGCTTGATTTATCTAAATAAGTTCCTACTCATTATTCTAAAAAACGGAAAATGATGACTGATTAATGAGTGTAATGTGTTCCGATTTAATATTCTTCGCGGATGGTAAGTCATTTTAATATTTCATTGTATTAATACAATATCGTATTATGCTTACTTAAGAGGTAGCAGTGCCAACAAAAAAGCTGCCGCTAGTCGATGTTCGTTCTCTCTCACTCACGCGTGAAATCAAGCTCGCTACAACTGTTGTGTTTTGTCTGCCAAATTTGTAGATATAACAAAGTGCAGTTTGTCAAATAAATAAGATAAGTCGCAACCTCTTTGAGTTTTAATACTATTCTAACTAAACTGTTTGTACGTAAAATATATTCCTATTTAGTTTTCTAAAAAAGACGGAAAGTGTTAGATGAGTGGTAAATCAGTGTTAATGTTTTTCGATTCAATATTTTTGCAGACGATAAGAAGAGAGTGATTTTTCTAGTTACATTTTTACTTACAAAGTGTTGTAACAAAACAACAAGTGTAAAGTGATTGATTTGTGTCAGTGTTCTATTTGTAATCTCCCGAGGAGGTAAGTTTTAAATGCTTTATTTATCTAAATAAGTTTCCACTCATTATTCTAAAAAACGGAAAATGATGACTGATTAATGAGTGTAATGTGTTCCGATTTAATATTCTTCGCGGACGGTAAGTCATTTTATTATTTCAATGTATTAATACCGTATTATGTTTACTTAAGAGGTAGCAGTGCTAACAAAAGTTTTGCGTATTGAAACACTATACAAGTTGTCGTCGCCGTCGAGTGGGTGACTATTCTCGGGGCAGCTCGATAGTCAACGTCAGGGGCTGGTAGAGAACGGTCGGTATTCTATCCGTGTGAACGAGTGTCAGTATGTGGACGCTGCAATAAGAAAAATGTGAAAAACCGTATAAGTTCTGAGACTCACATAAGCTCGGACTCCAAAGTGTTGGTGAAAGTGACGTATTCAACTCACGTTAAAGTAAGTTTTTTTTCAATGTGTTTTTTTACTATTCTAACGAAACGTTTAGTGTTAAGTGGTGTTGGCAAAGTGTTTCTGTTTATTCGTTTTAATTTATTCAGTTAAATGTAGTATAATGATTTTAGTCCTTTGACTCACGAATTTCTTTCGGTCTTTTTATTATTTAATCAGTAATTTAGTAATTTTTTACACAAAACGTAAAATGGTTCTACTTTGGTTTTTACATAAAACGGAGAGGGCGATTTTTCTTTGTAATTTTATTTTTACTAAGTCCTTTTACAAAATAATTCGTGCAAAGTGATTGATTGGTGTTATTGTGTTCCAGTTTGTATTTTTCCGTGGAGGTAAGATTTTAATGCTTGATTTATCTAAATAAGTTCCTACTCATTATTCTAAAAAACGGAAAATGATGACTGATTAATGAGTGTAATGTGTTCCGATTTAATATTCTTCGCGGATGGTAAGTCATTTTAATATTTCATTGTATTAATACAATATCGTATTATGCTTACTTAAGAGGTAGCAGTGCCAACAAAAAAGCTGCCGCTAGTCGATGTTCGTTCTCTCTCACTCACTCGTGTCTCTCACTCTCTCACTCACGCGTGAAATCAAGCTCGCTACAACTGTTGTGGTTTGTCTGCCAAATTTGTAGATATAACAAAGTGCAGTTTGTCAAATAAATAAGATAAGTCGCAACCTCTTTGAGTTTTAATACTATCCTAACTAAACTGTTTGTACGTAAAATATATTCCTATTTAGTTTTCTAAAAAGACGGAAAGTGTTAGTTGAGTGGTAAATCAGTGTTAATGTTTTTCGATTCAATATTTTTGCAGACGATAAGAAGAGAGTGATTTTTCTAGTTACATTTTTACTTACAAAGTGTTGTAACAAAACAAGTGTAAAGTGATTGATTTGTGTCAGTGTTCTATTTGTAATCTCCCGAGGAGGTAAGTTTTAAATGCTTTATTTATCTAAATAAGTTTCCACTCATTATTCTAAAAAACGGAAAATGATGACTGATTAATGAGTGTAATGTGTTCCGATTAAATATTCTTCGCGGACGGTAAGTCATTTTATTATTTCAATGTATTAATACCGTATTATGTTTACTTAAGAGGTAGCAGTGCTAACAAAAGTTTTGCGTATTGAAACACTATACAAGTTGTCGTCGCCGTCGAGTGGGTGACTATTCTCGGGGCAGCTCGATAGTCAACGTCAGGGGCTGGTAGAGAACGGTTGGTATTCTATCCGTGTGAACGAGTGTCAGTATGTGGACGCTGCAATTAGAAAAATGTGAAAAACCGTATAACTTCTGAGACTCACATAAGCTCGGACTCCAAAGTGTTGGTGAAAGTGACGTATTCAACTCACGTTAAAGTAAGTTTTTTTTCAATGTTTTTTTACTATTGTAACGAAACGTTTAGTGTTAAGTGGTGTTGGCAAAGTGTTTCTGTTTATTCGTTTTAATTTATTCAGTTAAATGTATTATAATGATTTTAGTCCTTTGACTCACGAATTTCTTTCGGTTTTTTTATTATTTAATCAGTAATTTAGTAAATTTTTACACAAAACGTAAAATGGTTCTACGTAAAATGTGCTCCTACTTTGGTTTTTACATAAAACGGAGAGGGCGATTTTTCTTTGTAATTTTATTTTTACTAAGTCCTTTTACAAAATAATTCGTGCAAAGTGATTGATTGGTGTTATTGTGTTCCAGTTTGTATTTTTCCGTGGAGGTAAGATTTTAATGCTTGATTTATCTAAATAAGTTCCTACTCATTATTCTAAAAAACGGAAAATGATGACTGATTAATAATAATAATAATATTTATTGTAACAAAGTATGTATACAATTCAAGTGCAAGCCCTGATTCCCAAACTAGCGTGAGCTGTATGTCGGGAATCAGTACCTTCCCAAAAAAAAAAAATCTATACTTATAATAAAACTGTAGAGAGGTCAATTCTGTACATTGAATATATATTAAAAATTATTATTGGGGGATGAATGGTTATCGATACTGATGCCAAAAATGTAATCAGTAAGTTTTTTGTCTGTCTGTCTGTCTGTCTGTCTGTCTGTCTGTCTGTCTGTCTGTCTGTCTGTCTGTATGTGCACGCATGGATCAAAAACTACTGAAGGGATTTTAACCAAACTTGGTACGATTATAGTCCATACTCCTGGGCAGGTTATAGGCTATATAACATAACGCTAAGATGCATAGGAGCTGAGCAGTGACGATAAATTTGAAGCAAGTCGGATGAAAATTTTCGCTTTCGAGCTCTTATCCTCGCATACGTTGATCATACACCAAAAATATGTATTACAAAGATGATGGTCTTTAAAAGATCTACAAAAAAGTCCTCAATAGTATATTTCTATCTTTTATAAATTAGCCACAATAACGTGTTTAAGCGTTAGGCATTTCTTCAAGGTGTATTAAATACTTAAATATATTGTATTTCACATGGATATATCCTTATCACTATACACTTTAATATCTTTTTTTAATAAAATATAGAATTATAAAATTATAATTAATAAACACACAAGATATAGATGAAATAAAACTTCCAAATCTCGCCGCACCAGTATAAGTACGATATTACGGTTGATTTTTCTTTAACACGCGAAACGGCCATCCAAAAACGGCCAAAAAGGCGGTAGCGCTCACGCCGCTCACGCGCTGACTTCACTCGAATTGTCACTGTTATTGCGAACGAACGTGGTTCTTATTGACTGGGAATAAGCGCGTTTTATATTTAAAAAATACATAAGACGTAGTTTTTAGATATCAGTTTAAAGTAGGTATTAGATAATAATATAATTAGTTTGTTTAGTGTTTTTGTTTGTTTCTCCTTCTTTCCTTTATATTTGTAGTTGTTAAATTAATAAGTATAATTTCAAATAAGTAAATTTATGCAATGACAATTAATAAATCTCATCGTCAGACTTTCCGTGTTGCTGGAGTAGATCTTAGTCTCAGATGTTTTTCACATGGGCAGTTGTACGTCGCTTTTTCCTGGGTCAGTAGTTCCACGAATCTTTATGCATACGTACCGGAAGCGTCCACTTTGAACAAATGTAAACAACAACTCTTTAGTGACGATGCAAAACAAAAATTACTCTTCGGTCTTAAATAGATTTTTAAAAGGCAGCGTCATATTTATTTATTATAAATATTGCTTCATTCATCGGGTGGTGAAACGACTACTTACCGAATCAATTTTTTGCAGAATTTCTACTGTATTATGATTAATTATGAATTTCAATTTAAGATAAAGTTCAAGCTTGACAACCAAAAACGATATTTCTGTAATGGCGCTGGTCACATGAGACGCGTGACGTCACACTCTAGCCACAACAAAACAAAACAGCGCGGTTTAAGTTAATTTTATCAGTTTTCTCCAATTTTATATTAATTAAAATGTCGAATAAATGGTTTGTAGTGCCACAGTGAACAAATCTATACATCTATAGGTACAAATAAATAAAATTGAAGTGTCTCTTTGTAATATCAAATTAACCGCTTTTTACTAAATGCATATGTATGAATACACGGTACATATACCAAAAATGTAGTAAAAAAATTTTTTCTCAGTCTGTCTGTCTGTTTGTCTGTTTGTTCCGGGTATTCTCTGGAACGGCTGGACCGATTTTGACGGGACTTTCACTGGCAGGTAGCTGATGATCCAGGGAGTAACTTAGGCCACTTTATTTAGACTAACTTTGTCCCGCGGCGTTACGCCGAAATGTATGTATGCGCGTAACTTTCGATCGGCTACACCAAATTATATATTTTTTTAATGTGTTAGTTATTCTTAGGACAAGGTTTGTACAAGAAAAAATAAAAAATAAAGGAAAAAGTTTTTTTGTCCGTGACTACACCCTGCTCATGGGTAGCTGGTAACGAAAGAAAAATATGGTGGTACGAAGTTCGTCGGGTCAGATAACATCTTTAAATACCACGCTTTGTACTATTTCAAAATGTAACCTAAAAGCATTGAGATATACCTACCTACATAAAGTAAATTAGATTTTACAAAAATAATGAATGAATTTTTCCAGAGGTTATTACAGAAACAATTTTCATGTTGCACTTATGCAAGTGCAACATAGCTGCTTTAACATTTTTCAGTTCTGCAGCATAGTTATCAATGTTATTATTATGTACTAGCTGAACCCCGCGGTGTTACCCGCAGTTATTGTTGTACCACGAGTAACGCTGCGGGACAAAGTTAGTCTAAAAAAAGTAGCCTAAGTTACTTCCTGGATCATCAGCTACCTGCCAGTGAAAGTTCCGTCAAAATCCGTCCAGCCGTTCCAGAGATTACCCGGAAGAAACAAACAGACAGACAAAAACATTTTTAACTACATTTTTGGTATATGTACCGTGTATATATATACACTAGCTGTTGCCCGCGGCTTTGCTCGCGTGGAAGTTGATTTTATGTATTTAATTAAAACTGCGTAAAAGTATGTATCAGTAATTTATTCATATTTCTGAAGGTATTTATTTATTTTTGATCAATAGCCCATTTAAAAGAACTATCATACAAACATTCGACCCATATTTCATCCCTTTTAGGAACAGAATTCGCATTAATGCTGATAATGCATAAAGTTTCATGGTACTAATTTAAAAAATAACGGACTTCCATACAAACTTTCAACACCTATTTCACCCCTTTAGGGGTAAAATATCCAGAACCGCTTAAATACGTCTTTAATTTTTTTTAATCAGTAGTACATGAATAAAGTTTAATGGTTCTAACTTAAAAAATGACTAACTTCCATACAAACTTTCAACCCCTATTTCACCCCTTAGGGGTAGAATATCCAGAAACGCTTTAATACTTATTTACTCACTTTTAATCAGTAGCCCAAAAATAAAGTTTCATGTTTGCTACTTCAAAAATAACAAAATTCCGTACAAACTTTCAACCCCTATTTCACCCCCTTAGGGGTAAAATATCCAGAAACGCTTAAATACGTATCCACTCACTTTTAATCAGTAGCCCAAAAATAAAGTTTCATGTTTGTAACTTCAAAAATGGCGAACTTACTTACAAACTTTCAACCCCTTTTTCATCCCCTTAAGGGTAGAATATCCAGAAACGCTTAAATAGGTGTCTACTCATTTTTAATCAGTAGCCCAAAAATAAAGTTTCATGTATCTAACTTAAAAAATTACGAACTTCCATACAAACTTTGAACCCCTATTTCACCCCCTTAGGGGTAGAATACCCAGAAACGCTCAAATACGTCTCTACTCTTTTTAAATCAGTAACACATAAATAAACTTTCATGTTTCGAACTACAAACATTACGGACTTCCAGACTAACCCATATACGAAATGTCAACCCCTATTTCACCCCTGAGGAGTAGAATATCCAGAAACGCTTAAATACGTCTTTACTCTTTTTTAATCAGTAGTACACCAATAAAGTTTCATGATTCTAACTTAAAAAATTACGAACTTCCATACAAACTTCCAACCCCTATTTCACCCTCTTAGGGGTAGAATACCAAGTAACGCTTAAATACATATCTACTCTTTTTTAATCATTAGCACATGAATAAAATTACATGTTTCTAACTTAAAAAATGACGAATTCCATACAAACTTTCCACCCCAATTTCACCCCTTAGGGGTAGAATATCAAGAAACACTTAAATACGTATTTACTCACTTTTAATCAGTAGCCCAAAAACAGTTTCATGTTTGTAACTTCAAAAAAGGCGGACTTCCAGACTAATCTATATGCGAAATGTCAACCCCTATTTCACCCCCTTAGGGGTAGAATATCCAGAAACGCTTTAATACGTATTTACTTTTTTTTTAAACATTAGCACATGAGTAAAGTTACATGTTACTAAGTTAAAAAATAACGAACTTCCATACAAACTTTCAACCCCTATTTCACCCCTTAATGGTGGAATATTCAGAAACGCTGAAATACGTATTTACTCATTTTTAATTAGTAGCCCAAAAACAAAGTTTCATGTTTGTAACTTCAAAAATGGCGGACTTCCAGACTAATCTTTATGCAAAATGTCAACCCCTATTTCACCCCCTAAGGGGTAGAATATCCAGAAACGCTTTAATACGTATTTCCTCTTATTTAATCATTAGCACATGAGTAAAGTTACATGTTACTAACTTAAAAAATAACGAACTTCCATACAAACTTTCAACCCCTATTTCACCCCTTAGGGGTAGAATATTCAGAAACGCTGAAATACGTATTTACTCATTTTTAATTAGTAGCCCAAAAATAAAGTTTCATGCTTCTAACTTAAAACATGCTTCTAACTTAAAACATTGTAAACACTTCCAGACTAACCTATACGCGAAATGTCAACCCCTATTTCACCCCTTAGGGGTAGAATATTTAAAAACGCTGAAATACGTGTTTAATCATTTTTAATCAGTAGCCCAAAAATAAAGTTTCAGGTCTCAAAATGACGGATTTCCATACAAACTTTCAACCCTTATTTCACCCCCTTAGGGTTAGAAATTCCAAAATTCCTTTCTTAGTGGGTGTCTACTCAATAAAAGGATCCTACTCACCAAATTTCATAGTCGTAACTATCATAGTTTACGCTCGGCGATGATGAATCAGTCAGTCAGTCAGTCAGTCAGTCAGGACTTACTATTTTATAAGTATAGATAGGCATTTAGTAAAAAACGGTTATTTTAATATTCAAACACACTTCAATTTTATTTATTTGTATAGATAGAAAAGTGCAACCATAAAAGCGTCTATCTCATGTAGGTTGCTGTTATCGGCACGCACAAAATTTGGTTCCTTTATGTTTCGAACCACTTATTAAATAGTTTATTAAAAAAAGTCCTGCAGAAATAGCTCACAGATCGATTATTACCACTCCGAAAACATAAAACGCAAACAATATTCAATAGAGGAATCTTTCGTTTATTAGCATGTGACGTCACCAGAGTTGCAACCAATCACAAGACGTTTATGTCGAAGACAAAATTTCAAAAAAATTGTTAGTTTTATTTCGTGCAATCTGCGAGAAACTTAAATTATTTTGTTTGATTTATAGTGAAATATGTCTTTTTAGACTATTATCTTAAAGGATGACCGCAATCCATAGTTTATTTTCCTTTCCGCTTCAAACGCGTGCAGTTTTTGGTGAGTCTGTGAGTCTATGCTTTGCGATGACGATAAACAAGACATAAGGTCAGACGTTGCGCACCGCAGGCATAGACGAACTGTTTCAGCAACGGAAAGCTCTATGTGGCTCTGTCGAGGGTGAGCGACAATGCTAATATGTTCGTATATTGTTCCAATGGCATTACACATAACATAGTATACAGCGAAGCTCTTTAAATAAAGGTAACACTGTCACAATATGTGGACATATCAGTGAAATTGCACGCAAAAACTACTGAACGGATTTGAATGACACTACAGGAATTTAACTTATACATCAGAATAACACATAGGCTACAAATAATAAAGATATTGTGTGAATTCTCTAAAATATGACGATAAGTGTCAAGTAAGTAGTAGAAAAAATCTACCATCTATACTGAGCTATACTGGCGTGCGCCGCCAAAATCGCTAAAGTTTTACATATGTAATGTTTGATGAAAATGTTTATCTTAAAAGCTGTTATAGTTAAAATGTGTAAGCCATTAAAGCCAACATAGTGAACCATAACTACAATAAAAATTAATGATTTATTTCAAATGCACATTTGGTATGGTAGTATTAAGTTGATTCCTAAATGAAAATGGACACATTTATCGCTTCTGGTATTTAAAGTAGATAAAATATATCTTTTACGCTACATCATTTGGACAAATAAATATTTAGCAAATAAATATTTATACAAATAAATAAATATTAAAATTAATAGTTGCGATAATGACAAACCGAGTGCACGATATTACGATGGCGCATGGCGGTTGGCGCGGGGAATAGATTGCTCATCGCTGAGTGTACGACCCGAACGAGGGTAGGTAGGTAGACGCATGAGGGCAGACGTCGATGATGGTTGTTTCCGTTTTGCGAATTTTCAAGACATTTACGATTAGCTAAAAACGCATTTTACTTAAAATAATATAGGACTAAGGTTAAGTATTGACAGTTTTTTTAGAAGTTACACGTACAAAATTCCACGTACAAACTTCATTTTTATTTTAATTATTATAGATTACGTAGCTGTAATTATACCGAATTACTTCGTTTTTATTTTAATTACATTACATAGGTTGTAGGTAGGTAAGTTGTCATTGTCAGGCTGTTATATTTTTCAAATGCGACTAGCACCAAATATATTATATGTTAAATTATACATGGTATTGTTTTTGTTTGTTTAACCGTTTTTATCATCAATTACACTAACATTATAAGGGTGAAAGTTTGTAAGTGTGTATGTTAGTTACTCTTTCACGCAAAAACTACTAAACGGACTTGGATGAAACTTTACAGTGAAATAGCTTATACATCAGAATAACACATAGACTACTATTTGCCACGATAACCGACATACACGCGGGCGGAGCCGCGGGCAGCAGCTAGTTATACAATAAATGTTTACAAGTGGAACATACATGAAACACATTTAGCTTACATATTAATTGATTTGTTAATGTGTTTAATTGCGCCTTTTGTGTGTGTGTGTGCGCGCGCGTGTGTGTGTGTGTGTGTGTATCTATGTGTGTGTGTGTGTGTGTGTGTACTACAATAGTGTGCACAATAGAGAGAATATATACTTAATATTATTAGTAGCCTGTATTACATACATACAGGTATTGGCAGTTCGGCAAAAAATTTAACTAGGTCGTGATTGAAAACAAATCTTCTACATCATCGTAGCTAAAATTCATGAGCCATATTTTGGTTATCCTATTAACTTGATAATTTGATAAGTGTCTGGTCTTATACTTTAGGTTTAGTTTATTGTACAACCTAGGTGCTATGTTGCTATATCGCTGTTGAGCAAATTTGCTTCTTACCCTTGGAATTGGACACTCATCTCTTCTTCTACCCGAAGGTTGAAGAAGGGGTACGGTATGGTTGTGATATTTACGAATGCACTGATAGACAAACATCTTTCGTACGCTTAGGACTTCAGCTTTTTCATATACTGAATGAGTAGGATGGTAGAATGGTAAGTTAAGGAGTACTTTAAGTACAGCCCGTTGTGCTCTTTCAACCTCAATCAAGTGTGTCTTTGCTGCTGAGCCCCACGAACATATACAGTAGGTGATTAAGCATTCAGCAAGGGCTTTGTATGTTTGTATTAAAAGTGTGGTGTCAGGTATTATTCGTAAATCCTTGAAAATGTAAATAAGCTTCCTCAGTCGACCACTAACTGTATTTATGTGTTTTTTCCAATTTAACTTATCGTCAATATTCACTCCTAAGTACTTAATTTCTGTTGCCCTTGATAGTTCTGGACAATTACAACGTGCAGACAATTTTATAGTTGAACGGTTACAAGGATGACAATGTATGCGAAGATGGAACATTTTAGGAGAAGACGCCATAGTTTTGCTGAAACACAAAAATTTTGTTTTGTCGACATTTAGTGACAGAAGACTATTCTCAAGCCAAGCTGTTATATGGCACATACCTTTTTCTGCTAATTGCCGTACATTGTCCCATGTTTTACTATGAAACAATATTACAGTGTCATCGGCAAACATTTGTATTTCAGCACCCTGAATTTCAAATTTACATAGGTCATTGACATACGCAAGAAATAGCGTAGGACCCAGGGTGCTGCCTTGTGGGACCCCATATGACCCCACACAGGAGTTGCTGGAATGGTTTTCAACTCTAACATAGTGGTATCTTCCTGTGAGATAGTCCTTCAACCATAACAGTGCGTTTCCCCTGATTCCCAGATTCTCAAGACGAGATAAGAGTATCGGAATAGATACAGTATCAAACGCCTTCTGTAAATCAAGGAATACAGCCAAGCATTTATCGCCCCTGTCAATGTGAGAAGTAATATTAGTTGTAAGATGTAAAACAGCTTCGTCAGTAGAATGCTTGGCTCGAAAACCAAATTGCTGTGACCCCAAAAATTTATTAGTCTCCATATAGCCCATCAAACGTTTGTTCATTATTTTCTCAACTACTTTAGAGAGAGTACTCAACAGCGAAATAGGCCTATAGTTTGTGGGGAGACACTTGTTTCCTGATTTATGGACGGGACAAATAATGGCGTGTTTAAATACTTCAGGGAAGACGCCCTGCTCAAAGCTTAAGTTGGTCAAGTAGGATAATGGTTTAGCAAGGTGGAAACGAAACATTTTTAAAATGGAAGCTGTTATTTTGTCTATCCCTGGAGCACTTTGAGATTTAAGGCTGGTAATCGCATCAATCACCTCTGCAGGATCCGTTGGATATAATGCCATGGAGTTTAATGGTGTATTCTTGGTTTTAGCATTCTGAGCTAGGCTTGTCTCATCCATATTTAATTTTTGTAATATTTGTTTAGCTAGATTTGTACCAACCGATGCAAAAAAATCGTTAACATCATCTAACGATCTTGTTACATTCGTATTTATGTTAAGCAATTCTGTGGGCGATGCTTTATTTTGTTTCATATTACATAATTCCTTAATCGTTTTCCACGTTTCCTTTATATTGTCTTTGTTTTTGTTAAGTTTGTCTGTGTAGTAATTTGTTTTTAGAGTCTTAATTACCTTTTTTAATGTATTTCTATATGCTAAGTATTTGTGTTTAATTTCTAAATTATTTAAATCTAATTTTAATTTTTTATGGATTCTATCTCGTTTACGAATAGATTTTATTACACCTATAGTTATCCAGGGTTTCAAAGGACTATTACGCTTTGAGATCTTCTTAATTGAAGTGTTGCTGCTAATAAAGCTTTCTAATTTTTCTGTTAATATTGTAGCAGCTTGATTTACATCTGACACCGAGTATAAATCATTCCACGATTCATTATCCATACATTTACTTATACCACTAAAATCAATTTTAGTTTTAGTAACATGCTTATTCTGCTTAGAAGTGGGTGCATAACCAATACACAATAGAATGGGTGAGTGATCCGTTAACTCGTCAAAAACAAATGTTTGACTTTTTGCACTAGCCTTTACCATGAAATGGTCAAGACACGTATTTTGTCTAGTAGGACAATTAATACCCTGTTTTAGACCATGGCTGGCCATCAGATTAAGATATAGTGCAGAATTAGTGTTAAGATTATCTGACACAGTGTCCAAATTTAAATCTCCAGTTAAGATAACCACTTTCTTTGTTCTACACGTTTCTAAAATATTATCTAATGAATGTATATAGCTAAGGGGATTTTTAAAGCAAGGTGGACGGTATGTGCAAACAATACATATGTCATCTGAAATGTTCACCACAATACAATTCCCTTCAGAACATTGGGGCTCAAATGAACTAGCCTCAAACACTTCCCTAGCATAAACCACAACGCCATCGTTTTTATTTATCGATACATTGGATCTAAACATTCTATAGTTATTTATGTTTGGCGGTAAGAATTGGTCATTCGTCCAACATTCTGTTAAAACAATCACGTCCACAGGTTTAGTAAATTTCAAGAGAAACATAAGAAACAAATCAAAGTTAGCTCTAATACTTCGAATATTAACTGTCAAAACTAAGAGGGAATTTCTTCTGGAATACGTTATCATTTGTGAATAATCTGTGGGATCACTTAATCTTTTGCACTCAATACCTTCTTCATCAATGTCATTTATTACTGAAGTGCTTAAAGAATTGAATTTTGTTTACTAGAAAATTCTAAGACACTATTCCAAATAATGTAGGGTAGTTTAAAACTTGTGTATGAACCGTGAGAGAAATTCATAAAAGTAATTAGTAGGGTACACATTACGAGAAAGCTGTTACGTATTACCGTCATAGGTCCAATACTTGCCTTGTTTTTGCTATCTATTGGTTTACATAAAGAATACTTAATAATGCAAAAATCTCTCGCCCTGCAAAATTTTTGAAAAGCTTTATAAAATCTAAAATTTGATGATGTAACGAAAAAAATAAAGGGTAAATGCAAAATGAATGTGAGGTACAAGTATTTGTGTATTTGTTTACATTGTGGTTGTAACCATAGTTTTGTAGATACAAGTACGCTATTAAATGATTGTAGTATGTAGTGAAAATGTGATTTGTCAGTATGTATGTGAGTGTAAGTGTAAGTTTTACCATATATAACAACAAAATTACAAACTAAAACTAATAAGCCAAACAATTTACTGATTGGTATTTGGTATCTTTTATCAGCCCTTAGTCAAATAGATTTACAAAGATTATCAAGATCTGTTTCACTTTTTATAGTAAAATATCGTTCTCCGTCTGATTTTCGCATGAGGACTTTGCCGTAAGAGGTCCAACAGTATTTAAAGTCATTACTGCTTGCAAAACTACGGGCCAGATAGTACAAGCGATGAGCTTTTGGCGTTAATTTTTCGGATAGGTAAATTGGCTTACTGGGACCTGGCACTTTAAGATGCGTTGTATTCAGTCTATTTTCCTTATTGTTATTATTAAATTTACGCACCTTTTTTACGATAATGTCTTTGGTTACCGCGCTTACGAAGTCAACATTTATCGTAGTAGACTTGTTTTTGTTTTTAACTCGATAGACATCCTTTATCTCTGATGATATTAAGTTATGGCCAATCACGGCGGCAGTTCTCTCCACAATGGAGCAAAGGTCCTGCTTACTTTCGTCAGGATTTTGGGGTACGTTCCTTATCTCAACTTTTGAAGAGTATAGTTGGCGCTCCATCAGTTCCACTTTCTCTTCCAATTCACGCACATAAAGACGGTCATTCTCACGTTCAGACTCGATTGTTGTGATTTTAATTTTAATATCATCATATTCCTTGGATATAAAGTTAATAGAACTCATTATTTCAGCGTTTTGACTACTGATTTCAGAAATTGCAGCTTGTAATGCCAAAAACTTACTTTCAGATTGAGTTGTAGATGTTGCTAACAAGGTGCGTATTTCATCCAAACGTGACATGCAATCACATTCTTCGCGTTTACGTTTGAGACGAGTATTAATATTAGCCTCTTGACCGACAGTAGAAAGATCAGGGGAGGATCCAGTTTGTAGGTACCGTAGAGAGCAAGAAGCAGTGGTGACATTTTCAACTTGCTCCGCAACAGGCGTACGTGGCGGTGTGCGTTTCAGCGGCATAATTAATTAATAGAAGTAATTTACCTTCGTTGTTAAATACCTCGTGCAGCTCGCTGCTCGCTATCGCTTATGAATTGCGGCAAGGGACACGTGCAGAAGCGTATCTGTTGACTCTGTGCGCGGTGACTCCAATGATGCTGTCTCAGGTGTTGTTGTCCTGTTTCTGCGACGCCTCAGTGCAGTGATCACTATTGAGTTATGTGCGCCTAGTACTTTATGATTTTAATTATGTGTATTTAAATAGTTGGTTTTATTTATTTATTTAATTTTAACTGTTTTTCTTCTTAATTTAACAAGGTGCACACGTATGTTCGCTTTCGCGGTCCGGGAGGAAGGGATAATGAGTGTAATGTGTTCCGATTTAATATTCTTCGCGGACGGTAAGTCATTTTAATATTTCAATGTTTTAATACCGTATTATGTTTACTTAAGAGGTAGCAGTGCTAACAAAAGTTTAGCGTATTGAAACACTATACAAGTTGTCGTCGCCGTCGAGTGGGTGACTATTCTCGGGGCAGCTCGATAGTCAACGTCAGGGGCTGGTAGAGAACGGTCGGTATTCTATCCGTGTTAACGAGTGTCAGTATGTGGACGCTGCAATAAGAAAAATGTGAAAAACCGTATAACTTCTGAGACTCACATAAGCTCGGACTCCAAAGTGTTGGTGAAAGTGACGTATTCAACTCACGTTAAAGTAAGTTTTTTTTCAATGTGTTTTTTTACTATTGTAACGAAACGTTTAGTGTTAAGTGGTGTTGGCAAAGTGTTTCTGTTTACTCGTTTTAATTTATTCAGTTAAATGTAGTATAATGATTTTAGTCCTTTGACTCACGAATTTCTTTCGGTCTTTTTATTATTTAATCAGTAATTTAGTAATTTTTTACACAAAACGTAACATGGTTCTACGTAAAATGTGCTCCTACTTTGGTTTTTACATAAAACGGAGAGGGCGATTTTTCTTTGTAATTTTATTTTTACTAAGTCCTTTTACAAAATAATTCGTGCAAAGTGATTGATTGGTGTTATTGTGTTCCAGTTTGTATTTTTCCGTGGAGGTAAGATTTTAATGCTTGATTTATCTAAATAAGTTCCTACTCATTATTCTAAAAAACGGAAAATGATGACTGATTAATGAGTGTAATGTGTTCCGATTTAATATTCTTCGCGGATGGTAAGTCATTTTAATATTTCATTGTATTAATACAATATCGTATTATGCTTACTTAAGAGGTAGCAGTGCCAACAAAAATGCCGCTAGTCGATGTTCGTTCTCTCTCACTCACGCGTGAAATCAAGCTCGCTACAACTGTTGTGTTTTGTCTGCCAAATTTGTAGATATAACAAAGTGCAGTTTGTCAAATAAATAAGATAAGTCGCAACCTCTTTGAGTTTTAATACTATCCTAACTAAACTGTTTGTACGTAAAATATATTCCTATTTAGTTTTCTAAAAAAGACGGAAAGTGTTAGATGAGTGGTAAATCAGTGTTAATGTTTTTCGATTCAATATTTTTGCAGACAATAAGAAGAGAGTGATTTTTCTAGTTACATTTTTACTTACAAAGTGTTGTAACAAAACAACAAGTGTAAAGTGATTGATTTGTGTCAGTGTTCTATTTGTAATCTCCCGAGGAGGTAAGTTTTAAATGCTTTATTTATCTAAATAAGTTTCCACTCATTATTCTAAAAAACGGAAAATGATGACTGATTAATGAGTGTAATGTGTTCCGATTTAATATTCTTCGCGGACGGTAAGTCATTTTAATATTTCAATGTATTAATACCGTATTATGTTTACTTAAGAGGTAGCAGTGCTAACAAAAGTTTTGCGTATTGAAACACTATACAAGTTGTCGTCGCCGTCGAGTGGGTGACTATTCTCGGGGCAGCTCGATAGTCAACGTCAGGGGCTGGTAGAGAACGGTCGGTATTCTATCCGTGTGAACGAGTGTCAGTATGTGAACGCTGCAATAAGAAAAATGTGAAAAACCGTATAACTTCTGAGACTCACATAAGCTCGGACTCCAAAGTGTTGGTGAAAGTGACGTATTCAACTCACGTTAAAGTAAGTTTTTTTTCAATGTGTTTTTTTACTATTGTAACGAAACGTTTAGTGTTAAGTGGTGTTGGCAAAGTGTTTCTGTTTATTCGTTTTAATTTATTCAGTTAAATGTAGTATAATGATTTTAGTCCTTTGACTCACGAATTTCTTTCGGTCTTTTTATTATTTAATTAGTAATTTAGTAATTTTTTTACACAAAACGTAAAATGGTTCTACGTAAAATGTGCTCCTACTTTGGTTTTTACATAAAACGGAGAGGGCGATTTTTCTTTGTAATTTTATTTTTACTAAGTCCTTTTACAAAATAATTCGTGCAAAGTGATTGATTGGTGTTATTGTGTTCCAGTTTGTATTTTTCCGTGGAGGTAAGATTTTAATGCTTGATTTATCTAAATAAGTTCCTACTCATTATTCTAAAAAACGGAAAATGATGACTGATTAATGAGTGTAATGTGTTCCGATTTAATATTCTTCGCGGACGGTAAGTCATTTTAATATTTCAATGTATTAATACCGTATTATGTTTACTTAAGAGATAGCAGTGCTAACAAAAGTTTTGCGTATTGAAACACTATACAGGTTGTCGTCGCCGTCGAGTGGGTGACTATTCTCGGGGCAGCTCGATAGTCAACGTCAGGGGCTGGTAGAGAACGGTCGGTATTCTATCCGTGTGAACGAGTGTCAGTATGTGGACGCTGCAATAAGAAAAATGTGAAAAACCGTATAACTTCTGAGACTCACATAAGCTCGGACTCCAAAGTGTTGGTGAAAGTGACGTATTCAACTCACGTTAAAGTAAGTTTTTTTTCAATGTGTTTTTTTACTATTCTAACGAAACGTTTAGTGTTAAGTGGTGTTGGCAAAGTGTTTCTGTTTATTCGTTTTAATTTATTCAGTTAAATGTAGTATAATGATTTTAGTCCTTTGACTCACGAATTTCTTTCGGTCTTTTTATTATTTAATCAGTAATTTAGTAATTTTTTACACAAAACGTAAAATGGTTCTACGTAAAATGTGCTCCTACTTTGGTTTTTACATAAAACGGAGAGGGCGATTTTTCTTTGTAATTTTATTTTTACTAAGTCCTTTTACAAAATAATTCGTGCAAAGTGATTGATTGGTGTTATTGTGTTCCAGTTTGTATTTTTTCGTGGAGGTAAGATTTTAATGCTTGATTTATCTAAATAAGTTCCTACTCATTATTCTAAAAAACGGAAAATGATGACTGATTAATGAGTGTAATGTGTTCCGATTTAATATTCTTCGCGGATGGTAAGTCATTTTAATATTGCATTGTATTAATACAATATCGTATTATGCTTACTTAAGAGGTAGCAGTGCCAACAAAAAAGCTGCCGCTAGTCGATGTTCGTTCTCTCTCACTCACTCGTGTCTCTCACTCTCTCACTCACGCGTGAAATCAAGCTCGCTACAACTGTTGTGGTTTGTCTGCCAAATTTGTAGATATAACAAAGTGCAGTTTGTCAAATAAATAAGATAAGTCGCAACCTCTTTGAGTTTTAATACTATCCTAACTAAACTGTTTGTACGTAAAATATATTCCTATTTAGTTTTCTAAACAAGACGGAAAGTGTTAGATGAGTGGTAAATCAGTGTTAATGTTTTTCGATTCAATATTTTTGCAGACGATAAGAAGAGAGTGATTTTTCTAGTTACATTTTTACTTACAAAGTGTTGTAACAAAACAACAAGTGTAAAGTGATTGATTTGTGTCAGTGTTCTATTTGTAATCTCCCGAGGAGGTAAGTTTTAAATGCTTTATTTATCTAAATAAGTTTCCACTCATTATTCTAAAAAACGGAAAATGATGACTGATTAATGAGTGTAATGTGTTCCGATTTAATATTCTTCGCGAACGGTAAGTCATTTTATTATTTCAATGTATTAATACCGTATTATGTTTACTTAAGAGGTAGCAGTGCTAACAAAAGTTTTGCGTATTGAAACACTATACAAGTTGTCGACGCCGTCGAGTGGGTGACTATTCTCGGGGCAGCTCGATAGTCAACGTTAGGGGCTGGTAGAGAACGGTCGGTATTCTATCCGTGTAAACGAGTGTCAGTATGTGGACGCTGCAATAAGAAAAATGTGAAAAACCGTATAACTTCTGAGACTCACATAAGCTCGGACTCCAAAGTGTTGGTGAAAGTGACGTATTCAACTCACGTTAAAGTAAGTTTTTTTTCAATGTGTTTTTTTACTATTCTAACGAAACGTTTAGTGTTAAGTGGTGTTGGCAAAGTGTTTCTGTTTATTCGTTTTAATTTATTCAGTTAAATGTAGTATAATGATTTTAGTCCTTTGACTCACGAATTTCTTTCGGTCTTTTTATTATTTAATCAGTAATTTAGTAATTTTTTACACAAAACGTAAAATGGTTCTACGTAAAATGTGCTCCTACTTTGGTTTTTACATAAAACGGAGAGGGCGATTTTTCTTTGTAATTTTATTTTTACTAAGTCCTTTTACAAAATAATTCGTGCAAAGTGATTGATTGGTGTTATTGTGTTCCAGTTTGTATTTTTTCGTGGAGGTAAGATTTTAATGCTTGATTTATCTAAATAAGTTCCTACTCATTATTCTAAAAAACGGAAAATGATGACTGATTAATGAGTGTAATGTGTTCCGATTTAATATTCTTCGCGGATGGTAAGTCATTTTAATATTTCATTGTATTAATACAATATCGTATTATGCTTACTTAAGAGGTAGCAGTGCCAACAAAAAAGCTGCCGCTAGTCGATGTTCGTTCTCTCTCACTCACTCGTGTCTCTCACTCTCTCACTCACGCGTGAAATCAAGCTCGCTACAACTGTTGTGGTTTGTCTGCCAAATTTGTAGATATAACAAAGTGCAGTTTGTCAAATAAATAAGATAAGTCGCAACCTCTTTGAGTTTTAATACTATCCTAACTAAACTGTTTGTACGTAAAATATATTCCTATTTAGTTTTCTAAACAAGACGGAAAGTGTTAGATGAGTGGTAAATCAGTGTTAATGTTTTTCGATTCAATATTTTTGCAGACGATAAGAAGAGAGTGATTTTTCTAGTTACATTTTTACTTACAAAGTGTTGTAACAAAACAACAAGTGTAAAGTGATTGATTTGTGTCAGTGTTCTATTTGTAATCTCCCGAGGAGGTAAGTTTTAAATGCTTTATTTATCTAAATAAGTTTCCACTCATTATTCTAAAAAACGGAAAATGATGACTGATTAATGAGTGTAATGTGTTCCGATTTAATATTCTTCGCGAACGGTAAGTCATTTTATTATTTCAATGTATTAATACCGTATTATGTTTACTTAAGAGGTAGCAGTGCTAACAAAAGTTTTGCGTATTGAAACACTATACAAGTTGTCGACGCCGTCGAGTGGGTGACTATTCTCGGGGCAGCTCGATAGTCAACGTTAGGGGCTGGTAGAGAACGGTCGGTATTCTATCCGTGTGAACGAGTGTCAGTATGTGGACGCTGCAATAAGAAAAATGTGAAAAACCGTATAACTTCTGAGACTCACATAAGCTCGGACTCCAAAGTGTTGGTGAAAGTGACGTATTCAACTCACGTTAAAGTAAGTTTTTTTTCAATGTGGTTTTTTACTATTCTAACGAAACGTTTAGTGTTAAGTGGTGTTGGCAAAGTGTTTCTGTTTATTCGTTTTAATTTATTCAGTTAAATGTATTATAATGATTTTAGTCCTTTGACTCACGAATTTCTTTCGATTTTTTTAATATTTAATCAGTAATTTAGTAAATTTTTACACAAAACGTAAAATGGTTCTACGTAAAATGTGCTCCTACTTTGGTTTTTACATAAAACGGAGAGGGCGATTTTTCTTTGTAATTTTATTTTTACTAAGTCCTTTTACAAAATAATTCGTGCAAAGTGATTGATTGGTGTTATTGTGTTCCAGTTTGTATTTTTCCGTGGAGGTAAGATTTTAATGCTTGATTTATCTAAATAAGTTCCTACTCATTATTCTAAAAAACGGAAAATGATGACTGATTAATGAGTGTAATGTGTTCCGATTTAATATTCTTCGCGGATGGTAAGTCATTTTAATGTATGTAATACCGTATTATGTTTACTTAAGAGGTAGCAGTGCTAACAAAAGTTTTGCGTATTGAAACACTATACAAGTTGTCGTCGCCGTCGAGTGGGTGACTATTCTCGGGGCAGCTCGATAGTCAACGTCAGGGGCTGGTAGAGAACGGTCGGTATTCTATCCGTGTGAACGAGTGTCAGTATGTGGACGCTGCAATAAGAAAAATGTGAAAAACCGTATAACTTCTGAGACTCACATAAGCTCGGACTCCAAAGTGTTGGTGAAAGTGACGTATTCAACTCACGTTAAAGTAAGTTTTTTTTCAATGTGTTTTTTTACTATTCTAACGAAACGTTTAGTGTTAAGTGGTGTTGGCAAAGTGTTTCTGTTTATTCGTTTTAATTTATTCAGTTAAATGTAGTATAATGATTTTAGTCCTTTGACTCACGAATTTCTTTCGGTCTTTTTATTATTTAATCAGTAATTTAGTAATTTTTTACACAAAACGTAAAATGGTTCTACGTAAAATGTGCTCCTACTTTGGTTTTTACATAAAACGGAGAGGGCGATTTTTCTTTGTAATTTTATTTTTACTAAGTCCTTTTACAAAATAATTCGTGCAAAGTGATTGATTGGTGTTATTGTGTTCCAGTTTGTATTTTTTCGTGGAGGTAAGATTTTAATGCTTGATTTATCTAAATAAGTTCCTACTCATTATTCTAAAAAACGGAAAATGATGACTGATTAATGAGTGTAATGTGTTCCGATTTAATATTCTTCGCGGATGGTAAGTCATTTTAATATTTCATTGTATTAATACAATATCGTATTATGCTTACTTAAGAGGTAGCAGTGCCAACAAAAAAGCTGCCGCTAGTCGATGTTCGTTCTCTCTCACTCACTCGTGTCTCTCACTCTCTCACTCACGCGTGAAATCAAGCTCGCTACAACTGTTGTGGTTTGTCTGCCAAATTTGTAGATATAACAAAGTGCAGTTTGTCAAATAAATAAGATAAGTCGCAACCTCTTTGAGTTTTAATACTATCCTAACTAAACTGTTTGTACGTAAAATATATTCCTATTTAGTTTTCTAAAAAAGACGGAAAGTGTTAGATGAGTGGTAAATCAGTGTTAATGTTTTTCGATTCAATATTTTTGCAGACGATAAGAAGAGAGTGATTTTTCTAGTTACATTTTTACTTACAAAGTGTTGTAACAAAACAACAAGTGTAAAGTGATTGATTTGTGTCAGTGTTCTATTTGTAATCTCCCGAGGAGGTAAGTTTTAAATGCTTTATTTATCTAAATAAGTTTCCACTCATTATTCTAAAAAACGGAAAATGATGACTGATTAATGAGTGTAATGTGTTCCGATTTAATATTCTTCGCGGACGGTAAGTCATTTTAATATTTCAATGTATTAATACCGTATTATGTTTACTTAAGAGGTAGCAGTGCTAACAAAAGTTTTGCGTATTGAAACACTATACAAGTTGTCGTCGCCGTCGAGTGGGTGACTATTCTCGGGGCAGCTCGATAGTCAACGTCAGGGGCTGGTAGAGAACGGTCGGTATTCTATCCGTCTGAACGAGTGTCAGTATGTGGACGCTGCAATAAGAAAAATGTGAAAAACCGTATAACTTCTGAGACTCACATAAGCTCGGACTCCAAAGTGTTGGTGAAAGTGACGTATTCAACTCACGTTAAAGTAAGTTTTTTTTCAATGTGGTTTTTTACTATTCTAACGAAACGTTTAGTGTTAAGTGGTGTTGGCAAAGTGTTTCTGTTTATTCGTTTTAATTTATTCAGTTAAATGTATTATAATGATTTTAGTCCTTTGACTCACGAATTTCTTTCGATTTTTTTAATATTTAATCAGTAATTTAGTAAATTTTTACACAAAACGTAAAATGGTTCTACGTAAAATGTGCTCCTACTTTGGTTTTTACATAAAACGGAGAGGGCGATTTTTCTTTGTAATTTTATTTTTACTAAGTCCTTTTACAAAATAATTCGTGCAAAGTGATTGATTGGTGTTATTGTGTTCCAGTTTGTATTTTTCCGTGGAGGTAAGATTTTAATGCTTGATTTATCTAAATAAGTTCCTACTCATTATTCTAAAAAACGGAAAATGATGACTGATTAATGAGTGTAATGTGTTCCGATTTAATATTATTCGCGGATGGTAAGTCATGTTAATGTATGTAATACCGTATTATGTTTACTTAAGAGGTAGCAGTGCTAACAAAAGTTTTGCGTATTGAAACACTATACAAGTTGTCGTCGCCGTCGAGTGGGTGACTATTCTCGGGGCAGCTCGATAGTCAACGTCAGGGGCTGGTAGAGAACGGTCGGTATTCTATCCGTGTGAACGAGTGTCAGTATGTGGACGCTGCAATAAGAAAAATGTGAAAAACCGTATAACTTCTGAGACTCACATAAGCTCGGACTCCAAAGTGTTGGTGAAAGTGACGTATTCAACTCACGTTAAAGTAAGTTTTTTTTCAATGTTGTTTTTTTACTATTGTAACGAAACGTTTAGTGTTAAGTGGTGTTGGCAAAGTGTTTCTGTTTATTCGTTTTAATTTATTCAGTTAAATGTATTATAATGATTTTAGTCCTTTGACTCACGAATTTCTTTCGGTTTTTTTTTATTATTTAATCAGTAATTTAGTAAATTTTTACACAAAACGTAAAATGGTTCTACGTAAAATGTGCTCCTACTTTGGTTTTTACATAAAACGGAGAGGGCGATTTTTCTTTGTAATTTTATTTTTACTAAGTCCTTTTACAAAATAATTCGTGCAAAGTGATTGATTGGTGTTATTGTGTTCCAGTTTGTATTTTTCCGTGGAGGTAAGATTTTAATGCTTGATTTATCTAAATAAGTTCCTACTCATTATTCTAAAAAACGGAAAATGATGACTGATTAATGAGTGTAATGTGTTCCGATTTAATATTCTTCGCGGATGGTAAGTCATTTTAATGTATGTAATACCGTATTATGTTTACTTAAGAGGTAGCAGTGCTAACAAAAGTTTTGCGTATTGAAACACTATACAAGTTGTCGTCGCCGTCGAGTGGGTGACTATTCTCGGGGCAGCTCGATAGTCAACGTCAGGGGCTGGTAGAGAACGGTCGGTATTCTATCCGTGTGAACGAGTGTCAGTATGTGGACGCTGCAATAAGAAAAATGTGAAAAACCGTATAACTTCTGAGACTCACTTAAGCTCGGACTCCAAAGTGTTGGTGAAAGTGACGTATTCAACTCACGTTAAAGTAAGTTTTTTTTCAATGTTGTTTTTTTACTATTGTAACGAAACGTTTAGTGTTAAGTGGTGTTGGCAAAGTGTTTCTGTTTATTCGTTTTAATTTATTCAGTTAAATGTATTATAATGATTTTAGTCCTTTGACTCACGAATTTCTTTCGGTTTTTTTTTATTATTTAATCAGTAATTTAGTAAATTTTTACACAAAACGTAAAATGGTTCTACGTAAAATGTACTCCTACTTTGGTTTTTACATAAAACGGAGAGGGCGATTTTTCTTTGTAATTTTATTTTTACTAAGTCCTTTTACAAAATAATTCGTGCAAAGTGATTGATTGGTGTTATTGTGTTCCAGTTTGTATTTTTCCGTGGAGGTAAGATTTTAATGCTTGATTTATCTAAATAAGTTCCTACTCATTATTCTAAAAAACGGAAAATGATGACTGATTAATGAGTGTAATATGCTCCGATTTAATATTCTTCGCGGACGGTAAGTCATTTTAATATTTCAATGTATTAATACCGTATTATGTTTACTTAAGAGGTAGCAGTGCTAACAAAAGTTTTGCGTATTGAAACACTATACAAGTTGTCGTCGCCGTCGAGTGGGTGACTATTCTCGGGGCAGCTCGATAGTCAACGTCAGGGGCTGGTAGAGAACGGTCGGTATTCTATCCGTGTGAACGAGTGTCAGTATGTGGACGCTGCAATAAGAAAAATGTGAAAAACCGTATAATTTCTGAGACTCACATAAGCTCGGACTCCAAAGTGTTGGTGAAAGTGACGTATTCAACTCACGTTAAAGTAAGTTTTTTTTCAATGTTGTTTTTTTACTATTGTAACGAAACGTTTAGTGTTAAGTGGTGTTGGCAAAGTGTTTCTGTTTATTCGTTTTAATTTATTCAGTTAAATGTATTATAATGATTTTAGTCCTTTGACTCACGAATTTCTTTCGGTTTTTTTTTATTATTTAATCAGTAATTTAGTAAATTTTTACACAAAACGTAAAATGGTTCTACGTAAAATGTACTCCTACTTTGGTTTTTACATAAAACGGAGAGGGCGATTTTTCTTTGTAATTTTATTTTTACTAAGTCCTTTTACAAAATAATTCGTGCAAAGTGATTGATTGGTGTTATTGTGTTCCAGTTTGTATTTTTCCGTGGAGGTAAGATTTTAATGCTTGATTTATCTAAATAAGTTCCTACTCATTATTCTAAAAAACGGAAAATGATGACTGATTAATGAGTGTAATGTGTTCCGATTTAATATTCTTCGCGGACGGTAAGTCATTTTAATATTTCAATGTATTAATACCGTATTATGTTTACTTAAGAGGTAGCAGTGCTAACAAAAGTTTTGCGTATTGAAACACTATACAAGTTGTCGTCGCCGTCGAGTGGGTGACTATTCTCGGGGCAGCTCGATAGTCAACGTCAGGGGCTGGTAGAGAACGGTCGGTATTCTATCCGTGTGAACGAGTGTCAGTATGTGGACGCTGCAATAAGAAAAATGTGAAAAACCGTATAACTTCTGAGACTCGCATAAGCTCGGACTCCAAAGTGTTGGTGAAAGTGACGTATTCAACTCACGTTAAAGTAAGTTTTTTTTCAATGTGTTTTTTTACTATTGTAACGAAACGTTTAGTGTTAAGTGGTGTTGGCAAAGTGTTTCTGTTTATTCGTTTTAATTTATTCAGTTAAATGTATTATAATGATTTTAGTCCTTTGACTCACGAATTTCTTTCGGTTTTTTTATTATTTAATCAGTAATTTAGTAAATTTTTACACAAAACGTAAAATGGTTCTACGTAAAATGTACTCCTACTTTGGTTTTTACATAATAATAATAAATATTTCGGACATCTAAACACACAACGCCATCTAGTCCCAAGATAAGCAGAGCTTGTGTTATGGGGTACTAGACAACTGATACACATACATACATAAAACGGAGAGGGCGATTTTTCTTTGTAATTTTATTTTTACTAAGTCCTTTTACAAAATAATTCGTGCAAAGTGATTGATTGGTGTTATTGTGTTCCAGTTTGTATTTTTCCGTGGAGGTAAGATTTTAATGCTTGATTTATCTAAATAAGTTCCTACTGATTATTCTAAAAACGGAAAATGATGACTGATTAATGAGTGTAATGTGTTCCGATTTAATATTCTTCGCGGACGGTAAGTCATTTTAATATTTTAATGTATTAATACCGTATTATGTTTACTTAGAGGTAGCAGTGCTAACAAAAGTTTTGCGTATTGAAACACTACACAAGTTGTCGTCGCCGTCGAGTGGGTGACTATTCTCGGGGCAGCTCGATAGTCAACGTCAGGGGCTGGTAGAGAACGGTCGGTATTCTATCCGTGTGAACGAGTGTCAGTATGTGGACGCTGCAATAAGAAAAATGTGAAAAACCGTATAACTTCTGAGACTCACATAAGCTCGGACTCCAAAGTGTTGGTGAAAGTGACGTATTCAACTCACGTTAAAGTAAGTTTTTTTTCAATGTGTTTTTTTACTATTGTAACGAAACGTTTAGTGTTAAGTGGTGTTGGCAAAGTGTTTCTGTTTATTCGTTTTAATTTATTCAGTTAAATGTATTATAATGATTTTAGTCCTTTGACTCACGAATTTCTTTCGGTTTTTTTTTATTATTTAATCAGTAATTTAGTAAATTTTTACACAAAACGTAAAATGGTTCTACGTAAAATGTACTCCTACTTTGGTTTTTACATAAAACGGAGAGGGCGATTTTTCTTTGTAATTTTATTTTTACTAAGTCCTTTTACAAAATAATTCGTGCAAAGTGATTGATTGGTGTTATTGTGTTCCAGTTTGTATTTTTCCGTGGAGGTACGATTTTAATGCTTGATTTATCTAAATAAGTTCCTACTCATTATTCTAAAAAACGGAAAATGATGACTGATTAATGAGTGTAAAATGCTCCGATTTAATATTCTTCGCGGACGGTAAGTCATTTTAATATTTCAATGTATTAATACCGTATTATGTTTACTTAAGAGGTAGCAGTGCTAACAAAAGTTTTGCGTATTGAAACACTATACAAGTTGTCGTCGCCGTCGAGTGGGTGACTATTCTCGGGGCAGCTCGATAGTCAACGTCAGGGGCTGGTAGAGAACGGTCGGTATTCTATCCGTGTGAACGAGTGTCAGTATGTGGACGCTGCAATAAGAAAAATGTGAAAAACCGTATAACTTCTGAGACTCACATAAGCTCGGACTCCAAAGTGTTGGTGAAAGTGACGTATTCAACTCACGTTAAAGTAAGTTTTTTTTCAATGTTGTTTTTTTACTATTGTAACGAAACGTTTAGTGTTAAGTGGTGTTGGCAAAGTGTTTCTGTTTATTCGTTTTAATTTATTCAGTTAAATGTATTATAATGATTTTAGTCCTTTGACTCACGAATTTCTTTCGGTTTTTTTTTATTATTTAATCAGTAATTTAGTAAATTTTTACACAAAACGTAAAATGGTTCTACGTAAAATGTACTCCTACTTTGGTTTTTACATAAAACGGAGAGGGCGATTTTTCTTTGTAATTTTATTTTTACTAAGTCCTTTTACAAAATAATTCGTGCAAAGTGATTGATTGGTGTTATTGTGTTCCAGTTTGTATTTTTCCGTGGAGGTAAGATTTTAATGCTTGATTTATCTAAATAAGTTCCTACTCATTATTCTAAAAAACGGAAAATGATGACTGATTAATGAGTGTAATGTGTTCCGATTTAATATTCTTCGCGGACGGTAAGTCATTTTAATATTTCAATGTATTAATACCGTATTATGTTTACTTAAGAGGTAGCAGTGCTAACAAAAGTTTTGCGTATTGAAACACTATACAAGTTGTCGTCGCCGTCGAGTGGGTGACTATTCTCGGGGCAGCTCGATAGTCAACGTCAGGGGCTGGTAGAGAACGGTCGGTATTCTATCCGTGTGAACGAGTGTCAGTATGTGGACGCTGCAATAAGAAAAATGTGAAAAACCGTATAACTTCTGAGACTCGCATAAGCTCGGACTCCAAAGTGTTGGTGAAAGTGACGTATTCAACTCACGTTAAAGTAAGTTTTTTTGCAATGTGTTTTTTTACTATTGTAACGAAACGTTTAGTGTTAAGTGGTGTTGGCAAAGTGTTTCTGTTTATTCGTTTTAATTTATTCAGTTAAATGTATTATAATGATTTTAGTCCTTTGACTCACGAATTTCTTTCGGTTTTTTTATTATTTAATCAGTAATTTAGTAAATTTTTACACAAAACGTAAAATGGTTCTACGTAAAATGTACTCCTACTTTGGTTTTTACATAATAATAATAAATATTTCGGCATCTAAACACACAACGCCATCTAGTCCCAAGATAAGCAGAGCTTGTGTTATGGGGTACTAGACAACTGATACACATACATACATAAAACGGAGAGGGCGTGTTTTCTTTGTAATTTTATTTTTACTAAGTCCTTTTACAAAATAATTCGTGCAAAGTGATTGATTGGTGTTATTGTGTTCCAGTTTGTATTTTTCCGTGGAGGTAAGATTTTAATGCTTGATTTATCTAAGTAAGTTCCTACTGATTATTCTAAAAACGGAAAATGATGACTGATTAATGAGTGTAATGTGTTCCGATTTAATATTCTTCGCGGACGGTAAGTCATTTTAATATTTTAATGTATTAATACCGTATTATGTTTACTTAGAGGTAGCAGTGCTAACAAAAGTTTTGCGTATTGAAACACTACACAAGTTGTCGTCGCCGTCGAGTGGGTGACTATTCTCGGGGCAGCTCGATAGTCAACGTCAGGGGCTGGTAGAGAACGGTCGGTATTCTATCCGTGTGAACGAGTGTCAGTATGTGGACGCTGCAATAAGAAAAATGTGAAAAACCGTATAACTTCTGAGACTCACATAAGCTCGGACTCCAAAGTGTTGGTGAAAGTGACGTATTCAACTCACGTTAAAGTAAGTTTTTTTTCAATGTGTTTTTTTACTATTGTAACGAAACGTTTAGTGTTAAGTGGTGTTGGCAAAGTGTTTCTGTTTATTCGTTTTTAATTTATCCAGTTAAATGTATTATAATGATTTTAGTCCTTTGACTCACGAATTTCTTTCGGTTTTTTTTATTATTTAATCAGTAATTTAGTAAATTTTTACACAAAACGTAAAATGGTTCTACGTAAAATGTACTCCTACTTTGGTTTTTACATAAAACGGAGAGGGCGATTTTTCTATGTAATTTTATTTTTACTAAGTCCTTTTACAAAATAATTCGTGCCAAGTGATTGATTGGTGTTATTGTGTTCCAGTTTGTATTTTTCCGTGGAGGTAAGTTTTTAATGCTTGATTTATCCAAATAAGTTCCTACTCATTATTCTAAAAAACGGAAAATGATAACTGATTAATGAGTGTAATGTGTTCCGATTTAATATTCTTCGCGGATGGTAAGTCATTTTAATATTTCATTGTATTAATACAATATCGTATTATGCTTACTTAAGAGGTAGCAGTGCCAACAAAAAAGCTGCCGCTAGTCGATGTTCGTTCTCTCTCACTCACTCGTGTCTCTCACTCTCTCACTCACGCGTGAAATCAAGCTCGCTACAACTGTTGTGGTTTGTCTGCCAAATTTGTAGATATAACAAAGTGCAGTTTGTCAAATAAATAAGATAAGTCGCAACCTCTTTGAGTTTTAATACTATCCTAACTAAACTGTTTGTACGTAAAATATATTCCTATTTAGTTTTCTAAAAAAGACGGAAAGTGTTAGATGAGTGGTAAATGAGTGTTAATGTTTTTCGATTCAATATTTTTGCAGACGATAAGAAGAGAGTGATTTTTCTAGTTACATTTTTACTTACAAAGTGTTGTAACAAAACAACAAGTGTAAAGTGATTGATTTGTGTCAGTGTTCTATTTGTAATCTCCCGAGGAGGTAAGTTTTAAATGCTTTATTTATCTAAATAAGTTTCCACTCATTATTCTAAAAAACGGAAAATGATGACTGATTAATGAGTGTAATGTGTTCCGATTTAATATTCTTCGCGGACGGTAAGTCATTTTAATATTTTAATGTATTAATACCGTATTATGTTTACTTAGAGGTAGCAGTGCTAACAAAAGTTTTGCGTATTGAAACACTACACAAGTTGTCGTCGCCGTCGAGTGGGTGACTATTCTCGGGGCAGCTCGATAGTCAACGTCAGGGGCTGGTAGAGAACGGTCGGTATTCTATCCGTGTGAACGAGTGTCAGTATGTGGACGCTGCAATAAGAAAAATGTGAAAAACCGTATAACTTCTGAGACTCACATAAGCTCGGACTCCAAAGTGTTGGTGAAAGTGACGTATTCAACTCACGTTAAAGTAAGTTTTTTTTCAATGTGTTTTTTTACTATTGTAACGAAACGTTTAGTGTTAAGTGGTGTTGGCAAAGTGTTTCTGTTTATTCGTTTTTAATTTATCCAGTTAAATGTATTATAATGATTTTAGTCCTTTGACTCACGAATTTCTTTCGGTTTTTTTTATTATTTAATCAGTAATTTAGTAAATTTTTACACAAAACGTAAAATGGTTCTACGTAAAATGTACTCCTACTTTGGTTTTTACATAAAACGGAGAGGGCGATTTTTCTATGTAATTTTATTTTTACTAAGTCCTTTTACAAAATAATTCGTGCCAAGTGATTGATTGGTGTTATTGTGTTCCAGTTTGTATTTTTCCGTGGAGGTAAGTTTTTAATGCTTGATTTATCCAAATAAGTTCCTACTCATTATTCTAAAAAACGGAAAATGATAACTGATTAATGAGTGTAATGTGTTCCGATTTAATATTCTTCGCGGATGGTAAGTCATTTTAATATTTCATTGTATTAATACAATATCGTATTATGCTTACTTAAGAGGTAGCAGTGCCAACAAAAAAGCTGCCGCTAGTCGATGTTCGTTCTCTCTCACTCACTCGTGTCTCTCACTCTCTCACTCACGCGTGAAATCAAGCTCGCTACAACTGTTGTGGTTTGTCTGCCAAATTTGTAGATATAACAAAGTGCAATTTGTCAAATAAATAAGATAAGTCGCAACCTCTTTGAGTTTTAATACTATCCTAACTAAACTGTTTGTACGTAAAATATATTCCTATTTAGTTTTCTAAAAAAGACGGAAAGTGTTAGATGAGTGGTAAATGAGTGTTAATGTTTTTCGATTCAATATTTTTGCAGACGATAAGAAGAGAGTGATTTTTCTAGTTACATTTTTACTTACAAAGTGTTGTAACAAAACAACAAGTGTAAAGTGATTGATTTGTGTCAGTGTTCTATTTGTAATCTCCCGAGGAGGTAAGTTTTAAATGCTTTATTTATCTAAATAAGTTTCCACTCATTATTCTAAAAAACGGAAAATGATGACTGATTAATGAGTGTAATGTGTTCCGATTTAATATTCTTCGCGGACGGTAAGTCATTTTAATATTTCAATGTATTAATACCGTATTATGTTTACTTAAGAGGTAGCAGTGCTAACAAAAGTTTTGCGTATTGAAACACTATACAAGTTGTCGTCGCCGTCGAGTGGGTGACTATTCTCGGGGCAGCTCGATAGTCAACGTCAGGGGCTGGTAGAGAACGGTCGGTATTCTATCCGTCTGAACGAGTGTCAGTATGTGGACGCTGCAATAAGAAAAATGTGAAAAACCGTATAACTTCTGAGACTCACATAAGCTCGGACTCCAAAGTGTTGGTGAAAGTGACGTATTCAACTCACGTTAAAGTAAGTTTTTTTTCAATGTGTTTTTTTTACTATTCTAACGAAACGTTTAGTGTTAAGTGGTGTTGGCAAAGTGTTTCTGTTTATTCGTTTTAATTTATTCAGTTAAATGTATTATAATGATTTTAGTCCTTTGACTCACGAATTTCTTTCGGTCTTTTTATTATTTAATCAGTAATTTAGTAATTTTTTACACAAAACGTAAAATAGTTCTACGTAAAATGTGCTCCTACTTTGGTTTTTACATAAAACGGAGAGGGCGATTTTTCTATGTAATTTTATTTTTACTAAGTCCTTTTACAAAATAATTCGTGCAAAGTGATTGATTGGTGTTATTGTGTTCCAGTTTGTATTTTTCCGTGGAGGTAAGATTTTAATGCTTGATTTATCTAAATAAGTTCCTACTCATTATTCTAAAAAACGGAAAATGATGACTGATTAATGAGTGTAATGTGTTCCGATTTAATATTCTTCGCGGATGGTAAGTCATTTTAATATTTCATTGTATTAATACAATATCGTATTATGCTTACTTAAGAGGTAGCAGTGCCAACAAAAAAGCTGCCGCTAGTCGATGTTCGTTCTCTCTCACTCACTCGTGTCTCTCACTCTCTCACTCACGCGTGAAATCAAGCTCGCTACAACTGTTGTGGTTTGTCTGCCAAATTTGTAGATATAACAAAGTGCAGTTTGTCAAATAAATAAGATAAGTCGCAACCTCTTTGAGTTTTAATACTATCCTAACTAAACTGTTTGTACGTAAAATATATTCCTATTTAGTTTTCTAAAAAAGACGGAAAGTGTTAGATGAGTGGTAAATGAGTGTTAATGTTTTTCGATTCAATATTTTTGCAGACGATAAGAAGAGAGTGATTTTTCTAGTTCCATTTTTACTTACAAAGTGTTGTAACAAAACAACAAGTGTAAAGTGATTGATTTGTGTCAGTGTTCTATTTGTAATCTCCCGAGGAGGTAAGTTTTAAATGCTTTATTTATCTAAATAAGTTTCCACTCATTATTCTAAAAAACGGAAAATGATGACTGATTAATGAGTGTAATGTGTTCCGATTTAATATTCTTCGCGGACGGTAAGTCATTTTAATATTTCAATGTATTAATACCGTATTATGTTTACTTAAGAGGTAGCAGTGCTAACAAAAGTTTTGCGTATTGAAACACTATACAAGTTGTCGTCGCCGTCGAGTGGGTGACTATTCTCGGGGCAGCTCGATAGTCAACGTCAGGGGCTGGTAGAGAACGGTCGGTATTCTATCCGTCTGAACGAGTGTCAGTATGTGGACGCTGCAATAAGAAAAATGTGAAAAACCGTATAACTTCTGAGACTCACATAAGCTCGGACTCCAAAGTGTTGGTGAAAGTGACGTATTCAACTCACGTTAAAGTAAGTTTTTTTTCAATGTGTTTTTTTACTATTCTAACGAAACGTTTAGTGTTAAGTGGTGTTGGCAAAGTGTTTCTGTTTATTCGTTTTAATTTATTCAGTTAAATGTATTATAATGATTTTAGTCCTTTGACTCACGAATTTCTTTCGGTCTTTTTATTATTTAATCAGTAATTTAGTAATTTTTTACACAAAACGTAAAATGGTTCTACGTAAAATGTGCTCCTACTTTGGTTTTTACATAAAACGGAGAGGGCGATTTTTCTATGTAATTTTATTTTTACTAAGTCCTTTTACAAAATAATTCGTGCAAAGTGATTGATTGGTGTTATTGTGTTCCAGTTTGTATTTTTCCGTGGAGGTAAGATTTTAATGCTTGATTTATCTAAATAAGTTCCTACTCATTATTCTAAAAAACGGAAAATGATGACTGATTAATGAGTGTAATGTGTTCCGATTTAATATTCTTCGCGGATGGTAAGTCATTTTAATATTTCATTGTATTAATACAATATCGTATTATGCTTACTTAAGAGGTAGCAGTGCCAACAAAAAAGCTGCCGCTAGTCGATGTTCGTTCTCTCTCACTCACTCGTGTCTCTCACTCACGCGTGAAATCAAGCTCGCTACAACTGTTGTGGTTTGTCTGCCAAATTTGTAGATATAACAAAGTGCAGTTTGTCAAATAAATAAGATAAGTCGCAACCTCTTTGAGTTTTAATACTATCCTAACTAAACTGTTTGTACGTAAAATATATTCCTATTTAGTTTTCTAAAAAAGACGGAAAGTGTTAGATGAGTGGTAAATGAGTGTTAATGTTTTTCGATTCAATATTTTTGCAGACGATAAGAAGAGAGTGATTTTTCTAGTTACATTTTTACTTACAAAGTGTTGTAACAAAACAACAAGTGTAAAGTGATTGATTTGTGTCAGTGTTCTATTTGTAATCTCCCGAGGAGGTAAGTTTTAAATGCTTTATTTATCTAAATAAGTTTCCACTCATTATTCTAAAAAACGGAAAATGATGACTGATTAATGAGTGTAATGTGTTCCGATTTAATATTCTTCGCGGACGGTAAGTCATTTTAATATTTCAATGTATTAATACCGTATTATGTTTACTTAAGAGGTAGCAGTGCTAACAAAAGTTTTGCGTATTGAAACACTATACAAGTTGTCGTCGCCGTCGAGTGGGTGACTATTCTCGGGGCAGCTCGATAGTCAACGTCAGGGGCTGGTAGAGAACGGTCGGTATTCTATCCGTCTGAACGAGTGTCAGTATGTGGACGCTGCAATAAGAAAAATGTGAAAAACCGTATAACTTCTGAGACTCACATAAGCTCGGACTCCAAAGTGTTGGTGAAAGTGACGTATTCAACTCACGTTAAAGTAAGTTTTTTTTCAATGTGTTTTTTTACTATTCTAACGAAACGTTTAGTGTTAAGTGGTGTTGGCAAAGTGTTTCTGTTTATTCGTTTTAATTTATTCAGTTAAATGTATTATAATGATTTTAGTCCTTTGACTCACGAATTTCTTTCGGTTTTTTTTTATTATTTAATCAGTAATTTAGTAAATTTTTACACAAAACGTAAAATGGTTCTACGTAAAATGTACTCCTACTTTGGTTTTTACATAAAACGGAGAGGGCGATTTTTCTTTGTAATTTTATTTTTACTAAGTCCTTTTACAAAATAATTCGTGCAAAGTGATTGATTGGTGTTATTGTGTTCCAGTTTGTATTTTTCCGTGGAGGTACGATTTTAATGCTTGATTTATCTAAATAAGTTCCTACTCATTATTCTAAAAAACGGAAAATGATGACTGATTAATGAGTGTAAAATGCTCCGATTTAATATTCTTCGCGGACGGTAAGTCATTTTAATATTTCAATGTATTAATACCGTATTATGTTTACTTAAGAGGTAGCAGTGCTAACAAAAGTTTTGCGTATTGAAACACTATACAAGTTGTCGTCGCCGTCGAGTGGGTGACTATTCTCGGGGCAGCTCGATAGTCAACGTCAGGGGCTGGTAGAGAACGGTCGGTATTCTATCCGTGTGAACGAGTGTCAGTATGTGGACGCTGCAATAAGAAAAATGTGAAAAACCGTATAACTTCTGAGACTCACATAAGCTCGGACTCCAAAGTGTTGGTGAAAGTGACGTATTCAACTCACGTTAAAGTAAGTTTTTTTTCAATGTTGTTTTTTTACTATTGTAACGAAACGTTTAGTGTTAAGTGGTGTTGGCAAAGTGTTTCTGTTTATTCGTTTTAATTTATTCAGTTAAATGTATTATAATGATTTTAGTCCTTTGACTCACGAATTTCTTTCGGTTTTTTTTTATTATTTAATCAGTAATTTAGTAAATTTTTACACAAAACGTAAAATGGTTCTACGTAAAATGTACTCCTACTTTGGTTTTTACATAAAACGGAGAGGGCGATTTTTCTTTGTAATTTTATTTTTACTAAGTCCTTTTACAAAATAATTCGTGCAAAGTGATTGATTGGTGTTATTGTGTTCCAGTTTGTATTTTTCCGTGGAGGTAAGATTTTAATGCTTGATTTATCTAAGTAAGTTCCTACTGATTATTCTAAAAACGGAAAATGATGACTGATTAATGAGTGTAATGTGTTCCGATTTAATATTCTTCGCGGACGGTAAGTCATTTTAATATTTTAATGTATTAATACCGTATTATGTTTACTTAGAGGTAGCAGTGCTAACAAAAGTTTTGCGTATTGAAACACTACACAAGTTGTCGTCGCCGTCGAGTGGGTGACTATTCTCGGGGCAGCTCGATAGTCAACGTCAGGGGCTGGTAGAGAACGGTCGGTATTCTATCCGTGTGAACGAGTGTCAGTATGTGGACGCTGCAATAAGAAAAATGTGAAAAACCGTATAACTTCTGAGACTCGCATAAGCTCGGACTCCAAAGTGTTGGTGAAAGTGACGTATTCAACTCACGTTAAAGTAAGTTTTTTTGCAATGTGTTTTTTTACTATTGTAACGAAACGTTTAGTGTTAAGTGGTGTTGGCAAAGTGTTTCTGTTTATTCGTTTTAATTTATTCAGTTAAATGTATTATAATGATTTTAGTCCTTTGACTCACGAATTTCTTTCGGTTTTTTTATTATTTAATCAGTAATTTAGTAAATTTTTACACAAAACGTAAAATGGTTCTACGTAAAATGTACTCCTACTTTGGTTTTTACATAATAATAATAAATATTTCGGCATCTAAACACACAACGCCATCTAGTCCCAAGATAAGCAGAGCTTGTGTTATGGGGTACTAGACAACTGATACACATACATACATAAAACGGAGAGGGCGTGTTTTCTTTGTAATTTTATTTTTACTAAGTCCTTTTACAAAATAATTCGTGCAAAGTGATTGATTGGTGTTATTGTGTTCCAGTTTGTATTTTTCCGTGGAGGTAAGATTTTAATGCTTGATTTATCTAAGTAAGTTCCTACTGATTATTCTAAAAACGGAAAATGATGACTGATTAATGAGTGTAATGTGTTCCGATTTAATATTCTTCGCGGACGGTAAGTCATTTTAATATTTTAATGTATTAATACCGTATTATGTTTACTTAGAGGTAGCAGTGCTAACAAAAGTTTTGCGTATTGAAACACTACACAAGTTGTCGTCGCCGTCGAGTGGGTGACTATTCTCGGGGCAGCTCGATAGTCAACGTCAGGGGCTGGTAGAGAACGGTCGGTATTCTATCCGTGTGAACGAGTGTCAGTATGTGGACGCTGCAATAAGAAAAATGTGAAAAACCGTATAACTTCTGAGACTCACATAAGCTCGGACTCCAAAGTGTTGGTGAAAGTGACGTATTCAACTCACGTTAAAGTAAGTTTTTTTTCAATGTGTTTTTTTACTATTGTAACGAAACGTTTAGTGTTAAGTGGTGTTGGCAAAGTGTTTCTGTTTATTCGTTTTTAATTTATCCAGTTAAATGTATTATAATGATTTTAGTCCTTTGACTCACGAATTTCTTTCGGTTTTTTTTATTATTTAATCAGTAATTTAGTAAATTTTTACACAAAACGTAAAATGGTTCTACGTAAAATGTACTCCTACTTTGGTTTTTACATAAAACGGAGAGGGCGATTTTTCTATGTAATTTTATTTTTACTAAGTCCTTTTACAAAATAATTCGTGCCAAGTGATTGATTGGTGTTATTGTGTTCCAGTTTGTATTTTTCCGTGGAGGTAAGTTTTTAATGCTTGATTTATCCAAATAAGTTCCTACTCATTATTCTAAAAAACGGAAAATGATAACTGATTAATGAGTGTAATGTGTTCCGATTTAATATTCTTCGCGGATGGTAAGTCATTTTAATATTTCATTGTATTAATACAATATCGTATTATGCTTACTTAAGAGGTAGCAGTGCCAACAAAAAAGCTGCCGCTAGTCGATGTTCGTTCTCTCTCACTCACTCGTGTCTCTCACTCTCTCACTCACGCGTGAAATCAAGCTCGCTACAACTGTTGTGGTTTGTCTGCCAAATTTGTAGATATAACAAAGTGCAGTTTGTCAAATAAATAAGATAAGTCGCAACCTCTTTGAGTTTTAATACTATCCTAACTAAACTGTTTGTACGTAAAATATATTCCTATTTAGTTTTCTAAAAAAGACGGAAAGTGTTAGATGAGTGGTAAATGAGTGTTAATGTTTTTCGATTCAATATTTTTGCAGACGATAAGAAGAGAGTGATTTTTCTAGTTACATTTTTACTTACAAAGTGTTGTAACAAAACAACAAGTGTAAAGTGATTGATTTGTGTCAGTGTTCTATTTGTAATCTCCCGAGGAGGTAAGTTTTAAATGCTTTATTTATCTAAATAAGTTTCCACTCATTATTCTAAAAAACGGAAAATGATGACTGATTAATGAGTGTAATGTGTTCCGATTTAATATTCTTCGCGGACGGTAAGTCATTTTAATATTTTAATGTATTAATACCGTATTATGTTTACTTAGAGGTAGCAGTGCTAACAAAAGTTTTGCGTATTGAAACACTACACAAGTTGTCGTCGCCGTCGAGTGGGTGACTATTCTCGGGGCAGCTCGATAGTCAACGTCAGGGGCTGGTAGAGAACGGTCGGTATTCTATCCGTGTGAACGAGTGTCAGTATGTGGACGCTGCAATAAGAAAAATGTGAAAAACCGTATAACTTCTGAGACTCACATAAGCTCGGACTCCAAAGTGTTGGTGAAAGTGACGTATTCAACTCACGTTAAAGTAAGTTTTTTTTCAATGTGTTTTTTTACTATTCTAACGAAACGTTTAGTGTTAAGTGGTGTTGGCAAAGTGTTTCTGTTTATTCGTTTTTAATTTATTCAGTTAAATGTATTATAATGATGTTAGTCCTTTGACTCACGAATTTCTTTCGGTTTTTTTATTATTTAATAAGTAATTTAGTAATTTTTTACACAAAACGTAAAATGGTTCTACGTAAAATGTACTCCTACTTTGGTTTTTACATAAAACGGAGAGGGCGATTTTTCTTTGTAATTTTATTTTTACTAAGTCCTTTTACAAAATAATTCGTGCAAAGTGATTGATTGGTGTTATTGTGTTCCAGTTTGTATTTTTCCGTGGAGGTAAGATTTTAATGCTTGATTTATCTAAATAAGTTCCTACTCATTATTCTAAAAAACGGAAAATGATGACTGATTAATGAGTGTAATGTGTTCCGATTTAATATTCTTCGCGGACGGTAAGTCATTTTAATATTTCAATGTATTAATACCGTATTATGTTTACTTAGAGGTAGCAGTGCTAACAAAAGTTTCGCGTATTGAAACACTATGCAAGTTGTCGTCGCCGTCGAGTGGGTGACTATTCTCGGGGCAGCTCGATAGTCAACGTCAGGGGCTGGTAGAGAACGGTCGGTATTCTATCCGTGTGAACGAGTGTCAGTATGTGGACGCTGCAATAAGAAAAATGTGAAAAACCGTATAACTTCTGAGACTCACATAAGCTCGGACTCCAAAGTGTTGGTGAAAGTGACGTATTCAACTCACGTTAAAGTAAGTTTTTTTTCAATGTGTTTTTTTACTATTCTAACGAAACGTTTAGTGTTAAGTGGTGTTGGCAAAGTGTTTCTGTTTATTCGTTTTAATTTATTCAGTTAAATGTATTATAATGATTTTAGTCCTTTGACTCACGAATTTCTTTCGGTCTTTTTATTATTTAATCAGTAATTTAGTAATTTTTTACACAAAACGTAAAATGGTTCTACGTAAAATGTGCTCCTACTTTGGTTTTTACATAAAACGGAGAGGGCGATTTTTCTATGTAATTTTATTTTTACTAAGTCCTTGTACAAAATAATTCGTGCAAAGTGATTGATTGGTGTTATTGTGTTCCAGTTTGTATTTTTCCGTGGAGGTAAGATTTTAATGCTTGATTTATCTAAATAAGTTCCTACTCATTATTCTAAAAAACGGAAAATGATGACTGATTAATGAGTGTAATGTGTTCCGATTTAATATTCTTCGCGGATGGTAAGTCATTTTAATATTTCATTGTATTAATACAATATCGTATTATGCTTACTTAAGAGGTAGCAGTGCCAACAAAAAAGCTGCCGCTAGTCGATGTTCGTTCTCTCTCACTCACTCGTGTCTCTCACTCTCTCACTCACGCGTGAAATCAAGCTCGCTACAACTGTTGTGGTTTGTCTGCCAAATTTGTAGATATAACAAAGTGCAGTTTGTCAAATAAATAAGACAAGTCGCAACCTCTTTGAGTTTTAATACTATCCTAACTAAACTGTTTGTACGTAAAATATATTCCTATTTAGTTTTCTAAAAAAGACGGAAAGTGTTAGATGAGTGGTAAATGAGTGTTAATGTTTTTCGATTCAATATTTTTGCAGACGATAAGAAGAGAGTGATTTTTCTAGTTACATTTTTACTTACAAAGTGTTGTAACAAAACAACAAGTGTAAAGTGATTGATTTGTGTCAGTGTTCTATTTGTAATCTCCCGAGGAGGTAACTTTTAAATGCTTTATTTATCTAAATAAGTTTCCACTCATTATTCTAAAAAACGGAAAATGATGACTGATTAATGAGTGTAATGTGTTCCGATTTAATATTCTTCGCGGACGGTAAGTCATTTTAATATTTCAATGTATTAATACCGTATTATGTTTACTTAAGAGGTAGCAGTGCTAACAAAAGTTTTGCGTATTGAAACACTATACAAGTTGTCGTCGCCGTCGAGTGGGTGACTATTCTCGGGGCAGCTCGATAGTCAACGTCAGAGGCTGGTAGAGAACGGTCGGTATTCTTTCCGTGTGAACGAGTGTCAGTATGTGGACGCTGCAATAAGAAAAATGTGAAAAACCGTATAACTTCTGAGACTCACATAAGCTCGGACTCCAAAGTGTTGGTGAAAGTGACGTATTCAACTCACGTTAAAGTAAGTTTTTTTTCAATGTGTTTTTTTACTATTCTAACGAAACGTTTAGTGTTAAGTGGTGTTGGCAAAGTGTTTCTGTTTATTCGTTTTTAATTTATTCAGTTAAATGTATTATAATGATGTTAGTCCTTTGACTCACGAATTTCTTTCGGTTTTTTTATTATTTAATAAGTAATTTAGTAATTTTTTACACAAAACGTAAAATGGTTCTACGTAAAATGTACTCCTACTTTGGTTTTTACATAAAACGGAGAGGGCGATTTTTCTTTGTAATTTTATTTTTACTAAGTCCTTTTACAAAATAATTCGTGCAAAGTGATTGATTGGTGTTATTGTGTTCCAGTTTGTATTTTTCCGTGGAGGTAAGATTTTAATGCTTGATTTATCTAAATAAGTTCCTACTCATTATTCTAAAAAACGGAAAATGATGACTGATTAATGAGTGTAATGTGTTCCGATTTAATATTCTTCGCGGACGGTAAGTCATTTTAATATTTCAATGTATTAATACCGTATTATGTTTACTTAGAGGTAGCAGTGCTAACAAAAGTTTCGCGTATTGAAACACTATGCAAGTTGTCGTCGCCGTCGAGTGGGTGACTATTCTCGGGGCAGCTCGATAGTCAACGTCAGGGGCTGGTAGAGAACGGTCGGTATTCTATCCGTGTGAACGAGTGTCAGTATGTGGACGCTGCAATAAGAAAAATGTGAAAAACCGTATAACTTCTGAGACTCACATAAGCTCGGACTCCAAAGTGTTGGTGAAAGTGACGTATTCAACTCACGTTAAAGTAAGTTTTTTTTCAATGTGTTTTTTTACTATTCTAACGAAACGTTTAGTGTTAAGTGGTGTTGGCAAAGTGTTTCTGTTTATTCGTTTTTAATTTATTCAGTTAAATGTATTATAATGATGTTAGTCCTTTGACTCACGAATTTCTTTCGGTTTTTTTATTATTTAATAAGTAATTTAGTAATTTTTTACACAAAACGTAAAATGGTTCTACGTAAAATGTACTCCTACTTTGGTTTTTACATAAAACGGAGAGGGCGATTTTTCTTTGTAATTTTATTTTTACTAAGTCCTTTTACAAAATAATTCGTGCAAAGTGATTGATTGGTGTTATTGTGTTCCAGTTTGTATTTTTCCGTGGAGGTAAGATTTTAATGCTTGATTTATCTAAATAAGTTCCTACTCATTACTCTAAAAAACGGAAAATGATGACTGATTAATGAGTGTAATGTGTTCCGATTTAATATTCTTCGCGGACGGTAAGTCATTTTAATATTTCAATGTATTAAATATATTTATATATTTCGGACAAATAAATATATTTCGGACATCTAAACACACAACGCCATCTAGTCCCAAGCTAAGCAGAGCTTGTGTTATGGGTACTAGACAACTGATACAAATACATATATTCTTTTTTTTTTTTGTAAATACATACATATTATAGATAGAACACACCCAAACTCCGAAACAAATATTTGTAGATCATACAAACATTTGGTCCGACCCGGGAATCGAACCCGAGACCTCATGATCGGCAGTCGCTCACGCCAACAGCGAGACCAACGAGGCAGTCAAATTATATTAATACCGTATTATGTTTACTTAGAGGTAGCAGTGCTAACAAAAGTTTTGCGTATTGAAACACTATACAAGTTGTCGTCGCCGTCGAGTGGGTGACTATTCTCGGGGCAGCTCGATAGTCAACGTCAGGGGCTGGTAGAGAACGGTCGGTATTCTATCCGTGTGAACGAGTGTCAGTATGTGGACGCTGCAATAAGAAAAATGTGAAAAACCGTAAACTTCTGAGACTCACATAAGCTCGGACTCCAAAGTGTTGGTGAAAGTGACGTATTCAACTCACGTTAAAGTAAGTTTTTTTTCAATGTGTTTTTTTACTATTCTAACGAAACGTTTAGTGTTAAGTGGTATTGGCAAAGTGTTTCTGTTTATTCGTTTTTATTTTATTCAGTTAAATGTATTATAATGATGTTAGTCCTTTGACTCACGAATTTCTTTCGGTTTTTTTATTATTTAATCAGTAATTTAGTAAATTTTTACACAAAACGTAAAATGGTTCTACGTAAAATGTACTCCTACTTTGGTTTTTACATAAAACGGAGAGGGCGATTTTTCTATGTAATTTTATTTTTACTAAGTCCTTTTACAAAATAATTCGTGCCAAGTGATTGATTGGTGTTATTGTGTTCCAGTTTGTATTTTTCCGTGGAGGTAAGTTTTTAATGCTTGATTTATCCAAATAAGTTCCTACTCATTATTCTAAAAAACGGAAAATGATAACTGATTAATGAGTGTAATGTGTTCCGATTTAATATTCTTCGCGGATGGTAAGTCATTTTAATATTTCATTGTATTAATACAATATCGTATTATGCTTACTTAAGAGGTAGCAGTGCCAACAAAAAAGCTGCCGCTAGTCGATGTTCGTTCTCTCTCACTCACTCGTGTCTCTCACTCTCTCACTCACGCGTGAAATCAAGCTCGCTACAACTGTTGTGGTTTGTCTGCCAAATTTGTAGATATAACAAAGTGCAATTTGTCAAATAAATAAGATAAGTCGCAACCTCTTTGAGTTTTAATACTATCCTAACTAAACTGTTTGTACGTAAAATATATTCCTATTTAGTTTTCTTAAAAAGACGGAAAGTGTTAGATGAGTGGTAAATGAGTGTTAATGTTTTTCGATTCAATATTTTTGCAGACGATAAGAAGAGAGTGATTTTTCTAGTTACATTTTTACTTACAAAGTGTTGTAACAAAACAACAAGTGTAAAGTGATTGATTTGTGTCAGTGTTCTATTTGTAATCTCCCGAGGAGGTAAGTTTTAAATGCTTTATTTATCTAAATAAGTTTCCACTCATTATTCTAAAAAACGGAAAATGATGACTGATTAATGAGTGTAATGTGTTCCGATTTAATATTCTTCGCGGACGGTAAGTCATTTTAATATTTCAATGTATTAATACCGTATTATGTTTACTTAGAGGTAGCAGTGCTAACAAAAGTTTTGCGTATTGAAACACTATACAAGTTGTCGTCGCCGTCGAGTGGGTGACTATTCTCGGGGCAGCTCGATAGTCAACGTCAGGGGCTGGTAGAGAACGGTCGGTATTCTATCCGTGTGAACGAGTGTCAGTATGTGGACGCTGCAATAAGAAAAATGTGAAAAACCGTATAACTTCTGAGACTCACATAAGCTCGGACTCCAAAGTGTTGGTGAAAGTGACGTATTCAACTCACGTTAAAGTAAGTTTTTTTTCAATGTGTTTTTTTACTATTCTAACGAAACGTTTAGTGTTAAGTGGTGTTGGCAAAGTGTTTCTGTTTATTCGTTTTTAATTTATCCAGTTACATGTATTATATTGATTTTAGTCCTTTGACTCACGAATTTCTTTCGGTTTTTTTATTATTTAATCAGTAATTTAGTAAATTTTTACACAAAACGTAAAATGGTTCTACGTAAAATGTACTCCTACTTTGGTTTTTACATAATAATAATAAATATTTCGGACATCTAAACACACAACGCCATCTAGTCCCAAGATAAGCAGAGCTTGTGTTATGGGGTACTAGACAACTGATACACATACATACATTAAACGGAGAGGGCGTTTTTTCTTTGTAATTTTATTTTTACTAAGTCCTTTTACAAAATAATTCGTGCAAAGTGATTGATTGGTGTTATTGTGTTCCAGTTTGTATTTTTCCGTGGAGGTAAGATTTTAATGCTTGATTTATCTAAATAAGTTCCTACTGATTATTCTAAAAACGGAAAATGATGACTGATTAATGAGTGTAATGTGTTCCGATTTAATATTCTTCGCGGACGGTAAGTCATTTTAATATTTTAATGTATTAATACCGTATTATGTTTACTTAGAGGTAGCAGTGCTAACAAAAGTTTTGCGTATTGAAACACTACACAAGTTGTCGTCGCCGTCGAGTGGGTGACTATTCTCGGGGCAGCTCGATAGTCAACGTCAGGGGCTGGTAGAGAACGGTCGGTATTCTATCCGTGTGAACGAGTGTCAGTATGTGGACGCTGCAATAAGAAAAATGTGAAAAACCGTATAACTTCTGAGACTCACATAAGCTCGGACTCCAAAGTGTTGGTGAAAGTGACGTATTCAACTCACGTTAAAGTAAGTTTTTTTTCAATGTGTTTTTTTACTATTGTAACGAAACGTTTAGTGTTAAGTGGTGTTGGCAAAGTGTTTCTGTTTATTCGTTTTTAATTTATCCAGTTAAATGTATTATAATGATTTTAGTCCTTTGACTCACGAATTTCTTTCGGTTTTTTTTATTATTTAATCAGTAATTTAGTAAATTTTTACACAAAACGTAAAATGGTTCTACGTAAAATGTACTCCTACTTTGGTTTTTACATAAAACGGAGAGGGCGATTTTTCTATGTAATTTTATTTTTACTAAGTCCTTTTACAAAATAATTCGTGCCAAGTGATTGATTGGTGTTATTGTGTTCCAGTTTGTATTTTTCCGTGGAGGTAAGTTTTTAATGCTTGATTTATCCAAATAAGTTCCTACTCATTATTCTAAAAAACGGAAAATGATAACTGATTAATGAGTGTAATGTGTTCCGATTTAATATTCTTCGCGGATGGTAAGTCATTTTAATATTTCATTGTATTAATACAATATCGTATTATGCTTACTTAAGAGGTAGCAGTGCCAACAAAAAAGCTGCCGCTAGTCGATGTTCGTTCTCTCTCACTCACTCGTGTCTCTCACTCTCTCAGTCACGCGTGAAATCAAGCTCGCTACAACTGTTGTGGTTTGTCTGCCAAATTTGTAGATATAACAAAGTGCAATTTGTCAAATAAATAAGATAAGTCGCAACCTCTTTGAGTTTTAATACTATCCTAACTAAACTGTTTGTACGTAAAATATATTCCTATTTAGTTTTCTAAAAAAGACGGAAAGTGTTAGATGAGTGGTAAATGAGTGTTAATGTTTTTCGATTCAATATTTTTGCAGACGATAAGAAGAGAGTGATTTTTCTAGTTACATTTTTACTTACAAAGTGTTGTAACAAAACAACAAGTGTAAAGTGATTGATTTGTGTCAGTGTTCTATTTGTAATCTCCCGAGGAGGTAAGTTTTAAATGCTTTATTTATCTAAATAAGTTTCCACTCATTATTCTAAAAAACGGAAAATGATGACTGATTAATGAGTGTAATGTGTTCCGATTTAATATTCTTCGCGGACGGTAAGTCATTTTAATATTTCAATGTATTAATACCGTATTATGTTTACTTAAGAGGTAGCAGTGCTAACAAAAGTTTTGCGTATTGAAACACTATACAAGTTGTCGTCGCCGTCGAGTGGGTGACTATTCTCGGGGCAGCTCGATAGTCAACGTCAGGGGCTGGTAGAGAACGGTCGGTATTCTATCCGTCTGAACGAGTGTCAGTATGTGGACGCTGCAATAAGAAAAATGTGAAAAACCGTATAACTTCTGAGACTCACATAAGCTCGGACTCCAAAGTGTTGGTGAAAGTGACGTATTCAACTCACGTTAAAGTAAGTTTTTTTTCAATGTGTTTTTTTACTATTCTAACGAAACGTTTAGTGTTAAGTGGTGTTGGCAAAGTGTTTCTGTTTATTCGTTTTAATTTATTCAGTTAAATGTATTATAATGATTTTAGTCCTTTGACTCACGAATTTCTTTCGGATTTTTTATTATTTAATCAGTTATTTAGTAAATTTTTACACAAAACGTAAAATGGTTCTACGTAAAATGTGCTCCTACTTTGGTTTTTACATAAAACGGAGAGGGCGATTTTTCTTTGTAATTTTATTTTTACTAAGTCCTTTTACAAAATAATTCGTGCAAAGTGATTGATTGGTGTTATTGTGTTCCAGTTTGTATTTTTCCGTGGAGGTAAGTTTTTAATGCTTGATTTATCTAAACAAGTTCCTACTCATTATTCTTAAAAACGGAAAATGATGACTGATTAATGAGTGTAATGTGTTCCGATTTAATATTCTTCGCGGAAGTTAAGTCATTTTAATATTTCAATGTATTAATACCGTATTATGTTTACTTAGAGGTAGCAGTGCTAACAAAAGTTTTGCGTATTGAAACACTATACAAGTTGTCGTCGCCGTCGAGTGGGTGACTATTCTCGGGGCAGCTCGATAGTCAACGTCAGGGGCTGGTAGAGAACGGTCGGTATTCTATCCGTGTGAACGAGTGTCAGTATGTGGACGCTGCAATAAGAAAAATGTGAAAAACCGTATAACTTCTGAGACTCACAAAAGCTCGGACTCCAAAGTGTTGGTGAAAGTGACGTATTCAGATCAAGTTAAAGTAAGTATTTATTTAAATGTGTTTGTTTACTATTGTAACGAAACGGTTAGTGTTAAGTGGTGTTGGCAAAGTGTTTCTGTTTATTCGTTTTAATTTATTCAGTTAAATGTATTATAATGATTTTAGTCCTTTGACTCACGATTTCTTTCGGATTTTTTATTATTTAATCAGTAATTAAGTAAATTTTTACACAAAACGTGAAATGTTTGTACGTAAAATGTATTTCTTCTTAGGTTTTCTAAAAAAACGGAGAGTGATTTTTCTTTGCAATTTTTTTCTTACTTCTGCTTTAACAAAATAACAAGTGTAAAGTGATTGATTTATATTCCATTTTGTATGTTTCAGAGGAGGTAAGTTTAAATGCTTCATTTATCTTAATAAGTTCCTCCTTATTATTCTAAAAAAACGGAAAGTGTTAACTGATTAATGAGTGTAATGTGTTTCGATTTAATATTCTTCCAGGACGGTAAGTCATTGTTATATTCCAGTGTGTTAAAACTATCGTATTATGTTTACTTAACAAGAAGCAGTGCTTACTTAAATTTTGAGTGTTGAAACAACATGCAGGTTGTCGTCGCCGTAGGGTGGGTGACTAGTCTCGGAGCAGCTCGATAGTCAACGTCAGGGGCTGGTAGAGAACGGTCGGTATTCTATCCGTGTGAACGAGTGTCAGTATGTGGACGCTGCAATAAGAAAAATGTGAAAAACCGTATAACTTCTGAGACTCACATAAGCTCGGACTCCAAAGTGTTGGTGAAAGTGACGTATTCAACTCACGTTAAAGTAAGTTTTTTTTCAATGTGTTTTTTTACTATTCTAACGAAACGTTTAGTGTTAAGTGGTGTTGGCAAAGTGTTTCTGTTTATTCGTTTTTAATTTATTCAGTTAAATGTATTATAATGATGTTAGTCCTTTGACTCACGAATTTCTTTCGGTTTTTTTATTATTTAATCAGTAATTTAGTAAATTTTTACACAAAACGTAAAATGGTTCTACGTAAAATGTACTCCTACTTTGGTTTTTACATAATAATAATAAATATTTCGGACATCTAAACACACAACGCCATCTAGTCCCAAGATAAGCAGAGCTTGTGATATGGGGTACTAGACAACTGATACACATACATACATAGAACGGAGAGGGCGATTTTTCTTTGTAATTTTATTTTTACTAAGTCCTTTTACAAAATAATTCGTGCAAAGTGATTGATTGGTGTTATTGTGTTCCAGTTTGTATTTTTCCGTGGAGGTAAGATTTTAATGCTTGATTTATCTAAATAAGTTCCTACTGATTATTCTAAAAACGGAAAATGATGACTGATTAATGAGTGTAATGTGTTCCGATTTAATATTCTTCGCGGACGGTAAGTCATTTTAATATTTTAATGTATTAATACCGTATTATGTTTACTTAGAGGTAGCAGTGCTAACAAAAGTTTTGCGTATTGAAACACTACACAAGTTGTCGTCACCGTCGAGTGGGTGACTATTCTCGGGGCAGCTCGATAGTCAACGTCAGGGGCTGGTAGAGAACGGTCGGTATTCTATCCGTGTGAACGAGTGTCAGTATGTGGACGCTGCAATAAGAAAAATGTGAAAAACCGTATAACTTCTGAGACTCACATAAGCTCGGACTCCAAAGTGTTGGTGAAAGTGACGTATTCAACTCACGTTAAAGTAAGTTTTTTTTCAATGTTGTTTTTTTACTATTGTAACGAAACGTTTAGTGTTAAGTGGTGTTGGCAAAGTGTTTCTGTTTATTCGTTTTAATTTATTCAGTTAAATGTATTATAATGATTTTAGTCCTTTGACTCACGAATTTCTTTCGGTTTTTTTTTATTATTTAATCAGTAATTTAGTAATTTTTTACACAAAACGTAAAATGGTTCTACGTAAAATGTACTCCTACTTTGGTTTTTACATAAAACGGAGAGGGCGATTTTTCTTTGTAATTTTATTTTTACTAAGTCCTTTTACAAAATAATTCGTGCAAAGTGATTGATTGGTGTTATTGTGTTCCAGTTTGTATTTTTCCGTGGAGGTAAGATTTTAATGCTTGATTTATCTAAATAAGTTCCTACTCATTATTCTAAAAAACGGAAAATGATGACTGATTAATGAGTGTAATGTGTTCCGATTTAATATTCTTCGCGGACGGTAAGTCATTTTAATATTTCAATGTATTAATACCGTATTATGTTCACTTAAGAGGTAGCAGTGCTAACAAAAGTTTTGCGTATTGAAACACTATACAAGTTGTCGTCGCCGTCGAGTGGGTGACTATTCTCGGGGCAGCTCGATAGTCAACGTCAGTGGCTGGTAGAGAACGGTCGGTATTCTATCCGTGTGAACGAGTGTCAGTATGTGGACGCTGCAATAAGAAAAATGTGAAAAACCGTATAACTTCTGAGACTCACATAAGCTCGGACTCCAAAGTGTTGGTGAAAGTGACGTATTCAACTCACGTTAAAGTAAGTTTTTTTTCAATGTGTTTTTTTATTATTGTAACGAAACGTTTAGTGTTAAGTGGTGTTGGCAAAGTGTTTCTGTTTATTCGTTTTAATTTATTCAGTTAAATGTATTATAATGATTTTAGTCCTTTGACTCACGAATTTCTTTCGGATTTTTTATTATTTAATCAGTAATTTAGTAAATTTTTACACAAAACGTAAAATGGTTCTACGTAAAATGTGCTCCTACTTTGGTTTTTACATAAAACGGCGAGGGCGATTTTTCTATGTAATTTTATTTTTACTAAGTCCTTTTACAAAATAATTCGTGCAAAGTGATTGATTGGTGTTATTGTGTTCCAGTTTGTATTTTTCCGTGGAGGTAAGTTTTTAATGCTTGATTTATCTAAATAAGTTCCTACTCATTATTCTAAAAAACGGAAAATGATAACTGATTAATGAGTGTTATGTGTTCCGATTTAATATTCTTCGCGGATGGTAAGTCATTTTAATATTTCATTGTATTAATGCAATATCGTATTATGCTTACTTAAGAGGTAGCAGTGCCAACAAAAAAGCTGCCGCTAGTCGATGTTCGTTCTCTCTCACTCACTCGTGTCTCTCACTCTCTAACTCACGCGTGAAATCAAGCTCGCTACAACTATTGTGGTTTGTCTGCCAAATTTGTAGATATAACAAAGTGCAGTTTGTCAAATAAATAAGTCACAACCTCTTTGAGTTTTAATACTATCCTAACTACGGTACGAAAGCTAATAGCTGGGCCGGTTAGAATAGTAACCCACCACCTTTCCCTGGCATTAGGGCTAGGGTACGAAGGCTACACAGCCGGAGCGGCCACATACCTATCCCAGTACCTACGCTCTTCAGCCAGCTGGCATTGCGAGTAGGGAGTAGTTATTCATAAACCCCACGGGTTAGCAAGCATCACAGCTGTCCTGAAAGCATTATTATGATTTCAGTCATTTGGTTTATGAATGTCTTTTTGTTTTTTTTATTATTTAAAGTAATTTTTTCTACAAAACGTAAACTGTTTGTACGTAAAATATATTCCTATTTAGTTTTCTAAAAAAGACGGAAAGTGTTAGATGAGTGGTAAATCAGTGTTAATGTTTTTCGATTCAATATTTTTGCAGACGATAAGAAGAGAGTGATTTTTCTAGTTACATTTTTACTTACAAAGTGTTGTATCAAAACAACAAGTGTAAAGTGATTGATTTGTGTCAGTGTTCTATTTGTAATCTCCCGAGGAGGTAAGTTTTAAATGCTTTATTTATCTAAATAAGTTCCTACTCATTATTCTAAAAAACGGAAAATGATGACTGATTAATGAGTGTAATGTGTTCCGATTTAATATTCTTCGCGGACGGTAAGTCATTTTAATATTTCAATGTATTAATACCGTATTATGTTTACTTAAGAGGTAGCAGTGCTAACAAAAGTTTTGCGTATTGAAACACTATACAAGTTGTCGTCGCCGTCGAGTGGGTGACTATTCTCGGGGCAGCTCGATAGTCAACGTCAGGGGCTGGTAGAGAACGGTCGGTATTCTATCTGTGTGAACGAGTGTCAGTATGTGGACGCTGCAATAAGAAAAATGTGAAAAACCGTATAACTTCTGAGACTCACATAAGCTCGGACTCCAGAGTGTTAGTGAAAGTGACGTATTCAACTCACGTTAAAGTAAGTTTTTTTTCAATGTGTTTTTTTTTAGTATTGTAACGAAACGTTTAGTGTTAAGTGGTGTTGGCAAAGTGTTTCTGTTTATTCGTTTTAATTTATTCAGTTAAATGTATTATAATGATTTTAGTCCTTTGACTCACGATTTCTTTCGGATTTTTTATTATTTAATCAGTAATTAAGTAAATTTTTACACAAAACGTGAAATGTTTGTACGTAAAATGTATTTCTTCTTAGGTTTTCTAAAAAAACGGAGAGTGATTTTTCTTTGCAATTTTTTTCTTACTTGTGCTTTAACAAAATAACAAGTGTAAAGTGATTGATTTATATTCCATTTTGTATGTTTCAGAGGAGGTAAGTTTAAATGCTTCATTTATCTTAATAAGTTCCTCCTTATTATTCTAAAAAAACGGAAAGTGTTAACTGATTAATGAGTGTAATGTGTTTCGATTTAATATTCTTCCAGGACGGTAAGTCATTGTTATATTCCAGTGTGTTAAAACTATCGTATTATGTTTACTTAACAAGAAGCCGTGCTTACTTAAATTTTGAGTGTTGAAACAACATGCAGGTTGTCGTCGCCGTAGGGTGGGTGACTAGTCTCGGAGCAGCTCGACAGTCAACGTCAGGGGCTGGTAGAGAACGGTTAGTTTTTTTTTATCGGTGTAAACGAGTGTCAGTATTTATATAAATGTTACGGTTAGTAAATGAGACAGTAAGTATTTATGTAAATGTGTTTTTATTTCGTATTGTAACGAGACGGTTAGTGTTAAATGGTGTTGGTATAGTGTTTGTTTGTTCTTTTGTATGTATTTCTTTCTAAGATTGGTTTTACTTATTATGATTTTACATAGTTCTCATGTCTTTACAATTATTTTATACATAGTTAAGGAACTTTAAAAACAAACGATTACATTAACTTTTTAGATTTTCGTTTGATTTTACAGGGACACTTTTTGTTTCATTTTAGGTTATTTCTAAACACTTTCCTAACAACGAAGCAAAATGACCTCCTCTCCTGGAAGAAAATATGCATGCATGCATATCGGGCTCAATCCCTTTTCGGAGTGATTTCTCTTTATTTAGTTTTTTTTTTTAGGTTTTTCTCTGCATTAACACTACATCACGTATCTTAACAAAAACATTCATCAGGTGAGTGAATGTTTACGTTATATCTCGTGAATCAGTTTCAAGAGCTGGTATAGAACGGTCGGTGTCCTAGAGTTGTGATCAGGTTTTGGACGGGATCCGGTATTCATAATTTTTTGAAGATATAATTGAATTGTGACTCATCAAGCTCAGATTTCAACATGTTGGTACACCAAGTGATGCATTCGAACCGCGTTGAATAACATCACATGGCATTGCAGACGGTAAGTAGTAAGTATTTTATCTCTGTCAATTTTTCCTACTAAATACTGTTACAAAGCAACAAGTATAAAGTGATTATTTAATGTTTGTGCGTTCCATTCAGTATTCTCACGAGGGGGTAAGTTCTAAGTGTTGTATTTGTGTAAATTGTGTTCCTACTTGTGGCAACCTACTTGGTAGGTTACCTAATTGCCAACTTGACCAGTTGCTTAGTTGCCTTTTAGCCAATTCAGTCAGCAGTTATCTACGTGCCTATCCGGCCAGTTGCTTAGTTTCCTTCTAGCCAAGTTTCTTAGCTGCCCATTTGCTCTGTTACCTAACTGATTAGTTCTCTATATGTTATATGCTTGATTACCATCTACATAGTAACCATCCATGCCATCTTAGTTACCCATCTGCTTAATTACATACCTGCTTTATTACTGATCTGCTTAGTTACCCACTTGCTTAGTTACCTACCTGCTAAGTTGCCCCCCTGCTGATTTATCCACCTGCTGAGTTACCAACCTGCTGAGTTACCCACCTGCAGAGTTACCCACCTGCTTAGTTACCCACCTGCTTAGTTACGCACCTGCTTAGTTACCAACCTGCAGAGTTACCCACCTGCAGAGTTACCCACCTGCTTAGTTACCCACCTGCTTAGTTACCCACCTGCTTAGTTACCCACCTGCTTAGTTACCCACCTGCTTAGTTACCCACCTGCTTAGTTACCCACCTGCTTAGTTACCCACCTGCTTAGTTACCCACCTGCTTAGTTACCCACCTGCTTAGTTACCCACCTGCTTAGTTACCCACCTGCTTAGTTACCCACCTGCTTAGTTACCCACCTGCTTAGTTACCCACCTGCCTAGTTACCCACCTGCCTAGTTACCCACCTGCCTAGTTACCCACCTGCCTAGTTACCCACCTGCCTAGTTACCCACCTGCTTAGTTACCCACCTGCTTAGTTACCCACCCGCTTAGTTACCCACCCGCTTAGTTACCCACCCGCTTAGTTACCCACCCGCTTAGTTACCCACCCGCTTAGTTACCCACCCGCTTAGTTACCCACCCGCTTAGTTACCCACCCGCTTAGTTACCCACCCGCTCAGTTACCTGCTTGCTTAGTTACTAATCTGCTTAGTTACTCATCCATTTAGTTAGTTTTCTGCTTAGTTACTTACCTGCTTAGTTACCTAGCTGTCTAATTACCTGCTTGAACTATTTGCTTAGTTGGACAACCCGTTTAGTTCTTAATTACTTGCTTCATCTGTAGCTTAGCTGCCTACCTGCTTAGTATCCTAATTAGCTACTCGTACTGTTGCTAATTTACTTACTCAACCCTCTTAGTTACCTACTTTCTTCTTATTGCCCAATTGCTAAATCACCTACTTACGTATTTGACCAGGTGCTTAGCTACCCACTATCCTTATTGTCTTTTTGAATAGTTGCTTAGTCAATATAGCAACTTAGAAAAAGAAAACTATCTGTTTTAGTTCCTATTTAATCAATATGAATAAAATTCAGAGTTGGGCGATTTATCCAAATTTTTCCTAAAAAGATAAATAAACTTCATTCTTTTCACCTATATATAGTGTTATCTTATACTAGGTACTACAAACACTTGTCTGCTCGGCAGTCTTCTTAATCTCGACACTCAAATATAACAGTGGTTCCAATCAACATTGATCACAGGTAGGTAATACGAAAAACTTGTCACCACAAGTATTTTTGAGTATATGCTAAGTTGATCAGTACCCAAATGCCCAGATATCTAAAGACTTACTTCACCTTACTAAAAGACTATAAAGACTTGCTCTGTTACCTAACTGACTAGTTTTCCATATGCTTGATTACCATCTACATAGTAACCGCCGGCTTAGTTACCCATCTGCTGAATTACATACCTGCTTTATTACTGATCTGCTTAGTTACTCACCTGCTTAATTACCTAGCTGTCTAATTACCTTCTCGATCTATTTGCTTAGTTAGACACCCGTTTACTTACTTAATTATTTGCTTGATCTGTAGCGTAGCTGCATACCTGCCTAGTACTCTAATTAGCTACTCGTACTGTTGCAAATTTAATTACTTAACCCTTCTAAGTTGCCTACTTTTTTCTTATTGCCCAATTGCTAAATCACCTACTTACGTGTTTGACCAGGTGCTTAGTTACCCACTATCCTAATTACCTTTTTGAATAGTTGCTTAGTTTTCGTTTTGCTAAGTTGCTATATTGACTATCTGTTTTAGTTCCTATTTAATCAATATGAATAATATTCAGACTTGGGAGATTTATTCTAATTTTTCCTAAAAAGATAAACTTCATTATTTTTACCCATATATAGTGTTATCTTATTCTAGGTACTACAAACACTTGTCTGAGATATCGGAGCGATTTGACCATATTTGACATGTAACATATTTCATTTATTTATTCATTTAATTGTATCCAAGTGAAAAACCCCATTATATCTGCGACTGGAAGATTGTAAGTAGAACGAAAAAGATCGTCCGTTGATATAGAGGGCTTTAGACTCTTGAGATTTGGCTGATGTCTAACGGGTGATTCCGTACACAATTTATTTATCCTTAAAATAAATTGATTTTTTTTTCCAACAACTTGACGTTTGACATTGGTGTCAAAGTATTAACTTTTGGAGAAACTTTTTAGAACATCGAAAAGAAATATAAAGGAGAACCTTTTTAGAACATTGAAAAGGGTTGATGTTTATTTGATAATTTACTGTTTGTGATAATGACTGTGATTAATCCCTGTATCTTTACTTTCATGTGGTTACATAAGAAAATTAAACTCAATGACGTAGAGGTCAGAGGCTCGGAGTCTCACAGTTGCCGCACCGAGTTTTGCAGGGGTTTTTGCGGCCCGAAGCAACCCGTCCTGCAAGTGACCAGCATAAGGGCATAGTTGAATTTATAGAATCCATAAGCGGCCCACAGACGAGATCTTGCCCGACGCGTTGCTATCACCTTGAAAGTGAGCATCTAATTTATTCCCCCGAAGGTCCAAAGCAGGAGTCAACTCAAACAGGAGCTTTCATGTACAAAAATGTACAACTGGCAGGTGAAATCTCCTGTTTGAAGCAATTATTCTTAAATTTGATTTATATAATTCGAAAACCACAGAACCTACACAACCAGTTGCTTTGTTGCCTACCTGATTAGTTATTTTTATTCCTTTTTTTGACGAGATGGAAAGTCCCTTCGGATCTCCAGCTCCTCGAGGGCTGTGAAGCCAGGTGTGTGGTGATTCCACTAAAAACCACCCCGGCGACCGATCTCAGGCGCCCTGCCCTGAGGAGGACTCGGACCATGTTATTTCAGGTCCCCCAGGAACGACGCCGCGTCTATAGGGACTATCTCGCGGGAAGCCTGGGCTTCCCCCTGCCTGTCGGCCTAACCGTCATATATCTACCAGAGGTTCCCACTCTCTAGCAGCTTGCAGTCGTCCTGTCGGAGGCTGGTGTCGCTGGTGAAGTCGCCTACGTTCAGCGGTCTTTTTCTGGAGCATAACAGCCTCACAGAAAGAGACCGCTGTGTCCCCGTCCTCCTCATGCCGGCATGCTGCCGCCGGCATGGCAACAATAATTGCTGACGGGGACAGGTCTGGTTCGATTTGGCCCACTAGGACTGATGTTCTAATTATGTAAGTACAACATAGCTGCTTCAAAATTTTTCAGTTCCACAGCATAGTAAATACTAGTAATCAGCGTTATTATTATGTATCGAAAAGTGCAAGCATAAACCCGTCTATCTTATGTAGGTTGCTGTTATCGGCACGTACAAAATTCTTTTCTCCATTTTGTTTCGAAACGAATTCAAACCACTTATTAAATAGTTTATCAAGAAAGCACTTCAGAAATAGTTCAAAATCTGACTTTGAAAAGAGTGGCCATGAGTTTCTTTGCCAGTATTCTCATGAGGCTCTACGCATTTTGGAAACTGGAAGTTATGGATCGACACAGGCAGGCAGTAGATTTTGGTGTTTTCACCTAATTTAACTCGACAATACAGCACATGCTGTGGCGTCTGTTTGTGTCGATCTATGATTCTTAACTACAGCTTCAATTTAACGTTCATAAATGTCACTTAGTGTCTTAATTGAATAAATGATTTTGAATTTGAATTTGAATTCATAGATCCATTATTAATACTCCGAAAACATAAAACGCAAAGAACACTCAATTGAGGAATCTTTCGTTTACTAGCAGTGACGTCACCAGAGTTGCGGCCAATCACAAAGCGTTCATGTCGCAGATAAAATTTAAAAAAAAAAAATTATATTGTGCAATCTGCAAGAAACTTACATTATTTTGTTAGTTAATAGTGAAATATGTCTTTATGCTATTATCTGATAGGATGACCACAATTCATAGTTTATTTTCAATATTGTCAAATAGCCTATTAGTTCGCTAAGAGAGAAGGGACGTGCTGAAAAGATTTTTCGATTTTTAGACTTTTGTAAGCCAGTATTAGTTTATAGGGATTACATGTACCTACACGGTACATGTAATCCGTGTAAACGGATGATTCACGGCATCAATATTTGTAGTTGATACCTTTCAATACTGTTCATATATTGTGACAAACCTAAATAAGTCCATGTCTTAAAAAAAGTTTTATTCTTAATAAATTACTTTAATCAGGAGAACGGCAGATCCTGGTCTCCTAGCAAAATGTGAAGGTTGGTTATGATATTTATACGGTTTACAAAGTGCTTAATTATTATGATTAATTAATAATTCAATTAATTTAAGAAAAGGTATTAATATTTTTATTGAATCAATTATATTAATCGTGATAATAATTCAAAAAGTAATATAACTGATTTCACAGAGAAATATTTTTATGTTTGTTTTATATTTATTTTATTTAATTATTTTTATCTAATTAGTATGGTACTACGTCAACTTGTTGCCAACAAAGACAACTCATTTGTAGCAGCGAGCTATAATGGGTACTGACTATAAAGTGAAATTACTAAAACTGCAATTGTGGATGAGATTACCAGCCAAATAAAAATAACAATAATCCCTAAATACCACGATATGAAAGTATATAATATTTGTATTCATATCAGTTGCCTAGTAGGTACCCATTGTACAAACTCTGCTCAATAATCACAAACTAACCAGTTGTTTGAGAGATGGCTTTCTGTGTCATATGTCTGACAAATATTACTGTTATTGTATATGCCAGGTGTTTCAAAAGTTCTATTAACGCATGCCATTGTCAAAATATTGACATTAGTTACGCCTATAATCCTTCAACTGGCTCTTACTAATAGAATTGATTAATCAAAAATATCATCATAATAAAAAACCTAACTACAATACCAACTGAATAAGATCTGGATAAAGTTTGTACGCTCGTTATGATATTCGATACAAAAAAATTAAACCTTTGTCACTGATTAATACAGGATCGGTTCAAAAATTCTGAAGCAAAATAACTGATAGTTGGAGTTGGTCTTGCCATAAACATAACAAATTATTGCTTAAGCTTTTCCAAAGTTGAATTAATGAACTTTTTAAAAAAATCCAGCCGCGTATAGAGGTAGGGACCGACGCATTCCATATCTTTGTTCACAAGGTACCCTGTGATTATTCCTATCACGATTTCAGTTCCGTGCTCCCAAGTCGCAATTGGTCCACCGTGATCATTCTGGAAATCAAAATCACAATAAGAATATTAAAAAACCTACCTTTACAATTACCTTTTATACCTTTTCACCTTTCAAATTGCGTCGTAATGAAAGTATTGATTTTTTTTTTCATTCTTATGAGTCAAAGTGGCTCTATTCTATCTTTTATTTTAACGCATTTTTAGATGAAGGGCATATATGGGACTCCCGGAAAACCGGTCTGGTTCTCCGGGAGACCTACCTACTAACTACCACGGCTGTCTACCTCGGCAGTCGGGATGAGCTTCAGGAACGCATCAGCGGCTTCTGGAGTCTCCCCTGCCAATCTCCACTGTGAGGTAGGTTACATCCCAGGGCGACTAGAGTCACCCGTAAGGCAAAACGCTGTTGCGCCTCTCACCGTTCTGCACAATAAGACCACTGGAACACCGACCCACCTTAGACGTCACCTCCCGGCCGAACAGGGGTGTCATCTATCTCGGATCGTTTGCAGTGATCACATCTCCCCAAGATGTGAACTCAGCGACCCTTAGGCGACTACTGGGAAGCTAGCGACGTCTGCCGCGACTGCCACGTCCCCTTCGTTGCCTCTTTGCTATCCTGTTGCTCGACTCTACTCTGCCTGATGGAAAGCATGAGCAGAATCCAAGAGTAGTGGTCACAATACTTATTGCGAATGCAGTCTACATTGTGCAGATGACCCACACTATGGCGGCCTATTGAAATGCTTCGGCATCAGTGGACATTCGGCCTCTAACTCACCAGCGGAACACAGCACGAATGCTGTCATTTTAGGTTTGTCTTCAATGAGACCCCCCGGTCGAGCCGTTCATTCTGAAAACAGCGTGGCACTATACTACATTGAATACTTTTACTACCTTGGATTCAAATTATGCTTAATACTGGACACTTTCATTCTTTTATGGAATACGATGTGTTTCAAAAAAAGAAAGGATGAAATTTCTACTTCCGATCACGCCACTACAATTTATGGCGTTATATCTATAAAAAAATCATTCTAAAACTCCTTGTAATTGAAGTTGTCATTTACATACAATCGGTTGATTTCTCACCTGACAAGGTCCGCGTAGACCAAAAGATCTGCTGAAGCGTTTCTTTAATACTATGGTTCTATTTCCGGATACACCAGTCACGTCTATAGCATAGAGGGGTGCGCTCTAAAAAGAATCAAAGCTCTAAATTGCAAACTGCGAAGGGCAATCACTGTCTAGAAGCGTTACAACTTAAAAGTATAGTTTGTGTAATAATTTATGTTATAGTATGAACTGACATTCATTGTGTAAAGGTTCCACATTAAAATTATAAAAAACATTGTTAAGTATATATTTATCTTGATTTTCCTTGTATTTATCATTGCTCTGTCTTGTGTCCTAGTTTCACAGTATTAGATAAGTACCCTGGTGTGTGGAGTTGATTAAATACGTATACTTTCTGTAAGTTGAGCTACTTCTTTAAAAACCAAGTGTTACCAAGATTTTGTTGCCATCTTTCACAGAATTAGTTGGGCTATAAGAAGTCTACCTCTCTTCCTCTCCTTTTTAGCAAGCTATGGAGAGGTTAACATTGAGTAGCATTAATGAATAATATAAGAAAGAAAAAATACTTACTTGGGTATTACTTGTTTTGGCTCGCCGTGTATTTGTTGGCATACCATACACATCTAAGGAGGATTCACCATCCGTGCAGAATCTAATTTTTCTGTGATTAGTAAGTGCGTGTTTATAACCTTCATTACATTCGTCTAAAGGAATCACTTTGGTGGTTATGGCCATCAAATGATGCTGGTTAATATCAAATGATATATTTTCCTAAAAGTTAAGAAGTTGTTAAAATGACATTTATCTTATTTATAAGTAGTAGTATTTTTTTTATTCCATTAGGGAACACAACAGTAGTACATTAAGGGCAAACGGTCGGCTTAAATAGCTTATAATCAAAATAAGTTAACCACATAGACACGTTTAGCATAAACAAATTTAGCTCCCTCTTGCATAATGAAGACAGGAGGTAAATTTTGTTAAATATGATAAGGGATCGCGCGCTGGCGCGCCCTGCGAGTGTAGGCGAGATGGCAGTATCCTAGTGTCGCACTTACGTACGCGCATGCGTTAAACACGATTAACGATGTTTAACTTCGGCAGTTTTTTATCATTTTTAGCAAAAAGATTATCGTTGTGCAAGATGCCAATTGTGTTTAACTTCTTATAACGCATTTAGTATGTCTTAAATGTATTTAAGTTATGTCGTGCAAGTGGACTTAAATGTACATAGGGATGTTATTCAAAAACTACATTAAATATATAAACTACCCACTAAGTTTTCCACAGATTTCCACAGAAGGATTTAAGGTTTATAATAAAAAGTAACAATGTCAAATAAAATGATAAGGGCTATTAATCGTTTGCATGTAGAAAACGTCGAAAACTTCTACACATCCTCGCCTACCGGCTTGAATAAGGCCGACAGCATTGCGACGTAGATACGTCAAGCTAATTCTGTGTGCTAGAAAAAAGCCACATAGCGTTGTCCCTAGTATTTTCTTTTATGGATTAGGGGGCAAACGAGCAGATTTATCGCCTGATGGTCAGCGATAACCACCGCCCATCCGCAACACCAGAGGCGTCACAAGTGTGCTGCCAGCCCTTGGGGAATGTAGAGGGGGGTGGGGGACGGATTGGGGTATGGGTCTCCGGTATTTGCAACTACTAAATAATTAATGTCTAAGCTTACACGATATCATAGTTATACTCACCGGTCTGTGATAACGATTAGATCCCCAGCCGTAAATAATAACATCAGTGCCTGGTGGTAGTTGTCGGTACTGAAAATTAGCGGCAACTGGCTGATACGAACATTTCTCTGTAAATGCATGATCATCGAAATCATACCCCGTTTCTACTCTTGCGATAGCTATATCCGAATATTGCCACCCAGTCGTAATCTGTAGTGGGGCCTCTAAATTAATTTAAAACAAAAAAAATAGTTCATCAATTACTGATTAATTGCTTCCGTAATATAAATTCTATAGCTGGTAAAAAATGTGTGCTATGTTACAATGATGTACCCATTTATTTTTACGGGAATTAACGCGATCACTTATTAAAAGGTATTACATACCTCTGATTTGCCTGACGATTAACGGTATTTGGGGCTGTGGAAGCGAAACGTGGATGACATATTCAGTATTATTAAAGGAAATAAACAAGAAGTAGATCAATATGTACAACATCTGAACTCTATTCACCCTAAAATAAGGTTCACTTATGAAATGGAGACAGATAGGTCGTTGTCCTTCCTAGACGTTGAAGTAACCGTGAGATCAGATGGGTCCCTGTCACACTGTGTGTACCGTAAGCCTACTCATACGGATAGGTACCTACACGCCACGTCTCATCATCACCCCCGGCATTTGCAATCTGTTGTGACTTCACTCAAAAACAGAGCTTACGATCTCTGTGACCCTGAACATTTACAACGGGAGCTAGAACATGTTCAGGAGATACTCAAGGGAAACGGATATCAAGTGAATAGAGGACGGAGGCAACCAAAAATAATATGCAAGTATCCAGAAGTGAACAGGCAACCCGCCTATATGCCTTATGTCAAGGGAGTTACGGATAAGATCGGGTCCGTGTTAAAGAAATACTCAATTCCGACAGTATACACACCAGGCATAAAAGTTCACAACATCGTCGGCACACCGAAGGATACATTGCCACTACAAACTCCGGGTGTTTATAAAATAGATTGCAGCTGCGGAAGTTCGTATATAGGCCAAACGAAGCGGACTATTGCTGAAAGGGTCAAAGAACATATCGCTGCTGTGAAGAACCGACAGACGAGCAAATCAGCGATTGCAGAACATGCACTCGATGCAGGCATCAACCACTGGATTGAATTTCATCGCACGCAAGTCCGAACGTCACTTTTACTCAAGAGTTGTACGTGAAGCGATTGAAATTAAAAAACATAAAACTTTTAATCGAGAAGATGGTTTTAAATTATCTACAGCGTGGAATCCAGTATTAAAAAACATACCACATCACTTTTCTGCGCAGTCGGATAAACACCAGAATAGGAGCACATCGGTTTGCTTACGGGACACTGTTAGTGTGGTATGTACATGGCGAAACAAATTTATTAAAAATATCAAAAAAGTGCGGGTGGACGAACAAACTTCTACTTCACGGATTCGACGACGGAGGGCGTGCGGCGCTGAGCCAGTCAGCCTGTGACCACGGCCAGTGCAACCTGGTCGACACGTCAGGCAAATCGTAGTATGTAATACCTTTTAATAAGTGATCGCGTTAATTCCCGTAAAAATAATTGTTAGTATATCATGGAACGCGAAAGTTTAAAAGTTAGTAATGATGTACCCAGCCGTGCAAAGCATGAAAGAGAGAGAGGATAATTACATTTATTTCTTAATAGCTGTGCCCGCTACTTCATGCACGTGACATTTATATTTTCTAGTTATTTTTAATTTTTTACTGTTCAAACCTTCCTTGGACTACGAAAAACATTTTAAAACCAAAATAAGCTAAATCGACCCAGCCGTTCTCGAGTATTAGCGAGACACACCAACAGCGATTGATTTTTATATTTAAGAAGATTTATTTAATATATTATTTCAATATAATTGCACTATGTTTAAATCGAAACAGTGTGCACCAAACAGCCTGCTTGAAATACAGAAAGAGGCGTCATCTTACATCTTACACGCGTTTGTGAAGCATCACAGATGCCTGTAAGATGTCCGTAATATCGTACGGTCTTTATGGTACATGTTCTAGGACCAGGCTTCTAGAATATAAATATTATCTTGTTTGTCATTAATTCCTGTCGTACACATCTATAAAGAAATTCCTTATGATAGAACTGTAAAGTACCAATGTAATTACAAAACAATCTTACTAAGATGATAATATTTATCAATTATAGGTTTCTTCGCTATTTCTAAACATTCTTCTTCCCTCTTGTCTCGGCCTACAGCACCTGGAACATATATACCGTAGCCTGCTATCACGTACTGAGACGGGAATATTTTCAGACATTCATCTCCAGTTATAACCAAATTTTTGGTTATTAAGAAACCACCACATATTGTAGTAGTATCGTAGAGCTCGGTAAGGGTTTCATTTGATAAGTCCCAAATGATGTAAACCTGAAATGTAAAATAATCATAATATTTAACAGGGTCATAACAAAAAAAAATATAACAAATAACAGAAAAAATAATTATTGATTCCCTTATATATAAGTCAAGCTAATTATGACATTAGTGTTTATATACCGATTACACCCATGAAATTTAACACATAAATTATGCAAAATTTAATGAGCTAAGTTATATTTTAACAATTATTTTTACTAGAAATTAACGTTGCAACCAGGTTGCAGGCTGACAGTCAGCCTGTGACCACGGCCAGTGCAACCTGGTCGAAACGTCAGGCAAATCAGAGGTATGTAATACCTTTTCATAAGTGATCGCGTTAATTTCCCGTAAAAAGAACTGTTACTAAATCATGGAACGCAAAAAAATTTAAAGGTTAATAAAGTTTTATGTTTTCATATCAGTTGTCCCATAACATAAACTCTGCTTAGTTTAGGATTAGATTGCGTTATCTGTTTAGATGTCCGATTTATTTGTTTATTTACATTACAGCAAATTAATGAATGTGTACATGTGTTAGCAAAAACGAAGTAAACGTTAGGAAAGCAATATATTTACATAAAATTGGAACCTGATACTTTTTAGTATTTTCGTATTATAAGCATTGATAGGCCTAACCTAAACTGTCAAATAATACGTACACCTTTGGAAATAACACTGACACTGTGAATGGCCTGAGAATATGGGATGAGAACGGAGTTTAATTACGTACCACAAAACCTTTATTGACCTCATGACCGTTTACGAGGCGCCTTAGGCATTTTGTATCTAAAACAAAAAAAAACGATATCAATAAACAGAATAAGGAGATCATGATTAGGTATAGTCAAATACACCCGAGGCTCAAAGTATGAACCACCCTAGTATCAATGGCAGTAGAGCCACGTTGATTTCAACACGAACGGGTCCACTCGGCCGAGGCGGTACTATCCTCGCACAGAAAATCAACGAAAAATAACAGCGTTCGTGCTGTTGCCTTTCGTTGGTGCGAGTGGCAAGGGGCGAGAGGCCGGAGGCCCAATGATGCGGAAGAACCACTAGTACGCCATCGTGTGGGTCACCATGCTGCATTGTCTGCAATCGCAATGAGTACGGTGATCACCATTCTTAGATTCTGCTTATGCTTTCCATCAGAAAGAGTAAAGTCATTTTGATAGGCCACACATAAGAAAAAGCCTTAAACATCTGCAACGTGTGTTAGAAAACTCACACTAGAAGTTAAAACATTCAAAACTGATAAACCGTAAAACACGGCAAGAAAAGGTTAAAGATCTGGTGTTGCATCTCTAATATAGGATTAGCGAAATGTTAGTCTGCGAGACTCGAATGGGCTCTAAAAGAACATCAATGTTCTGAATCCACACTGAAACCCACATTTTTTCAATCTTTTACGTGCTCCTCGTATACGTACTGCGTTGATTCAACGACGCAAAGCGTGACTTGGTCTCCTTTGACACGAGAATGCCACTATATTCGACCTTCTTCTGCGTGTCGCCAGTTGTCGGAGTACAAGGATTCAAATATGGATTGATTTTCATTCCAGCAGGATATTGCTCTATATTATGAATTATCTAGCACTGAGATTTAGTTTGGAAAAAAAGGTATCGAGTTCGTGATCGTATTGACAAGACTTGAACCGCAAAGAACTTAAGGAATTCTAAAGCGCAAGGTTAGGGACTTTAGATTACAACAAAAGAGCTCAAAAGACGTCTCCATCAAGAATGGAACTGTATTACTCCAGAACAATGTGAAAATCTTGCCCTGTACTAAGAATAGTTTTTGCTGTAATAATGGCAAAAGGTGGTCTGACAAATATACTCACAATGAGCCAACAGAAAAACCAGGAGTGCTTTGATCACAGATTGGTACATGCTTCGATGAGTGTGGATACTAAACTGTACTGCGCCACACTTATTGTGAAACATTGTGCTTATCAGTAAATGATTTTACTAATAATAGACATAATGTACTATAAAATATCAAATTGATATTTCGTAATGTGTAGGTTCATTTATATGTTGGTCTTGTGGTTGACGTATGCGACTGCCGATCAAGAGGTCTCGGGTTCAAATCCCAGGTCGTGCCAAAAGTGTTATTGAGTTTTTCTGATTATAGAAAAACTTAATAATAATAACAGCTCGTTGTTTGGAAATTGGGTTCTAAACCTCCGTGCCTCGGAGAGTATGTAAAGCTGTCGGTTATCCGTCCCATCGGATTCTGAGAGAGGGAACAGAGAGTGCACCTGTGTTTGCGCACACACTTTTGCACTTTAATATCTCCTGCGTAGTTAACTGGTCATTGAGACTGGCCACCGTGGCCCTTATCCTCTAGGAGAACATTATTATTAATAAATAAATGCAATCTGTGACGGTTAATATGAAAATAGAACCTTTGTTCGTTATATACAAATCAAATCAAATAGGTTAGTTACAGATCTTATGCTTATTGTAGAGATACACTATGTCCTACCACATTATGCGGTGTGCAAATATTGTAAAAACAGAAAGGCAATTATTCAAACACTTAAAATTATCAAAGTATGTCAATTAATATATCAAATACGATTAGTATTAAAAATAAACTTCATAATCGAACGTAATAATATTAAAACAGATTATAGTGAAAGGACTAAAGAGATTCAACGGGTTCAGGCTCCATCCTCAAGGATATTAACTAATGAGACATAATTTATTAGTAGGTTTATAATATTGTTAGCAGAAAGTATTAGAGTTATTACGACTTCCCGCCGCAAGACTAAAAATAGCGTGATTGGTTTAACATCAGGGGATTCGCTCAGTGGATTTCTAACGGTGAATTGGTTGAAATAACGTTATTTGTTTGGCACTGCCAAAATGACTCTACTATGCCTAGTGGAAAGCATAAGCAGAATTCAAGAGTGGTGATCACCATACAGCGAATGCAGACTATGCAACAATACAGTATGGGGATCCACACCATGGCGGGCTGGTGATACTTCTGCATAGGCCTCCCGTCTCCCACTCACCGACGAAACACGACAGCACGATCGCTGTCATTTTACGTTGATTTTCTGTGCGTGGGTAATACAGCCCCGGTCGAGCCGGATGGTTCGTACTGAAATCAGTGTGACTCTACTACCTAGTTTGGTAAGATGTGCATTGTTAAGCTGTTCTTTTTTTTATAAAACTCTCTCAATAGAACAGTCAGCTTATCATATCCTCTATGAATACGGTCTTTGGTACAATGAACACAAAATAAATAGCTTACAAATGATATCTGAAGCGGGATGCTATGGGGATCTTGTGTCAATTGCGGAGAATTTTCGTGCGATTCAGCGATTCTACCATACATACTATAATATTAATCTATAGCATACTTAGGACCCTTAATATTTTATCGGTGGTGTTTCCTGCATTCACTTCATTTTTCTCCCGCTTTGCTCAGGAGGAAAGTGGACTTATTAGATATTCAACTCCTCCAGTTTTTCTTCTGATTAATTTTGTTGCGGGACAGTTTAATTTTTTCTGGGACTTCCCGAGTGTCATAACTCGGTGTGTTCGTGGAATTGAGCGGCTTGAGGTACAAAACGACGGTAGTAGTTTAATATGCCACAGAATGCGAGGCCTTGTTTTCTTAGACCATGCTAACAGCTAACATGTGTGAAACAGTGAGCCAAAACATGGTATGACGAAAGTACAGTTCGAAATTACGAATTAAAAATATTGCACTGTTTTATTGTTAACTAGCTGACCATTTTTGTACCACCTCATTTTTTTAAAAATTTTCTACATTTCTGAAAAACTTGTTTTAGTAATTATGCTCACCTCGGCTTCCCAAAGGCAGTTTAGAGATGGGAACAAAAGAAATCCGATTATCTTATTTTTCATACAAACCTTCTCGCCGCCATCTATTAGGAATTTATAGAACTAACCTTTAAAATTAGTATAATAAACTTTTATTTTGCAATTACAAATATTTAGATCAATAATGTAGATAAAAACTACCCTATCTCCCAATTTTGACTAAATTACAGATGCTATATTCAAACGTTTACTACGGCGTTAGTTACCGGATGTTTGTGAAACTTAGATGCCAAACCGCCATCTATTAGGATTGTATAGAACTAACCTATAAATCGCACACAATTTTGAAAAAAAAATTAAATAACTTTTTCTATGGGACGAGAGAACCAAAAACAAATACCTACCTATCAAACATTAACTATATACCGCATTACACACAATAATTGTGCATAAAACGTTTCCACGGTTATTTTGAACGTTTTACATCATGTGTGCTCAACCAAACAGACAAACTCGACATCTACAGATTCATTATATAGAAATAGATCACGGAACAATATTTAAAGTAATTGCTTTCTAGCAAAAAAGAATGAACGAAATCGAACTACGTGTTATTGAATTACAACTAAGGACATATTTTGATTTTCATCCCCTCTCTCCAAGAAACTGTGCTAAATTTCGGGATAAAAAGTACCTTATGTCCTACCTCGTAGTATGAACTCAAATCTTACCAAGTTTCATTTGAATCCATTAAGTAGTTTCGGCGTAATGCGCGGCCAAAATACAGACCGACAGAAACACAGACAGACAAAAATGAAAAAAAAAAGTGGTTTGAATTCAGTATTGATTATAGAGGGCGCTCAAATAAATTTTTAAATATCTTTTATGTACAGATTTGGACCTCTTGCGTTTTATTAAAATAAAATATAAATAAATAAAATAGTTGCCAGTATGAGAGAGAGCCTCTTTTTTTGCCTGTTAGATGCGGGACAGGAAAATATTCAAAAAGATTCATACAAACTTCGACTTTACAAAGAATCTTTATAATACTCGAGAATTTACAAATTTCTTTTCATAGTACACTATGACATGCGTCGTTGGTCTAGTGGTTAGCGTAAGCGACTGCAGATCAGGTCTCGGGTTCGATTCGTGGGTCGGACTGCTGTTGGGTTCTTCTTACAAGAAATTCTTAATAGCAGCCCGGAGTATGAAAGATGACGGTGTTTCCCGTCCGAGCCTCGGAGAGCACGTTGAGCCGTTGGTCCCGGTTGTCATAAACATTCATGGCAATCGTTATTGGGAAGTCAGTGCCCTCAAATATACTGACAACTAGTTCAACCTTCGAATTCAGTTCACCCTCAGGGTTGCGGAGGTCCGATGCCAGTCGCTCCGTGTAAAAAACTGATATTCAGGTAAAACCAGTTGAACTAGTAGCCGACCCCAAATCTTGGGAATAATAAAGGCTAGGAAGATGAGTACACACTGACGCGACTTGAGAAGCAATAATATATGTATAAAAAAATTCATGCAAAACTCCGGCTTTCGTTTTTACCCCTTTAGAGGGGATTTCCGAAAATTATCTCTTAGTGTTCACCTGAACTATTCAAGGAATATATTGTACATACCAAATTTCAGCTGCGGCTGTGCATTGTCTGCAGTCACTTACACAGTAACCGAAATTTTATTATACATTGATAATAATTATTGATAACATTTATTTAAATATATAGGTACAAGCTTTTAAGTTCAATTGCTTTGTGACGCTTAAACAATTCAGAAAGTTCTGCAACGGTTGACCTCTTTGAATACAACCCCACGGTGCCTCAGCAAAGCGTGACAAAATTATCATCTTCCTTGCTTTTATTGGTCCCAGTATTATTTGTGGTCGCCTACTAGTTCTTTTTTTTTAAGCTATAGGGGGCAAACGAGGAGATTATATCACCTGATGATAAGCGATTACCGCCGCCTATGTGTGTCATTACATCCGCAACACCAGAGGCGTCACAAGAGCGTTGCCAGCCTTTGGGAGATGGGGAAAGAGATGTATGGGTTGGGGTATGGGCCTTTAGTGTCCTCACTTATTCGGTGATAACGCAAGCGCCGTTTCAAGACGGTTTTCTGTGAGGTCATTTTATCACTCCGGGCGAGCCGGCCTATTCATGCCGAAGCATGACTCTCCCATGGTAAAGTTCAACAGATTTTACTTTAATATCAGTTTGTGTGTAGCAAGTGTGTTGTCGCCCTTTGAGCACGCTCCTCCCTTCTTCCGTAAAGTAAGAAAAAGAAGGAGGGAAGTTATGAAACTATTGCTTAACATTATTTTTCTGTAATGAATCGACATCCAGGAAGAGGGCCTCGCGTCATACTTGGCGTTTTCCGTATTGTTGTCGGTAATGGATACTTTCTTTGAGGCACACAACTTACACTAGTGGCAGTGGAGATAGGGTCGCTCTCAATGAAGTACACTGATAATTAATGATCTTCAGATAACATACCTACTCTTTTTTATTTAATTTTTGCGTAGTACAAGCAATAAAGCTCTGGAAATAATGTAACAAAGAATAAAGGTAGGGGCCGACGCATTCCATTTCGCTGTTCACTAGGTAACCAGTGATTATTCCTACCACTACTTCTTTTCCCTTCTCCCAAGTCACTATAGGTCCACCGTGATCATTCTGAAAAAGGAAACGACGTTAATAAATTTGGAAACTAACTTGTTACAGTTTTATGACAAGTACTAGCTGTCCCGGCAAATGTCGTTTTGCCATAACTACTAATAAATTTAAAATTAATTAAAAAAACATTGTCCAGCGGACAAAATTGTGAATCTAAACCATTCCCAGATCCCCTTGAACACAGACAGAAAACTTCATCAAAATCGGTCCAGTCGTTTGAGAGTAGTTCTCACAGAAGAATTATATATATAAAGATATGTCCTGCCAGTACATTGAAGAGCTCATACACTCACGTCCACTTCACCGAACAATTACTGCAGCCATTCAATGACCACCATCTACCGATTATAATTTTAATCCCACTGAAGAATTCAAATTCAAATTCAAATTCAAAATTATTTATTTAATTAAGACACTAAGTGACATTTATGAACGTTAAATTGAATCTGTAGTTAAGAATCATAGATCGACACAAACAGACGCCACAGCATGTGCTGTATTGTCGAGGTAAATTAGGTGAAAACACCAAAATCTACTGCCTGCCTGTGTCGATCCATAACTTCCAGTTTCCAAAATGCGTAGAGCCTCATAAGAAGAATACTGGCAAAGAAACTCATGGCCACTCTTTTCAAAGTCAGATTTTCAGGTACAATAGTGTTAGTATTACATGTAAGGTAAACAGTATGCAAGCTGTTGCCACCTGAATTTCCTTTTATTAAAATGCTCCAAAATCTAACGCTCAAACAAAAAAAAGAAAAGAAAAATCACTCATTGATAACGTTAAAGGTTTTAGTCTATTAAACATAGAAATCATTCAAGGTGCACATCTACTTACAATCAGTTGCAAAATCTGCTGTTGAAAATAATTCGTGACTAGATTAAAAGGCTACAGTTGCAGTTGAACGAACCAAAATAATAGTATGGCTAAAGCATCGCTGACTAGGCCGACCAATCACCCCAAGCAGCACCCGTTCACGAGTATGACGCATGGACCAGCCATCATCTCCTTCGCCATATCAGAGGGAAAGAAACGACCCGCCCCACGACGACACCGCAAGCAATGATATTTTAGTGAGCATGACAGACCATAGTCGAGATACTGATAAAAATCACTACTAATTAAATTACCATGATAATCGCCACGCATTACCCTCAACTAACAATTGTTTGTTAATATTTAGCTTAATTATAAAACAAAGAAGTTTGTGTGTATCTATCTAATGACACCTTAAGCCCATGACTGATTGTCGTTTAGATAGTCGTTGATCGTATAGTAGGCTTTCCTAATAAGGTGATTTTTTATAGTTAGCTTGAATTTATTTATAGGAAGGTCGATTACATGTATAGGAATTCTATTATAAAAACGTATACCAAGACCTTCGAATGAGTTGTATACCTTATGTAAACGATGATAGGTACCAACGAGTTTAGATTTGTTTCTTGTATTAATATTGTGTACATCACTGTTTTTCTTATAGTCATTAATGTTGTGCCTAACAAACATAATATTTGCAAATATATACTGTGATGCAACAGTTAAAATACCTATTTCTTTAAACAACTCTCGAAGAGAGACTCTAGCACCTAAGTTGTATATTGAGCGGATGGCTCGTTTTTGTAGAATAAAAATCGTTTCAATTTCAGCCGCCTTGCCCCAGAGTAATATGCCATAGGACATGACAAAAGCAAATTTTTGTTTATTAGTGTATCGTACTAAATCTGTTAGATTCAAATAAAGTTCATCTTTGAATACTTTCTATCTTGATATTTTTAATTATAGAAGCTGACAAAATGACTTTACTTTGCGTGATGTAATGCATGAGCAGAATCAAGAGTGGTCGTCACCATTGTCTTTGGGTATATGGACACTACAGCATGGTGACCCCAGGGAGTACAGTGCCTTTTAGTGAGGGAATGAAACTACCGCAACTCTGCACCTTGAAGCATCATTCATTCGCTTCGTTCTTTGCTCTATCCGACGATTACTTCCCCAAGATTGGCCTTATTTTATTTAACCTTACCTGACAAGGTCCATGTCTTCTACCAATTCTGAATAAGCTTCTTTTTAATGCAATAGTTTTATTTCTGTGTACACCGGGCACATCTAAGGCAAAGATCTGCGAACGGTAGTATGGATAGTAGTAATGCTGCCTAAAAGTCGTTTCAACTTAATTACCACTTAACGTATGCAGTTTTTTAATTTTAAAAAGTATGTAATACTTTTTCAGACTTAGAGTGTCTTATTCCTATGCTGTTGTAACTCGTATTCTGGGAAGCGACACTTCCCATGAAGTGACCCCTAGACCATAAAGAGAGAAAAGTGTTTTTTTTTAATAAACTCGCCAAACTGCTCTTTATTTAGGCACGCTCTGAATATATATATGAAATAACACTTAATTAATTACTACTTTTTAAAAAATATACAATACTAGCTGTCCCGGCAAACGTCGTTTTGCCATAACTACTAATAAAATAAAAATTAATTAAAAAACATTGTCCAGCGGACAAAATTGTGAATCTAAACCATTCCCAGATCCCCTTGAACACACACAAAAAATTTCATCAAAATCGGTCCAGTCGTTTGAGAGTACTTCAGTGACATACACACTCACAGAAGAATTATATATATACAATATTAGTCCTTAATATATTTTCTCTTATTCTTTTCTCTCGCTGACAACGGGTTCAATACCCCTCGTTATTGAGGGTATGACCCACAATAGCTTATTTCTTAAGGTGCCCCCTAAAACTGCAACCATTGGAAAAGTAAAAAAGTAAAAGTGGAAAAGTAAGAATTGGACAAATTTATCTGAAACTCAACTTATTATTGCACACCTTGTACAACTGGTACAAGTGTAGTGCACAATAGTAGTACTTACTTGTGTACGATTTCCTGAAGTATTGGTTGTGTTGGTACGTCGTGCACCTGTTGGCTCACCGTAAATATTTAAAGTAGATTTACCGTCTGTGCAGAATCTAGGACTGCCACTGTTTAATATTGAGTGTGCATAACTTTTATCGCACTCAGTTACAGCAATCACTTTAGTGGTTGTAGCCATTAAATGCTCCTGGTTTATATCGAACGATATATTTTCCTGTAAAATGTATGTATTTTACATAGGTAGGATTATTTTATTTATATTAGTAATTTTAAAAAGCATCTATGAGAATTAAGTAACCTTATATGATTTATAAAAAAACCCCTATATATCATACATTAATGTCATCAATCAAAAAATCCCTTAATTCTGTAAAATAGACAAACTGATATTCTGTAAAACTACAGAGGAACGCTTTTAAAATGATGCAAATATAGATATTAAAAACGTGTAATAACGGGACAAAACAAGAATTAACCCAGTCAGGAGTCCAGAAATGCATACTTAAATACAAAAATGGTCAAAGTATAACCGTGGTCGCACCCACTTTATTTCTACTGCACTAATTGCACTATGATGGTTGTGCGGGTGTCAGGAACATCTCCATTATCACACAGACAACACAAAAAAACACATCGTTATCTTCTTCTTTGATGAAATGGCAACCAGCCGGATCTCTCGGATAAGCTATTTCTGCCAATGTCAAGTATTTATAGTCTTCAAATCATAAGTCTTCAAGTCTAAGTCTTCGTCGTGATGAAATTAGTGTTAAAAAATATATAAAATATGGATGAGATGAAAAAACCGTCTTTCGAAAAAACGTACTACTTTCGATTAAACTACGGTGTGATAACTATGTGGATCGTTTTTTGGTTATTCTAAAGACGGTCGCCATTCCATCTCACTCATTTTGTCATTTTTACATTTGTCATTTAAACTACGCAAAACAACATCACCGCGGAAAACTTGACACAAACCCTATTGCAACCCGTCTGAACAGCGTGGTACAGTGGACCAAAACCTCCTTCCTAAGGAGAGGGCTGTGATAGCCTGTTGCTGATGAAGAAGAAAGAAAAAAAACTTTTTTTAGTAGGTACTTTTTAAAAACCATTTTTAGACAAATAGCGAATTTGCATAAAGTTTGAGTTGTCTCAAATTTTTTTTTTTTAGGTTCTAATGGTCTTTACAATATTTAAAAGATTTTTAGTGATAATTTTAACCCAGAAAATAATAAATAAAAAGTGAAATTCCAAACTAACTGCCAAGGCTTCCTCCTTAGTCTCAATCGCCTGTGCCCAGCGATGTGTCAGGTATACTAGAAGACCACCAGCTGATCGATCCTTACGGAAACCTTAGTACTGGTCACTAAGCAGATGGTGACCCTCTAGGTCAGTGACATGGACAGGTAAGAAAAATTAACTTCTTCCATGATTTTTATAGCCATTAAAAGTGTAAATAAGTATAAAGTAACTGAAACACTGATACTAAAGAAACGAAATGACAATGACGTCATTGGCCTTATCAAAGGCGGGCGCAAAATGGCGGCGTTTGAATAACTCAAATTTAAATTCTACTTTGTAAATTAGTTTGACTATTTTTAAAGCTTATTTATATTTTTTCCATGTTATAGAGACGTAAATAATCAGATAAAAAAAATTCTAGGCGCTATACACTTATGGTTATACTTACAGGTTTGTGATAACGTTTCGATCCCCATCCAAACACAACAACGTCAGTTCCTGGTTGCAACACTCGGTATTGAAAGTTAGCAACAGTTGGCTCATACGAACACTTTTCTTTAAAGGCTGGATTACTGAAATAATATGCCGTTTCTAATCTTGCGATAGCCAAATCATTACTTTCACATCCATGATTTAGTATGACTGATGAGCCTAAAATTATATCAAATAAAAAACTGTTTCACTCATTTCAAAAGTTGTAATGTTCGAACGTAGCCAATTTGGGATCAGTTTCACTAGCTTGGCATAACCAGTGTAATGTGAATTCTAGATGCAACAACAATCAGGCAGAGTAGAGTCATTTTGGTAGCTTGATCATAAAAAAAAAAAAAAATGATATTGAAATCCTGAATTTCCAATTAATTACTTGCAACGTTTTTGGGGTTCAGTGATTTATAATGTTAAAACTCTGTGTTTTCAAAGAAATACCGAGGCAAACCCATAATGTACTAGAATGTAGGCATAGCAAAAGTAAATTTAGAAAAAAACTCAAAGTTGACTCATTAAGTTCAAGCATTTTTTAAAACAAAACCCTGAACTTTTGGTCAAATTTTCAATACTTAAAAATAAAATCCAATCATACCCAGCATCAAAATGTCTTTTAGTACCTACCTACTTTACGCAGAGTAAAAGTTTGACTACAATCGTCGATGCAAGAGAAGGGACTTTCGAATCGGTCTTTGCATAATTATTGTGCATAGGAAGAAGGTTTTGGAAGTACGTAATAAATTAAATTAAGAATAAACTAAACAGTTTCTTTTATATACTGAAATCGACCAAAAAATACAGTTTTCTTAATTTTACCCAACTCCCATTTAAATGCTGGGTTCGCGCATAGATCGACTGGATATGGAACATCATTGGATTGCTAGTAGTGAAATGAGATTCACCTGCCGCATGCTATAACTGTAGCAAGCAGTTAATATATATTACACATTTAGTATGCGCTTCATTATCATCACCAATATCACATCGCCTTTAGCAGTCTACTGCTGAACACACCTCATCGAAAAGGAGGTTTTGATCTAACATACCACGTTGACCAGAGGGTTTGGTTCAGCGTTTGTTTCAAGCTTTCCTCTCCGTTATCTTGGTTTGCCACTACTAGGATAAACATACCTACATGTTATAATATTACAGAAATAAAAACTCACTCTTATGATAACATTTTTCAATAATGGGTTTCTTTGCTATTTCCAAACATTCTGCTTCCTTCTTATTACGTCCAACAGCGCCTGGGACATACTTATTGTAGCCTGCTATCACGTACTGAATCGGGAATATTTTCAGGCACGCAGCTGAAGTTATAACCATAACTTCATTTACAAAGAAACCACCACATATAGTGGTAGTGTCCCGCAACTCGGTTAGATTTTCATTTGACGTGTCCCAAATGATGTATACCTAAAATATAAACTTTCAGTTAACAAACAGTGTAGGAAAGAAACTTATAAATAGTTCATTTTAGTACATATGCGTCTCCTCAGAAAGGACGTGTATTGATAAAAAACAAAAACTGATTAGGATTCAGCATTAAATCTACAGGAATACACAGTAGATGCTTAACATACAGATGCTTGTGCCTCAGGGATAAGCAATCTAACCAAGTCTGTGATGGGTGACCATTTTTAACACAATAAGACCCCTTCACGCCTCAAAGTGTATGTTTAGAAGTCGGTCCCAAATGCCATATCTAAAACGAATATATTTGGTAATCGTAACGGGTAGCTGGAGCACTAAATAGTCCGACGACAGTCTTTCTGCAGAATTTGGATATCGCCGGGGCTTTGGCTGTAGACAAAATACTTTAATCGGCTTACAGAAAACGAAGAGCCTCTCAATTCGGTTGAATTTTTTCTTTGGTTTCTCCGAACTCAGAACTTTTTCTTTTTGCCTCGGAACCCCGTCATAATAACCGAGTTGTTTTATAAATAAATATTGGCTTTCCGTTTGATCTTGTGGAGGGACGGATTTCATGTCCCTCTAATACAAACTGAGGATCCTCTGACCTGGTCGAGGTCATCATACCTAGAAGGCCACGGCCCAGCAATCGATTTTGAGATGTTGCATATATGCTAATCAGCGGGAGAACTTCTATATCGCGTTTGGGGATTAGTTATATATATATGTACGGTATATTATGTTTTTGTTGCGCTGTATGTGGAAGTCGCCACAATTCCATTGTTTCCATTTAAAATCGAATGAAATAATACCAGTAGGTAAGGATGGAAATGTAGGGAATGGAAAATTCATATCATAAATCGACATAGACACGTTGAAGTCAGTGGTTTTTCAAAATCCTGCACACATCATGTCGAAGATTTTACAAAAGTATTATATTGAGTAGGTACAAATATTATGTTTTGAAATAACACTGGAGAAACGAAGATCTACGAAGAAAGTTCTGAGGATATATGATGAAAGACAGAACTTAATTACATACCACATAACTCTTATCTATCTCTTCACCGTTAACAATACGTCTTTCACATTTTGCATCTAAAACAATAAACCTAAATGAATAGATAATTTTAGCACACCTCTGAATGTTAACCCTAACTTTAATAACTATGTAAGTACATTGATATAAATAATGATTGTAGGACTGTCATGTTTGTCTGTAATCATACTCGACAGACGGGACTACCAAGTTCCTCTGAAGCTGGTAGTAGTTGTCGCTTTCGCCTGATTGCTGCAAATCCGTCTGTGTGAACATCGGTGAAAATGGCAGGAGTGCCGTACCATTAGTGCAGCCCTAACAGCTTCCTCCAGGTACGGTTGATTATGGTTGATGATTTATTGAAATACTATTATTAATATATTACTTATTGGAAAAAAAAATTGTGCTAAAAATGTATGGTTTGATCCTTGTAATATATATTGTTAACCAGGTAATTAAATAATTATACTAACTAGCAGATTTTTTGACAGTTGCTTAGTTTTTTTCAATATTTTTTATATAGTCTTCAAGAGCGTTAGATTTTTTGATCCTTTGTGTACTTTGAAACTGCAAAAAGAATTTCCACTGGCATGTTCACAATATGAGAGGTATAAGATTAATTATAGGTACTTACGAGAAAGAAGAACCAGAAGCGTCATCATAGACAGGTACATTATACGGCAAGTGTAGGCACAGAACAAACTGCATTGCGCCACACTTATGCGAAACATTGTGCTTATCAGTAAATGGTATTGTATTATTATTAATACGTGTATATTATTTGTTTTATAATGGTTTCATGTGGGTATGTGTATATTTTAAATGTTTCCGTAGTGCTTTTTTTTATTTTATTCAATAACCAAGATCTATGTCGCTACGCAGCATAGGATTATTTTCACTTCTACTTTACTGTAGGCAAAATATACAAATCTATTCATGTCGATATTTTGAATTTTTCTATTAAATTCTACATTCATCTATCAAAAGTTGTGTTGCTTGTTTTCAGCGAAATTAACATCGTGTCTTGAGATTGATAACATCATAAAGCAATACGGTAGGCTTTCTCTCTGTTTCACAAGCCCAAATGAACCTACGTGTTACTCTGTTATGATACAGAATGCATTTATGTGTATACTAGCTGTTGCCCGCAACTTTGCTCGCGTGGAAGTTGATTATATGCATTTAATTAAAACTGTGTAAAATAATGTATCAGTAATTTATTCCTGTTTTTAAACGTATTTATTTATTAATTTTTGATCATTATCCCATTTAAAAGGACTTTCATACAAACATTCGACCCATATTTCAACCCCTTTAGGAGCAGATTTCGCATAAATACTGATATAAGTATTCATCTATTTGTAATCAGAAACCTAAAAACGAAAGTTGCTAGACTGCTAAATTAAAAAAATGACGGATTTCCAAACTAACCAATATATGAAATGCCAATGCCTATTTCTCCCCTTAGGAGTAGAATATCCAGAAACGCTTAAATATGCATATTCTCGTTTTTAATTAGTAACCCAAAGATAATATTTTATGTTTCTAACTCAAAATATGACAGACTTCCGTGCAATCTTGCAACCCCCATTTCACCCCCTTTAGGGGTAGAATATCCAGAAACGCTTAAATACATATCTACTCATTTTTAATCAGTAGCCCAAAACAAAGTTTAATGTTTCAAACTTCAAAAACGACGGAATTCAAGACTAACCTTTACACGAAATGTCAACACCTATTTCACCCCTTAGGGATAGAATATTCAGACACGCTGAAATACGTATTTACTCATTTTTAATCAGCAACCCAAAAGTAAAGTTTCAGGTTTCTAAGTTAAATATGACGGATTTTGATAAAAAATTACAACTCCTATTTCACCCTCTTATTGGTAAAATATGTAGAAACGCTAAATAGATATCTAGTTATTTTTAATCAATAGCCCAAAATTAAATTTTCATGGTACTAATTTAAAAAATAACGGACTTCCATACAAACTTTCAACCCCTATGTCACCCCTTTAGGGGTAGAATCACGGAGCAAATACAAAGAGGAGATGCCCTAATGAGATTTTTGTATGAAGCAATGTGTGACAATTTGCGGGGGTGAGGGGGTGTTAGTTTACACTTTTCCATCTACCAGACAATAGCAAAACTTCTTGCATCGTTGAAGGAGTATATTTCTATGTAGTTTAGCTAGCTGACACTAGTGTGGACGTACTCAGAATTTCAAGGAGTAGTTTTTTCAAGGTCGATTTTGTAAGCATCTTGAACAAAAAACATCATTCGTAAATAATTTTGCAAAAGTGAACTTTTCTTTTCTAATAAATAACCTAAATAAAACATTGTTCAATATGTTTGGTTTACACGTTGTTTATGTAGAACAAAAATTAATATATGATGTGCAAATCTTTTTATTTAAAATATAAATAAATTTATATTTTATTTCACTTCGGAATTGGAATGCTTAAATAACGCCAATCTTAGAAAATCAACTAATCTAAATCTTAATTGAATGGTCATACCAATGTTGCCTCTAATATCCACATCTAATCACTTTTAATCTTGCCTAATTTGGGTTTAGATAATAAGTTCCTTTTTCGATTTTTTATGATTTTTCCTTGAAATGAATCACTATCATAACAACGGGAAGAACAAATATTGGTGTATTTTGTAGGAGTCCAGTTTTGCCTATTATTTTTTTGATCCATTGCTCTTCAATACTATATTTAGATGAAAATTTAGAACATTACCTGTATCCTGGTACATTGTATTATTTTAATGAATTTAAAAAAAACCGTCAAATCATCAGCATAAGTAAAACTTCTTTTTTTTTCAATATTTCAAGTAACAACTTTCAATGCAAGATTAATATAGTCGTAAATTGATAAAATATTTGGATTCTAAATACGACCCTGGACTATTTCCGTATCTTCTTATGGTATGTTTTATTAATATTCGGCTCAACGTACCATTGTATTTTTATTTCCAGTAACACAAAGTTTTGCCATCTAGTGGCGAGTAAATATAATAACATTTCAATAAAACACTAAGAGATTTTTCTAGAACTTTTAAAAAAAATAGCTAAAAAAATAACTTATAAAAGAAATATGATGCCACTTATGGTACCAGAACGTCTATCCGAGATATTTGTACAAGATATAACACAGCACTTCATATTTTTACTTGATTGTACCGAGAATATACAAGTATTACGATTTTTCGATGCAGTTCTAGAACATTGACGTTAATAGTATAATTTGCTAGTTGCGTCAACTGCGATGACGTCGAGGTCTGTATTTTGTCACGGGGGTGATGCGCTTATGCCATCTCCTCTTTGTATTTGCTTCGTGGGTAGAATATCCAGAAACGCTTAAATACGTCTTTGCTCTTTTTTAATCAGTAATACATGAATAAAGTTTCATGTTTCTAACTTAAAAAATGACAAACTTCCATACAAACTTTCAACCTCTATTTCACCCCTTAGGGGTAGAATATCCAGAAACACTTAAATACGTATCTACTCATTTTTAATCAGTAGCCCGAACACAAATTTTCATGTTTCGAACTTAAAAAACGACGGACTTCCAGACTAACCTATATGCAAAATGCCAAACCCTGTTTCATCCCTTAGGGGTAGAATATTAATAAACGCTTAAATAGGTATCTACTCATTTTTAATCAGTAGCCCAAAAATAAAGTTTCATGATTCTTACTTAAAAAATAACGAACTTTCATACAAACTTTCAACCCCTAATTCACCCCCTAGAGGTAGAATACCAAGAAACGCTTAAATACGTATTAACTCATTTTTAGTCAGTAGCCCAAAAACAAAGTTTCATGTTTCGAACTTCAAAAATGACGGACTTCCAGACTAACCTATATGCGAAATGTCAACCCCTATTTCACCCCCTTAGAGGTTGAATATCCAGAAACGCTTAAATACGTATCTACTGTTTTTTAATCAGTAGCACGTAAATAAAGTTGCATTTTTCTAACTTAAAAAATGACGAACTTCCATACAAACTTTCAACCCCTATTTCACCCCCTTAGGGGTAGAATACCCAAAAACTCTCAAATACGTCTCTACTCTTTTTAAATCAGTAATACATAAATAAATTTTCATGTTTCAGGATTCAAAAATGACGGACTTACAGACTAACCCATGTACTTAATGTCAACCCCTATTTCACCCCTTAGGGGTTGAATATTCAAAAACGCTGAAATACGTGTTTACTCATTTTTAATCAGCAGCCCAATAGTAAAGTTTCAGGTTTCTATCTTAAAAAATGACGGACTTCCATACAAACTTTCAACCCCTATTTCACCCCCTTAGGGGTAGAAATTCCAAAATTCCTTTCTTAGTGCGTGTCTACTCAATAAAAGGATGCTACTCACGAAATTTCATAGCCCTAACTATCATAGTTTACGCTCGGCGATGATGAATCAGTCAGTCAGTCAGTCAGGACTTACTATTTTATAAGTATAGATGAAATTCGGAGTGTTTTGTTTTCATTGACAAGCTTACGCTAAGAACTTATATTCTTAGTGACAGGTTTATTTGAATGTGAATCTAAAATCAGTACGTGTATCGTCCCGGAGAAAATGGGATTGCTTTGTATCGGAAAAAGACGTTATGGCTGCTTCCCTCCGTTCGATGAAAGGGCCATCGAACGGAGGGAAGCAGCCATGACGCCTTCTTCGTCTGTTGCTTTATGGGTAACATTACAATCCTACCATTAATATCGGTAAACAACATCATTAACGGTTCTTATTAGTCCACATAGGCCTCTCCTCAGAAAGGAGGTTCTTTCAATATATTTACACCCAATTGGACTTAATGTCCAAACTACTTACCTACACGTTGTCTTCAAAAGTGGATTATGCTCAGGAGTGGCTCTCCGTACGAAAGTCTTATGAACACGGTTGAGGGCTAATTGCTTTCCCCCCTCTCCACCCCTATTACATAAGTTTCTTTTTTTAATATTTTCGAACATCTAAACACACAACGCCAACCAGTCCCAAGCTAAGCAGAACTTGTGTTGTGGGTACTAAGACAGCCGATATATATACATGTATACTTTTCTTGTAAATACCAACATATTAAACCTAGAAAACACGCAAACTCCAAAACAAACATTAAATGGAACAAACGTTTTGCTGATCTGAACAAATATTTGGTCCGACCCGAAAATCGGACCAGAGACTTCCAGCACAGCAGTCGCTAACGCTAAAACTGGCGTCAACGAGGCATAGTGGAAACAAAATAGTATTAACGTCACCAAAATGTAGGCCTTTAGTATGTCTATGAGGTAGAAAGAGACGTATTGACCATCCGGAAAACAGAAAAGTAGAATAATTTATTATACTTGTAACTTATCCTGCCAAAATGACTCTACTCTGTCTGACGGAAAGTATAAGCAGAATCCAAGAGTGGTGGTCACCATACTCATTGCAGACAATGCAACAATGCAGCATGGTGACCAACACTATGACGGCCTGGTGAGTCTTCTGCATCATTGGGCCTCCGGTCTCGCACTCACCAACGAAACACGATAGCACGAACGCTGTCATTTTAAATTGATCTTCTGTGCTCAGGTAGTATCGCCCCGGTCGAGCCGGCCCGTTCGTGCTGAAATCAGCATGCTTCTACTACCTTGTACCTACTACAAATTTCAGGAAATTCCCTGGAACCGGAACGAAATTCCCCGAAGTCGAGGTGTAACATTGGTGGGGCCAAAGAGTCGTTGAAGGGTGTTTAGTCCAGAACCATTCAATTGAACCAATGTCATAAGTCCAAAGGCTTCCGGTTTCTTTCACCAAATCGTGAGACTACCTTGTCTACCAACGCTGCATCTTCCGGTACGCCATCGCCACTCAAGAACTTTATGGCCCCATTTCTGCGAGCAATGCACCCCGCCCACTTAAGTTGGATGCGGGCAGTACATGACCGGTTGTTCTGGAGGAACTTGGAGAAAGTCTATGAGCATTGAACGTCTTTTGGTTAAGATGAATGTGATAAATAAAACAAATATTTAAATGTTTTCCTTGTTTTATTATCTCAGGAATTGTTTTGTTTTTATATTAATATAATATCATAGTTTCATACAGTGAATACATGTCAGCGGGTAATGACGAATGCACGACCTGGTACCAAACCAACTGCTCCATATACAAACTTCACAACAAATGTACAATATTGTTTAAAATAATAAGATATGAAAATAAACTGTCATTATTTAGCCCATTGAATATTTTGATATAAAGAAATGGACTTATGTAATGACCATGAAAGTTGGTATAAAGATTATAAATTCTTCAAAAATGTAAGTAGCAATAGAAATAGAGAATGTCGCAGCAAAACGTAGGCATAAAACGAAAGGAAATGAACGTGTTAGGTCGTGTTGTGTGCACCTACCGCCTACTCGACAATCAACCTCGGAGTACATACATTAGTTGGTCGTACACGCTATATTAATACAAACGTACACAACTTTTACTTTATATTATATAATATAAACATTTATTTATTACAGTATTTACCTATTACAATTTACTATTCTTGCATTTTACTAGAACAAAGTGCTTTAAACAATTAGTATATGTATTATTTTTATATAAGCTTAATTTTGAACAGGAATAAATCAGTTATATTTTGTAAAAAAAAATTGTATAGTACAAAAATGCAGTCATATGTTCGCACAAATTAAAAGCAGAGACGCTCATCACTTACAGTACCGTACAGTCGATATAATATGGTCACAAGGACACAATATAGCTCTCATCAGAACTCTGGAAAAGTGATCGACATTTTTTCATTATATATTTCAAGGATAAGAACATTTTATATTGCCAGTTTCAATCCGCATATATCGCTGCGTTTCACGAGATAAGAACAATTCTACAATCCCTTCATGTTCTGTGTCAAAACATACATATACGCTACACTACAATCGATTTTTTGACATAACATGAAGGCCTCCATATAATATAGGTAAAAATACAGACGTACAATGCTAAATCACAAGAATTTATTTATTATAAGATAGTTATTGTACCGTCAGAACAATCTTTACACATCCCTCGATTAACAGAACAAATTGATATGAAGTTGTACTATAACAATGGATATTTTCTAGAACAATATATATATATTAGTATACGATAAACTTCTATTCAACTTTACGATAAATACGATCAATTTATTACGACGATATTATCTGCACAATTTGAATAAATAAACCCAACAAATATACAGTTAATACATAAATAATTTGTAACACACCCAACACAACGAACATCACCATACATTACAACCAGAAAATATCATTATAATTCGTTTTGCAGCGGTAAAGAACACATGTTTCACAGAAACAGCAAGGAATAATACACATTGAAAATATTATTACATATTCGTTGCACATACAAAAAGCTGTGAACATCGCTAATTACGGTAGCGATACATCGATTCGACGAAACTTTACACGCGATAAATATTCATCACAATAGTTACAACAACAATGGAATTCGATCGGGGTGTCTACATTTATACCTACTACAACAATATACCTCTCGCTCTATTCCTACGCTATACTCTTCACACTCTCCAACAATGAACCGTCGAGCTCTGTGGTCTCTCAATGTTTCAATAACCGAAGACTAAGCTAATATCGATATTACACAGTTCAACTGAAGCATTCGAATGTTTCACGTAAACTTTGAGTGTGATTGGAGAACAAGGCGCGCGGTACCGACCTATAATACTGAACGGTTACAGGCAGCATGAGCGTTTGAAACAGATGGTAGCATCTCTATACTAAATTGATTGATATTTTTTTTATATGAAAATGTTTGCCAAATAAATATTGATCATGGAACTGACGCGTTCTTAAATATTTATTTATAAAGTGTCTTAGTCCCGCGCACCGTCACTACCGACTTAAGCTTAATACTAACCTGTATTTATCAAATTTTACTTTTATTTATAGCTTTTAAATACACATATACACATCAACGATGAGATTTAAAGTTTTTTTTTCTTATATAAACGGCTATCACTGAAAGTTGGTTTATAATGTATACTTGATAACAGACAAGGATCGACTGAACAGCGCGGGCTAGACTGTGAAGTAAAGATAACTTGAAAACGTATATAGAAAAAAGTATATAAAAGAAAAAGTATCGGCATAGCGTTATATATTAATATCAATAAATTGAAGACGTTTAATCATTATCTACATATTATTTATAGAGACGTCCGCGCGGTTCGTCGAGCCACAAACAACAGCGCCTAAGAAAGAGATAACAACATTAGGATATACCTACCCATAAACACATCAGTTGTAGTAATGTACCATTAGTTTACAATTACACCATTAATTTATTCTATCAACTATCAATAGCTTGCAGAGACATTCAAACATACCTACACACAATCAAGTCATAAGTATTTATACGCGGTATAGCTTTTTTCTTTGGACAAATGTCTCGGCAAGCCTGCGTACTATAATTATTGTAACGGAGGTGACGCATTCGGCCCGTGCGCACTCAAGCAACATGTTTGCTACACAGCTAAATCAAGCAACGTGAAATTACTACCATATTGGTAGGAATATTTATTACTAGCAACAATGCAATTATTTGAATTTCGATATAGTGATAATCGTAACTTATATAGATTTTTTAAAATGGAAAGTTCTTTATTAAGAGTACTAATTTGACGAGGACTTCAACCGCTTATAAATATATTTGATAGCAAGCAGTGTACATTACCGACAACACATAGGAAAGGCACTACCGAAGAGAAAATGATTCGCCCCAAATACATTTTCTTAATTAAGTTTTTAATCCTTGTTGTTCTTCAACTAATACATTTGACAGACGTAATCACTCGTAAAACAACTTTTGAGCTTACTCTCTCAATACACAAAGTACAGGTGACCGTTCGTTTTCACCCTACATCCCACCAGGTGATATTCAACAACATGTCGGAGTTAAAAAAGCTTCGTACGTACATAACCCGCATACAGTATACTGCAAACATTATAACGTAATAAAAATTAGATAATTATTAACATATTATACGATCTTCATTGCACAAACGTTTAGTTGCACTTTGACATACATACATACATTGGAAATTTACAAACAATCATACATCTACAATTATACAAAACTTGCACTGTGGCATTATTTTAACTGTCCATCACTTATTTCTTGAAAAATTTACCTCGATATATTCCAAAGTAAGCACTGATCATAGAAACTTTTGTGGTTTCTTTCTAGCAACACTGTCCAGGTAAGTCATTCTTTAATAAATTACTACCACGTTTAATGAAATTATAATAATATAAATTATATTTAAAATAGAATTAACCAACATCACACTATGAGTTGATTTATTTTTGTACAAAATGAACATTAAAATTACTGATAAACGTAAAATCATGTATGTGTTATTAGTGTGTCTATGGCAACACCTTAACTATCTACCTTGATTAATTCGGAAGGAAGTGCAAGTAGCCTTCTTTGGGTCCGATCCTAAACGTATTAACCTGGTCGAGGAGTCGGTTACCTTTGGATTTCACGAAGGGGATCTCGCTGACCCAAACATTAACCCTGGTAAAGAGAGGGGTGGTAGCCTACCAAGGCAAAACCGTTGAAAATAGCAGAGTCAACGTTTTCAACACTCAAGATGCAGCATTAATAATTGGTATTTTAGAAAATTTTATATTAGAACCAACATTTACTTATTTAACTTTTCATTGGTGATTTTGTGGGTCTCTGGACTACTGTCACATGAGTTAGAAGTTATAAACAACCCATAATGTCCCACTGTTGGGCTCGGGTCTCCTCTCAGAAGAAGGTTAGAAGTTAGTTGATAATAAAAAAAAGGTCCTTGATAAATGCAACAAATACCCAGAAGTCACAAGATTCCAGTTGTTGTTCCGTTCTTGAAACCCAGTCTGAAAACTGTGCAGCTCCTCACCGCTTTCATCACTCTGTTTTTGTTGTTTTTTATTTTTCTTTTATACTCATAACAAATGATTTTCATGAATGAATGAAATTGAAGCCTCAGTCTGCTATTAAAACATCACAACATACCAAAACATTATCAAGAAAATGTAATTCGAACTTTTTACTTGATTACAACATTAAAGATGAGGAAAGTATTTTCTATCTTCTGTTTTACTGTTGTTCTTTGGTTGGTCGTATGTCTTGGCAATATATGAGAAAAATAAATCTATTGTTTTGTATAAAAATTTATTTTCCAGATGGCAAGTTATGATAAGTTGGGTTCATTGCTAGTCTCCTTACAATATGCGCGAGAAAGACATATATTGTGGTCTACCTAATGCATGATAAACACTAACTTTAGCATACTAATAAATCTCATAATTTACAATATCGAGAATTCACTCTTAGGTTTTTTAAAAGTGAATTTCTTAACTACACACTATTGATATGACCCAAAATGAGTATCACCCGGGTAATATCTATAGTGCCCGTATAATGATAAATTAAATACTAACAGACTATACAAAGTGAAGAAGCTATTAGGCCTCATTGCAGACAACAATATATTACAAGTTTATATTAAATTTATTTATAATTAAGTTTATCGCTGTGGTCATAATAACACTAGCTATTTTGCGGAGTGACCGACAAATTCAAACCATATAAACAAAATGCACGAAATGCAACTCGACAAGAAATAGTTGATTATTATAAGCTAATGATTGTAGTTTAATTATTCAATCAATTAAAAGGATTACACTTTATAATACTGTGTACATTGATCGCGAAAGCCGTATTCGCGTTATATCTGGTCATTTTACAAAATAACCGGTGTTATCTAAGTTTCTACACTATACACGCCCAGACTCCACGTTTTGATCGAGCCCCCAACAATGCAATATTGAAATTGACTAGTGAAACAATTTGAATTTTTGTTGCTATTTGTACAGTCGTAGTATCATTATTGGTTATTTTCTCTATAATCTCGTTTTTTAACGAATTAAAAAAACTTTTTATACAAAATGATGTTTAAAAATGTTTCAGTACAGGCAATAATGAACCATTTTCAACACAGACTGTACAATATAACAACATCTATAATAACATTAATCATTTAAAATGAGATAGATATGCATTATTTGTTTTTTTTTACTTAATATCAGCTGAAGTTCATACCACCTAGTGGCTATGCCTCATTTGGAATGCAAAACAATTAAACAATAGACAAATATCAATGTAAATATATACTAGGTTTAAATAAAGAACGGAGATAAAATTTCGTTATTTTTTACTTTATATTTTTCATTGAGCATAACTATATGGGCCCGTTTTTTGTCGTATCAACTAAAGAGTATATTAGTATAAATATCTTCTGAGTCACCAAATATCACATAGCTCTTTGTTCGGATAAATGGGACATAAATCATAAGATATAAAAGTCTTATATATTTTTATAAATATTTATATGATACATCATTTATTACACGACTGAAGACCACGACCATCTCGTAATAAACCGGACGAGTTCAAATGCAATAACGAAAAAGAACCTTACTGCACCGAATGAGCGACAAAAATCCCATACTGACAGCATACTAGTGACGTCACTTTTCTTGCCTCGAAATGGCAAGAGCGAGCTGTAATTCGGCGTCTTCCCGCCGTCTTCTTTCTTCTGCTTCTTCCTGTAACCGTTTTGATTCAGAGTTGGCCCACGCCCACTGCTGCTCTTCGGTGGGTATCACCTCAGCGCTGCGAGCCTCTAAAGCAACTTTTTTCTTTTCCTTTTGTTTTGTTCGGCCGATACCGCCTATCGTATGGACCAATGATCTCGCATATTTGACAGGTTTGGGTGATTTTTCTTTTTTAGGTAGCGTGCTCGAAGGCCATGTTTCGTTTAAGTTTTTATTGTTGTCAGACGAGCCAAAGTCTGCCGCCCAATTGTCAGATTTATTCGCCCAATTGTCGGTTTTCCAATCATTATTGGACGTGTTAATATTTTTAGTCGAGGCGTCTGTGGTCCACGCCTCAGACTTTTGCGTGGCGGGTTTGGCCCATGCGTCATCGGTGGCCCAGTTGTCGGTAGGCCATGCTGCCCAGGAATCGTTGTTGTTAGCTGGTGGCGCTGTAGGTGTGGTTTTAGGTGGTTTGAAATCAGACCGCGTCGCGAAAGGATCGTAGGCAACAGGGGGAGCGGAAACTCGACCACTTCGTTTGTCGGGTAACGTTAAATTTCCATTGATATTAGAAGACGGTGAGAAGAAGTCGTCTGTCTCGAAGCCAGCCACGGAGGTCGGTCTACCGAAGGGGTCGGCTTTTTTCGGATCGTTGACATCAGCGAAGGGATCCTCAATGTTGAAGGGGTCCTCGTATCTGTAGTCTTTGAAGGGGTCGTCGGCGAAGTCCATGGAGCGGTCGACAGTCTGGGCCGACACAAGAGTGAGTGAGACGAGGTTAGCTAGTGGCGTGGGTGGGAGAGAGACAGAGAGTACGCACGTGTGAGCCGAGCCTCCTCCGCGTCCGCTTAGCGCTGCAATGTGGGGACAAGCACACGAGCAGTGGTTAGCATGTTAGTGGACAGTGGTACATGATATATGAAACGTCGGATTATGTCACCTCACTACAACTAAACAGTCAGTCTCATATTTTGATCAGCTGTGATTTTTTTTTTTCTTGATAAAGTCTATTTTATAATATTTTTCTTGCTCTATCGTGTTGATACATTCAAAAATTGTCTACATCAACCATTTCTATTAATTGAAATCATCATTGCGAGCAACATTCCTCTACCCTATTATTATGAACTACAAAATCATTTACAATTTTCTAGTTTTCCCGCTTTAGCCTTGTGAAATGACATAATTCATATTATTAATCACCATAGGTTTATATACATTACAGTTATTAAGGTATTAGTAAAAATAATGTGAAATTAAATAGATAATAAATAAAATAATAAGAAAAAGGAATGGGTCGGGCGTGTTTGTGTTACAAGCTTTAGCATGCAAACATTGCAATAGTAGCTATTGGCGAATTACATTGAGTTGATTAATATGTTTGATGTATAGATAGATACACGAACTAAGGACTCCTAAAAATATGGGAACTAATATAGATATAATAAAAATACAAAACCAGTATATAGTGTAGTGTTGTGTAGTGTTGTGTAGTGTTACATAGTGTTACGTAGTGTTGCGTAGTGTTACGTAGTGTTGCGTAGAATTGCGTAGAGTTGCGTAGTGTTGCGTAGTGTTGTGTAATTTAGAGTAGTATAGTTTTGTGTAGTGTAGCGTAGTGTAGTATAGTTTTGTGTAATGTAGCGTAGTGTAGTATAGTTTTGTGTAGTGTAGCGTAGTGTAGTATAGTTTTGAGTACTGTAGCATAGTGTAGTATATTTTTGTGCAGTATATCGTAATGTAGTTTAGTTTTGAGTAGTGTAGCATAGTGTAGTATATTTTTGTGTGGTGTATCGTAATGTAGTATAGAGTAATATAGTGTTGAGTAGCATAGTGAAGTGTTGTGTAGTGTGTATAGTGCCTGACTATGCGTCTGTATAATAATAACTTGAGACATGTTACGCACGCTTATTTGAACCCAACACAGGTTGAGACAGCATCTCACCGCATATGTGAATAATGTGCTCTAGAAACCATGATCCAAAATATTGCTTGGTTGGAGTCTAGATAGGGTAGGTGTAATAATACCCAGAGGCTAAGGAACTAGCGCTATTCTAAGCAAATGTGAACATTAAACCAGTCATTGATTCAGATATCTATAAGAAATTCAACTGTATTTCAATCTAAAAAGACTTACTATGTAAATATTAATAAGGTACCATGAAATTCCATTCCGTTTTATTTATTAATTAGGGATAAACAAGAAGGTCTAATGGTTGTGACAATCGCCGTTCATGAATATTTACAATTTTAAGAGTGATAAAGGCGTTCCCGTTCTTTGGATCCCTACCCTTCTGAGTTGAGAGAACCAAGGGGTAAGAGGGCGGGGAGGGGCGTGGTCTGTAGTTTTTATTACATGCTTCTAGTAACTTTATTTATCCAATGAAAAACAATAAATTAATGGCTTCACACCCGTTTTCTGAGCAGCACTGGGTGCCACTAACGTGGCTAAGACATGAGTGCGATTTAAATTTGTAACTTAAATTACATGCGTTCAATAGTCTATCATAGTTACCTATCTTTCTATTAGCTTTAAACGAGCAATCGTTGTATATATATAATCTGAATTTCGTAACCGGCTCTAACGTTTTTTATGAACTTTGGTATGCTTCGGGGGCTATAAATCAATCTAGGTAATATTCACTTTTTGAAAATATACCAAAAATACCAAACAAAACTCGATCATCCAGGTACCACAGTACACATATACAATATTTTAAATAGAGCTGAGGACCACACATATACTATACTATTTTTTATTGCTACAGCAAACATATAATTATAGTAAAAAAAAATGAAACATGCAAATGAATATAAGATGAGAGAGTGAATGAAAATAAAATGAACGAATGAATGAAAAAATTGGTTGCGTGTTGCTTGATACCAACATTACAGCGTGAGCATCGTGAGGATGGCATAGACAAACACAGAGAAAGTAAAATATATTGCTTATTGGTGAACGGGCGCTCTCTGGTATAGACAATTATTTTAGAATGTCAAAAAAGAGATCTTTCTAAGGAGTGGCTTATGTCCAGGAGTGGACTACTAATGACTAACGACAATAATGCATACACGGTAAATAGTTTACGTTGTAAAGTTGCACTCACACAGGCTTCGGTTTAGACAAAAATTAAGATATTTAATCAGTGCTCTCAAAACATTTAAACGAATTTAAGCTATGTGTATTGATTTTAACGATAATTTAAAAACTATTACATTCTTAAATATACTATTACCTATGTTTTTTTAAATATTTGAGCATTAAAATATCATTGCTGCCTCTATCAGTCGACTGCTTTACATAGGCATCTCCTTGGTAAGGAGGTTTTGGCCACGCCGTTATGACAATCAAAATATTAAAGTAATTAAACATAATGTCTCCCTATTACCAGAAAGCGACGCGAGAGTGACATTTTATGTATGGAGGGTAGAGGTAAGGAGAACCAAATTTTATGGGTGGATACGTGAAACGTGTCCGACAAACATAACTAAATAATAGTTCGAGAACCGACCACGGTGGCGCTAGAGTGAGAAGAGAGAGTCAGATAAGTTTATCGTTTTAATTGTGTTTTATAAATTTAAAACTTGTAGTAACATCTTTATTAGGCGCGCCATTGCAAAGCGGAAGCCTTTTCTCATTTGATTATTTTTTCTAATTCTCTAAAATTTATAGTCTTGCTACAGTGGCGTCGCCTATTTGATACTTTTTAGCGGACACTTTTCTATCCTAGAGATGGTACTCTTTTTCTCTACCCTCCATAATTTTATGAACAATGACATAAAAAAACAAAAAAGCAAAGGAATCACAATAAAATGCCATTCTCTAAACTATATTATGTTTACGTACATTTTACTTTCTCTGCAGCAAAAAAAAAGGTAAAATTAAAAAACTTTGGCCTTTCAGGGTCTATTCTTCGGGGTCATCATGCGGCTACACAATCGGACCGGGGGTAAAATAAACATCAAATAATCAGATAAAAATTAACAACAATCTGAAAATAAAATATTAGCATTTTTTTCCTATTTCCTTTTATTATCTGGTTGAGATATTTCGTTTTTGCTTTTGAATTTTAGTTAGTTGATACACAGTGGAAGTAAAGTCATAAGAACACTGCAAATTTTTATTTGTTTTTTTTTGACTACTTAAAAAAAAAAAGGTTTTTTTTAATAAGTTTTCGTATGGCCTGAAACGTTAAGAATTCGTCTTTTGACATCTGATTCCAAACTAAGCAGAGCCTATTCCTTATTTTTCTTTTTTAAAATAACAGCTCCTGTGTACTGAGGAATAAATCCTGGGTGTTTTGAGTGTGTCTTGAGACTGCATCAGCTCAAGAACATGAATAACTCCAGTCACATTAACCTTTCCATTACCAATGAATGATATTATATAATAAATGATACTAGATATTTCAACCAGCTTTTTAAAACAACAATTTAGTACAACTCTGAACTGAGAAAACATTTAAACAATAACAATTTAGTGTGTTGTAAATATGCATTCACATAAAATTGATTTGATTTGATATAACTGTTTGTATGTTGTAAAGTTTTATGTCCTATATTGATATATTGCTATTATTATATGGGAAATATTTTGTTATTTGCCGTTTTTAAGGTAGTTTTATTATATAACCTAGTAAATTTTTTAGCGTTCTGCATTGTTAACATTTTTATGTGTTTCAAGTATGTTATAACAGATGTTTAGTTAAAAAGATTATTAATAATTTGGTTAATAATAAATAATTATGTAAAAGTAATATTAAAGGGAGCCAATATTTCGTTTGTGTTTTTATATAAATGGAACATTAAAATTTAATCAATGAAATCTGTGAATGCATATTTAAATAGGATCGCTTTCTCTATTTATTTTTACATTTAAAACTCCATAGTTAAATTAGAGAAGTTTTTATATTTAAAATTTTACTTGAAAATAAATTATCAGAATTCTATTAATCACATATGTAATCCAAACTGAATATAATGTAATATTCATTTGTTTATACAACGTAAACATTGTTCATATGTATACGGTAGTTTAACTAATTAAACTTTACATCAAAAAATTAAACTGTATCAAAGAAAAAATGACCACAGACTAAGTTTTTCAATTACATACAAATAGAGAACACGAGCCTAAACACAAGATTAAGTCGCGCCATATATGAGGTGCGGTGTGCGCGTACCTTGTGCGGGGGCGTGGGCCGCGGCGGCGCGGGGCGCGGCGGCGGGGTCTTGTGCTGCTTGGGGGGCAGCGCTGGACCCCCGCCACCCCCACCACCCCCACCACCACCTCCACCCGCCACCGGCGCGTGCAGCACCGCGAAGGGGTCTTCCTCCCACGCCACCTGCGGTACGACACCCCTCTTATACCCACGTCTTGTATGCGTCTCCGTAACATTGTAAAAACCAACACATTATAATCTACCTAGCGAGATTGCAAACTATCGATAGATTGTCAACTGTGATGTACTACTTACGGGCGTCATATTGTCAACTGTCCCTGATTGGTCGGTTTTACAGAAGGCCGTTCAACGGCCATAGAGTTAGATTAGAACTTCTTCAATTAATCACAAATTAGTAAGCAGTATAGTTGTAATATTCGATTTAAGGAAGGAGACAGGTATCTATTTACGATACAGTCGTCTATCCTATTCGACTCCGATTACCTCCTTCAGTTAGAAATACAAATGGCGGATGCGACTGTTTCCAATACCGCGTATATACAAGTCATAAAATAATGTAAAGTGTTTACAGTACAGAAATTGAAGATTTACTTTCGACAATTAAAAAAAATTAACTAAACAAATTCAGTTCACAAAATGTATCTGCATTAACCAAGATAATGAATTCTTCCTTCAGTTAAAATTAATAAAAAACATTTACAACCTCACCGGAAGAAACTTTTTTTTAAGTCTTTTAGTGTCGAGAAGTTGGTATAAACAAAATAAAGATTATAAAAATAATTAATAACGATTTAAAAACGTACGTCATTAGCCTTTGTGGTATGGTCTTGCGACGCAAACGCGTCTCCAGCGAAGGGGTCCGCGTTCGACGCGAACGGGTCCGTGCCGAAAGCGTCCTGCAACCGACGTTATACTCTATCAACTCTCTTTTTTACATAACTTACATTTACACGCGGCTTCGCTCACGCAGTCTTCCATCCCTTGTTTTACCCCCTTAGGAGTGGAATTTAAAAAAATCCTTTCTTAGTGTACACTTACGTTACATAAAGAACCTACATGCCAAATTTTAGAATTCTAGGTTTAGCGATTTGGGTTATGCGTTGATCTCTGGGTATATCAGTCACCTTTCTCTTTTTATATATATAGATAGATAGATAATAACACTACTCTCATAAACATCAGACAGATGACTTAGTGTGAGTTTATTTCCCCTTAGCTCAATCGTCACGGCGAGCGCCTTTGGCATTTCGATGGATAAAGCGTTTAGTGTAGACTAATCGCAAAACCGAACGTAATCTCCATTTCCAGATCAGATTATCTCTGGCATTCTTTTTCGGATATATATATTAATCCACTCGCCATACATTTTAGTGCAGTTTTCATCTATGGAAAGCATCATTCACGTAGAAATTTTAATGTATAATGTACACATCATCATCATTATCAGCTCTTGTATCCATAGGCCTCTTCCAAGGAACACCACAGAGCCCGGTCTGTTGCTTTCTACACCCAGTGACCGCCACTCCCCTCACGCAAGTCGTCCCGTCCCGTGGCCAGAGGGAGTCCCGCACTACGTTTTCCAAGACGCGGTCGTCACTCCAGGACACGTTACTCCAGCGGTTATCTGTTCTGCGACATTGACCAGCCCGTCGCCACTTCGATGTACCAACTTTCAGAGCTATGTGGGTCACTTTCAATATTACAAATATACATATTACACTAATACCTTATTAACATTGATTACATAATAAATTTGTTTAACGAGTTTTCATTAGGAAGAAAATTGGTGGTTATTCGGTATACGATTTTTATGGCCGAGAATCGAACCAAGGACCATACCATGGCAGAGGCAAATGTCCAGTAGTGGACTTCGATAGACTGATAACGATTATAAGATAACTGAACCTCAGACTATTTTCAAGTTCCGTGGGGTTCTTTATCAAGGGGTAACACGGTCTATGAAAATATCAGTCGGAAGTATCGAACCTGTGCGCTGAGGCCCCCGGCGGGTGCGGCGTGTGCGGCGGTGGCGGGGGCGAAGGGGTCGGCGGGGGCGCGCGCTCCGAACGGCTCCGCGCCGAAGCCGCCGCTGCCCGCGAAACCGTTGCGACTTGCGAACGGGGACTCCTCCTGATATTAATAAAAAAAATCGATTTCAAGAACTGGACTAAATTGAAATGAGACCACATGGGACGCCTCAAAATCGGTTCACCCAATCCACCCACCCAAAAAGTTATGAGATAACAAACGTAAAAAAATACAATCAAATTGAGAACCAACTTCTTTTTTCAAGTCGTTTAAAAATAGCTTTGCGTTATACCAATACAATATTGAATAAAACATATTCATTATAAGCTTCTTCGTATGGCTCCATCCGCGTATATGTCTTTTATCTTATTATTTAATTTGTATAACATTTTTACATGTCAACATTTGGTCTGACTTAGGAATCGAACCCGAGACCTGCAGCGAATGACAGTAGATTAGTACATACAAGAGCGTCACTCGGCGTGGCCCCCCTCACGACTCTCTCCAGGTGCTCAGCGGTGTGTTGTGGCTGCAGCTGCAGTGTGGTGTGGGGGACGGCCCCAGACCCTGCCAGGGCTTCAGCCGCCTCTTCCAATATACGATACTGCTCTTCAAGATGGGATATTTTTATGTTTGCCTGTAATCACAAAAAAAATCTTAATTTAGTCGTGGGAGAGCCACGCTTCCGCATAAATGGGTCGGCTCGACCGGAGTGATAGCACGGCCTCACAGAAAACCGGCGTGAAACAGAGCTTACGCTGTTTTTCACCGAGTGAGTGAGCATACCGGAGGCCCATACCCCAACCCCTTCCCACATCCCTTTCCCCATTCCTCAATGGTCAGCAACGCACGCCTTTGGTGAGACGAGTGTACATGGGCGGCGTTATTCGCTTACCAGCAGGTGATACATCTGCTCGTTTGCCCCGTCTAATCCATAAAAAAACTAAAATAAAAAAATGTAAGTATCCTAACTAATATTATAAATGCGAAAGTAACTCTGTCTGTCTGTCTGTCTGTCTGTCTGCTACTCTTTCACGCCAAAACTACTGAACGGATTTGAATGAAATTTGGTATACAGATATTCTAGACCCCGAGATAAAACATAGGCTACTTTTTATCGCGAAAAAGGAGTTGTAAGGGGTTAAAAGGGGGGGGGGGGGAAGTTGTATGGGATTTCATAATTTTTAAAGATAAAACCATGAAACTTTATATTTAAGCACTTGATAAAAAATAATAAAACATTTGTTCTAGCGTTTTTGAAATTTCGACCCCTAAGGGGTGAAATAGGGGTTGACATTTCGTACATAGGTTAGTCTGGAAGTCCGTCATTTTTTAAGTCTGAAACATGAAACTTTATTTATGTGTTACTGATTTAAAAAGAGTAGAGACGTATTTGAGCGTTTCTGGGTATTCTACCCCTAAGGGGTGAAATAGGGGTTGAAAGTTTGTATGGAAGTCCGTTATTTTTTAAATTAGTGCGAAAAAACTTTAATTTTGGGCTATTGATTAAAAATGACTAGATATCTATTTAGAGTTTCTGCATATTTTACCCCTAAGGGAGTGAAATTGGGGTTGAATTTTTTTATGGAAATCCGTCATATTTAAGAATACATAGAAATAAGAAAGGTGAAACTTTACTTTTGGGTTGCTAATTAAAAATGAGTAAATACGTATTGCAGCGTTTCTGAATATTCTATCCCTAAGGGGTGAAATAGGGGTTGACATTTAGTACATAGGTTAGTCTGGCATTACGTCATTTTTCGAAATAGATGAATACTTATATCAGCATTTATGCAAATTCTGTTCCTAAAGGGGATGAAATATGAGTCAAATCTTTGTATGAAAGTTCTTTTAAATGGGCTATTCATCAAAAATAAAAAAATACGTTCAAAAACATGAATAAAGTACTGATACATACTTTTACACAGTTTTAAGTAAATACATATTATCAACTTCCACGCGAGCAAAGCCGCGGGCAACAGCTAGTAGTATATATGTAACGCGTTACGGCGCCAGTCTGTCTGGCTTCCCTTTCTCTCTCGCACACGGCAGCGCTAGGCAGGCTCCTCCTCTCTCACTCTAACCCACAGCGCTAGCCGTAAATAGTTTAGTTATGAGTTGTGTCGGCCGCCCCGAGACGCTGGTGTGCAGCTCACCTGGCTGACGGCGAGCACGGTCTTGCGCAGCTGCGCCGTGATCGCCTCGGCCTCGGCCTCCGCGTCCGTCACCTCGGCCTGCAGCGCGCGCTCCTTCTCCCTGAGCGTGAGCGCGGCGGCTCGGCGCGCGGCCAGCTCGGCCTCCGTCTCGGCCGCCGCCGACTCCTGCGCAGACACCTGTGCGCGGAGCTTCTCCACCTAACACACGTCAATAACACTTACACTAACACTGTCATACTCGTTTACGGGGAAATATACATAAGTATATCTACAACATATCAGCAAAATTGCAGAAGAAAGCTCAATGTATCAAAACATCTATCTGTACTAATCGTAGTCAGAACTTTAATTGCGAGGTGCAGGATTACTAGTTATCATGTAGTTCGGCTCGTTGTCATGAGATGGCGCTGGCATAGTTTTGTTGTTTTTGGACGTCACAACCAGGTTCAGGTAAGTTTATTTTAATTGAGATATTATAACATTTTAGAAGCAATAGTTTTTTTGACGACTATTACTAACAGGATGCTTTTCCTATTAATGGTTTACGGTTATGATTTCATCCTTACTTATGTAACCAAAATAATTATTATATATCTAAAATTAAAACGTAATACAAAATTTGAACAAAAAAACCAACTTCAAAAACTGGACAAAATTTAAATGGGACCACGCGGGAAGCACCACCTTTCAAATAAAAAAGGAATCATCAAAACGGTTCACCCAGTCGAAAGTTCAAAGGTAACAAACATAAAAAAAAAAACAATGTGAAGTGAAGTCGATTAAAATCTTTTAGAATAACTCACTTGTGATTTGAGATCATTTAATCTCTTTTGTGCTTCGCCCTTTTGGTTTTCTAACTGTTTTAATGTCGCTGTCAATGTATCCAATTCACTCTGAAAAGGAATCGTAAATATTTTAGACAAACATAAACCATACATTATAGTTAACTGTTTACCTAATTATACTACATCTATAAACTACACAGGGCAACATCACTGCAAAAAAAAGGAAAAATAAACACAAACCCGTCTGACCAAAACCTGTTTTATATTTATTTATCTACTAGTTGTTGCCCGTGGCTCCGCTCGCGTTTATGTCGGTTATCGCGACAAATAGTAGCCTATGTGTTATTCTGATGTATAAGCTATACTACTTTCAAGTTTCATACAAATCCGTCCAGTAGTTTTTGCGTGAAAGTAACACACTCATAAACTTTCGCCTTTATGTATTAGTGTAATCTATACTAATATATAAAGCTGAAGAGTTTGTTTGTTTGTTTGTTTAAACACGCTAATCTCAGGAGCGGCTGGCCCGATTTGAAAATTAATTTTTAGTGTTAGATAGCCCATTTATCGAGGAAGGCTATAGGCTTTATATCATCACGCTAAGACCTACAGGAGCGGAGCAACAATAAAAATGTTACAAAAACGGGGGAAAATTATCACGCTACGGGCATTATGAGACGCAAACGAGGTTGCGTGGGTCGGCTAGTGATTTATACAGCGTATGAACATCTGGTGCATTATCGGACTTAATGCCTAAGACATTATCTACCAGTCAACCAAAGGGTGATGCAAAGAATGCTGGAAATAGGTGCATTTTGGTTGTAATATGTGTGAGAATAGGAAACGAAATCTTTTCTAAGGCAAAAGCTCTTTAAATACTGTTTATAATTGCATGACGTCACCAATACGGTTAAACAATATGAACTAACAGGAAACACAGTCCGACTACTTTCTGAACGTCTGTTCAGAAAGTAGTCTACGTCTGTTTTTATTGGAGTCGTTAAAGAAATTGTATTTGTTCAGCAGTGGGTTACCTCTGACGGCTGAGAGGAAAGAGTTCGACTGAGTTTCATCATGGAATTCAACAAACTCATCTCACAAACCTGCAAGCTATCTGCCTCTCCACTCTTGACGGTCAATTCCCTCTGTTTGGCAGCCACCTCAGATTCCAACGCCAACCTCTCACGTGCTAGGGCATCCACTTCACGAGCTATCGCCTCTAACTCTGGTGTGGGTTGGGGACCAAGGTTCAGAGCCGGTTCTGTCTTCTGCAAACAAGAGTAATGAAAACACTAGTGATAAGGATAGAATTATTGCTGATACATGGTACCATTTTCTGTGAATAGACCGCAAACTGTTAAATAGTTCAGTAAGAACAGAAAAAAAAATTAAAATCAAGTTATAGACCTTAACAAACATCGAGAATCAATCAATATATATAAAAATGAATCCCTATTTGCCTTGGTCACGACATCACGGGTGAACGGCTGAACCGATTTTGCTAATTATTTTTTAGTAGGATAGCCCATTTAGCGAGGAAGGTTTTAGGCTATGTAGCATCACTCTATGTCCAATAGAAGCCGAGTATCGACCGAAAATGTATGGAAAATGGGAAAAAAATATTTCTTATGAAGTTGAGCGGGTCAGCTAGTCATTAATAAACATAAAGTTTCACAACAAGACAAAACAGAATGCTATGCACAATGAAGAATGAAATAAAAAATATATTCAATTTTAAAAAAATAACAATGTCAAAATCAAATGTTACTTGTCAAAAATGACATACAACCATTATTAAAAATGTTACTTCTAAAACACATTCTACTTGTTTTTGTAGTAAGTTTATCTTTATGTTTATCAAAAAAACCTATACACGGAGAAGGGAGCATAGAAAAAAATTACACCGAAATATATAACGAAAGTAACAGAAATCAAAATTGGAACTCTTTAATGATTCAGAATTCTGAAGACAGCCTTTGGTACCCAAGTAAGTTATTATATTTACGTGTGCAATCCCAAACACTCTCTTTGTAAAGGAATTTCATACTAATTGTATTAATAAGATATGCACATAGGGTTAAAAATTGCATGCACCCACATAAATTCACAGAAAATTAATTCATTTACATACTTCGTATTTCGTGTACTTACTCAAAAATGCCTCAACAAAAACATATTTTTGTTGTTTGAATTTGTTTTTGAATAAATAAATATTAATGCTAGGAGGCGATAAGGATAAACTGTCAGCACTATCATCGCTGTGGCGCGATTACTACGACTGTTCTTTACGATCACTGACGAAGCTGACCCATCACGGTCAGGTGCCAGCGACGATGGTGATGGCTTACGTGGGAGCCGTGGCGAGGCTGCCGTGTTCGGTCTGCGCGCCGCCAGACGAGAGACACGTTCTTGTGTGGATGTATGCTGAGGTTGGTAGATTATTTTGTGACGGATAAGGAATATAGAGTGTTATCACTTTTATTCATCCCGTGGGTGTTATAAGAGCAGAGAGAGGCCAACAACAGTGCAAAGGAAAGTTTGAAAGCAACTCTATGGAAACCGACCTGTTAAGCCAGCCTGGTAAAGCAGAACAAAACATACAAATGACTGCACGGTTGACCTAGTAATTTAATCGGTCCCGCGAGGAGGCGACGTTACGTGTGTGCCGTACGTCGCCTAAAATGAGAGGTGTTAGAGGAAGGTGCCCGCTTCAGTGCGGGCTGGCGCTGGGAGGGGTCCGGAGGTCTTAATAACAGCAGCTCCCGGATCCCTCCCTTCTCAGGCGCAGAGTGGCACACCGTGTGGGTTTTAGTCGGTCCGATTCCGACACACCCCGCCCGAGAGGGTTTTCACAAGTTAAAAAAGAAAGTGATTTGATCGGTGGCCACGCTTTTATCTGCTGTTCAAATCCCACATGGTACAAATCTTTGTATAATCAACAAATTGTTGTTCTCAGCCTGGGTGTTCTATGTGTCTGTTTTCTTTCTTAAGAAGAAAAAGTTTTATGTTCTTTCTTCTTCACTATTGTTTTAATTTTTAAGTTGCTCCCAGTTAACAAGACATTCAAGCCGTTACAACATAACGAGCGGACAATATTAGAACACAATCACTTGCATATATACAACGTGAAGGTGGAAGACGCTGGCATGTACCGGTGCCAGATCGGAGACAGCAACAGCCTGGCTGTGTTGGAGGTCGTGGATATGGACGAGAAATATTCAGTTGTAAGTGTTGAGTATTCTGTTGAAGTATAGGAGAAAAATCAGCTTCTATTGTGAATATCAAGCAAAAAAAGGTAAAAAATTACAGTCATTGTATGGAAGCCCCCCTCAAATATTTATTTGATTCTGTTTTTAGTATTTGTTGTTATAGCGGCAACAGAAATACATCGCCTGTGAAAATTTCGTCTATTTAGCTATCACGATTCATTAGATACAGTCCAGTCCAAGCAGACAGACGGACGGATGGACGAACAGATATGGAGTCTTAGTAATAGGGTCCCCGTTTTACCTTTTAGGTACGGAACCCTAAAGAAAGATGTAGGATGAAAGATTTTGTAATGTGAATGAGACAGAGGAAAAATTGCGAATATTTGATAGTGCATTCGCACGGTGTGCTAGGCAAAAATATGATGTCTTTATGGTACACTTTTTAAAAGAAAAAAGAGATAACCCTGTCTAACGACATGTATTAGCCGTTCATCCACAGGGATAATATCAAAGACATTTTTGACAATTATGGTTTGATTATAATCAAACCCCAATTGAAGCAATATTAAAAACCTATATCTGCGATAAAAAATCAAATAGGCACTTATGAATAGTCAATATTTAAAAATCGAGTGATTCTAGTCGCCAGTTCCAAGTGCAGCCTCCCCTAATGGAGAAGAATCTGGCAAGAAATTCCACTGATGCTACTTTAAAAAAAATTGCGTTTACAATTTTCTTTCTCTTAACTATGAGAGTTGAATGAGAACGTCGACCAAAGAAAACAAAACAAAAAGTTTGTTTCATCACCAGGTGAAACCCCCTACTTCTCGAGGTCCGTACGAATCCTCACCATACAGTCTAAGCTACGACCTGATGATGTTCACGTCATGGTCACCGTGGAGCGAGTGCAGCACCTGCGGGAAGGTCGGCAGACGACGTCGATATGGAATTTGCTTTCTCAAACTAGACAACAGAGAGGTTCGTACCGAAAAAATAATAATATAATTGTTATAATTCATATTCTTCCCTTGCACCAATTTTTTTTTATTGTATAGTTGGCAAACGAGCAGACGTATCACCTGATGATAAGCGATAACCGCCGCCCATGGACACCTGCAATATAATATAGAAGCTGACGAACGGCGAACTTCGTATCGCCATATTCATTTTCGTGTATTATTTTTTTTTTTTAATTCCGAAAAAAATATTTTAGTGAGCCCGTGTTATCATCCTGCAGGGCCGCTGTGTATACGACTAAACGGACTAAGAAAATACAACACCTTTTTTCTAAACAAACCTTTTCCCGACACTAACAAACACATAAAAAAAAAAATTATTCAATTTGGTGCAGTCGATCGAAAGTTATGCGCGTACATACATTTTTATTCATATAGATTAAGTATGATGATGACGACGTATTAAAGTTGTCCAATAGTAAAAAAAAATAACATTAATAGTCGATTATTACAGACAGTTTAAAAATTTGAACAAGATGCATATGAACTGAATCACCATGGGCAAAATAAGAACCTGGAAATAATTATGCCTCTGTTCGACCTTCTATGCGATACGTGTAGTTTCTATAAATAAATGTGATTTGTTTTGTATGCACGCCACCACGCACGCACTCGCGCGCACTCGCACGCATATACGTGTACGATTGCATGTCCTATCGCATTTGGTAACCTGATGGTCTTGTACGTCATTTATTTATTTATTTCACATCAATTTCTCGACTGCGACCGATTTCAGTGTCGCGATTGGTTCACATTAAACTTTTCCCCAAAAGATAGAGTAGATCACTACCTCCGTACGAAACGGAGCGAGAAAATCTCATTTGTCCTCTTAATATTTGCATTCTTGCCTCATGACAAAATGATTCAACTAACAATTTTCATACAGCTCTTTCATCATTTTACAGAGAGCAAGACGAACCAACGACGATTACAACGTTGAAGAGAACACCAATATAATCCTGGACAACAATGCGATACAGCTATTCGAAAGTCAGTATCCATATATAATTCCAAGAAGTATATTCTTTGTATTAATTTTTAAACATATTAGCGATTAAGTGTAAAGCGATGTCATATCACAAAAAAAAAATATTATGGTACACAGAAGACGACCGAAGTACAAGGGTCCAGTATGTGTTTTCCTCTGTCATCCTGACAAAAACTGTTGTAGCAAAATAATTCCAGACTGTCAAAATATTAGACAATACTGTAAATATGCCGATAATAATGATAATACTATTGCAATTAAAAATCAACCAACCTTGAAAATGTCAAAAATATTATTATAAAACCTAACACACAGGTATTTAAGTAGTTACTTAAATGCTCACCATAGCACCTAACACTTGTAACAAAAACAAATATACAATCAACACTAGAGTTCTTCAAGCAAAAATATTTCCAACTTAAGTAAAAATTTTATCTATTAAAAACTAATTTGTAAAAACCATGTTATGAAGTAATAAAACATTATTATGGTATAAATAATTTTCACTATGAGTAATAATGTGTTAATGCAAATCAGTTTTTGACGAACCATTTCACCGTGTCACACAAAAATGTGCTGTATATCATTCTTCAATAGGTACTATCTAGATTTTACGATTTTTAGTATGGTTGAATAGTTTCTCACAATACATGGTCCTTCGAGTCGCAGACGTAAAAATTAGCATTTATAATGGCAATTTAACTGTCGTTGTCTAAATATTCAATATATACTAGTTTCAATTATAAATTGGTGCAATGGAAGGGTCTTATGTTCAGCGGTGGACTGCAATAAGCTGATGATGATAATAATAATTTGATAATATGTATGTTGATGGATTAAGAATACAGTGTGTCACAACCCCTATTCACACAATAACACACCAACAACAATACTGCCAAGAAAAAGAAAACTAGACACAAACCCTAAACAAGCCAGCGTTCGATAGTAGGCCAAAACTTTTCTCAGGAAAGGCCTATGTAGAGTATTCCTACGTCATATATTGTTAAATCAATAGAATTTATATTATAGATAAGACCGACCAGCTAGGTCAGCAGATTACAGTGCGAGATGTAATCGATCACGTAGTATTAAAACACGACTTATCTCGTTGATAATAGGACGTGCATATGTTATTGACCGATAGAATTAAGAATATATAATACGCTGTAAGTTGGTATAGAAGTCACACGTTACCATGTAACAATTAGAGTATTATGGAGCCGTGGCTCCTGCATAATAAATACCACTGACATCGTTGCTCATCCCCGTTGTATTCTTCGTAACCATAGGTTCACTGTAGTTGGTGACCCCGACAATTTGGACAGGGAAAATATAAGTTCGCTATATAGAGCAGTGGACCATAGTTAATATGATATCTTGTAACATTACTATTTGTGTTAATGCAGCATTCCCTGAGGGAATACCATGCCGGTCTCGTTTCTTGCCGTCAAGCTTGAGAGAGATAGCTGCCATACAACAGAGGACAAGCGAAATAATGATAGCCTTGTGCAAGGTATTCCGTTTCTACTTCTAATATTCCACATAATAACCTCTGTAGCACTAAATCCTTGAAGTTGAAATTCTACTCACTAAAAATACTGTTTAGTTTTTTTTTATGAAATATATGGCAAACGAGCAGACGTATCGCCTGATGGTAAGCGATTACCGCCGCCCGTGGACACACGCAACATCAGAGGCGTCACAAGTGCATGGCCGGCCTTTTAAGAAGGAATACGCTCTTTTCTTGAAGGTTTGAAGGTCGTATTGGTTCGGAAATACCGCAGGCGACAGTTCATTCCACAGTTTTGTTATGCGAGGCAGAACACAGTTGTGGACTGCCAGCCATGGAGATGAAATTTCTGTCTCGTAGGACGGTGGTGGAAAGAGGCGGCAGGAATTGCATTAGAGATAGAGAGATAGTGAGCGAGAGAGAGAGAGAGAGAGAGAAGTATTTAACTCCATATAAACATTTGGTCAGATTTGGGACCTCAGGCGCAGCAGTCGCATACGCTACCACTGCGCCACCGAGGCAGTAAGAAAGTCAGAGAATTTGAATGATTTTCCAGGTGACTTGTGAAGCAATACAATTCAAGATGCGATCAGCCAATGGGATTGTATTGGAGACGGCCAACAACACAGCCGGTATATATTCCCTACATCAAGTACTTCCAAAGCAACCCCCACTGCCGGCCAGAGACACTATATTCGCTGATTTCGGACATCATATAATTATACGTTGTCCTGGGTCAGTATATCTATACAAATAAATAAAATTGGAGTGTCTGTTTGTAATATTAAAATAACCACTTTTTACTTAATGCATATGTATGTATACACGATACATATACCAAAATGTAGTTAAAAAAATTTTTGTCTGTCTGTCTGTCTGTTTGTTCCGGGTAATCTCTGGAACGGCTGGACGGATTTTGACGGGACTTTCACTGGAAGGTAGCTGATGATCCGGGGAGTAACTTAGGCTACTTTTTTTTATACTAACTTTATCCCGCGGCGTTACTCGCGGTACAACAATAACCGCGGGTAACACTGCGGGGTTCAGCTAGTATATATATATATATATATCGTGTTTCACATTTCATTTTGTTTTATAACAATGTAAGGAAATTGGTTTGGCGCTCAAATATACTAAAAAGCAGACAGGAAACCAAAAAAACAAACAGATCTATAACTTACCAGTTTTGTCACTAAATAATGGGAGATGTATTTCAGATATTAAGTAACTTGTGTTTTTCAGTAGCAAGTAACAGCCTTTAATAATGCATTAAATGTAATTCATTTAGAACCCATAATATTCTATGTCCGTGGTGTTACCTGTATTAAAAGGTGTATTGTAATTACCCGACTAAAGAAGTAAGGAGGGTTATGTTTTTCGAGTATATGTGTGTATGTAAGTATGTATGTATATATATTTTTTGGCACGCCCTCGAGCCTTATTTTTATTTGAGTGGTGTTAATAGATTCGTCTGAGTCGAGAGTGACACTGGGTAGATCAAAATAAAAAAACCTGAATTTAATAAAGATAGCAGATATTGACACAGTAAGGTTTATTTTACTTTTAATTTTTACTTATTTTGTTCTCCGCTTTTCTAATGAGAGAAATGTACTTATTATATTTCTTACTCCTCTTGTTCTTCTTTGATTAATTTAGTTTTGAGGTTCCAAGTCCGTTTAATTTTTCCTGTGACTCGGTGTGTTCGTGGGTCACTGCTGGATCCTGGTGTACAGGAGTTACAGTGATGGCGTGTGGGAGGAATTAGTCCTATTTAAAAAAAGTCCATCGCGGGACATGCGGCTTTTGGTACACTGGCATAGAGTTTGTTTTAAGTCTTCCTTCGTTTTAGAGTGCTGTTATCCTAAAGAGTTTTCTTCCTTCTAACGACATACGTGAGATAAATATGGTTCGTTTTCTTATCTACTATTCTCCCTCATCATACGAACAATACTCCTTCATCAATATATTTGTTACAGAACAACACTGATGGATGTCCCAATAACTTGGCGTTTTGGCACCAAGACGGTTGTGCCTAGAGACATCGGCAAAGCCAGTGGCGGCAGAATGTATATCAATTCTAGAGACCACTTGGTCATCACCAAAGTGTTGTACAGAGATGCTAATGTATATAGGTAATCACTTCTAATATATTGAAATGTTTTGTGATACACATCATGACACTTTTCAACTTTGAGTAATTACGGCGCATGATTGGTTAGCTCATGGCTGTGCAGCAATGACACCAAAGTTATTGTTTTGTTTTCTTTGATCGACTTAGTTCTCATTCAAGTCTCATAGTAAAAACAATTATTGTAAACGCTATTCCTTTTTTAAAAAATAAGCAACAAAAGAGTTTTGTGCCAGATTCTTTGACTTTTTTTTATTCTTGACTTTTTAAAAAAATACTCTTAAAATCACAAATTCGCTTAGAGTAGTCCTTAATTGTCGCCGAGGTCGCTATTCATCACTGTTATCACTCCAATATTTTTCTCACTGTAACTCGAACTATCGTATCTATACCCATATTATTCGCAAAAATCAATCGATATTTGACGCTATGTTTATCGATGTAAGGTTTATTATTCCGTGTCACAGAAAATCAACGGGAACTTTCGGATGTCTAAGCGCGCTTCTGTGTGTATGTGTGTAGTATCGATTTTGAATAATCTTTCTTTGAAATAATAGTATGTTACATAATTTAGGATAAGCTTATATATTAGTCACACGACAGCCGTTAAGTTGACGTGTTCCAGCTGCTGGCAGCGCAGTGCTATGTCGGGAGCGACTCAGCTGCACGTGCGGCGCGAGACAGCGCGAGCTTTAGCGCGGAACTCACTGCTGGCGCTGGTGGTACTCACCGCCCTACTGCTGAGTCTCGCCCACCGACTGTTCCGAGCCCTACACCGACCGCTCTCTACACCCTACGCTATGGCACAGTAGCTTACCCGAGCGTGGTTTTGTTTATGAAAATTGTCATGATAATTATAGTTACTTAAATGTTTAATTAGTTTATAATTATGATATGACGGCGGTTTATGTCAGGAATGTGATAAATATGTTTCAGTAACGAATAAACGATTTTTCCTTATTTTTCTTTTGTACGTTACACAATTATACTGCGTCGAACGAAACGCGTAAGCGCATGAAATTTATGAAGCTTACGTCATTTTGGTCGTGAAAAAGTTATAATTAACGTAAGTAAGGAGTAACTACCGCACGTGCGCTAGAGATGACACAATGCTTCCTTCTCATTCATTCACAGATAGTAGAATGAGCGAGTGAATGAATGAATGAATGAGTGACGAGTGAAGTGAGTCCACTGCAGTGTTTAGCTATAGGAGTAGTGGGTGTGTGTGTGTGTACCTGCGCGAGCAGCTGCAGCGCGTCCTGCGGGGGCGGCAGCATGTCGGGCGCGAGCGCGGGCGGCGGCGCCTCGCCCCGCAGCGCGCGCTTCACCAGCCACATGGCGAGCTATAGGTGTAGGTAGTGGGTGTGTGTGTGTACCTGCGCGAGCAGCTGCAGCGCGTCCTGCGGGGGCGGCAGCATGTCGGGCGCGAGCGCGGGCGGCGGCGCCTCGCCCCGCAGCGCGCGCTTCACCAGCCACATGGCGAGCTATAGGTGTAGGTAGTGGGTGTGTGTACCTGCGCGAGCAGCTGCAGCGCGTCCTGCGGGGGCGGCAGCATGTCGGGCGCGAGCGCGGGCGGCGGCGCCTCGCCCCGCAGCGCGCGCTTCACCAGCCACATGGCGAGCTATAGGTGTAGGTAGTGGGTGTGTGTACCTGCGCGAGCAGCTGCAGCGCGTCCTGCGGGGGCGGCAGCATGTCGGGCGCGAGCGCGGGCGGCGGCGCCTCGCCCCGCAGCGCGCGCTTCACCAGCCACATGGCGAGCTATAGGTGTAGGTAGTGGGTGTGTGTACCTGCGCGAGCAGCTGCAGCGCGTCCTGCGGGGGCGGCAGCATGTCGGGCGCGAGCGCGGGCGGCGGCGCCTCGCCCCGCAGCGCGCGCTTCACCAGCCACATGGCGAGCTATAGGTGTAGGTAGTGGGTGTGTGTACCTGCGCGAGCAGCTGCAGCGCGTCCTGCGGGGGCGGCAGCATGTCGGGCGCGAGCGCGGGCGGCGGCGCCTCGCCCCGCAGCGCGCGCTTCACCAGCCACATGGCGAGCTATAGGTGTAGGTAGTGGGTGTGTGTGTGTACCTGCGCGAGCAGCTGCAGCGCGTCCTGCGGGGGCGGCAGCATGTCGGGCGCGAGCGCGGGCGGCGGCGCCTCGCCCCGCAGCGCGCGCTTCACCAGCCACATGGCGAGCTATAGGTGTAGGTAGTGGGTGTGTGTGTGTACCTGCGCGAGCAGCTGCAGCGCGTCCTGCGGGGGCGGCAGCATGTCGGGCGCGAGCGCGGGCGGCGGCGCCTCGCCCCGCAGCGCGCGCTTCACCAGCCACATGGCGAGCTATAGGTGTAGGTAGTGGGTGTGTGTACCTGCGCGAGCAGCTGCAGCGCGTCCTGCGGGGGCGGCAGCATGTCGGGCGCGAGCGCGGGCGGCGGCGCCTCGCCCCGCAGCGCGCGCTTCACCAGCCACATGGCGAGCTATAGGTGTAGGTAGTGGGTGTGTGTACCTGCGCGAGCAGCTGCAGCGCGTCCTGCGGGGGCGGCAGCATGTCGGGCGCGAGCGCGGGCGGCGGCGCCTCGCCCCGCAGCGCGCGCTTCACCAGCCACATGGCGAGCTATAGGTGTAGGTAGTGGGTGTGTGTACCTGCGCGAGCAGCTGCAGCGCGTCCTGCGGGGGCGGCAGCATGTCGGGCGCGAGCGCGGGCGGCGGCGCCTCGCCCCGCAGCGCGCGCTTCACCAGCCACATGGCGAGCTATAGGTGTAGGTAGTGGGTGTGTGTACCTGCGCGAGCAGCTGCAGCGCGTCCTGCGGGGGCGGCAGCATGTCGGGCGCGAGCGCGGGCGGCGGCGCCTCGCCCCGCAGCGCGCGCTTCACCAGCCACATGGCGAGCGCGAACTGGTTGCACGACAGCTTGCCCACGCCCTCCATGTCGCACAGCGCCCTGACACAACACGACACATCGACACCTTATACATCTATATATTTTTAAGGGTACAATAAAAATTATTTAATCTGTAGTGATGTTGATTATACGTAGTTTGATCCCTTACTAACTTCTTACAACGCTTATGACATAAATAGGGACACGACTCTATGTGTTCTTAATTTGATTTACACAGAGAAAAAAATTATATTGATGTAGTCACGATTTACAGCTTTCATATTACATCATATTCTCTATTTTATATAATCTAATCAACGACCCTAGCTAGTCTAAAAAAAGTAGCCTATGTCTCGTCAAAATTGGTCCAGATGTTCCAGAGATTACTCGGAACAGACAGCCAGACAAAAACTTATATGCATTTAGTGAAAAGCTGTTAATTTCAAATTAGAATAAAATATAATATTTCTTTGTGCATACAAACAAACAAGTGAATCTTCCAGACTACAGTAGTCCGCATATGATGTGTAAAATCTGACACCTCAATTAACATCTAACAACAAATCTAACACATCATTACTTATTGGTTTAATTATATACTGAGTACACACTTCTCCAACTTTCTGTTACAATCACTGCCACTAATCACAACTAAAGTAACGAAAAAAGTTACATACAATAAATCGTAAAATTTTCAGCAACCCTCACCATATATGTGCTAAAGTCTGTTGAGGTAGTCCAGAATCGAGGAACACGTGTTTGATCTCGAGGCCGGACACGAACCCGTCCCGGTCCGTGTCGGCCGCCGCGAACTGCGCGTCGAACGTGGCCTTCTCCACCGGGGTCACCACCCAGTTCGACCCCGCGCCGGGGGGCACGTGCGGGGTCATCGTGCCCATGTGTGGGGTCATCGTGGGCACGGGGGGTATGGGTGGGGCGGTTTGGGAGGGCGGCTGAGGAGAATAAATAAATGAGTAAATATTTCGGACATCTATCACACAACGCCATCTAGCCCCAAGCTAAGCAGAGCTTGTATTATGGGTACTGGACAACTGATATAAATACATTTCTACTTTTTTTTTGTAAATCTATACTTATAAAATAGTAAGTCCTGACTGACTGACTGATTCATCATCGCCGAGCGTAAACTATGATAGTTAGAGCTATGAAATTTGGTAAGTAGGATCTTTTTATTGAGTAGACACGCACTAAGAAAGGAATTTTGGAATTTGTACCCCTAAGGGGGTGAAATAGGGGTAGAAAGTTTGTATGGAAGTCCGTCATTTTTTGAGTTAGAAACCTAAAACTTTACTTATGGGCTGCTGATTAAAAATGAGTAAACACGTATTTCAGCGTTTTTGAATATTCAACCCCTAAGGCGTGCAATAGGGGTTGACATTTCGTACATAGGTTAGTCTGGAAGTGCGTCATTTTTGAAGTCTGAAACATGAAACTTTATTTATGTATTACTGATTTAAAAAGAGTAGAGACGTATTTGAGCGTTTCTGGGTTTTCTACCCCTAAGGAGTTGAAATAGGGGTTGAAAGTTTGTATGGAAGTTCGTCATATTTTAAGTTAGAAACATGAAACTTTATTTATGTGCTACTGATTAAAAACCAGTAGATACGTATTTAAGCGTTTCTGGATATTCTACCCCTAAAGGGGTGAAATAGGGGTTGAAAGTTTGTATGGAAGTTCGTCATTTTTTAAGTAAGAAGCATGAAACTTTTTTTTTGGGCTACTGATTCCAAATGAGAAAACACGAATTTAAGCGTTTTTGAATATTCAATCCCTAAGGGGTGAAATAGGGGTTGACATTTCGTACATAGGTTAGTCTGGAATGCGTCATTTTTGAAGTCTGAAACATGAAACTTTATTTATGTATTACTGATTTAAAAAGAGTAGAGACGTATTTAAGCATTTCTGGGTATTCTACCCCTAAGGAGTTGAAATAGGGGTTGAAAGTTTGTATGGAAGTTCGTCATATTTTAAGTTAGAAACATGAAACTTTATTTATGTGCTACTGATTAAAAACCAGTAGATACGTATTTAAGCGTTTCTGGATATTCTACCCCTAAAGGGGTGAAATAGGGGTTGAAAGTTTGTATGGAAGTTCGTAATTTTTTAAGTAAGAAGCATGAAACTTTATTTTTGGGCTACTGATTCCAAATGAGAAAACACGAATTTAAGCGTTTTTGAATATTCAATCCCTAAGGGGTGAAATAGGGGTTGACATTTCGTACATAGGTTAGTCTGGAATGCGTCATTTTTGAAGTCTGAAACATGAAACTTTATTTATGTATTACTGATTTAAAAAGAGTAGAGACGTATTTGAGCATTTCTGGGTATTCTACCCCTAAGGAGTTGAAATAGGGGTTGAAAGTTTGTATGGAAGTTCGTCATATTTTAAGTTAGAAACATGAAACTTTATTTATGTGCTACTGATTAAAAACCAGTAGATACGTATTTAAGCGTTTCTGGATATTCTACCCCTAAAGGGGTGAAATAGGGGTTGAAAGTTTGTATGGAAGTTCGTAATTTTTTAAGTAAGAAGCATGAAACTTTATTTTTGGGCTACTGATTCCAAATGAGAAAACACGAATTTAAGCGTTTTTGAATATTCAATCCCTAAGGGGTGAAATAGGGGTTGACATTTCGTACATAGGTTAGTCTGGAATGCGTCATTTTTGAAGTCTGAAACATGAAACTTTATTTATGTATTACTGATTTAAAAAGAGTAGAGACGTATTTGAGCATTTCTGGGTATTCTACCCCTAAGGAGTTGAAATAGGGGTTGAAAGTTTGTATGGAAGTTCGTCATATTTTAAGTTAGAAACATGAAACTTTATTTATGTGCTACTGATTAAAAACCAGTAGATACGTATTTAAGCGTTTCTGGATATTCTACCCCTAAAGGGGTGAAATAGGGGTTGAAAGTTTGTATGGAAGTTCGTAATTTTTTAAGTAAGAAGCATGTAACTTTATTTTTGGGCTACTGATTTCAAATGAGAAGACATGTATTTAAGCGTTTCTGGATATTCTACCCCTAAGGGGGTGAACTAGGGGTTGAAAGTTTGTACGGAAGTTCGTTATTTTTGAAGTAGCAAACATGAAACTTTATTTTTGGGCTACTGATTAAAAGTGAGTGGATACGTATTTGAGCGTTTCTGGATATTCTACCCCTACGGGGATGCAAAAGGGGTCGAAAATTTATACGAAAGTTCGCCATTTTTTAAGTTACAAACATGAAACTTTGTTTTTGGGCTACAAATTAAATATGAGTAGACACATATGTAAGCGTTTCTGGATATTCTACTCCTAAGGGGTGAAATAGGGGTTGAAAGTTTCTATGGAAGTTTGTCATTTTTTAAGTTAGAACCATGAAACTTTATTCATGTACTACTGATTAAAAAACAGTAGATACGTATTTAAGCGTTTCTGGATATTCTACTCCTAAGGGGGTGAACTAGGGGTTGAAAGTTTGTACGGAAGTTCGTTATTTTTGAAGTAGCAAACATGAAACTTTATTTTTGGGCTACTGATTAAAAGTGAGTGGATACTTATTTAAGCGTTTCTGGATATTCTACCCCTAAGGGGATGAAAAAGGGGTTGAAAGTTTGTACGTAAGTTCGCCATTTTAAACGGTTAAATTTTTTATGGAAATCCGTCATATTTAAGAATACATAGAAATAAGAAAGGTGAAACTTTACTTTTGGGTTGCTAATTAAAAATGAGTAAATACGTATTGCAGCGTTTCTGAATATTCTATTCTAAGGGGTGAAATAGGGGTTGACATTTCGTACATAGATTAGTCTGGCATTCCGTCATTTTTCGAAATAGATGAATACTTATATCAGCATTTATGGGAATTCTGTTCCTAAAGGGGATGAAATATGAGTCGAATGTTTGTATGAAAGTTCTTTTAAATGGGCTATTGATCAAAAATAAAAAAATGCGTTCAAAAACATGAATAAAGTACTAATACATACTTTTACACAGTTTTAATTAAATACATATTATTAACTTCCACGCGAGCAAAGCTGCGGGCAACAGCTAGTACATACATATTTTGCATAGAAAACACCCAAACTCCGAAACAAATATTTGTAGATTATACAAACATTTAGTCCGAACTGGGAATCGAACCCGAGACCTCATGATCTGCAGTCGCACACGCCTACCGCGAAACCAACGAGGCAGTCAATGTCATATTTAAGTTACTTAGAGACTCATGGTTAGATAGCAAGTAACCTTAGCCTAAAAGAATCCCAGTCAGTCACTTTCACCAAGTTGACATTCTACAAAGTAAACGATAATACAAAACAAAAATGTTACCAAAAAACCGACTGCAATAACTGAACCAAAGCTTTCAAATAAAAAAATAATCATCGAAATTGCTGTCGTGATATTGAGTTATTCTTCTATTTGTCGAGCACATAATACAGTTTTTTTGTATAGTGGAACTTTTTAACGTTAAAATTATTTTAAAAAGGTACAAACTATCCACACGGCCAATTGCGGGTAGTCGCACCTTCGTTCGACTACCCACTTTTGCGTCGCAATCTTCTTACAATAAATAATTACTAACTTTTAAACTTTCGCGTTCCATTATATATTAACAATTATTTTTACGGGAATTAACGCACTGCACTGGCCGTGGTCACAGGTTTACTGAAAAGTCAACCTGTGACCACAGCCAGTGCAACCCGGTCGAAACTTCAGGCAAAGCAGAGGTATGTAATACCTTTTAATAAGTGATCGCGTTAATTCTGGCAATAATTGTTAATATAATAAATAATAAGTTTTGTTTTTAGATATAATGTTATGAGTATGATATATAATATAATAAGTAGTTTCAAACGGAACCCGTCTTTAAAAAAAACTATACTTACAGTTGATAGATCCAAAAGTCCCTCCAGTAATGCAGCGTTTCCTTGCGGCTGCTGTGGCGGGGCCTGTGGGCGGGGTGGCCGCGACCCCGGCGATGGGGGTCGTGACGGGGGTCTAGAAGGGGGACGAGATGGAGGCCGAGATGGGGGTCGCGCTGGCCGAGCTCGCAGTTCTGGTGGGAGGGTTGTGGGAACTGCGTGCTTCTCCAGCGCTTTGTACACCAGGTGCATGGCCTGGAATGGAATGAAATGAAAGTAATTAATACATTAGTATAACAGAATTGCATAGGAGTGTTTATACGATATAAACGACGGTTAAACGACGGTTCAACGACGGTTCACCTCAACCAGATCAAAACGAATCAAAATTTATAGTATGATTTACCCTATAAAAGTAAAATGAGTCAATTTCACACATTTCTTGCTATATTTCAGTGAAGAACACGCGTATTATCACTTTGTGTCAACTTAGGTAATAGTTAGACGTAGAGAAGCGACAACGTTATATAAAATTGGTTTTGATGTCAATTGATGTGTTTTCAAGGTAGTAGAGCCACGCTGCACGCACGGATGGGCCAGCTCGTCCGGGGCGGTACTACCCTCTCACAGAAGACGTGTTTCGTTGGTGAGTGCCAGGCCGGAGAAAAAAGTAACAACGTTAATATTTTATTACCACGACATTCGTCACCGATCCGATTTTTAAAAGAGAACTTACCACCATGAACTCATGTCTGTCGAGCATCCCGTCTTTATCCTGGTCGGCGAGGTCCCAGATCTTGCCGAGAGTATCTATTGGGAGCTTTGATTCCATCAGAACTCCTTTCACCTGCAACAGGATGAATACAATCCATATTAGTTTAATCGTGGATTGATTAATCAATTACTCTTATTATTTTTGTGATATGATATTAGTATTGGTGACAGAAGAGTAAGAACCATAACAACACTGCAATGAGAAGAAAAACATTAAACAAATCCTACACCAACCTTCTTTCTTATTATTTAAGTTTTATTTGACCAGATTTTTATAATAAGGGATTTGTATTATATACATATAGGTCTCTAGCACGTACTTAAAGTCTTAATTCTAGATATAAAATTAATTCCGAATCGTGAGCGCTAAACAACTATCTCACCTTATTCCCAGCGATAAGTCCATTGTTGGGCTGCAGCGACTCAAACAGCTGGTTGTACTTGTCCCTCTCGGCGGGCTTCATGCTCCAGTCGCTGAGCGGCATGGAGGGGGCGGGGGCGGGGGCGGGGGAGGGCGCTGCGGGCCGGGCGGGGGGCGTCGCACTTACTGGAGGTACTTTGGGAAGCTCGCCCTGACAATAACAAGTTTTGTTAATATCAATAAATAAGGAAAGATATATTTAAGGAAAACTATTTTAGGAGGAGGGCTTTATGAACGCAATAAAACCCAAAACAATACAAGGAACGGCTTAACCGATTTGAATGCGGTTTTCACTAATGCCTTGTGGTTTGCTCCACTTAATATTTAGTGTTTCTTTCATTTCAATCGGTTCATAAATAAGAAACTTATGTTTCATTAAATAATCACTGCGATAAACGATCTTTATGCGGGCCTCAGGCGAAAGCTAGTTCTAAATATTTTCCCAACCAACAATTTCTTCATCGTGGTCTGTTTTTAAAGAATAAATAAATAAATAAATAAATATTTCGGACACTTAACACACAACGTCATCTAGTCCCAAACTAAGCAGAGCTTGTATTTGGGTACTAGACAACTGATATAAATACTTATATACTTTTTTTTTGTAAATACATACATATTATACATAGAAAACATCCAAACTCCGAAACAAATATTTGCAGATCATACAAACATTTGGTCCGACCCGGGAATCGAACCCGAGACCTCAAGAACAGCAGTCACGTACTCGTGCATGCAGCCGGCGTTCATCAATTTATTAGTCGTTGTCACGTCAATAAAACAAAGGTTTTCATGATAATAGCGAAATGTTTTTTTATTAAGACTTGGACTCGGTAATATACTCAGAAACGTATATACTTACAACTTTAGGTGGCGGCGCCTCTGAGTGTATATTGCTCATGTTGATGTCCTTACCGGCCTGCGCCAGTGCCACCAACTTTAGTGCCACGAACAAACCAGCCTGTGGACAAACAATGATTCGATTAAATAAAAACACTGGTAACGCAAATATCACGGTCGTAAAATACAGAAGGTTCATCCTCGAATTGGGGTCGTTCGAAGTATGATGTGCATTCTGAATTGTTTTTAAAGGAAAACGGAACCCTTATAGGATCACTTTCTTGTCCATCTGTCTGTCTGTCAAGAGCTTTTTCTCAGAAACGCGTGGAGGTATCAAGCTGAAATTCATATCAAATACTCAGGTCTACTGTCCCTTGGAGTTGTTAAAAAAACAAACTTCGAAGCCAACGCAATAAAAAAAATACAGCCGTTTATGCTGCAATATTTTTTTCTTGTCAATACATACGTATTATACATAGAAAACATCCAAACTGTGAAAACAGTATTTGCAGATCATACAAAGATTTGGTCCGACCCTGATCGAACCCGGGACCTCAAGCACAGCAGTCGTATACGCTACCACTGCGCCAACGAGGCAGTCACATCATTTATCTATATTAATACGTGAAGCAAAAACTTTGTATCCCTTTTTATGAAAAACTAGCAGACCCACGCAACCTCGTTTGCGTCTGCTATTGCCCGTCGCGTGATAATTTTCCCCCGTTTTTGAAACATTGTTCATTGGTGTTCCTCTCTTATTGGTCTTAGCGTGATGATATATAGCCTTTCTCGATAAATGGGATATCTAACACTGAAAGAATTTTTCAAATCGGACCAGTACTTCCTGAGATTAGCGTGTTCAAACAAACAAACAAACTCTTCTGCTTTATAAATTAGTATAGATATGCGAACAGAGGAGTATGAAATTTACCACAGTTAAGTTTATATGGAGGAGGAGAGCACAATATTTAAAAAAAAGAATCGAAATTCGAGCATTTCGAATTTCAATCACTGAGCGACCACTAACTTTTGTACAAATCGCTACAATATGTCAATATCCAAGATAGTAGAGCCACGCTGATTTCAGCACGAACGAGCCGGCTCGACCGGGGCGGTACTACCATCGCACAGAAAATCAACGTAAAATGACAGCGATCGTGCTGTCGTGTTTCGTCGGGGAGTGTGAGACCGGAGGCCCAATGATGCAGAAGCATCACTAGGCCATCATACTGTGGGTCACCATGCTGCATTGTATGCACGAGCATTGAGTATGGTGACCATCACTCATGGACTCTGCTTATGTTTTCTATTAGGCAGAGTAGTCATTTTGGCAACACATTCATAAAAAAAATGCGGCGGCCCTGAGACTGGACTGTGACGGCGAGCCGCAACACTGCCCATCATCGACTACGACCACTCTGTCAAGTGTCCGACTAACAAGAAGAATTACCTACCTACCTACCATTGAGTATTCTTTGAAAGTTTAAACGTACAGCATCATCATCAGCCGTTAGCAGTCCACTACTCTGTTTAGACCTCTTCTTGGAAAGGAGGTTTTCGCGTCCTCTACCATGCTGGTTATATGAGACCAGCAAACCGTCTTCGCAAGGTTTATTAAGGAAAATATATTATCGCCTATTTTCTCTGAGATGTGCCTGATTACTATTTTCCTGACGTCTTCAACAAATATCGTTATATTTTAGCCAATATACTCGATTTTTTTACAAATTATATACGAAAACTTCCTCAAGAATTACTCCATCTATTTGTAAAAACCGTGTAAAAATCCGTGCAGTGGCTTTTGAGTTTATCGCTAATAGACAGACTGACAGACAGACGCGGCGGAGGACTATGTTTTATAATTCGTAGTGATAGTAGATAGTTATGTTATACAAGTTTTAAATTTTCCTTCTCTTGGTCGTGCTTTAAACTTTCAAAACCCGTCAAATAAAAGAGCGATAGATACCCAACTCACCGTAAGGAGTTTGGATCCTTATATTCAATAGAGAAATTATTGAAACACTCATCACAGTACACTTTAGACTTCAAAAATTAGCTAACTACCACTCCAAGACAATAATAAGTCACACAGTTATAAAACTATAGTATTATTTACAATAAAACAGAGAATTTACAAAATATACTGGACGCCATAACGCTATGGTATGTCTCGTCAGAGTAATGTAGCTCATTATCCGGTGCTGTGCGACAGATAACACTATCATCTGTAATTAAATACGTCCCGGCTTCAATGTTTGACGTTTCGTTTGGTTTTACTTGTTCAAGATAAAAAAGTAGATATCTATGCAGAATCTAAGAGCAAAATATCAGATTTGTCTTTCTATTCTTTAAGGACATTTTAAAAGGCATATATATACATCTATACAAATAGTGTCTGTTTATAATATTAAAATAACCGCTTTTTACTAAATGCATATGCATGTATACAATATATATATACCCAAATACATTTTTTTTTAATTTGTCCGTCTGTCTGTCTGTCCGTCTCTTTGTTCCGGCTAATCTCTGGAACGGCTTTACTTTTTTTAGACTAGCTTCGCCCTGCAGGGTTACCCGCGGTACGACAATAACCGCGGGTAACACTGCGGGGTTCAGCTAGTTTGTATATAAAAGAAAAAAATATTATATATATATATTATAACTTATAAATAAAAAAGCGTGATGCAAAATAAAATGAGGACACATGAAGCGTGGCTCAGGACCCACCCTTTAGAGTCCGACAAAATACTAGTACGACATAAAACCTCCCTCGAGGCGCAACCATCCCTCAAAGGAGTGCTCGGAAAAGGAATCGTTGATAAAGGACACGCTTACAGTTTTCTTTTTGTGAAGTCACTTCAAAGTGAACTTTCAAATGGAAGTAGGGCCTAACTTTAATGTCAAATTGTAATATATTAAAGCGAAGATAAGAAAAGATGTGTTCTTTGTTTTTTTTTTTTTATGAAATAGGGGGCAAACGAGCGGACGTATCACCTGATGGTATCTAAGCGATTACCGCCGCCCATGGACATCCGAGGCGTCACAAGTGCGTTGCCGGCCTTTGGAGGGATGGGGGGGGACATAAGGAGAGGGGTAGAAGGTATGGGCCACCGGTATTTTCACTCACTCGGTAAAACACAGCGCTATTTCAAACCGGTTTTCTGTGAGGCCGTGGTATCACTCCGGTCGAGCCGTCCCAATCATGCCGAAGCGTGGCTCTCCCACGGCAAATTTGATGCTTGGTTTATACATTACTAGCTGAACCCCGCAATGTTACCCGCGGTTATCGTCGTACCGCGAGTAACGCCGCGGGGCAAAGTAGCCTTAATTAAGGTATCATAATAAGATAAATCTTCTTGTGTTCTATTGAGTACTAGCTTTTGCCTGTAGCTTGAGCCCTCTTGTATTTATGTTACCATGATAAAGTATAGCCGACGTCTTTTTTAAGAATCAAAGTTACAAACAGACACTTCAACTTTATTTATTTGTAGAGATATAATGTTGAGTAAGCTTGCGTACAGTTTAGAATCTCAAATTGATTGAACTGATTGAGCTCAATATCGCACCCGCTTCTTCCATTATCTGTTTTACACGCTTTTATTAGCTTCACCTGTATCTTTGTAAGGGGCTTTTGTAAGCGTGTTTTTATTAAGTAACACTTCTTTACGAACACTTGACTTGGGGAGAAGGCTGGTGGACGAGATCGTTACGAAACGTGTGATCGGGCGAGTGAATATAGAAAGAAACAGTAACGTTTCGTATATTACTGTAGTGTCAAAAGAAAGAGGTGTGAGCATATAATTATTTTTATTTTGTCTATCTCTCAAAGTTTTACTTCAGTCGTGAGGGTCTAGAGCACAATCGGTTTTTCTGTAATCATATTTATTTTCCGATTCGTACCTCATCTATCTATACTAATATATAAAGCTGAAGAGTTTGTTTGTTTGTTTGAACACGCTAATCTCAGGAACCGCTGGTCCTATTTGAAAAATTCTTTCATTGTTAGATAGCCCATTTATCGAGGAAGGCTATAGGCTATATATCATCACGCTAAGACCAATAGGAGCGGAGCACCAATGAAAAATGTTTCCAAAACGGGGGAAAATTATCACGCTACGGGCAATAAGAGACGTAAACGAAGTTGCGTGGGTCAGCTAGTACTAATATATAAAGCTGAAGAGTTTGTTTGTTTGTTTAAACACGCTAATCTCAGGAACCACTGGTCCGATTTGAAAAATTCTTTCGGTGTTGGATAGTCCATTTATCGAGGAAGGCTATAGGGTATATATCATCACGCTACTACTAATAGGAGCGGAGCAACAATGAAGAATGTTTAAAAAACGGGGGAAATTTTCACGCTACGGGCAATATAAGGCGCAAACGACGTTGCGTGGGTCAGCTAGTTTCTCATAAAACACAGCCCACAATGTGTCACAGCGAAGCATGGCAGAGACGCAGTGTAGAACTAGTTAATTGTAAAAAATATTTTGATTTACGACACTGTAATATTAAAGTTGAAAATAAAACCTTCAAAAGGCGTTTGGGTGGCTGCCCATTTTATGCAACTTTATGTTCCATTTTAAAATAGGCCGATGTTTGCCATTGGCTTTGGCGCAAAAAGTACAATTGGTCCATAAAATTATATCTAACTAGTTGTTGCCCGCGGCTCCGCCCGCGTGTATGCCAGTTATCGCGGTAAATAGTAGCCTATGTACTATGTGATGTATAAGCTATGTTACTGTAAAGTTTCATCCAAATCCTTTCAGTAGTCATGCCATGTCTGTATGCCTACCCGTCCGATAAGAACTCTGCTGTTGAAACTTGGTATATAGATGTATGCTGCGTTAAGATTTTCACACAAAAATTGAAAATAATTATGTGCTCACACTTCTTTCTTTAACAATAAATTTTGGGGGCGGGGAACTCCTAAACTTTATTGTTTTTAGAACTGAAACTCAAATTTTTTTTCATCATTTCCATACCTGTGGGGTATAGATAGGTCTTCAAAAATGATATTGAGGTTTCTAATATAATTTTGCTTTAAACTGAATAATTTGCTCGAGAGACAATTCCAAAGTGATAAAATGTGTGTGTGTCCCCTGTAACTTCTAACATAAGAGAATCATAAAACAAAAAAAAAATATGATGCAAACTTCCACCGAAAATTGGATTAAACGAGATTTAATAAGTAGTTTTTTTTAATAGGTCTTAAATCTTAAACCGCAATTCGCCTTTCATACCTCAAATATTAAAATACAACGAACTACAAGAACTTTTACACTATATGATGCAGAAGCATCACTAGCCCGCCATAGTGTGGGTCACCATGCTGCATTGTTGCATTGTCTGCATTCGCAGTATGGTGACCACCACTCTTGGATTCTACTCATGCTTTCCATCAGGCAGAGTAGAGTCATTTTGGCAGGGTCAAACATAAAAAAAAAAAAAAAAAAAAAATGTTACTTGCTGCTACGGAATCCTTGATAGGCGAGTCCGCCTTGCACTTGGCCCCTTTTTTAGCTTGCCGCACTCCTCCTCTGTACAAACTTTAACCGTGCCAAATTTCATAACCATAATCGCCGGTCGCATAATTTCCGTAAAAGGGGTACAAAGTTTTTTATTCACGTATTAATTGAAAGATACCAACTAATACCGACTCTAAATAGTTAGTAATAACAGTAAAAAAGGACATAGAAGTAGATAATTAATTTTCATTCCTCAAGCCAAACAAATGAACAATCTAACCACACTGAGGATCATTAATTAAAGCATTCAATTGTCTCTCATTAATCACAACGATTCGATCATAGAAACAACTATTGAATGACCAATAAACACATCTTCACATAACATAACTCGCTGACGTCACCTTTCAAACCGACTTGAACTTTAAAACGTCGCCTTTAACAACTCTCCTTACAAAAGAGACTTTAAAACTCTGTCTGATAGAAGGCATCGTCGCGAATACACACAATGCAGCATGGTGACCCACACTATAGCCACCGATAATTCTGCATCATTGGGCCTCCTATTTTGCACTCACTAGCTTAACACGACGCAACGAATGGTGTAATTAACCGACTTCAAATAAAGGAGGAGGTATCTCAATTCGACCGTATATATTTTGTTTTATGTGTGTTCGGGGATAACTTCGTCATTTATGAACCGATTTTGATGATTCTTTTTTAATGGAAAGGAGATGTCCCAACGGTGGTACCATGGTAATTATATTAATATCTGATGATGGCATCCAAGAGAAATGGAGTCAAACCTTGAAGGCGGTTTTATTTTTGTTATTTTAGGTTCGTCTTATGTGACAAGGTAGTACCGCCCCAGTCTTCTCGGCCCGTTCGTGCCTTAATCAACGAGGCTCTACTATCTATATGAGAAAGTTATGGGGGTCTTCTATGCCATACTGACCAGACCGGTTCATAAAGGATTTGTTTTAGTGTTCCTTCTCTTTGTAATGTTGTTTTCCTGCTTAATTTACGCCCTATATCCGCTCTTAAGACACCCATATGACGAATAAAGGTGGTGAGACTGCGTATTCTTAACTAGCCAACCCATGCAACCTCGTTTGCGTCTCCTATTGCCCGTCGCGTGATAATTTTCCTCCGTTTTTGAAACATTTTTGATTGGTGCTCCTCTCCGATTGGTCTTAGCGTGACGATATATAGCCTATAGCTTCCTCGATAAATGGGCTATCTAACACTAAAATAATTTTTCAAATCGGACCAGTAGTTCCTGAGATTAGCGTGTTCAAACAAACAAACAAACTCTTCAGCTTTATATATTAGTATAGATTAGTCACCCAAAAGTCTTCTGTGGTGCTCTGGATGGCCTTATTTTACACTGTAAGAGAGTAATTGAAAGAATGATCCAAAATCCTCGACAGTGTATGTAGATGTATTTCGGTTATCGTGACAAAATGTAGCCTATGTCCTTCTCCAAGGTCCAATCTAATCTCTATCCCGAAATTCATACAGACAAATCGGTCCAGCCGTTCCAGAGATTACCCGGAACAAAAAGACAGACAAAATATAAAAAAATGCTATTTTGGTACATGTCGCGTGTATACATACGTATGTATTTATTTAAAAGCGATTATTTTAATAATACAAACAGACACTTCAATTTTATTTGTATAGATGTATAGATAATCGCCCATATAAAAAACTGTCGTTTTAAAAGTACGATCCACTTTAATGTAAATGTATAAACATTTCGTGCAGTCTAGACTATTACGCAACGGTTCGAACACTCGGCTAAATGGTTGAGACACTCGTTGCTTATAAACTCAATAACAACATCGTTATGGTAGTTATAGGGTAGCCTATTATACGGCTCGGTAATGGGAAATAGCAATAAAAATATTGGGAATACATTGAAAAAGGAAGGTAAAAGCGGCTAAGTGCGAGTCGGACTCGCCCATGAAGGGTTCCGTAGCAGCAAGTAACATTTTACGATTTATGACGTATTAAAAAAACTACTGACTAGATCTCGTTCAAACCAATTTTCGGTGGAAGTTTGCAAGGTAATGTACACCATGTTTATTTTTTAGTTTTATCAGTCTCTTGTTTTAGGAGTTCAGGCCAGTTTGGAAGAGACACTTCCATACTTACGCAAACTATTCAATTTAGAAAAAATGATGTTAGAAACCTCAATATTATTTTTGAAGACCTATCCATAGATTAGACACACGTAGGGGTTTAAAAATTTTTTTTGAGCTTTAGTTCTAAGTATGGAGAGCCAGGATACCATCATTTTTCTGCCATGCCAATGCCATAGAGGCCGCATGCAACTGCATAAGCACAAGAGAATTTTTTGTTGAACCGGTTTAACACAAAACAATCCTAAATCGGATTTACGAGTATCTATGGCATAAAATGAGAAATGAGCACACAGGTCTCCTGATGGTAAGTGACAACCGTTGCTCATAGACAACTCAAAGAGTCATAAATGGCATAAGGATAAATGGTATCCTAGAATTAGTTATGCAAGTTTTTATCCCGGATAATTGAACAAAATGGACATCAATTCGAGCAAAACCGTTGATAACACCTAGTTATACCACATTAGGATTCAGGAGCGAACACCAAGCCATCTCCGGTACGACACAAGATGGGAAAACGATGAGATTTACGAGCAGATTTGTAATAAAGGAAACCCATTCCGTTTGTAATATACTGACTGTATATAGAACTCATTTATTAACACCTACATTACAAGTTATATGTAGATACTAGCTGAACCCCGCGGTGTTACCCGCGGTTATTGTTGTACCGCGAGTAACGCCGCGGAACAAAGTTAGTCTAAAAAAGTAGCCTAAGTTACTCCCTGGATCATCAGCTACCTGCCAGTGAAAGTTCCGTCAAAATCCGTCCAGAGATTACCCGGAAGAAACAGACAGACAGACTGACAGACAGACAAACAGACAAACAAACATTTTTTTAATACATTTTTGGTATGTGTACCATGTATACATATGCATTTAGTAAAAAGCGGTTATTTTAATATTACAAACAGACACTCCAATTTTATTTATTTGTATAGATAAATAATAGTATAGATAATAAATAAAGCCATATAAACCTTACCCTAGACACAATAAACAACTGAGATAAACCTTTAATATTAGACCGTACTTTAAAAAAAAAAATGGTGAAATATTTTTAAAGTTGCACAAGAGTTCTAAGTAGTTCTGTCTGTCTTTCACGATTGCTATGAAATTTGACATGAAGATATCTTGATTCTTGAGGAATGACATAGACTTCACTCTACCACGATAACCGAAATACACGCGGGCGGAGCTGCAGGCAAAAGCTAATATAGCAAAGTTTTCGTTCAGTTATGTCTAGATAGAAATTATTTTTACTAAGTTTATTTAAAAAAAAAACCGCACTAGGATCCCGTGCCACCGTGGGAGAGCCACGCTTCGGCATAAATGGGCCGGCTCGACCGGAGATATACCACGGCCTCACATAAAACCGACCGAGTGAGTGAGGATACCGAAGACCCAAACCCAAACCCTCCCCGCATCCCTTTCCCTATCCCCCAAAGGTCGGCAACGCACTTGTGAAGCCTCTGGTGTTGCAGGTGTCTACGGGCGGCGGTAACCACTTACCATCAGGTGATACGTCTGCTCGTTTGCCCTCCTACATCATAAAAAATAAAAAAAAAACGAGGAAATTTACAAACATACATGAAACCGACGCAAATAACATCAAGAATCAGAAAAACAATTTATTAATCCACAACACTCAATGTTAACGAGGTCATGAAAGTGTTGAAGCAAAAAAAAGTAAAGAAAGTTTGAATGACGAATTCAAAAGAAGGTCACAACATCTACAGAGAGATATACATTGAGATAAAATATTACAGAACGGCCATCTTACTTACAAACGCACAGCAATTACTCGCTCAAGGATGCTGATAAAAAAATGTATTATTTGAACGGTAAACGTTTACGAACTACATCGTGACGTAAACAATCTTAATGCTATTGAAGTCAAAGACGAATAGTATATTACCTTGTAATTGAAAATAATAAAAAAATTGTTCATATACATATTTACTTACTAGCTGACCCGTGCCGTAGAAGAATTATCAAAATCGGTTCAGTAGATCCAGAGATTATCCCCTACAACGTCACAACGTCGCAAACTCATAAACGCACATATTTTACCCCTATATAATAGTATAAATAATAATAATAATATAGAAGTATAAATAACTACGTTCCTTGGTGAGTGCGAGACCGGAGGCCCAATGATGGAGAAGCATTACTAGGCCGCCATGGTATGGTGACCACCACTCTTAGATTCTGTTTATGCTTTCGGTCAGGCAGAGTAGAGCAATTTTAGCAGGGCCAAACATAGCAAAAAAAAAATTGCTGTTCGCAGTGTTGTTGTCCAGAATAGTTTGCTCCTTAATTGGCTCTTACCACAACCAAGGCATGAATAGACGTGGTGGCATTCTTCATCATGACAAGGATAGTCTTATACATAAAATTTTCATGTCACAGTGTTAGTTACCATACTCCGAAACGGCTTGACCGATTTTTGTGAAATTTCATATTCAGTAGGTCTGAGAATCGGCCAACATTTACTTTCATACCCCTAAATGTTTTTTTTTTTACGTCAAGACAACGTTTGCCGGGGCAGCTAGTATATTTATATAACAGTACACATATCACACTAATATTATAAAGGCAAAAGTTTGTGAATGTGTACTTATGTTTGATACTTCTTCACGCGCAAATGACTGATGGCTGATGGCATCGGAATAACACATAGGCTAGCATTTGCCGCAATAACCGACATTCGGGCGGAGCCGCGGGCAACAGCTAGTCTACACTAATACCTATTATAAACGCGAAAGTTTGTAAGTATGGATGGATGGATGTTTGTTACTCTTTCACGCAAAAACTACTGAACGAATTTGGATGAAACTTTACAGTAATATAGCTTATACATAAGAATAACACATAGGCTACTATTTGCCGCGATAACCAACATACACGCGGGCGGAGCGCCGGGCAACAGCTAATATTCTAGAAATATGAAAATAGCATCAGGACGCGACACTAAAATATTAGATAACGAAGTAAATTATCGCAATGATTGACACATCTTATTGTGTAGCACAAAACCTATCTGTTCTGTCAAGACAAATAGAACGTTGTGGACTGTTTATATCTACAATTGAAGATGTACTTACTACGATTTTGTATCTAATACCTAATATACCTAATAATAAACAAGCAATTCTTGTATTCATATCTGACTAGCTGACCTACGCAACTTCGTTTACGTCTCCTATTGCTCGCAGCGTAATAATTTTCCCCCGTTTTTGTAACATTCTTTATTGGTGCTCCGCTCCTATTGGTCTTAGCGTGATGATATTAGCCTTCCTCGATAAATGGGCTACCTAACACTGAAATAATTTTTCAAATCGGACCAGTACTTCCTAAGATTAGCGCGGTCAAACAAACAAACAAACTCTTCAGCTTTATATATTAGTACTAGCTGAACCCCGCGGTGTTACCCGTGGTTATCGTCGTACCGCGAGTAACACCGCGCGACAAACTTAGTCTAAAAAAAGTAGCCTAAGTTACTCCCCGGATCATCAGCTACCTGCCAGTGAAAGTCCCGTCAAAATCCGTCCAGCCGTTCCAGAGATTACCCGGAACAAACAGACAGACAGACAGACAGTCAAAAAATTTTTTAACTACAGTTTTTGTATATGTACCGTGTATACATACATATGCATTTAGTAAAAAGCGGTTATTTTAATATTACAAACAGACACTCCAATTTTATTGAGTTGTATAGAGTATAGATTATATGAAATGATCCCAAATAATCGATTTAGCGTAGAAAATGTCAGAATTATCAGTCATAATCTCCACAGTCGTGCGCTAGTTGACACTAGATGGCTCTGTCCTCAGAATTTACAATCTTCTAGCTAGATTATACGAGACCCATCGAACTCTATAGCGCAACAACCAAATGATAGTCGTATACTACAAAATATTTAGTTTAGTGTAGCTGTTGTAGTGTCAGTCTAAGGCCCTGCTCTGAGGAGAACCAGGAACATGTTATTTCAGGTCCCCAGGATCGTAGCCGCGCCAACTGTATCTCTATTCTTGTTTAATCGACCCTACGTCCAATTTAAAGTCTCTACAATGACATTTCAATTTATAGTGGTCCACTAAAATATAACAAGAAATTTAAAATGGGTTGAAATTCTACAGAGACGATGTGTATTTATAAAAACGCGACATAATATAATCCATAATACTTTTAGAGACTAGACGACTCAAATCATATCTTGGGTGAAATTACGTCATACGCTTAAAGCTGTGGAGCGTGCCAAAGGATTAGACATAAAGACATCCAAAAGCCTTTGGACTGTTTCGAAAGACAGACTTTGTTGATGTTGGTCCTTAGCACAATTTGCATTAAGAAAATAGTGACGCATCGATCACGCCACGCCCCCTAACTGATTATCCCAATTAAGTCCGCGATTCAATTGATATAATCATATTTCAAACACGGCCGTCTGATCCCGAACAATACAAGCCAGACCATATGGCATATATTTTTTTTGGAATACGGGTGAGCCCGCAGACGTATCGCCTGATGGTAAGCGATTACCGCTGCCTATGGACACCCGCAACACCAAAGGTGTCACAAGTGCGTTGCCGGCTTTTGGGGTATGGGCCCCCGGTATCCTCACTTACTCGGTGAAAAACAGCGCCAGCGCTGTTTTTATTCGTCGAGCCGGTGACTCTCCCACGGCAAATTTGGTTGGCTCATTCATGCCGAAGCGTGGCTCTTTCATGGTAACCAGACTCCTGATAAACATACCTTCTTATATATTTCTAAATACCTACATGTAATAGATATACTACACCCAGACAGAGAACAAATGTTTTTGCTCATCACCCAATATTTTTCCTGTGTAGAAATCGAACCTCTGGCTTAGCAATCAGGGTCACAAATCACTAGAGAAACAGGTCAATCAGTCTACAATACTTGGTATTATAATAAATACTACATACTTTGTCCAGATACCCCTTGCCAGTGGGGTCTGAGAGGTCCCATATCTTGCTGAGCACAACATCGCTGAGGCGGGACTTTTTGAGAAACCGCGCCGCATCCAGCGCCTGGATCGTTCCAGCGCCATTGGGGTCCACCTGTAATAAAAATTAATATTGGTTAGTTTTACTACTGCCAACGTGTCTAGCATTCACATATCAGTGACGAGACAGCTAAATGGAATCAGTAGGGGTACATAATAGCCATACTACCTGAGCAGAGTCCATCCAGGCGGACTGACAATGAGTCATAATTATTGTACGGATTCTCCCCAGAGTAGTGCCTAAGGGAGGCTTTTTATGAAAACACTCAATGATCAAAAAAATAACCCAGACTCCATTTTCGAGTTTCAGGAGAATCGAGTTTTGCTGAGAGTAAGAGAAAGTTTATTCTTGCCCCCCCACTGTGTTACTTTTATAACAACAACAGCGGATTGCACCTTGGAGAACAGCTATTTTAAAAATATATTTGAAAGGATTCATTTATTCAAAGTTTAAAATGTATCCCAATATGATCATTTTGATCCGTCTCTGTTTACCATAGTCAAGACACATTCAAATTTAATTCTAATAGCATTTGAAACTTAACAAAATAAATTTTTATCAAAGTATTATTTAAAAACCTATATTTAATACTAGCTCTTGTGCGCGGCTCCGCCCGCGTGTTTGATGCTTATTGCAGCAAAAAGTTGCCTGTCCTTCCTCTAGAATCAAAGCATCTCCATGCCATGTTTCAGGACAGACAGACAGAGTTTTGAGAGACGAACTCAACTTGTTAAAAAAAAGTTTAACTTGCAAAAGTGTTTTGTATAACCTAATTGCAGAATAAATGATTTCATTTCATTTCATTTCAGTTTCTTTCTCATTTATAACATAAGTATGGAAGTATGGATTTCACAGGTAATTAAATAGCAGGCCAATAGTATTATCATGCCTCCGGATTGGGCCGTTGTAATCAGCGTGGTGACCACTACTCTTGGATTCTAATCCATGCTTTCGATCAGGGAGAGTAGTTTGGCAGACTCATATAAAAAAAACATTGTAAATTTACAAATTTGTATGGAATTTTGAGTATCTAGTTTGGATTTGGAATTTTTTCTCTTTTTAACCGACTTCAAAAAAAGGAATTCTCAATTCGACCGTATATAATTATTTTTTTATGCCTGTTCGCGGATAACTTTTAGATAGATAAATTTTGATGATTCCTTTTTTAATGGAAAGGAGATATCCCAACCGTGGTACCATGATAAGGACACTTAGATCTGATGATGGCATCCAAGAGAAATCGAGTCAAACCTTGAAGTTGGTTTTATTTTTGTTAAAATTTTACTTGTACTCAGATAATTACAACTTGAATACAAACTATAATATTCTGATATATGATATTCGGCGGTCTCCACCCCGGTTTCTGCTGTCCCAAGTGTTGTGGGTTCAAATCCCACATGGAACAATACTTTGTGTGATTCACAAATTCTTTTTCCGAGTCTGGCCATTCTTAGTGGCCAGTGACACAGGATGTATATTCTTAATGCGGAAGTTGTCTTTTTTCTAAAAAATTAAGTAAGAAGTAGCTTCTTAGGCTATGAACATGGGGGTTTTATCTACAGTAAAAATGGTTTTACAGACTATTTTAGACAGTTCTATGTATAATATGTATGTATTTACAAAAAAAAATAAAGTATATATGTATTTATATCAGTTGTCTAGTACCCATAACACAAGCTCTGCTTAGCTTGGGACTAGATGGGCTCTGTGTGATAGATGTCCGAAAATATTTATTTATAAAAATATTTATCTATGCTATTTTTACATTACATAAATAAAGCTAATACAACCTTTTGAAATCTATCTTCCCCATAAAATTAATTCTGCATCAAGTTTCATTACAATTTTTTGGTTTTCTTTTTGAAAAAGTAAAAAAAACAGCCTTTATACTAAACCTAGCATTGACATCTGACTTATACTATATAATTCTTACAAATATAAGAATTATAGAGAATGAATGTTACAATGGAATAAAGAAATGATTTTTTACAAAATTCCTACTATTAGTAGATTCTATAAGCACTTAAATAGAAATATAAAAAACTACACCAATAAAATATCAAGTATACAAATACTATGCCATTTACTATTAATGAAAATATTTTTATAGATATCTGCAATTAATTTACTCTCACATTTATGACTCTTAATTTGGTTGTCAGTTTGTCACAACTTAAAACAAAACTGTGTAACTACTACTTTTGCGCATAGCTGGATAGTTACACATACCAAATTGCTGACTACTTTGGGATGGTATTTTTCTTTTAATTTTTATAGTGGAAACTTGTAATTGGCCATCACCATGCTAATCCTTTTATCTAACTGGTATTCCTAGCTGTAAGTCTCCTTAAAATTGTAAAATAAAAAAATAAAAACTGCTCAAGCCTCATAAAATACAATAAATTCTTATTGCACTTACACACACCTCTCATATGTGATCTAAAGTTAAAACTTTATATTCTAAACCCTAGCAAGTTGTTGTTGTCTGTTATCTTAGAGAAAATTAGTGTCTATCACTCTATGGCACAAATTCTACAAGAAATTTCATCAATACATAATGACTCAGATATACATTATCTAACTGGGAACAGCTATAGCCTGAAATATTGATTGCAATTTAGCAAACCAGTATGATTACTATAGCCTTTACAACCCAGACATAAGGGTGACATTACATATAAAGTTTTTTATTTGTACCACAGACATTGGCCTAGAGTAAAGATTCAATGACATTAGAAATACTGGTGATAAAACTCTGATAACATTGATTTTAAAAAGAAAAAGTTCACGATCAATCACTACGTAACAAGTAAGCAAGTTAATTGAGCTAAATTAACAACAGAAAAATCCTCTTACCTGATGATAATATGCTTCGTATATTGCGCTGTGGGTCCCTGCCACCTGCAACCGTTCAAGCCCCATTTTCACAACGTTTAATTCACAATGAAAAAAACATTAAAAACGTATTTTGAACGAGTATGGGTGTGACATTTCAATAATCTTCACGGCTTTCGATACGCTCGTTAATAAACTACATTAAATTATAGTCCCTGGCCTATTCAAAATGTATAAAATATATAGCACTCATCAGAAACTTTGCACTGTAATTTAAAACATTGCAATTATTTTAATACGTATTCAAATTACTGAAATAAATTAAAATCTAGGGAGCGTAATCCACTCATGATACACTAAACTTTAATGTCTAAAATTTTGATGTTTTCATCATCAACAAGAAATGTTCACTGCACTAAACTGTAGATACTTTAATTAACTTTACTTAGGATACCGAACATTTGCAATTTCAGGCGTATAAACTACCTAAATCTCAAATAATTCTACCTGAGTAGGAGAAGGCAAGGCAGCCATTTTTTACATCTCCTCGTCGACCAATCAATAAGCGGCCATAGACTGAAGGAGAAGGATCTTTGACATCTAACAGGGCTCTTAGAGGTGGGATAGAATGGAACTATTAATGTTAGTAGTGTCAACGTATTCAAATAGTAGTCGAATAAAAGAATTAAAAATGAAAGACCAGTAGACATTTATTTTAATTAGTTTTTATTTATTTATACACATTTCTTTTACGTTTAGTATCATGAGATATCATTTGGACACGTCGGGTTTAACAATCTTCACAAAAGAGTCCAATCTATTTAGACCACGTTTATTTATTTCAAAGCAAGGTATTTGTTTCAAATTTATCAACCACTCCTTAACTCTTTTATGACGATCCAAAATAGGAATAAATATTTCCAAGGAGCTCACTGTTGTGCCACAACATAGGTCACTAAGCCGCATCTGTAAAAAGTTGTTTATTTTTAGTCTAATTAGAAATTTCACAAATGAGTTTTTTTTATTTTGTGTGAATATTTTTCATTAGGGTGTAGGGTGGTTCGTAGGGTTCTCTACTCAACATATTAATAATAGGTAGCGGTACAATCTGAAAACGCCTCAGGAAACTGTACTGCTTCTGAAATAACACTATCTGTACATAAAGTATCTCAACCATAAATGCTGAGTACGAATATTTCTATTAGAACAAAACAAAGTTTCAGTTTGTTATATGTTCACCAAATGGCCACCAAAATCTGGTCGAGTTCAACGCTAAGAAAACACAGATATTCGAGTTCTTTACCAAAAAGTCTCCGTTTCTTCCCCTCCCCACTTTTCAGAGCACTCATCTGCCACTATAGGATAAGCTCGGTGTCATGAGCATGGATATTCGCCGGCACCTCAACCCGCGGGAGTACATCGAGAGCATCACTATGGCGGCCTCGCGGAATTTTGAGGTACTGAACCAGGTGAGACGGTACTTCAAACCCGAGCTTTCGTGGAGAGTGCTTTGAAGAGCTCTTCCAATTGATCTTCCGTTTTCTTCCTCCCTTTACAGAACAACACGTGCTGGCATTGGAAGCCACCGCCTAAGAGTCGTAGTAATACGCTCTCGAACCAAACGGTTTCGGTTCTTCCTGTCTGTGCCGAGCAGTTAAAAACTGGAACTCACTACCAACGCACGTGTTTCCCTCCCATCATGATAACGGGTCCTTAAAGTATTGTGTGAAAAAGCATCTCACTAAACCGCCATAGTGTGGGACGCCATACTGCATTGTCTGCTTTCGCAGTGAGTATGGTGGCCCCCACTGTTAGATTTTGCTTGAGCTTACCATTAGGCTGAGCAGAGTCACTTTGGCAGATAATTTATAAAATAATAAAATATATATAGTAAAATTAAATGTTGTTAAAAAAACACGTTCGCAGAAATCTTATAGTAATATTACCTCATCACCATTCAGGAACTTATTTCCATTTAATATTAGTTCCAAATAGTCCAGTGCTGAGTACCACTTTTCTACTTTCATTTCATCTGTTGCTTCACCGGCGAAAAATTCAGTCTGTATTGAAATAATTTAATTGATGATTGCTTTCTCATTATAAAATAAAATAGTATTTAAACTATATCAGTTTATAAATATTACGAAAGCTGGAGTTGGGTTTAAAGTAAATCGTTTCAAAAAAACTAACATCACGTCTGCTCTTACTCTGTAATGAATCTTTAATTGGAATTGGAGATGACCTTTCCATTTAAAATGCAAATATGTACACAAATAGTAATAACGAGACTTTGTTAATAAGATATTTAACGTAGCCAAAGTGCGTGTACATTTCGCCACTTAATTTACTTGCGTCGTGGCTACAATTTACGAAATGTCTAGAATTCGGGACACCAGATAACCTACGCAAATTCTTGCAACTACAATTTTACTGAAATTAAGTTTAATTTTGGAGAAAAGTTGACATTTTAGTAAAAATTTAGATGGATTTATTGATAGGATTTCATTTTATAATGAAATATCACTTACTATACTACTACTATAGGTAAAGTTACATTTCATAACATCCATAAAGCACTACTAATACCTTAATACTTGACAGATCTAGGCTTTTTTTGTTTTTGGTCTCAACCTATAGTCTCAAAAGTCGAGATTAACATATTAATTACAAAAAAAATCTTGGGAGGAGACTTAAATTCTTGTTTGGTGCTTCGTTTCATTAAACTGACACAAGACAAGAGTCACATTAAGGTAACTAAAGAAGAATACTTATTATTGAAGTATAAGAAGAGTTAAAAAGAAGTAAAGGAACAATAATTTATAAAAATAATAAAAAAAAAAAAATTACATAAATAGCGCTGTCAATCGGAAACAATACACCAGCATTAAAATACATCATCTCATCAATTTTGGTCCTTATAGCATTGTCTTCAGGGTACAAATCATTTTCTTTGTTTATTCTGCACAAATGTAAAGCAATCGCATGGCTGTCACAAATCACTTGCCCATTTATTGACAACACGGGGATTTTTTGTAAAGGGTTTATCTGGAAAATAAAAAAAAGAGTTTTATTAGTGACATCTCTAACGCCTGACACTAGTCTGACGTGCGCTCATTGGTCAAAACTACGTGCTTGTGCTTCCTGTAACAAATTTCCGTTCTCCACAAAATAGGGAAATCCTACAAATACAAATTTTAGACTCAATTTGAGATTATTAACGACACTACTAAAAATATAACTACCTTTGTAAAAGATGCTGTTTTATTTTCCGATTTGAACAGGTCAATTTTACGAAACTCCAAATCTATATTGAGTTTGGACGCTGTCATCATCACAAATCTGACGGGAGGTGACGCCTCATCCCCATACAAGATAGGTTTCGTTGAAAGCGACATGTTCCTGGAAGTTTTAAATGAGAAATATCAAATAATTTATTTAAAGCTATTGAAAAAAATATTAATCTTAATACTTCATTTAAGTTTATAGTAGGTACTTAGAAATGTCCGTATTTTGACAGATAAAGAATACAGAGTGTCAGTCAGCACCCTTGTTCATTCAGTCCATGGGTGTCCTCAACAGCATCGTGTTTCCATCTTTCGTGAAACAAAACTTATACCAACAACAGGCCAGCGTGGTATATTAGCCCAAAACCTCCTTTTTTAAGGAGTTGGATAGACAGCCTTTATAGTGTACAGGACATAGGTGTTAAATAAATAAATGTATAAGATAGATTTTTAAGCGTCTTTATAAACGGTGTATTTGAAAGTGTCTTCGTAAACATTCACTGTTTCCTTCTTTTGTCACTGGTGGCGCTGTTGCTTCCTTTTTTGTATTGAAGACAAATGCCAGTCATTTCATGCTCAATAAAATAACGCTTATAGAGAAATCTAACATTGGTTTTACGTTGAAATATTATCGAAACTTAACAATAGGTCCTGTACACTGTTATAGGCTGTTCAGTATGCTTGATTTAATAATAATAATAAACATCTTTATTGTACACTAGATACCTGAGTTTATAACTTAATACTAGATCAGTATTAGTGGCTTGCTTTTTTGCTAAAAGACAATCTCTTCCAGGTCACCGTGGAATTGAGAAGTAGATTTGACTAACTTAAAAATATTAGCCTACGGCAGTCCATTTCTGAACGTAAGCCTCTCCCACAGCCTGTTTTCGGTTGACGTATGCGACTGCCGATCGAGAGGTCTCGGGTTCGAATCCCAGGTCGGGCCAAAAGTGTTATTGAATTTTTATGATTATAGAAATACTTAATTCGGAGTTTGGAAGTTGGGGTCCGAACCCCAGTGCATCGGAGAGCATGTAAAGCTGTCGGTCCTACGCCTAATCTCTCCCCGGTCGTGTCGGTTAACCGTCCCATCGGATTATAAGAGAGAGGGAACAGAGAGTGCACCTGTGTTTGCGCACACAGTTGTGCACTATAATATATCCTGCGTAGTTGGCTGGTTTCCATTGAGACTGGCCACCGTGGCCGTTATCAGCTAGGAGAACATTACTCTGTTTCTGATTTGCTTCTGTTTCTGTTAAGTGGATCAGATGACGTATTGTTAGTTCATTTAACATCAACTCGCTCTTGACGCGGAACGTGGTTACCTTGCAGAGGGCCTAGTGTGGCTTTACAATGACAACAATTTGATCTCAATTTCGATTGGCCCACATAAAAAAAAGTTAAAACGTAGGTATTACATCAGTGGTCTAATCCCCTTGGTACAAGTTCTGCTTAGTTAGAGACTAGATGGCGTTGTGTGGCAGATGTACTATTATAATTATTTCTTTTTAAAAGAGAAAGCTCTCGATCTAAGAACAGTTCCAGTGTCAAGGGAGTCTTTACAAGAAATCATGAAACAAAAACGTCTAAACACCCCCGCCACCACGTGGGGATTGAACCACTGCACATCCGTCATGTTTACCTACTACTACTAATATTTTTAACTATTTGTTGCCCGCCGCTCCGCCCGCGTCTATGTCATGTCGGTTATCGCAGCAAATAGTAGCCTATTATGTGTTATTCTGATGTATAAGCTATATTACTATGAAGTTTCATCCAAATCCGTTCAGTAATTTTTTCGTGAAGAAGTAACAAACATTCTTCTCACAAACCTTCATATTTATATAATAGTGTGATAAAATAAATTTCCCTAATTATTAAACGTTTGTGTCTACATAAAAAAAATATAATGTAAAATGACAATAAAATATCTCCAAATTTTACAATAATATACCGTTCTAGGGGTTTGTGACATCGGCAGCTCAAAAAACACAGCAAAAGCAGCTAAAAAGAAAAAAATGTAGGGCTGTAGTCTTCAAAATAACTTATAAAGGAGGCCTGTAATTCAAGAAACCGTAGTAGTGTCCAAAGAGTTTCAACGAAACACGATTTTTTTTAAATAAATATTTCGGGCATCATCTATAGTGTAGCATCATCTATCATGTAGAGTGTCTGTTTGTAATATTAAAATAACTGCTTTTTACTAAACGCATATGTATCTATACACGGTACATATCTATACAAATAAATAAAATTGGAATGTCTGTTTGTAATAGTAAAATAATATAATAGCTTTTAATCAATGCATATGTATGTATACACGATACATATACCAAAAATGTAGTTAAAAAATTTTTGTCTGTCTGTCTGTTTGTTCCGGGTAATCTCTGGAACGGCTGAACGAATTTTGACGGGACTTTCACTGACAGGTAGCTGATGATCCAGGCAGTAACTTAGGCTACTTTTTTTTAGACTAACTTTGTTCCGCGGCGTTACTCGCGGTACAACAATAACCACGGGTAACACCGCGAGGTTCAGCTAGTCGTACATAAAACGAATGTACTTTTAACTAACTAACTACTAATAAAAAAAAAACAACCAACTACGACAAAAACGACATTGAAAAAGTATGAAACAAGTTTCAAAAGCCGTAGTCACGCATTGTTAAAGTGTTATGGACTAAGTATGGTACATTACACTAAGGTTGTCTGGAAGAAATCTAAGGTTGTCTGGAAGAAATCGCCGTGAGCGATAAGACCGCCAATTGTTACACTTTCTACTTTGTAACTCATTCTTTGTTATGTATTTATTATGTGTGTACAATGAAGAAATAAATAAATAAAATAAAAATAATGCATGGACCTGGCCTTTGAAACTTTTAATAATATTAGTTTACTTATTTCATTAACTTTAAATCTCAAGTAAATAAACACTTTTTTTATTTGTAATCATGTTTAAAGGGACGGACGTTAACACAATTATCTTGTCATTTCATTCCATACACAGAATAACGTAATATCTCGCTCTATTCTTTCTAAAATTAACAATCATACTTACTTACCTAGTTACAATGCTGACGAATGGTTCAAAATGGCGAATAATATGAGAACGACCAACAAGCATCATTTTTTAAATAACAACCGACAAACACTGTTCACAAAGAAATCCATAGACGTTATGAAAGCATCTCAACGGACAATTCTGTTTAAAAAAACAACGCAAACGAATGCTAAATAATACGGCGCGACACGGGAATCAAATTATTCATTGTAACCGTTACCTATTGCATATTGCATGTCCCATATTTATTTGGAAATATTTGAATTAAAGATTATTATAATATTTCCAGCTCTTATTTTTGTCGCCATAAATATATATATAAAAAATAAAAATAATAAATGAATACTTTGGAACGACGGAATAAGTCTAAGTCTTCTAACAGGAGCCTCCTTGGGTTTCCTTAAGATTTAGTTTCGTTGTTTAGAAATAAATATCACTTTTATTGCTTTTATGTCGTTTTAATATATTTTTTTTATCTTAGTAGGTTACAAACAAACAAACATACAAGTGACGCTAATAAACGCGTATTAAAATTCATATTAGTTTTGATGAGCGTGATATCATGGCCACGGTCATTTGACTCTCAAAGCACCTCAAAGTCTCAAACCAAACCACATATACGTAATGCTAAAACGTTTTATTCCATATAATTGTATTAGGTCGAGGTGAAATACCATTAGCTTTTGGCAATTCGTTACCATACAATAAGATTAAAAGGAAACGGTAAACATTTTAAAACAACAAAATTTTTCGGCCCTTGAAATACTTAATTTATCGAGGAGTGTTATTAAATAGGAAATAGCATAACACATTTTTTTGAAAGATTTTTTTTATTAATAGTGATTTACAGTCTAAACAAAGTACCCATAGCAAAGCGGCATAATAAAAAAGTTTATAGTCGGAACCATAGATTTAGCATTGATACTCCATCCTGATTGATATTTTTTAGAGTAATAGCTAAAAAATCTCTGTTCTATCAAAAATGGTTTAAAAATAATCCAACCACTGTCATGAATTCTTCAAAAAAATAATTCTCAACCAAAAATATTTTGCCCAAAACAAGAAATCACAATTAATCGCTTCATGATTTTCAGGGACTACAATGAAAAATTAAAAAAGTTTGAATTCAAACCGCGGGCTAAACAATTAGGAAATGGGTGCTGCAGTAACAAAAAGCGTTGTGGCTACACAAGGACTAAAGTAAGTTTGGTTTTATGGATGATAAATTGACTAGTGGACCACTGGGACTTAACTGAATTTATTTAAAACGGACTTATGGTTATACTTTACAACATCATGTCAAATTAAAGACAGCGAAATATTGATGTAATAAACTAAACTCTAAGCATTTAGTGTGTAGTTTGATATCCTCAAAAGGCGAATGTAAGTTTCTTTGCGTTTTTTTGCGTTTTTTGACTCCTGACAGAACAGGGAACCCCTGTTGGGTCTGAGATTAATGGTCCATACAAGATTTAAGCTTCATTATAATAGGTATAAAGCAAATGAGCGGACTGCAAGGATGTCTTAGTAGTTGTTAAGACGTCACTTCCTACTGAGTATTTTGAGTTCGACCCAACGAAGGGGCTTAGTTCTTAGTTAGTAGCGAGGGGTTAGTGTTTCACAATTTGTTATTCTATATATATATATATATATATAATCTATAAGTCTGGCTGTACTTTGTTTCCGTTCCACTTATGTTCATAAAATCGCCCATAACGTAGGATATATTCCTGACACGGAAGTTATCTATACTAATATATAAAACTTAAGAGTTTGTTTGTTTGTTTGAACGCACTAATCTTAGGAACTTCTGGTCCGATTTGAAAAATTCTTTCAGTGTTAGATAGCCCATTTATCGAGGAAGGCTCTTGGTGTCTCTGAGTGCTTTCACTGTAGTTTGATTCCCGCGACCGACCAAATCTGTGTATGAACTGCAAAAAAAACTGCAAACCTATAATAGAGCAAGCTCCTCCTAGATGGCGTTGTGTATCCAGATGTCTGAAATATTTACCGACTTTGTTTTCAAGGAAATAAAATGCCTGACTTCTATGACTATTCTTCTTTATCTTCTATCAGACACTGTACACTATGGAAGGCAGACCGCAGTCCAGCATGCCGAGCCGTCATGATGGCACTTGACTCCATGAATCTTAGTATAACAGAAGTGGACGTTAATATGGATAAGGGAGAGCATAGAGGGCCTGACATAGCTGCTGTAAGTTCTCTTACCTATATTTCTTCTTTATAGGTACATTCTTCTTCTCATCTGCTTCTGGAGTTCGTGCCTGAAGTGTCAGACATTTAATTTTGTTGTGTTTTTATTTTCTACTAGCTGTTTGCATTACAATGTGGTTTTGGTGATACATTTGGGTTGTATTTTTGAGAATTATGGAACAGAAGTGATGAGGAAAATAAACACTTAAAGCGCGCCTGCCCCGTTAGTCCAGTGGATAGTGTATGCGACTGCCGAGCAAGAGGTCTCCAGTTCGAATCGCGGGTCGGGTCACAGTGGTGTTGGATTTTCTTACAAGAATTCTTGATAACAGCCCGGAGTGTGGAAGTTTGGCGTTGTATCATGTCGATAAGGTAAAAGGTATAGGTAAAACGGATTGAACTAGTAGCCGCCGACAAATCACCCTGGAAATAATAATAGCTAGAAAGTTTTTTTATTTTTTTATTTAGGTAAATAAACAACACAATACAAGGTTATAAATACAATTACATAAAGGTATGGATAATTGTGCTATCAGCGACATTTACCACATAGTAGTAATGTAACATTGTAGTAACATAGTAGTAATGTAACATTATGAAGATGAAAGCCTGTTTTAGAGCGTGTAAAAGCTTAATTCGTGTAGTACACTTGTGTTTTGGAAGCGAACACGAATACCCTTAACAACTTAATGACGTAATCAGAATGGATTACAGTATGGATTACCTACATTACTTGTAATGCATCTTACTTCTTTACGCTTAATATTTTTTTTCTTTCGCAGTTAAATCCGTATTTAACTTTACCCGTATTCAAAGATAAAGAATTGGTACTCGCCGATAGGTAAGCGCTTAAGAATAACTCTCACTAATTCATCTAACAATTAAATATTATGTATGAATTCCCTTTAGCCATACCTGTTAATATTTTTACTATCATTATTTATTTACTTCGGACTGAGATCCATTGTATATTATTAGTAACAAAAGTCATAACCTTAAGGCCATGTTCAAATGACGAGCGCTTATCGCGCACTAACAACTACATGTAAAAACGCGCGTTAGCATGTGTACTCCTAGAACGAAATTACATGTAGTTGTAAACGCACGTTAGGTAAACGCGCGTTAGCAAAACGCGCGTTGAGCGCTCGTCATCTGAACATGGGCTAAGTTGAATGTAAAATTTGGTACAAAGTTCAAAAGAGCTCAAAAGAAATCAGAATATTTAGGTACACAATACGAATATTAGAACACTAAAGGCTTGCTGATAAAGTCCCTGAAAGTTTCTCTGAAATATGAAATTTTGCAATTATCTGCCAGATAACAATAAAAAGTTTCATAACTTTGGGATGGAGATACCTATATCAGACATTCATATAACTATCAGAAACTTTTAGAATCGCGCATATACTTCCGAAGGGCTCCCACGCACGAATGCACCGCAAGAACTTCCGATCTGGTTCGCATCGTGTGACGCCGCATCGCAACGCAGTTATGTGTGGGAGTCCTAAATGTATATAGCTTTTTCTTTTTTTTCTCTTTTTTTAAAAGATAAAGCCCGCTTTAGGAATAAACATCCTGTGTTTTAGGGGGACTTTACAAACATACATGAAACGAACACAAAGAACACCCAAACTCAGAACAACAATTTATGGATCACACACTATATGATATGTTGTCTTATGTGGGTTTTGAATCCACTACACTTGGCGTAGTAAAGAGCGCCTTGGCGACCGCTTAAACCGCTAGACTAACCGTGCATACAATCTATACAAATAAGCAAAATTGGAGTGTCTGTTTGTAATATTAAAATACCCGCTTTTTACTAAATGCATATGCACGGTACATATACCAAAAATGTAGTTAAAAAAACTTTTGTCTGTCTGTCTGTCTGTTTGTTCCGGGTAATCTCTGGAACGGCTGGACGGATTTTGACGGGACTTTCACTGGCAGGTAGCTGGTGATCCAGGGAGTAACTTAGGCTACTTTTTTTAGACTTACTTTGTCCCGCGGCGTTACTCGCGGTACAACAATAACCGCGAGTAACACCGCGGGGTTCAGCTAGTAATACATACATCTGACAAATATGTAAGAGTTGTGAGACTAAAATCTGTAGTTATCAGTCAAATAAGTTCAGAAAAGTCAATCATGGAGATTATCATCAGGCGGTGAAACTGTCCTTAAATAATTTAAGTGCCTATATTTTTATTCGTATACTTTAATTTCGTTTCCAGTCACGCAATTTGCACATATCTAGCGAGTCGTTACTGCGATTCGAGCCACATCCTGCCTCAGGATCCCGGAGGTCGGTCAGTGGTTGATCAGCACTTGCATTACAATAGCAGTATTCTCTATCCAAGATTTCGCGCTGCGGCTGTTAGTAACTTTATTTGTTTTGTGTATCTCTGAAAAAAAAAACCCAGGGTTCCGTGCAAACTTATTGTACGAATAGTTAGTTTTTCATTAAGAAAGTGGGAGCCACCATACTCCTGCAAATGTATGACGACCCACACTATGGCGGTTTAGTGAGATGCTAGTTTGTTTCGAAAATAATTCTCGAAGATCTTTTTGTTTTTTTTTTCGGATGATCTTCTCATTAGGCTACCTGTACCGGTACCTAATGAACCATTAATTCATTCAATAATTATTAATCCCAACAAAAAAATTACAGGTATTTAGCTAAGCACCGATAAACTGAATTAATGTAGCTCTCAAACTGATTTTAAATAAGTAGTCCGGTCAATTTAGATATTCGAAGTTATATAAAGTCCCAACAAGCTGAATTTCAGTGAAATTGAAATTTTTCCATACACGGGAATGATGGGGAACTTTTAGACATTGTTTATAATTATGTTTTGAACAATTTCACTGAAATTCAGCTTGTTGGGACTTTATGTAACTTCTCTATAAACTCTCATTTTTTGGTCTAAATTGACCGGACTAAAGTACGTATAATGTTTTTTTTAATGCTGTTCTTTATTTTTAGTATCCAATTTTATATGAAAACTGTCACTTTGTGATGCCTCAACAAATCATAGACATAGAAGCAGCCTACGCCGACTTAGACGCCATGTTGGCTGGACGCGAGTGGTTCGGTGGTACCTGGGTCACTCTTAGTGATATCGTATTCGCTTCCACAATTAGTACTTTGAATGTTCTTGTACCCGTCGACAAACAAAGGTAACCTTACGTACATAGCTTACATAACTCCTAAATATATTTTTAAAGTGCCTCATAAACACGTATCTTTACCAGGTTTCCACGCCTCGAAAACTGGCTTCAGCGGGTGTCTGAGGAGCTGTTTTATATCACGGCAAACAAGAAAGGTCTCGGTGAATTTGCGCGAAAGATAGGCGAGTTATCAGTTGTAAAACAGTCGTAAATTAGTCCTCAGTTGTTCTGTTTTTTTCAAACGATATGTCTGTCAACATTAGATACCGGCTGTTATGACGAGAATCAGTTCACGTGTCCACGCAGTTCTATGAAAAGACGCACCCTAGCGAAAGGCGATTACGTCAAATAGATTAATTTCATAAGATGGCACAAAGTGAAGAAATTTTAATAGCTGGGCCTATTCATGTTCTTGTTGGTTCTACACTTACAGAAACTAAATAAAAAATGTTTTTGAATATATTTTTTATAAATCTAACTGCAATTGAGTTTTTTTATTTTTATTGTTATTTAGCCAGGTTTTAATTTTATAAACATTTTAAATAACGTTTATAAGGAGGGGCCTATATTTATCAGTGGACTTATACTGTTGATGATGATGACATATCTTCTCTACGTTGTAGAATAATATGTGTAGATATTTTTTATTTAACTACCTCGTTGGTCTAGTGGTTAGCGTAAGCGACTGGAGATCAAGAGATCTCGGGTTCGATTTCTGCGTCGGACTGCTGTTGGGTTTTCCTTACAAAAAATTATAAATAGCAGCCCGGAGTATGGAAGATAGCGGTGTTTCCCGCCCGTACCTCGAAGATCACGTAAAGCCGTCAGTCCTGGTTGTCATGAACATCTATGGCAATCTTTATTGGGAAGTCAGTGCCCTCAAATATACTGGCAACTAGTTCAACCTTCGAATTCCGTTCACCCTCAAGGTGGCAGAGGTCCGATGCCAGTCGCTCCGTGTAAAAACTGAGATTCAAGTAAAACCGGTTGAGTTATTAGCCGACCACAAATCTTGGAAATGGTAAAGACTAGGAAGATGATGATGGATTATAATTTATCTTTTACTTTTGTACTCCCACACAAATAAGTTTGGTAGTTATTCATGCACTCAATAAACAAATCAACGACACGTTTGTTATTGGCGTTGACATCGTCTTGTAAGGCTACGGGATATCAACATGCTATGTATCTAATTAAAAAAAACATTTTCTGCGTATTTTAATAGTTGTTTGATTTAATAATGAGCCTATGAACTGATTTTAGGATGCAACGGTAAAAAGTAATTAGTTCGATTTTAAAAACTTTGTGGATAATCGTTACCGATCGATTTACGTTGTCTATGATTAATGGAACTTACTACACTATCTAGTTCAAATTCATTCTGTGAATTAATCTGTCAGTGCTGTCATGTATACACATTGTCATTTTACTTTTTACATTCGAATACAATACAACACAATCATGCAGTACGTTTGTTGTGGATTGTGGGGAAGGGATGAATGAGTGAAGAGCACCTAACGTAATTAATTATGTAGATTATCAAACATTGTTACCTATTGTTTACCCAGAATTCACAAGGGAAATGTGAAAAGTTCATTGATGATTCTCACGGAAAGTAACGAAAGTTGTTGAGAACAGTTGTGCAGTGTTATGAATCGTGTTGTGGACCGTGTTTTGAGGCAGTTCTCGTCACCATGTCATTCGTGTCGTGGTAACCGATAATAAACTGGCATTGCGTTACTCAAACGCAAACAATTACGTGTTTAATTTAGCTGAGTCTACTTAAGAAAGTTCCGATACTTTCTACTGTCGCGCACCAGCGATGGCGGGGTTCCAGACCAGCGATACGATGCCCAAGTTCGGCCACGTGACGGATCTTCGCGAACAGTGGCTAGTTCGCGCCGATGGTGCCCTCGCTAACCGCCTACAAGACCGTGAGATATCCTCACATCTCTGCGAGAACAGATATCGTAATCAACAGATTCGTGAAGACTTTCCGATCGCTTTGAATGAACAGCGAGACATTGAACATGAAATTCACTTGCGAGAGCTCACACGTCGGCGTCAAGCCGAAATTGATGCTGAAATAGCCCGAGAAATGGCTGAAATAAATTTAAGGAGACAACGACGGCAGCGAAGCAGTGATATGTTGCAACAACCCAGTTCCTCTCGTAGTGTAGCACCTGCACCTCTTCCAGTTCCACAACCTGTGTCTCTACCACAGCCTACTAGTGATATTAACCCAGAAGAACTAGGTCTTTCACCTGATGAGTTAGAAGAAATGAGGCAGCGGTTAGAGCAAGAAGAGAAAGATGCAAGACTTGCAAGGGAATTGAGTAGTAAAGATAATAATCAAGATGCTCTTCTGGCTGACATGAGATGTGCTGTAGAGGCGCAGGATGGTGAACTGGCAAGATTACTACAAGAAAGAGAGTATAAAAAATTACAAAAAGCTAAGGAAAAAGCAAGGCAAAAAGCTCTGTTAAAAAAGCAGCAAAGAATGGCCGCACAGCAGCAACAACAGATATTGTCTCATGAAAATGAACCTCTAGCCACTCCGCAAGCTACTCTCTGTGATGCATACAGTAACCCTCATGACATAATACGTGAGAATCGACTCAGACTCTGTAAGTCTGTAGACTCTGACCTGAACTACGTTGAACCATTTGAAAAAGAGTCAATCCAGTCAAAGACCAGTGCTCTTCAGTCATTGGAAATGTCCAAACAGTATTACGCTGATCAATCTGAAGCTGGTACTTCAAGTAACAGTATGTCTCATAATCACTCAATTTCATATGACGAGAAGATAGTGCCATATAATCTTACTTCATTACAGCACAGACATCCTCCCCCACCACCAACTACAAGCAAAAAACCTCGTTTTCCTGATCCTGTTAGCATCAGGCCGGCCTCACACTACCCTACAGACAACCCATTGCCTGATAATGGTCTGTCTGTGAACATTCCTCACAGTTACAGCGAGAATAACAATTTATACAGTGCTACATATCCACCTGATATCAGTCCACCACATTCAAGCCCAGACCGAAACGATAACAGTAAAAGACTCTCCGTAATATCAGATATAACTGCAGAAGGTCTAGCTAAAAAGAAGAGTAAGCAGGCTGATATGAATAAGAAACGTAAAGGTTGCAAGATACAGTGATTGTGTTTTGCAGACCAGTCCTGGAGTGTGGTATTTCAAAGATTAGTGGTAAAAAATTAGTTTATAATGCTAAGTTATACCGGTGGTGGTAGCTTGAAGGTTTAATTAATCTTATTAATATAAACTTATTGTTAATTAAGATCTTATGGATGTGGTGTTGAATAGTTAATCTAGTCTCGCAGAATATTATTATTAACTAATGGTTAATTCAAATTGTGATAAATTTAAAATTGGTGTTTTAAATAACAGGTATCATCCTGTTCTAACAGTCTCAAAAGTAAATTGAAGATCACTTGAATTCTTGCATATGCTAACAAACTGTGTTATGTGCTTAGAAATTTATCACAATAATAGTAACAATTACTTTATCAATGTTCATCAATAATATGGCAACATTGTTTTTCTCAATTTTATGATTTTCTCAATGTTATGGTACGGGAGCTAGCAACGTTTGAAAAGTAAGAATTTTAGGTCAGCTGATTTTGTGATATGTCGTCCTTCTTGCACTTTCGGTTAGAGTCTGGGCTATCTGGCTGGCGGTAGCGGTTGCGTTCATTAGTGCGCATCCTACATGTCCAGGTAATAATCCTGGATTTTAAAAACATTTTAGTAGGCGTAATTTTAATTTTTTTGTTTTTAAATAAGTCTACCTGACATACTTTTTTTATTGCCAGACATTTTTGACAATGCTAACTATGTGCCATACGCGATTTTTAAATTTTTTTTTATAAAAATTTCAAAGTATTTTATAATGTCTGTAACTTTAATATTATGTTATTTAAAGATAATAAAAACTTAAAATAAATTTGCCAGACATTAATTCGATTGTTAAGTCTTGAATTAAAATTAAAAAGTCATGAAAAGTATTGCAGTATAATGCTAGTAGTCCGAGAGAGACAGTTGCAGGATAAGTCGAGAATGATACAGGGAACCATTACGAAAGTAAATTACTTTTCACTTTTTTTTTTTTTTCTTTATTTTTGGCCCAGCCAAAATGACTCTACTCTGCCTGATGGAAAGCATAAGCAGACTCCAAGAGTGGTGGTCACCATACTGCCAATGCACACATGGGTGTGACCCACACCATGGCGGGCTAGTGATTCATTCATCATCATCATCATCGTCGCTGTCTTTGTCAGTGTCATTCATATCATCAAAACCAGACAAAATCAAGGTAGTAGAGCCACGCTGATTTCAGCACGAACGGGCCGGCTCGACCGGGGCGGTACTACCCTCACACAGAAAATCAACGTAAAATGACAGCGATCATGCTGTCGTGTTTCGTTGGTGAGTGCGAGACCGGAGGCCCAATGATGCAGAAGCATCACTAGCCCGCCATGGTGTGGGTCGCCATGCTGCATTGTTCATTGTTGCATTGTCTGCATTCGCAGTATGGTGACTACCACTCTTGGATTCTACTCATGCTTTCCATCAGGCAGAGTAGTCATTTTGGCAGGGTCAAAAAAAAAAAAAAAAAAAAATGTCACCGTTAATGGTCTAACCGAAAGCCATTGGAGATAAAGATGTTGGATGTTTTGAGTGAGCATTTCTCCAAATTTTCGTCACGTAACGAACTCTCAATAAATGCTGTTGCAATCCCGCTTTACAGGGTGGCAAACTGGATGAGTCAAAGTTTCGAAATTTTTTGTCGAATTTTACTTGAAAATAAATGAAATCGAACATCATTAACATTGGAACAATTTTTAACTCCATACATTTGACAAATAAATTTCTCCAGCCTTACAAACGTAGTTTCAAGTACTTCTTCGTCATCCGTAATTATATTATCAAAAGTTAACTGGTATTCTTTAGAATTTTCTAATATTTTAAAAGGCTTAACTTTGCCTTTTCTAAAAATAGCTGGCGTGTAATCACATCCGGTTATTGCGTGGAAGCATGGTAAAGCTTTGCATAAAGAGTAAATACAATAATATACTTATACAATACTTTTCAGGACTTTTTAATATTAATTCAAGACTTAACAATCGAATTAATGTCTGGCAAATTTATTTTAAGTTTTTATTATCTTTAAATAACATAATATTAAAGTTACAGACATTATAAAATACTTTGAAATTTTTATAAAAAGAAATTAAAAAATCGCGTATGGCACACAGTTAGCATTGTCAAAAATGTCTGGCAATAAAAAAAGTATGTCAGGTAGACTTATTTAAAAACAAATAATTAAAAATTACGGCTTCTAAAATGTTTTTAAAATCCAGGATTATTACCTGGACATGTAGGATGCGCACTAATGAACGCAACCGCTACCGCCAGCCAGATAGCCCAGACTCTAACCGAAAGTGCAAGAAGGACGACATATCACAAAATCAGCTGACCTAAAATTCTTTCTCGAAAACGTTGCTAGCTCCTATACTATTACATTCTATTTTTAAAATAGACCAGGAATTAGTAACAGTTATTGTTTAAAATTCCAATAAGTAAATTCAAAGATGTATTCTATTCAACACCATGTTAACAATGGTTATCAGAATCTTATACTAAAATGAACAATATTTATAACTCAAATATCTTTTCCACCTACATTTTCATCTATAGAGCACATTCCTTTACTTTATAGTTTAAAAGAAGTGTTCTAAATATAATTTACATTTAACTTTTTTTTGTAGGATTGCCAGTTGGCAATTAATTTCTTAATAAGTAATTTATTCTTTCTTACATTCTAAGGGGTGGTTTACCAATTTACATGACGCCTATATAGGACTGTTCTGTCAATTGTCTGCAAATATTATGCATAAAGGAGGGGCTAATAAATATCTCCCCCCCCCCCCCCCTCCTCCCCATTTCCCAAAGGCCATCGCGGATGTTCATGTTCGGCGGTAATCGCTAAACATCAGGCGATATGTCTGCTCGTTTGCCCCTATACCATAAGAGATACTATTGAGCATAAAAATACTTAATAGATATTGTCATATCTTTTCTGGTGATTATTAGGCCTTAAACTTCTTTGAGATATTGACACTGCTGTCTTATACAGGCGTGATATAAAATGTATTACTGTCCAAAACAACCTATAGTATCATTCACTTTTTACCAAACAAGTCGAGAAAATATGTGAAACTAGCTGCAGTTAAAAACTGGCTAGTGTTATTCTAATTGAAAATAGCTAGTGTTACTCGCGGTTGTTACTGTACCATGCTCATTTCATGGACATTCAATTTTTTTTTTAAAGTAGCCTCTGTGCAGTTTCAGACTGTAATCTGTCTCTGTGCTAAATTTCATCTAGATTCGTTCAGCTATTTTTGCTGAAAGAGTAACAAACATCAAAACATAATTATGAGTAGTATACCTTTTTAGTCAGTTTTAGATAGGTACCAACCGTCTAATGTCAGTAATGTCTCCCTTCCGGTATTAGTGATGATTGACCAAACAATCAGTGTGATAGTTCACCATTGTCAATTTTGAACTCATTCTTTTGTGAAAATATTGTTTTGAATTGTTCGTAACGTTTAAATGAGCATTCAACAGTTTTACTACGCAAAAGAGGTATTTAAAAAAGAAAAAATCATTCATTCAATCATCTGCCCGCCTTTTTTCATTTTTAGCGTTGACACTTTAACATAACTCAGCATAGACAAGATAGATTCGGTTCAAAAAAAATATTCATTACTTGAAACATTTCAAACCACAACGGTTAATAAAACAGTTAAATAAAACTGTATCTTTTAATAAAATAACCATCTCGAAATAATAAATCGTGAAAAAGAAATGAGTATGAAACACATTCTAATCATTTACATAAGTCTGTTAATATTACGACTAAATTTTTTTTCCAAACGACGCTAACATTGTTAACATATGTACCTACACTAGACTAGATAGTATTCTTAAATTCGAGTCTTAATACTCACATATTTTATGTAGATGATTGAACATGATTGTATCCATGAAAGCAATTGTCGGTAGGTTACGCGTTCACGGCTAAACCGCCGCACCGATTTCAATAAAATTTGCCATGGAGATACTTTGATATTTGAGGAGGGACACAGGCTACTCTTTACCGCGATAAAAGACATACATGTGGGCGGAGCTAAATCGGGTTGACCGACTTTGACAAATCCAAGAATCTGAGCTTAAATTACATAATACGTACTCCACATAGTAATCAACTCATTATCGTAACTACTTACGTCGTTAAATATCCGATAAGATTTATTTCTTCCCATGTCTATAATTAGCCAGATAAAAGTAAAAGCATCATTAATGGTCTCAGAATGATGGCCTCCACTCCAATCTAGGCGTGTTACCTTCGCACCTACTTTCCGTATACTACTTGTATGGAAAAATGTATGATCCAGTTTAAGGTAGTCAGCTAATCAACAAATGCAAACAGTTCTAAACTTTACATTGATTATAAAGTTAGTTTTTAGACATCTCACGTCTTCATGGCCTTTTCAATCAGGATAGCCATAGAGGAATGACACCCTGACCGCTTTAAGCTATTCCAGTCTTAGTCCAGTTTACCCATCCAAAGCTTGCGAAGTATCTTATTCGACTCCTTCGCTTTATCCATTTGGATTATCCTAACCTTAATTTTTTGATTTCGTTTTTGGAAATGACTACATACCTAAGGAGATTTTCCGAGCGCGAATAAGATTAGGTACCTACAGAAGAGGGAAAATGCTGATTATTTGATGGCTGGTTGCCATTTCATCAAAAGAAGAAGTAGAATTTCGACCGATCGATACACTATTAAAAAAGTAGAACGTGAATGAGACTATAGGATTCTTTGCAGAAGTACCTGCAGAAACCAATGAGCCATTATACTATGTATATTCTAAGGTCAACGCGTGCCTTGTACAGAATAAGTTCTGTTTTAAACAAACATTCCATTTTATTTTGTCGTTATAAGAGTTTTTTTTTTATTTTAGGTTATGTCTCTCTAATTAAGCCAATAGATAAACATACTTTTTTTAGTCAACATAGATACTAAAACTTTGCAAATTAGGCAATCGGTACTTAAGTTTTATTCGTCATTGGTTGCTGTCTGCATCTTCCCCTGTTCGAATCTCACATAATATAATATATGTACGTTTACCTAAGTTTGTTAGTTCTGCGTGTCTTTGAATATTTAGTCTCTCAGACTTTTGGCGGGGATCTAACAACCCTATTTAAAATTAAAAGGAGGCGAAGAAAAAAGTGAAAATTAGATTGAAATGTTCCGTTAAACTAAACTTCAGTTCCGAACAGTAAACCGTCACGAATCTTGAGCACAAATACATTATTTTTTCTAATTTTTGTTTAATTTTATTTTGAATGCCAGTTATTATACATGTAACTGATTAAGTTGCAACATTGTTCTACTTAAGGCGACGCAACATTTTTTTTATCATAATTATTAGGTCAACTCAAAATCATTGCTATTCGATGATTTTGAGTTGTATTCACTAAATGCCAACTCAAGATTCTTGACAGTTGGTAGCCTATTTAGATAACAGCTCTCTTCATGTATCTTAATTTTCAGAACATTGATTATAATTACGAATTTAAAGTATGATTTTATTCATTCAATCAGAATACTAGTTTAAGTTTAATTATTTTATCACTGTTCAATTTTAATTTTAGAGCGCAACTTGTACTTAATATTTGCAAAATTGTAAGACTGATTTTATAACCTTTTTGTGACAATTTATTACTTAAAAGTGGTACTACACAAGGTGCTGATTATAATATTTACGTAACGCCACTTACGCATATCATTACATGGAAACATTATGTACATTTAAATTCAAGATGTAATTTATCCTAGTATATATTATACAACGAATCTCAATATGCAAAATATGTATATCTATTTTTGATTAATTCAAAGCGTCTTAGAAACAATCTAACTACACAGATGCATACAATACCAAACTCTCCAATTTCCCAGTTTAACAATTCACGTTAAGATTTTTTTTTTGCAAAATATCCGATAAACTCAGACTTATTGATCTGAATAGTTATGTGGTAGATCTATCACCAACAGTTTTACACTCGTATCATAATCCACATGTCAAAAAGGCCTTTGTATTGATTAAGTTGTACCTGTGTGTGGTATAATTACTATGATTGTCTGTGTATGCAAAATTATTACGTCACCGTAAGATCATTTCACGTTGGTACGGTAGGAAGTTATTAAGTCGCAATAACTTTCTCCGTCAGATGAGCGCCATTCAACAAGACGTCTATCTTTAATAGGAGTTTTAACACAGCCCAGTTAATATAATTTATATAATATTAGTTGAAAACTACATACGATTGAATGAAACTAACATAAAGTTGATTTTATGCTGTAAATTAAAATGTTTACAGTTGTCAGTTTTTTCGTTCTCGCAAATGGCAGTCTTCAAGGACATTATTTAGATAATATTCTTTATTTATTATGAGCGAATTATGACAATTTGTCCATATTAGAAGTTACTTAAGTTGTAATAAATATATCTTAGTTTTTCTTGATTATGTGTGCATATTATTATCAACAAGTTTCACATACATACATAAATATATTTTGTGAATGTTGCAAGTTGTCCATTTGAAATAAATCCACCATTAATATAGACAGAATTAAATGGCGATAGTCATGAATTATTTATACAGAGAATCACGTAATACATAGGTATTACATGGGTTCTTCTGAATTTCCGGTTTTCTTGACCAAATTGCATTGACCTTATTCACAGGTTGACTCATATCGCATGGAATGCAGAGTTATAAGCTTATGACAAATTACAACGATCTTGTCATAACAAAGCTTTTAAATAATTTATCTCTACATTAACAATGCTTCTGTTTGCCCTCCCTCTTCCTAGGTGATCCCGAACGAAATCTACAACCGATTTGAAGTAGTTCTGAGATATGACAAGATTACAGATACAAGGGTAAAACCTGTCGAAACATTAGTTAAATCGAAGATATCGTACCTCTATGTACTAAACTACAAAATGTAGTAAATACTGTTATTAACCTTGACTCTGTCAGTAACTAACAGATACGTCCACTTGTCAATACACGTTAGCATTCACTATGATTAATTAAGAAATTTTCCATCACAAGTTATCATCTGTAGTACATACAGATATAGGAAAAATGTTAAATGGCTAATTAATACGTTTATTTCATACTATCACTCGTTTATTACCAATCCATGTCGCATATATTATGTAGGCGCAGACTCCATCAATATATTTTTATTTTCGGTACAAAATAAACAGGGTATTTTTTGTATTATAATATATTCTCACTTTTCCCAAATCCTGTTTGTCCGTGTCCTGTTGAAGTAGCTATAAATAATAACCTAATTTGCAATATGCACACATTATAAAAAAAAAACAAATATAATGTAATATACATTATACTTAATGTATAATTTATATTACTCTGATTTGAATATTATGATTGTATTAGAATATACTTAAATCGGTTTGCAGTCTGCCGTGTTCATAACTCATAATCATAATTCGGTGAAGTATGTAAGTAATTGTAATTACTCAATAAGTACTTATTAAGTGGTAAGCTTTAAACGCAATCTACGGCCTCGAATGTGCCTTAGTGGAACCGAACCAAACTCGAATATTTATAACCTATTTTTTTGTATGCATAAACTAATATTATGAGGAATAGACAATTATTCGGCTCTGCTATTATAATGATGTGAACAAAATAACCTCAAATAATTTGATACCGAGTATGTACTTAGTTACATGTACTAATAAAATCGTGTCTGAGCGCATCTGGCTAGATAACATTGTAAAAACAACATTACCGACTACTAGTTACATGCCATAACTGGATTGAATGGAATGTGTATCCGAAGGCAATTTTTTTTTTAAATAGGACAGTACGGTATATTCCAAATATAAACACACTGACCGTGTTTAAAAAGTGCATAACTGTAAAAACTCTTTTGACATATTCAACTTTTTGGTCCACTGGTTTAAAAAAAAAAGTTAGGATTTATTACGGCACACGCTTGCGATGCTTGGCTTAAAAAAATGTAAACGCTAAACTATTTTGTCAGTAAATAAAAACAGTACCTATTACTAAGTATTTTCGAAAAATTTGCCAGCGAACGACACGTAGTATTTTCATATCAAATACATAGGTATAAGGTATTGTTAAACTGTATAAGTAACATCTTTTTATACATTGCCACAGAAAATTGTCTATTTCTTAGAAATGCTGGTGTAACCTAGTTAAGTAAATAATGTCGAAAAAGCACCATTTTATAGTAGTCATTGCTATTTCTTTGGCAACTTTGTAGCAATAAACCATTGCAGTGTACTATAATATGGCGTTTTCTTTGCAAAAACAATATAATTCGAATTATTTCAGTCAAAGTAAGTTTATGATTATATTATTTGAATAAAAATCCTTGATTTTGTAACAGGACGTGTTTTATTTTAGAACTAATCTCTATGGTATAATCAGCGGAAATGAGTTGGCAGTTTGAATCATTTATCTATATCAATTTAACCTTTACCATAGATACTTACTGTCGTCCTCTGCTACTACTGGGAGGTAAGTACTGTTATTTTTATTAAACGTCCCTTTATAGCTAAGAATAGACACGCAACTTTCGACTAAACAAAAGAAGGTTTTAAACTCTAAGCTCAGAATCGAAGCCAAATTAACCTTGTTCGAATAACTGTTCGCTGAAACACGTCACATCCGCTAAGTCTGAAAGTACTAAACCTGAGTAAACCACCCATACTTATTTGGTACCTAAAGGTTCAAGGTTGAATGTATCGACTAAACAACCGTAAAACTTAAACCGGGTCACCATTTGTGTATCGGCTAATACTCTACACACTGCAGCGCATGCCCAAATAGGGCTACATAAAAGAATATTTAAATTGCATGTCCTAAATCGCATTTCTAGCACAAATGCATCACAATTCCTTTTAAACTATGATGAATAAACCCGATTGTTTTAAAGTTGCAGTCATCGTTTTCGCCTCTGACCTGTTTTTGGTATTTTCACTGAAAATAAAGTCCCATCTGAATTTTTTTTAGATGGGACACAAGCTCAAGTAAAAAATTGCCTTGTACCCACTTACTTCAGAGTAGAATTGAATGATCAAATAAAAAATTAGGTGTCCGAAAATTTTGATATAACTAAGATATATACATTTACCGTAATACATGAAAGTTATGTGTAAGTCAACATTTCACCCAAGAGTCACAGTATCAGACGCTCAAATGACTCTTTTGATGGAAGTTTCCATTGTCAAAAAAACGGGCAGAGTCAAGTCCTATATGGCTTTACGAGTCCATAAAGCCGTCAAAAACTAAGATGCCCATGCTTAAAAAATAACGCTAAAATTGGCGACTTACACGTTTAATAACTTGAAAATTAGATTTATTATTCACTTTTTTATTACAATTATGATTTCAATAGATAATTATTTTAGTGTGATATACCTTTTAATATTTTCTTTCTTTAAAAAACGAAAACGGTGTACAAACAGATTTGAAGGAATTGTACCTACCTATAAACATAGGTACCTTACCTTACCTTACTTGGTTATGCCTTTGACACTCACAAATAATGTGCCTTTAAAAAGGACTTTAAAAGAGACGATGACCCCTAAATTTCTTTCATCCTTTCTTCTTAAGGCCAAACTCATCTGGTTAAAAAAGATAATTTGCGAAAGTGTTCTTGTAACCTAATTGCAGGATAGGTAAATGATTTCATTTCATGTATGGTACAATAATTTTGGTTTTTGTAGAATGTTTTAAAGTTTAGAGCAAAACAATTTAGTTTGACAGTTCAATACCGCTAGTTAAGACAGCCAGGTACGGTACGCAGCACCTAATAAATATGCTACTCGCAGTCTGCTAAGCTCGATATGCAAATATATAATAGTAGGTACATAAATAGCTAGCAATTATCTAAGCGTGCGTATTTCATAAACGCAGTAAAGTCGTGAGGAATTACTATTCCCAACTAAATAACCCTTGTCAGGTACCTCGTAACTACTTTCATTACTTCGTGACTAGCTTTTACGGCTAGCGTTAATGTAAATTTTAGCAGTTACTTCTATCATCCCCTGGGAACGATGTGTTTTTTTCTGGTTTCTTTTTTTATGAGCCTGCCAAAGTGACTTTATTCTGCCTGACGAAAAGCATGAGCAGAATCCGAAACTAGAAGCTAGGTAAATCCTATGAATTATAGCCATAGAGGTAGGATTATAGCCATTCCTTATTCATAGATTATAGCAGAGTTATCTGACATATGTCATCAATTTTTTCCGTACTAAAAACCTGCAACAAGAAATCCAGGCATTACCTATCCTATGTTCAGTAGAGTAGTGAAAAGCTGACATCATATCGTAACAAATCTATACAAATAAATACAACTGGAGTGTCTGTTGTAATATTAAAATATTTTTTAATTTCTAACAGGTAAATGCATATATAAATCTACTAGCAGACCCACGCAACCTCGTTTGCGTCTCCTGTAGCCCGTAGCGTGATAATTTTCCCCCGTTTTTGTAACATTCTTCATCGTTGCTCCGCTCCTGTAGGTCCTAGCGTGATGATATATAGCCTATAGCCTTCCTCGATAAATGGGCTATCTAACACTGAAAGAATTTTTCAAATCGGACCAGCGGTTACTAGCGGCTGAAGAGTTTGTTTGTTTGTTTGTTTGAACACGCTAATCTCAGGAACCGTTGGTCCGATTTTAAAAATTATTTCGGTGTTGGATAGTCCATTTATCGAGGAAGGCTATAGGGTATTTATCATAACGCTACCACTAATAGGAGCGGAGCAACAATGAAGAATGTTTAAAAAACGGGGGAAATTTTCACGCTACGGGCAATATAAGGCGCAAACGAGGTTGCGTGAGTCGGCTAGTACATATATATATGTGTGTGTGTATGTATACACGGTACATGTACCAAAATATCATTTTTTGTTGTAAAGCTGCCACAATAAGCGCGGATAACACCGCGGGTTTCAGCTTTCTATCAAAAATAGCTTACCTCTTTATAACATTAGCATAGATATCTATATCTATACTAATATATAAAGCTGAAGAGTTTGTTTGTTTGTTTGTTTGAACACGCTAATCTCAGGAACTGCTGGTCCGATTTTAAAAATTCATTCGGTGTTGGATAGTCCATTTATCGAGGAAGGCTTTAGGGTCGCACGCTACTACTAATAGGAGCGGAGCAACAATGAAGAATGTTTCAAAAACGGGGGAAATTTTCACGCTACGGGCAATATAAGGCGCAAACGAGGTTGCGTGGGTCAGCTAGTAATCTATACTAATGTTATAAAGAGGTAAGACTTTGGGGGTAGTCTCTGGATCAAAAGAAATAATAGTGACGTGGTTTAATCGAGAAGACATTTCTTTTACAAAAGAAGAAACCGACTTCAAGAACTGGACCAAATTGAAATAGGACCACAAGGGCAGCAACAGCTTTCAAATAAAAAAGAATTATCAAAATCGTTTCACCCAGTCGAAAGTCTTGAGGTAACAAACATAAAAAAACAGTGGAATTGATTACCTCCTCCTTGTTTAAGTCGATTAAAAATTAATAATGATATGAAAACTATTTGATGACTGCCACGACGAGCATGAGGTCTCGGTTTTGATTCCCGGGATCTCCGAATAATATTTAAACAAGGCGTGAACTTAAAACAAACAGAGTTACTTTGACGTTTATAATTACATATTAATAATAATAATAATCTTTATTGTTTTAAATAACCTTTTACAATTGCCTTAGAGCTAAAAATTACAAGGTTTAAGGTAAAGGTTACACATTTAGACTAACTCTAACTCCCAAACTAGGTATTCCTGTGACTTGAGAGTTAGTGTTCTGCTGTTACAGAGACAGATTATAATGTTTAAAGGTTTAAATAAAGTGCGTGTGTGTGCATGAGTGCGCGCGCGCATTCCTGTGTGTGTGTTTACTTGTGTGTGTGTGTGCGTGTCTGTGTGTAAGGCGTATGTGCGTTTGTGTATATATGTGTGTGTTTATGTACGTGCAAAATGGATGTATATGTATGTGTAGGTATGGGTATATGTTTAGTTAGGGATATGAAATAGTCCTTCTGTTTGTTCATAGTCTAGGGTTTGCAAAAAAGCTATTGTTCTAGATTGCACTTCGTTCATAGTTAGCCCACTTAATGGAACCGCTTTACAGATTTTTTTGTAAATGACAGCGCTAGTAACATAAAACTGACGACCAGCAAATGCAGTTCTGTGACTTTCTACATTATATAAAAATCTAATTGAACGCTTTGCATAATTTGGTAGGGGAACTTCAAGATGTTTTTTAAGGGTTGCTTGAAGTACAAATAGTTTTCTGACGGAAAGTATTTTAGTGTTGGCATAAAGTAAGTGAGTTGGATATCGGAATGGTTTACCAAGCATTACCTTAAGTACCGCTCTTTGTGCTCTTTCTACTTCAATGAACTTGGTTTTGGCGGCTCCACCCCACACCGGTATGCAGTAAGTGATAACGGATTGACAAAGCGCTAGGTAAATCATCTGCAAAGTATCCATATCTGCGCAATATCTAAGCGATTTGAAGATATAGATAAGTCTCCTAATTTTTGCCGCAATGCTTTCAATATGTTTGTACCATTTCAATCCACTATCAATCACTACACCCAAATACTTTATATGATTTACACAGGTAAGTGCCTCACACGAGCACCGGACAGGATCAGAGCAAGTGTGTACCCTTATCAAAAATTCTGGTCCAGCTTTGTTCCTACTACTAATATGGAAAGGGATAAAGTTTGTTTTGCTCACGTTAAGGGACAGCAAATTCAGGCGGAGCCAGTGTGCAACAGTTTGTAAAGACTCCTAATCAACAGTCTATACTTAATAATAATTTAGAAGAAAACTTGATTAATTTTCGCTATTATTTCTACACGGTAGGTAGGTGTTTCCTAGAAAAGCTTAGGCTCACATTGCTTTTATGCAATTACGACTGCTCAGCATTAACAGAACCGTATTATATTTGATGCGAGTGACGAAGGAATGTTTCTCGAGTCCGTACGTAGCCTGCAAGTTGAACTCAATCAATATCTTGAAGTCGTTTCGTTTCTTTAGCATGAGTCAAGTCTACCACCGGTATTAAATTACGCTCAAATACCTCCCCGTACTCTTCTTGTTTTATATCTATGTATCGCATTCCTTAGAACATATACTTTCAAAACTAGTTGTCTAGATTAGTGGCGCAGCGTGACTGCTGTGTTTGGGGTATCTGGTTCGATTTCCCTGGTCGTATCAAATGTTTATAGATCTATAAATATTTGTTTCGTAGTTTGGGTGTTTTCTATGTATTTACAAAAAACCCATTATACAAGCACTGCTTGGTTTGGAACCAGATGGCCTTGTGTTAGATGTCCTAAATATTTATTTATGTTTTCAATGAAGCTATGAGGACTAGTATGCATATAGTGGTGGTATTGCTATTGGTTTTTATAGCATAGGGAGGATAAAGGAGATGACGAGTAAACTCAAGGTAAGTTGGAGTAACTCAACTACGGATGGACATTGCAACTCAAAAGTCGTAAGTGCATGTTAAGCCTCTCCCGAAAATCGGGTAGAGAGGGGAAAGGGGGGATTGGTCTCACTCACTTGTTTTGAATCTGGGAGATACTTATCATCGGTTTCCTGTAAGGCCGTAGTATTACTTTGGTGGAGTCGAACAATGGCTCTCCCACGGTAAAACTGATAAAGATCAATGATAAAAGCCAACAATTTATGAAAGTGTGTAGTAAATAATTTGTAATTTTGAAACGATGTATTGCTTGTAGATTCAGCTGCACAAACAAATAGGTAGGTACAAACTGCAAGTATTGTTATTTATTCATTATTATTACAAAAATACAAAATGTTACGGTTTAAAACAAGTCAGAAAGGCTGTAAGTTTCCTATGATTTAAATAAATGTACTTAAGAAACTTACAGCCTATGAATATTCTAAGATTGCCGTATCGAAAAAAACACACGCATTATTTTTTTATGTAAGAGCAGAGACGAAGAACACCTGTCGTGAGGCCTTGAACCGGCCGCTAAATAGGTAGCTTCATTCGGAAATGCAGTGGGAGCGGTAATTCTAGTAACTTAATGACACTCGTCATGGTCATTGTTAGGGCTAAAGGGCCTTGACCTTGCTTGATCCTTTTTGTTCAAGCTGGCAAGAGGAACTTTCTTTTTGTGTAAAAGCAAGTACATAGCTACATATATTGATTTAAGAAAGATGAACATTAAAAATGAAATTGTTTTGATTTAAGAACTTTTGACCAAAGATGTTTCTTTGAATGGCGTGTTAAACACATTACTACGATTCCTTATAGTAGGCAGTTAACTTTGTTATAGAAGGGGAACAAAACTCTGTCATAAGATCGCTTAGTAAATACATGCGGATGTGAGCTAGAGGTTGAAAGGCTTCTTAAGAAAAAAACAAGCGTCTGCGTTTATAATCAAGTTGAGTAAATCTACTTAATACAATTTTTTTTTTAAATAGTTTAATTAAACTAGAACGAGTATTTTTAATAATTGTGTGGGTTTACTTATTATTATTACACACGTTATTGCGAAAAACTATTAATTTTTTTTAGATAACTTAATACCTACATTTATTTATTTATCATTTATTGCAATTCTTAATGTACATAAAGGGGTTAACAACTTATTACAGGAAACAATTATGAACCCTGTTGGGCACGGCAACTGCAAGAGAAGACGAAACATCTACTGCCATAGAAGCACATAATGAAACTCTTATTCTAGTTTACCCAGATACGCTAGAAGTACATTACTGTTTATCTATTGTTCACGTTTATAATGCAAGTACATATGTTATAATTTTATTTTGCTATTATTAGTTTTACATAGAATGTTCTTATTAAAGAGTAATATTTTTCAAAGTATGTCATTTTTGGAGTACGAAGCTTTGTCAATTTTGTAGTATGTTATTTAAAAATGTCATGTTTACAATAAAAATATTTCAAGTCATTTAGGATTTGTCATTCAAATATTCGTTAATATGCTAGTAGCATTTCTGTAATAAAATGTCTTTTAATTTCCTGTTAAATGTAGTAAATTTTTCTTCGTTTTTAATGTTATTAGGTAATTTATTATATAATTTAATTGACATAACATATGGGCTTGATGTATGCATTTTTAATTTAGACATCGGCAAATTTAATCTATTTTTATTATTATTTATTTCGACGAAATGTATATTTTGTACTAGTATCCTCCCTGGTTGTGTAATAATAATAAATTTGCATGTTTCCAGAATGTACATTCCAGGGACAGAAAGTATTTTTAATTTTTGAAAATAAACATCATTCCACAATACACAAAAAAAGGTTTTGTATCATTTACACCACAACCGCTATCGGTGTACGGCGACAGGTACCTACTTTCGGTGACTTGTACATCACTGGATCTCGATCAGAAACTCACGTTTTCGTAAGTATAGATAGGTATTACAATATCTTATTTCGCCACATCCGTTTGTCTGCATAATAAGCTTACTGTTAAACTAAAACTGAGTTACCTAATTCTAGTACTAGGTACAGTCTAATAATTATATCGATTAATCGACAGATTGCTAATGTAAATAGACTTTACTGTTGCAATCTATATACTAATATATAAAGCTGAAGAGTTTGTTTGTTTGTTAGAACGCGCTAATCTCAGGAACCGCTGGTCCGATTGAAAAAAAATATTTCAGAGTTAGATAGCCCATTTATCGAGGAAGGCTATAGGCTATATATCAACACGCTAAGACCAATAGGAGCGGAGCATCAATAAAAAAATGTTTCAAAAACGGGGGAAAATTATCACGCTACGGGCAATAGGAGACGCAAACGGGGTTGCGTGGGTCTGCTAGTACCTAATATCATTGGTATTACTACTGTTCCTAACTGTAGATACTTACTATCCAGGAAGATACAGTAGCGATCAAAAGTATAAAATTTGTTTTATGACTGAGCAGGCAAACGTGCAGACAAATCACTGACGGAAAGTGACTGTCGCCGCCCATGCGTTGATGGCTTTTGAGAAACAAGTGGTTTTCTTGAAGGTCATATCGGTCCGTCCGTCAAAACCGCTTTCGCTTTCTACTGCGTCAAGTATCGGGGTTCAAATCTCACATGGAACAATACTTTATGAGATCCACAATTGGTGTTCTGAGTCTCGGTGTTCGTTTCATGTTTGTAAAGTGCCCCGCGACACAGGATGTATATTCCTAATGCGGGTGTTGTCTTTATAAACTTGTTTCATGGAATGGTTATGCGAGATATAAAATGTATCGAAAACCGCACACTAGCAGAGTGCCAGTTACCGAAGTGATGGGAATGAAAAAAAGTCTACGCTTGTTATAGTAGTAATCCTTCTACTAGTTTATCTAAAATTCATGTTCATGATATACGTAATATAAGAAGCTAATTAATAAATATTATAAACTAGCTGACCCACGCAACCTCGTTTACGCCTTATATTGCCCGTAGCGTGAAAATTTCCCCCGTTTTTGAAACATTCTTCATTGTTGCTGCGCTCCTATTAGTAGTAGCGTGATGATATATACCCTATAGCCTTCCTCGATAAACGGATTATCCAACACCGAAAGAACTTTTCAAATCGGAACAGCGGTTCCTGAGATTAGCGCGTTCAAACAAACAAACAAAATTTTCAGCTTTATTATATTAGTATAGATCTGTATTTCTGGGGACAGATAGCAACTTGTCTATTGATGTTTTTTTCAGGAAATATGTTCTAACAGGCGCTCATGTGACCATAACTCGCTTTCGAATTATGTGAACATATTGTTATTTTTAAAATAGTTACCAACTTATTATTTGTTGCAACAAAAGTAGACATACTCCAATTATAATATCCATAGTGTGGGCAGTGGCGTATTTACTTACATATTTGCCACCACTTGGCTATTAAATTTTTGCCGCTCCTTCCTAACTCATGCAATTCAGTACCTATGCGTGGAAAACATTTTAAACCATCTTTTTACAGGGGTTTACGTGTAATGTGTCGAAATCGTACCGAGTAAAGCTATACGGTGTTTGGGGGGAGGGGAGAGGTTGTCTTAATTTTGGCTCAGTCACCGTTATTGACATAATTGCACGGATTTGACTGATTAAAATCGCACTCTGTCTCTGGTACTAATAACCGAGGAACTACATGTAACCTATAAAGGAAACTTTTGGTACTCTGACGGATCTCGAGCGATCGACGGTTTACAGATGGCCCCTCGTATATAGTGACCATAATCTCTCCTGCGCCTGTCATCTGACTGCGCCGCTTGTATAGCTTGGCCCGTTCCCGGACCTGCCAGACCAAAACTAAATATTTTCCAGTCCCACTACGCCTCTCCTTCACGAGTTCTAGCTGAGTTAAAGAAACCCTACTAATGGCCGTCTGATGGTTTTGTATTTCCTCCCGTTCATTTTCGTTCTATATTTGATTTAGCGTATGGCTTGGCATTGCCGGCTGTGTGCATTGGGCACCCCGTCTACCCGTACCCGCCGTTGTTCTTGAACACAATCGTGTTCAATTCGGTACTCGTACCGGATTAATCAGAAAAAATGTATCTAGGCCTGTTCGTTACCGGTAAGGTGGCTTTTTTTTTTTTTTTTTTTTTTTTTTTTTTTTTTTTTATGGGACTAATCCCGCCCACATTCCCACCACTGTAACTCCTGTACACCAGGATCAACAGCAGTGACCCACGAACACACCGAGTTATGACACTCGGGAAGTCCCAGGAAGAAAATTAACTGTCTTGGAACCCGCAACGAAGTTAATCAGAAGAAAAACAGGAGGAGTTGGAAATGATAAATCCACTTCCCTCCTTAGCAAAGCGGGAGACAAAATGAAGTCAAAATAGGCAGACACCTTTTTCAAACCGGGAAGCACCACGGATAAAGTATTAGGGGTCCTAAGTGAGCTATATTTGATTACTATAGTATGTATGGCAGAATCGCCTAAACGCACGGAAATTCACCGCAGTTGACACAAGATCCTCATAGTATACCGCCCCAGATGTCATTTGTAAGCTATTTAGCATTGTGTTACGTTCATTGTACCAAAGACTACACTCCCAGAGTACATGATGAGCCGATTGTTCACAGCTAATATCAGGTGTTGAGCATTGACACAATGGTGAATCGACTAATTTAAATGAGTGTAGTTTGCTCTTAAAGTTACCGTGGCCTGTAAGAAATTGAGCGACACAGTGATCTACCTCGAGCCATGTCCTCGACAACCGTTCGCGAACAGATGGAAAGAACTGGTAGAGGTGGCGCCCCTTAGATGATTCGTCCCATCGTTGTTGCCATTCATCCATTAGATCGTTATAGACATTGGACTGCTGTTGAAACAATCTTATGATTTTATCGCGGTCTCGTACGCCCAAAAAATCGCATTCCATGTTTTGTAATGTGGAATAGTACATGGCTGCACGTCTTTGCACCTCGAGATCGACCGGAAGGACACCCGCCAACACCGGTAAAGCCTCAGTACTAACCGTCCTATATGCTTTGCACAAGAAGATCAATGCAAGTCGTTGTCCTTGTAACAGTTTCCGACGGACAGCACCTACAGTCGCTCTATCGGCCCACACGGGAGCACCATAGCAAATAGAACCCAAATAAGTAGCTCCATATATAATCTTTAATGTATTAAATGAAAGACCCCATGTGGCAGTTGATATCCTCGTCAGAGCAAAGAAACTTTTTTTAGACTTTTCGTTAACTGTTCTAATATGTTCGATAAATGAAAAATTTCTTTCTAAAACTAATCCCAAATAACAAACCGAGGTTTTATTTTTTATACTAACATTTTGAAATTTAATACACGGCGGTGATTTGAGGTTACCTTTCAGAAGTAGCTGGAAGGTTTTGTTTGGTGCAAAAGTCAAGCGATTACGTACGCCCCAAAGAGATACTAAGTTCAAACATCTATTAGCCAGACTCTCAAGCCCCGCTCTAGTGTCGGATTCCACCAGTAATAAACCGTCGTCCGCATACGCGTTTAGGGTACATCCGGGTGGTACAGGTATTGAGAGAAAATCGTCGAAGCCTATATTCCACAAGTATGGACCTAGCACCGAGCCCTGAGGGCACCCCATCGTAAGCGCCTTCGACACAGAATGATGCCCAAGTCTCAATTTAGTTGTGCCTTGTGTGAAGTACGAGGAGATAAGGGAATAAATATTCTTAAAGCATCCTCTTGATTTTAACTTTAGCAATAGCATGGGCCACCACGCGTTGTCGAAGGCGCCAGATATATCTAAGAAGATACCTAAGACGTATTGAAACCTTGACTCGGTGACAGTTTTCCTTACAGATATGACCGCATCTGTTGTTGATTTTCCCAACGTAAATCCGAATTGTCTATCATGAAATTTAACTCCACCCGGTAGAAGTCGAGGCACTACAAGACGTTCTAAAAGCTTTCCTAGCGATGGTAACAGTGTTATAGGTCGATACGACCCAGGACCGTGCGGCGGCCCATCGCCGCTTTTTGGTATTATACGAATATTACCGCACCGCCAAACACTAGGAAATACTCCTTCCGCAATGCAACGTTTAAAAACTGTTAAAATGGTGTCACCCGAGAGTTTGCAAGCTTCTTTTATCATTTTATTTGATATTTTATCATCGCCCGAAGCCTTGTTTAGTGGTAATGACCTAACAATACTAAGAAATTCGTCTGAAGATGGTAAGTCAGACATTGGAGACACTGGTGGTTCGATGGCCCACTGCCTAATTTGTCGGTGATAATCAGTGTCATCCTCCGGCCGATCGTCGGGCACAAGTGATTCTAAAAGATATTTTGCTGTTTCTTCTACTCCTGTAGTATAACTATTATGAATTTTGATGTTCTGTACGTATGCAAGGTCGATAGATCTATTTGCCTTAAATTCATGATACACAGATGACCACGGACCCTCTCTATCGAGTTTATCAACAAGTTTGCGTATTAAATTTCCCTTTGATTTCTCCACAGCTGCCCTGTAGTGAGACCTGGCAACTCTAAGAGCAATGAGAGCATTATTGTAAATATCTCCTGTTACGTTACGCTTTTTAATGGCATTTAGTTTTTTACGAGCTTTTCGATAGATTCTACGTAATTCGACTAATTTATAGTTCCACCAATCACATCTACGAGTGTTAGTGATAGATCCGCGGCCGATACAAACATCAGCACAATATGTGAAAGTGTCTGATAATATGTTTGCGCTTTCCTCAGCTGATAGACAACTGCGAGTGAAGTCTCTGGCATGCACCGCAAAGACTGAACCAAATAAAGCCCAATTTGCCCCTTCAGTTTTATATCTAAAATTGTACGGAGTTATTTGCGGATGTTGTGCAACCATTGGAATGAATTCGTACACGATTAAGCGGTGATCACTACAGGATGCATCCGGCAGGACACGCCATCCAGATAACGAGACGTCGCCGCGCGTAAGCGTCACGTCAATAGAAGACTCACCCATAGGGCTGCAAAAAGTTGGTGGTGCATCAGGGGTATTGTGAATAGTAAGATTCATTTCCGCAATAAAATCTTCAACCGCACAGCGCCGGGCCATGTCAGTTGAACGCAACTTGCCATACCATAAAGTAGAAGATGCATTGACATCAGCGCCAATGATAATTTTGTGTCCTACGAGGGACCGCAAAACGAAACGTAAATGATGTAGATGAGGATCAATAGGATGTGAAAACTGAAAGTAACAGCTCACTACATAAACTTTACAGGTAGAGGATGAGATCTCAGCAACGGCGCAGTGTGACGTCATAAGGTTGCGCAAAGATGTTACTGTGAAATTAGAACTTGCAACATATATCCCAGCCCGTGACCGGCTATCTAGTTGCACTACATATTTCCTCAAGTGAGCGCTCTGATATTGCTCCTGTATAAGGACAATGTCTAACTTTTGTTCAAAAACTAAACGATCTAATTCTGATGTGGCTATTTTATCATTATGAAGATTTAACTGGCCTATCGAGAAATTATCCATTTTATTAAAAAGGTACTACAACTACTACTGTATAAACTATTCAGTAATTAGGTAAGGTAAGGTGGCTATTTGACAAGCACTTTCGAAAGCTTGCTCAAAAGCTGGTAGGCACAGTGTCTGGCTCTCGTCGACTTTTGCCCAATTTGGGTGAACCGAGCGTCACGATACACCTGTGCTAAAGCTCAATCAGCGCTCATTCACTGTAGAGGAACCCTCAGTGTACTGTGCTGAGATGGACGTTTTCTTCTTCTCGCCGTCTTAGGTGTAGACATTGCCAAGTTAGTGTAGAGATTGCCAAGTTAGTGTAGAGATTGCCAAGTTAGTGTAGAGATTGCCAAGTTAGTGTAGAGATTGCCAAGTTAGTGTAGAGATTGCCAAGTTAGTGTAGAGATTGCCAAGTTAGTGTAGAGATTGCCAAGTTAGTGTAGAGATTGCCAAGTTAGTGTAGAGATTGCCAAGTTAGTGTAGAGATTGCCAAGTTAGTGTAGAGATTGCCAAGTTAGTGTAGAGATTGCCAAGTTAGTGTAGAGATTGCCAAGTTAGTGTAGAGATTGCCAAGTTAGTGTAGAGATTGCCAAGTTAGTGTAGAGATTTCAAGTTAGTGTAGAGATTGCCAAGTTAGTGTAGAGATTGCCAAGTTAGTGTAGAGATTGCCAAGTTAGTGTAGAGATTGCCAAGTTAGTGTAGACATAAAGAGCTCGCTAGCCTACTCTCGGGCCAAACTATGGAAGACCTAATAATATAATGAGGTCTGTACTCCAGCTCATTGCTGTCCACTACAGAACGAAGGCTTCACTCAAAAAGTGATAACCATACCGAAGACAATTCATATTATACCGACTAATAAAGTGAGCCAACAAAACTGTAACCATCCTTTTCGATGTATAATGATCTTTACCATCAAGGCTATAGCTCAGTAAACTACACCCAACAAGTCGGTTTAGTGTTTGTTTCAGGTTTTTCTTTTTTTGGTGTTTTGCCGTTGCAATCTCATTGTCATCGTGAGCATTCAGTCAGAAAAGGCGGTTTCTCTATCTTTGCTCTTTATCAACAAAAAAATTCATTTCTAATTTATGTACACTTATGAAACTTAGATAGAAGCTTTCAAGTAAAGTCCAAATGGCTTATAATTTTAAAAAAAGGGCCACCTTTGACTTACTGCTCTTTAGATTACCACGGCAGTGTCGTCCTGCGTAGTTTGCTTAGTTGGCTCTTACGACACCCACGGAACGAACAGAGGTATGTTGTTATTAACATCTCAACTTAACTAAGTATTAATTATAAAAGTTACAAGAAATAAAACCTCAATGATGAAGCTTTTTTTTTCTAAAAGTTATCAATAATTTATTCCATAATTATTTTATCAATTTATAACATTTTACATCATCTCGTCAGTAATTCTCTGTACCGAGCCAACAAACGTGTAAATATATAATTCGCATTAATATATATATCTACTTTGGTCATTTATTGGTGGCGGATGGTAGGTAAACAATTGAATAGACAACTAAACTGTATTTAATGTTATTTTGATAGGTTAGCTGCTTGTTTCTTTGCTTTAACTAATTCCACTAATTCCTTGTAACGCTTCATACAGTCTTTCTTAGTACGGTTAGGTAGGCATTCGGCAATCTTGTCCCATCTCTCGGGTGTGCTGACGGGGTAGGTCTTCATCGCTTGCTCTAACAGTTCTTGTTCGTTTTTCGTCCAAGACCTGTCGTCAGGCTTGGCGACAACTTCCTCTGCCTTGGGAGCAGCTGTACCATTCACTAATTTAGCTTTAGACGGATTATCACTCTTTGAAATACCACTATCATCAATATGGTTATGCATCTTCTTCTTCTCTTTCTCAAATTGATCGAAAGCCTCCTCATTAGCAGCTTTTTTAAGGCTGCTTTTAGAGAAGTCTGAACTTTGTAGATCTTTTGCTTTGTTTAATACATCTTTCGCTACAAACCTCCTTTCGTCAGTGAATGTGCCGTGTTGATTCAAAAAGTTGGCTACGACCTCCCATCTCTGGTTCGTTCCAGCTGGGAATAAGTTAACGGCTTTTATTAAAAGTTGTGTCATCTCAACTGACCATTCTATTGGTCGTTTAAGAGCAGATTCTTTCTTAGCTTTTTGTTCTTCTACTTTCTTATTTTCAAATAAAGCTTTTCGTTCGGCTTCTAGTTTATCCTCGGTCTCTTTTATTGTACTTAGGAAAGCTTCCCTTCCATTACTCTCAAGAGTTTTAATACATTCCTGTAATTCTACTAATTTCAACATTTCACAGATTTTTTCTACTGCAGCCATATGTGCAACGGTCTCCGCGTCGTTCTTAGAGTAGTAATTGTTAGATTTGCAGAGATCTCTAAATGCTTTACGTTCCTTTCTAAGATTCTTTTTCTGTTGTTCTCTTTCAGCACGGGCTGCCTCTATCCGGGCTCTTTCTGCTTCTTCGGCTTTCTGTTTGGCAAGCAGTGCTTCCTTCAGCAGTCGTTCTTCCTCTGCTTTCTTGGCTTGGACCGCATTCTGAAATTGAGATATGTCATATTTTATTTAAAGTATTAAATTCAACAGGTTTTCATATAAAACATTCAATTGATTGAATTTCATATCTAAATCACGAAGGGAACCTCTCTTTCAAGGTATAGGTTCAATATAATCAATCTATACTAATATATAAAGCTGAAGAGTTTGTTTGTTTGTTTGAACACGCAAATCTCAGGAACCGCTGGTCCGATTTGAAAAATTCTTTCAGTGTTAGATAGCCCATTTATCGAGGAAGGCTATAGGCTGTATATCATCACGCTACTACTAATAGGAGCGGAGCAACAATGAAGAATGTTTCAAAAACGGGGGAAATTTTCACGCTACGGGCAATATAAGGCGCAAACGAGGTTGCGTGGGTCAGCTAGTAACTTATATCTTCGCAGGACCAGTGAAACATTAGATAAACTGTGTGTAAGAGGATATGGCCACAAAGATAGAGCAGAATGATGGAAGGAAACTTATTGTGCCGACTGCAAATAATTTTGAGAATTGGTTAAGATGATAAAATGAATTGAAAATTATCATCAATTTGTATAATTTAAATAAATTATTTAAGTATGTTTTCATACATACAACAAAAAAATAGCCTGTGTCACCATCGCCATTTTTACGAATCTAGTGACACTAGTGACTGCGGAGGATTATGTTTTTCGAGTGTATGTTATGCATATTTCTTTGGCACAACCTAGAGCATAAACGGCTTGTCGTATTTTTAAGTGAGTGGTGTCAATAGATTCGCCTTAGTCGTAAGAGTGACACTGGATACATCAAAATTAAATAAAAGCTAAGGATTATCGGCGGCAAAAGCAACCTCAAAAAAAAAAAATTTCAAAGTACATTGAGTGTGGTATCAAATCAAATAAAAAAAAATCAATTTTTTTTAATGATAATTGATTACGAATATATATATAACTTACATGTTTTATTAAAAAAAATCTGAATTTAATATAGATGACAAATTTGACTAAGTATGGTTTTTTATTATTAATAATTTTACTTACGAAATTACTTAATATAACTTAAAAAAAATTAAGTTTTTTAGGAATTATTAGTATGTCATACATACAGTATCATAGATAAGTAATCAAATTTAATCTGTGTAAATTTGCATACAATACATGTGTTCGTATGATGATGATGACATGTGTTCGTATTTATACATTTCCTGAACTGATAAGATATGAACGTTTATAAGATTCCAATCAGCAGGAGGATAAAATGTGTTTTTTTTTTGTTTTTTAAAAGACAACAACTTATTTGTTAAGAATATACATCCTGTGTCACTGGGGACTTGACAAACATATGAAATGAACACATGTAACACCCAGACTCAAAACAACAATTTGTGACTGACACAAAGTGCTGTCCAGTGTGGGATTAGAACACTTGGCACATACTCACTGGTACTCATACTTTTTGCTGCAAAGAAACCACGTGTCAAAGTCGCGAAAATCTAAAAGTCACTTACTTGTATTCATTCTAATGGAATGGAATGCAATTGAAATGAGTACAATTGACTTTAATTCTATAGTTTTTAAAATGTGGTTGTTTGATATACCTTAATATGCTCAGCCGTTCAGTTATTATAGCCATGAGTGTTTGTGTTAGATAATCCATTCTCATATTAAAAACTTCAAAGTAATTCTATCTGTTTATTACACTTGCACATCAAAAACGGTGCACCAATTTCAAAAAAATTTGGGCATGAAGATACTTTGATTCTTGAGGAATGACATCCTTCGAGTCCTTTCCAAGAAGTGCGCAACTAATGAACCTTAGTATTTTACAGCACCTAATAACTTATGTTATATATCTATACAATGTATGTATACACCGTACATGTACCAAAATATCATTTTTTACAGTTTTTGTCTGTCTGTTTGTTCTTTGACGGGTTGACGGGACTTTCATTGGCTGGTAGTTGATGATCTAAGGAGTAACTTAGGCTACTTTTCTTACTAACTTTGTCCCGCGGCGTTACCCGCGGTACAACAATAAACGCGGATAACATTGGGGTTCAGCTAGTCTATATATAACATTGAATCGCTGAATTATTTTATCTATAAGTTCATTATTACTGTCAGGCCAAGGTTTGTATTGAAGAAAATCAAAGGTTAATGAGGATTTTTTTTGTCCACAACTACAGCGTGTAAAACTGAGTCGGGCACAACTACTTACACCAAGTTTTTCAGAAAATGAAACATAGGGTACGAAGTTCGTCGGGTCAGCTAGTTAGTTCATAATTTTAATTATATCTTTTAAAACAAGCATTGCATGTAGAGAATATGATAAAAACTTAAAGACCTAATAACATGTTCACTGATATTGACACATCACAATGTCATTGCAAAACATTGGCCTTAGACCTAGACAAACATCCCTTAAATTACTCTTAATGCGGGTTTTCACTCTTTTTGTATATTTATTAGGTAAGTGTATAGCTGTTAACAAAATTAAACTATAGTTCTATCATCAGTAAACTTAATATATCATGACTTTATTTTATTAAAGTTTTTGAATATTAATATTTAATTATATGTGTACTGCTAATTTATGCGTGTTTATTTATTAATTTATGCTTGTAAAAGTCAACAAATTAGTATTTTTTAAATTACATTTTGCAAAACTATTTTTTTTTCCGGCTCTACTGGAGCTCTACAATAAATCCTTTAACAGTTTGTCTTTCAAAAACATGACATTGGCAAAATTATGGTCACACTCTACCATAGAGCCAGTAAAAAAGTTGAAGTTGAAGACCTAGACAACATTTTAATTTAACTTTTATTCGACACATCGGGGCTAAACTAGCCTAAAAAAGTAGCCCAAGTTATTCCTTATATCATCAGCTACTTATCAGTGAAACTGCTGTCAAAATCGGTACAGCGGTTCCAGAGATTAGCAGCGTTGTATTGTATATATTTACTTTAAATAGCATTTAGTGAAAAGCTGTTAATTTTGAAATTACAAACAAAACTTTGTATAAATAAAAAAAATATGAATATTTCGGACATCTAACACACAACACCATCTAGTCCCAAGCCAAGCTGAGCTTGTGTTAAATAAACTAAAAAAGAATATAATGAACAAAAGAAAGTGTTGAGTGCACATCATATTCAATATTAGTTACAATCTAGACACAATCCAGGTGCATAGTACTCAGATACAACCAACTAGAAATTTTTATCTTTTACCTGAGGATTTTTACTAGTTGTTTATTCTACAAGACATACGCCTCTCCAGTAGGTTCATTTGTTATTATTTATTGACTGCCTCGTTGGTCTCGCGGTTGGCGTGTGCTACTGCTGATCGTGAGGGCTCGGGTTCGATTCCCGGGTCGGACCAAATGTTTGTGTGATCTACAAATATTTGTTTTGGAGTTTGGGTGTTTTCTATGTATAATATGTATGTATCTACAAAAAAGAATAAGTATATATGTATTTGTATCAGTTGTCCCCATAACACAAGCTCTGCTTAGTTTGGGACTAGATGGCATTGTGTGATAGATGTCCAAAATATAGATATAAAAATATAAATATTTAATGTGTTCATAAAATTTTATGATAATATCAAAAAAATAAGGTGTGGCAGTGTATCTATACTATACTAATATTATAAAACTGAAGAGGTTGTTTGTTTGAATGCGCTCATCTCAGAAACCGCTGGTCTGATTTGGACAATTCTTTCAGTGTTGGATAGTACATTTATCTAGGAAGATTATAGGCTATATATCATTACGCTAAGACTAATAGGAGTGGAGCACCAATGAAGAATGTTTCTAAAACAGGGAATTATCATGCCACGGGCAATAGGAGATGCAAATGAGGTTGGGTGGGTCAGCTAGTAACATTTAAAAATTAAATTTTTACCTGTTTTGCTCGTTTGGCAGCTAATTTTTTATCCTTGTCTTCTTGTTTAAACCGTTGAATTCGAGGATCAGTAGCATATGCTAGATCCACTAAACTACGCAGACGGGCCATTTCCTCTTTCTTCAGTTTAGCTCGAGCAACCTTGTTTTGCTTTTCTATCCATCGCCTCTCTTCCCGATCCTGTCCTCTCTCTTTCTCCTCCTCATCCAAGTAAGAGAACTCGCGCCACGATTCAAAGTCGTACCAAAATGCGTAAAACCTCTCGACTTGTTCTCGGGAACTGTTCTCATCACCCAACAAAGGCACATTTTTCTTCTCTGACCACCGGGCATTAGATTCAAAATGTTTAACAAAAGATTTGTAAAAACCATCTCTTTTAATGTCAGCTTGCGATGGCACGGTATCATCCATAGTAGGGTCTATAGAATCATAAGATCTGCGCTTAATTGGAGTACCTAGTATCTCGTAAGCTTTAGTGATGCATGTGAAATAGTCATCATCACTGCGAACCTCCTCGCCTTGAGCCTTACGCTTGTCAGGATGATGTTTTAACACTTTCTGCCTGTAAGCACGCTTTATATCGTCATCGGTTGCCTTATATCGTAAATTTTTCATACCTAGAACAGCGTAATGGTCTTGCATCTTCCAATCCTTAGGATCCAAGCTTCGCAGATACTCGACGTCATCGTCGAAAATGACCTCTTCGGCCTTTTCGTTGGACTGGAGAGTTTCAAACAGCGCATCGCCACCATGGCATTTAATATTGTGATATCTAAGAAATGCTGCACCAGCGCACTCTACTTTTCTTTTCACGAAGGGGAACGGTATCGCCACGACCTTAGAATTCGCGCTGGATTCGCTGTTAGTCATTTTTTATCTATTTTATTTGTATATGGACCAAGCACTAACATAACCTACAAACAAGGTAAACACCTGGGAATTAACTGGGCTTTGGTATCTTAGTATGTGATAGCGATAATTTTTAACTAACTACTAAAGATACTTTGATAAATATAACCATTTACATGTGTTATAACAACATTTTACTAGATAAAACGCGCCATGAAACCGACCAAAGACGTCGTCCGACATTTGATAAACGAATGAATGATGAAATAAGAATGAATGAAATAGTGAATGAATGAATGTCGTTTATAGACGTAGACGACATAGACTATAGACTACACAATGTTTTTAGTGATAGAATATTACTTATGCTTTTAATTAAATTTAAAATACTTTCATTTGTTTAAATTTTAATCAAATGAAAGGATTTTTCACAAGAAAAAAAATATTTTTGCCACCAATTTTCTATTTGTAAAAATATAAAAATGTATGTTAAAATAACCTACACACAATCACACGTACAGTTAGCAAATTAATTTTTAAATAATAATTTTAATCTGCATAAGTTACTGTCTTGATTACCATTCCTTTGGGTATGGAGATCGTCTAATCAACAATTTATGAACACTTAGTTTCACAAAGCTTTATATTTGTTAATTTACATTTAACTCTCTAATCAGAAAACCCCTGAGTCTAGGTTTTACGACGATCATTTAGTAGGGAGTGATCTTCCAAGTAGTGGACCAGTTACTTATTTATTATCCGCTTAAACACTTTGCAGATAATGGAGGTGACGGCTATAGGACGGTAGTTGGCCGGAGCGGTTGTCTTTTTTGGGGATGGGTTGAACATTCGGCTCTCTCCAAGCCTCCGGCACAGCTCCCGAGGAATATGACAGGCGATACAGGAGCGTCAATACCGGAGACAAGTCTGGTGCAAAGTTCTTAAGAACCACCAAAGGCTTTCCGGGCGTCGAGTGACCGAAGCTCCGCACGGACATCACTCAGCCGGATACGAATATCCCGCATTGTAGTGTCGCAGGTCGGAATAGTAGGCTGGTGCTTGCCGCGGTCATCGATTTGGGAGTTAGCCGTAAAAAGATCAACAAGCAGTTGTGCTTTCTCCTGCGGCTGATGGGCCAGCGATCCGTCTGGATATTTCAGCGGTGGTAGCGAGGGCTGGCAGAAGTTGGACTGCACGTCTTTGACCAATCGCCAGAACTTTCGGCTACCCGTAGGGTATGCAAGTCGAAAATTTGTAGCATAAACGGCTGTATCTTTTGATAACGTTAGCTTAGAAGGTTGATTTTTTTCAGCTCCAAGGGACAGTAGATCTGAGTATTAGATATAAATTTCAGCTGATACCTCCACGCGTACCTGATAAAAAGGGTCTTGATAGACAGACGGACAACAGTGATCCTGTAAGGGTTCCGTTTTTTCCTTTTGGGGTACTGAGCCCTAATTAAACGGCTACACTGATTTTAGTGAAATTTGTCATGGAAATAGTTTGATTCTGAACAAAGGACATGATACTATTTACCGCGTAAGCCCACGTATGCGCGGGCGGTGACACGAACAAAAAGTAGTTGTATCTATACAAATAAATAAAATTGGAGTGTCTGTTTGTAATATTAAAATAACCGCTTTTTACTAAATGCATATGTATGTATACACGGTACATATACCAAAGATGTAGTTTAAAAAAATTATGTCTGTCTGTCTGTCTGTTTGTTCCGGGTAATCTCTAGAACGGCTGGACAGATTTTGACGGGACTTTCACTGACAGGTAGCTGATGATCCAGGGAGTAACTTAGGCTACTTTTTTTAGACTAACTTTGTCCCGCGGCGTTACTCGCGGTACAACAATAACCGCGGGTAGCACCGCGGGGTTCAGCAAAATCACCAAAATAGGCAGAGGAAAAAAGATGTGTGTGACGTGACAGACAATTTACGAAGATTTACATAATCCACGTAGCTTTTATGATTTGCAACTACTCTACCTACTAACTAAAATTGTAATACTTATCACAATTTTAGTTTTAGCTGTAGATATTGATTACAAGAGTTTCTGTACTGAAGACTTCAGTGTCCTAAACTGTTCTCTTCATAAACATACTGATTACGTATTGTACACAAATTACGCTTCTGCACAGAACCTATAAATTTGACATACTTTACAGGAAAATAAAATGAATAGATATGTACCTACGTTACTTGAAAAAGAAAATCCAGATTAGTAACATGAATTTTATTGTAACAGTAACTGATTTCCTTCAAATAACTCAGTAAAAGGTACATATTATAGATATAAACTGGTAAAGTTATACTGCCACTAAAGGAAAACATTTTCTAGTTGATTGGCTGTTTTCGTTCTCAAAACCACAACTCCGATTATTTTCAGGTAATTTTATATAATGTTATAAATTAAATAATGTTACTGACCAATCAGTCCATACTAAACACTGGGTTTTCCTTTTGAGGTTACCTGTCAACTTGTATCACTTTCCTGTAAAATGTACTTAAAATTTCGACTTTCGGAGAATATTTATTAAATTTTATGTATTTATTAAATTTCCCGTTACGTGTTTATTTAGAATATGTATACAAATAAATAAAATTGGAGTGTCTGTTTGTAATATTAAAATAACTGCTTTTTACTAAATGCATATGTATGTTTACACGGTACATATAGCAAAAATGTAGTTAATAAAAAATTTGTCTGTCTGTCTGCCTGTCGGTCTGTCTGTCTGTCTGTCTGTCTGTTTGTTCCGGGTAATCTCTGGAACGGCTGGACCGATTTTGACGGTACTTTCACTAGCAGGTTGCTGATGACCCGGGGAGTAACTTAGGCTACTTTTTTTAGACTAACTTTGTCCCGCGGCGTTACACGCGGTACAACAATAACCGCGGGTAACACCGCGGGGTTCAGCTAGTATTAAATATAGCTTATTCTGCCACCAAGTTTTGCCATGTTTTGGACGAATTGATGGGAAATGAAGAACATAAGTGAAAAATAGACTTAAGTATACATAACGTAGCCACGAGACGTTTTAAACACTGGCAGAATGTTGGGCATGGGCACAGCAGATATTATCTAATGACAGCAATCGGACTGAGAATTATCTCGTTCTGTATGAAGACTACGGCTCTGGTACAGAGCAGGTAACATGGAAATATGCAGACTCATTCTACGAATAAGTCATTCTTTCGAAAAAAGAGGACAGAGTGGAATTGGAAATGAAATGAAATGAAATGAAATCATTTATTCTGCAATTAGGTTGTATTAACACTTTTGTAAGTTAAACTGTTTTTGAGCAGATGAGTTCGAACAGACGATGAGTTCGAGTTGGAACAAACCGACGTAGTAGGAAAACGACAAATAAACAATATGATTTGACGAAACACCGACTAAATTCATTAGACAGTTCCTACATTTCTCTTTCTGATAGATACACTCGTGTCTGAGATAGATAAACAGCAGAAGATTTAAATGAAAACCTTTCATAAAATCGAGGATCTCACAATTCTCGATTTAAAGTTTTCATTTCCAACCAAAATAACTATTGTTTCCATCGGCCCGACGGAAAAAGCTTTTTCTGTTAATAAATTACTTGGATTGAATTCAATGCAATTAATTACAGAGGTTAGTAGGGGCGCAAATGAAATGAAATGAAATGAAATGAAATGAAATGAAATGAAATGAAACTATAAACAACCTACCCCAGTTAGGAGATCACATAGTACCTGTACTGTACCAAGCCATATCTATCCTATCTATAAAGTCCAACTAGTATTGGTAATGTATCTGTTGACTTCTGCGGTCTCTTTGTAAAATTTAAAGGTGAATTGTGGATTTTATCTTTTTGAGAATTGTCAGTCGTCGTGTTTTCATATCACCAGGCCCCAGTTGAATAATTTTTTTGAGTTAGAATTGGTATCAACTCGAAAGACCACAAAACAAGAAAATGATTGCGAGTTACATTTCGTTGCAACCACTGCAACTACGGCGCCGGTGCGACAAAGTGAAGGTTGATTTGTGGTGGAATAAAATGTCGTTGGAATAAAACTTATACGTTGCTATTTGTTTAATTCTTTTCACCAGCGGCTTCGGCCCTTGGATTAAGGGGACCTTGATACCAGCCTCTACGGGCCCATCAGAATAAAATCTAATCAATGACGATGAAGACCTATCCTCCTGTCAAAATAGTCAAACTAGAATCGTTTGATCTCTTTCTAAATAATAAGTTACAATTTATGGTGACTCACCCCTTGCTGGTGACAGTGGGTTCCTCCAAAGCTGCCTAGGGTACCCTGGCGACGATAGCTGCTTGACTCTACTCCTCAACCACACGAGGGGTATAAAGTTACAACTCCAAACATATAAGAGGTTCGAGGGGATTCCGAATCCCAAATTACTTCTTGAGGAATCGCGACATTTTACATTATGTTTATACAATCAACAATGATCAGAACAGTGGCCGAAACTATTTACACACTGGATCTTCATATCACAATCAATTATTAATCACACCGGCGCAACGTGGCAGTCCGACACCAAAATTCAAGTTCATTTTACTTTTACAATGATATGCCTCGTAGGCCCCACAAGGAACTGGCCCGCGCCAACACACGTCCTTACACGAAATTTCCGAACAAATCCCTTTTATAAATTAGTATGCTGGCCCAGCCTACCAATTTACCATTGCGTTGCCATTATCATATTTTAGTTTGTTCTAGATAGGCGTTTTGGTATCGAACAATTACCATTTATTTACCATGATGCCAATAAATACTATCTTTTGGTATAACTATCTGGGGTGGAGCTCCAAAAACGAATTTTCTGCAACTGGAGAGAGCGCAGAGGGCAGTCCTTAAGGTCATGACTCACAAACACTTCCGGTATAGCACAACACAATTATATACAGATTGTCAAGTCATGACCGTTAGACAGTTATTTGTGCTATACACAATTCTGCGCAAACATGCAATCCTGGAGTATAGCCCCGATCATCTTACAAAGCGCAGATCTGCAAATGTATGTACTGCAGAGCGTCATAGATCGACAATGGCAAGCAGACATTTTCGTGTGCTAGGTAGTCGAATTTATAATAAAGTAAATAATATATGTCATATATATAAGACTACTCAACACCGGTGTAAGAGATTGGTTGGCGAATGGATTATCTCCCTGACCTATGATGAAACAGAACAGTTGCTGAAGGTTTGTTCACGCACAACCACATACATAATCACTCACGAAGACACATACACACACACACACAACACATTTACACTCAGATAGACACACATACACACTCACATACGCCTCTTTTAAAGTGCTCAAATAGTTAATTTTACTTTCTTTTTTTTTTTGTTTCCCATTTCAATTTTAAACTTTTCAATATTTTTTTTTTTGTCTGCTCATTTTTGTTTATTTATTCGTTGCACTTTTTGGAGCGGTTGAAGCAGTTCTATAAAACTAGATGTGTAATTTAAACATTTGTGTACAACGTTAAGAGGGTGCCCTGGCACTCATAACACAAGTTTAATCTTAGCTTGAGTGCCAGAGGAGCCACATTAAGTGAGATTTACAATACTTTTGTAGATTTTTGTGTTAAAATGAAATTGTATATAGCAAAAATATTGTATTTCTAAATGTTTGTTAGTGTTAATAAAATTATTTATTATTATTTAAACAAAGCAGAGACTTTATCCAGGAGTATACTGACTTAAGTCATATGTCATTGAACTCTGATAGCAAAAATTATTAACACACTATGAGATACCACAACTCGAAAATGAGTTTTTATAAGCCACTAAACATGGAAAAAAATGAGTTTCGTTTCACTTGCCTTGCTAAATGTGTAATTTGACTGGACTATATAACTTACTTCACTTTCAATCTTATCCATAAACGCATACGCCGCCATTACAAAATTAATAAATATTTGCAAATTTTGAATTGTGCTATTATTGATCAACAATAAGAAATCCTAAGGTAGTTAAGAAGATTGCACAACACATCACATTTATTTATTTATTTATTTAAAATAAGTATAGCCACATCACAAACATTTAACATTGAAAATTACTTAAACTATTTAGTTCATGGCCTGATGCATGTGACAATAATGGCGTACATAACATTGGCAATTCATCAGCTCGAAGATAGAATACAATAAGTAATAATAAAAAAATAAGAAAAAGAACAAGTAATGAAAACATACTTTGAAATTGAGATTTAACAAACAATACAGTAATAATTGTTGAAATATTAATATGAATGAATAATAAATGTCATGTCATATCAAAAAAGGAAAAATGTCTATTTATTATCAAATAACAACAGGTCAGTTATAAAACAACAAATTATTAATGATTAACGATTAAAATTAAGGTTAAGGTGCATTTTTTATTTTGTTTTTAAATATACAACTTATCGTGGAACACGTCAAGATCGGGTATTATTGTGATAAGGGAGTGATACTCATCAATTATTCTATGGAGAGGTGCTTGCCGTCCCAAATTAGATTTTACAGGTGGGGTGTAGAAAATATATTTGAGTTTCCCGTCAGGATAGGTACGGGGAACCCTCAAAGGCATGTCCTCCAGAAAGTAGCTACACTGATATTGACCGCTTACGATTCTGTGAAAGAAGGACATGTCCAATAAAATTCTCCGATCACGAAGAGAACGTATTTAAACTTAATTAGGCGCTCTTTGTAGGGATTTCTGTGGGAAAAACCGCTAGAATAATAAGCCAGATGCCTAGTGAACGCTCTTTGTATGCTCTCAATGCGCTGCGAATGCACGGCATAATACGGACTCCATACAACGCTGGCGAACTCAAGATGACTGCGCACCAAGGTTTGATGAAGCAAGATTTTGGTGCGCCTAAGGCAGTTACGAAGATTGCACAACACATCACATAATTATTTATCCTTTGTGGGAGTCGAACCCACGCCCTCTGGCGGTGCAGTCCGGGGCCACTAACCACTAGACAAACAGGGCAATCGGAAAAGTTACAAAGATTCAAAGTTTCAAACAAACGAAAAACTATAAAGCTTGTTATTTCATCACTCTAATTATTAAATGCCAATTATATATAATGTCAGTAAAGGTAACGTCAAAAGTATAAAAATGTTTGAGGCACGTCACGAGATGCCGCTCATAGCGAAAATGCGCGCGTTTTTTTCCGAGCGAATTGCTATAGCGGAAGAAACAAAAGCTCTTCGCTAAGACCAAAGTCGTGGCCAGGCTGTTAAGCCGTCGGTCCCGGTTGTCATGAACATCTATGGCAATCGTTATTGCGAAATATACTGACAACTAGTTCAACGTTCGAATTCAGTTCACCCTCAATTGCGGAGGTCCGATGCCAGTCGCTCCGTGTAAAAACTAGTATTCAGGTAAAACCGGTTGAACTAGTAGCCGACCCCAAATCTTCGGAATAATAAAGGCTAGAAAGATAATATAGGTATTTGAAAATGTAAACATTTTATTAAAATGAATGAATTATTTATATGTATTAACTAGCTGAACCCCGCGGTTTTACCCGCGGTTATTGTTGTACCGCTAGTAATACCGCGGGATAAAGTTAGTCTAAAAAAAGTAGCCTAAGTTACTCCCCGGATCATCAGCTACCTACCAGTGAAAGTCCTGTCAAAATCCGTCCAGCCGTTCCAGAGATTACCCGGAACAAACAGACAGACAGACAGACAGACCGACAGACAGACAGACAAAAAACTTTTTTAACTACATTTTTGGTATATGTACATATGCATTTAGTAAAAAGCGGTTATTTTAATATTACAAACAGACACTCCAATTTTATTTAGTTGTATAGATTGGTGAAACAGCTTGTATAAATATCACAATAGTCATCCATAAATTTACCAATACCACAAATTATTCGGGAATTAAATTAATACTTATGTACTTTTAATTAAATAAATAGGAAAATATAACTTTTATTAAAATTACATCCATTAAATGCACAATATAACAGCATTATATTGTATTTTAGAGCTCACTTTTGAGACATACGCAGTGCCAAACAGACGTACTGTATAAAACCAAAGTGTAAAATACCTAATTCATAGGCTAACAATATGAATTGTATTCCTGAAATAAGCTATAAAAAAACGTTAAAAGTTTTAGTAACCGGGTTCGGTCCAATATTTTTAAATAACATGGATAAAAATATCAATGCGAGTGGTGAAGCTGTGAAGCTGATAATGAAAGAGGAGTTGGAGAGGAGATTAAACATCACGCTGATCACGAAGAGAGTGCCAGTGGAGTACAATTATGTTGACAAGGACATACCTAAGATGTGGAAGGAGTATCAGCCACATGTAAGTAACCGTTTTGGTTCTTTTTACCTGACTGCACTGAATGAGGGTTCTGCATTTCGAGTGTATTTATGTGTAAAGAAATATTTGGCACGGTCTATGTAGCCTTAATGGCTTAAATCATTTTAGCGTTTGAGGTGTCGTTAGATCTAGACACGCGGTAGCGTATCAAGCCAAGTTCAAGCTAACAGAACTGGCGAGCAGCTCCGTGTGTAATATTATACGAACCACTAGGAGCCTCTTTTGACACTCGATGTCAACTTTGGCTCACATATTTAGACTTGAGAGATAATGTCCTCTAAATTTCATCAACACACCTCGAACGGTGATTTTTATATCGTCCAAAAATTCTCATTTTCATCAATGTGTTAATGATAAAAATGAGGATTTTTGGGGACTTGTATTTCAAAATTATAACCCAGTTCCAGATGACCTAGAAAGTTCAAATTTGGCAACCAGGTAGGTAGTTGGGTGAATACATAGAGTTAATTCAAACCATTAAATTTTTGTAATTTTTTTTATTATTCATTGGTTCTGTAGGAACATTTACTTATAGTGCCTGTGATGTAAGAATCAGCAATCAAAATTGATTACAGTCTGACTTTATGTGGATTTTAAGGTCTTAACGTGAATATAAAACGAGTAGAATCCCACCCTTAATTTATCAGTTTTAGTACCAACTAGCCGAACCCCGCGGTGTTACCCGCGGTTATTGTTGTACCGCGAGTAACGCCGCGGGGCAAAGTTAGTCTAAAAAAAGTAGCCTAAGTTACTCCCCGGATCATCAGCTACCTACCAGTGAAAGTCCCGTCAAAATCCGTCCAACCGTTCCAGAGATTACCCGGAACAAACAGACAGACAGACAGACAGACAGACAAAAATTTTTTTAACTACATTTTTGGTATATGTCCCGTGTATACATACATATGCATTTAGTAAAAAGCTGTTATTTTAATATTACAAACAGACACTCCAATTTTATTTAGTTGTATAGATAACTATATACAACTTATAACTAAGACTATAGTTGACTTTCGTATTTATAACGTTTTTAACTGGGATTTAGCATTAATTATTATTTCATATTTAGCTCCCATCGATAGTGTCAGATCATTACTTAAAAAAATAAATAGTAGGTACTTCGTTCGAACCACGATGCACTTGCACAAATCACAAATCCCTATCCTTGTCAGCGCTCTTCTCAACTTCGACTCCTTTATCTTTTTACATATATAAATCAATGGCTGTTTGTTCGTCTCGCTAAAACTCGAGAACGGCTGGACCAATTTAGCTAATTTTGGTTTTGAAATTTTTTGCCGTAGTGCAGGGAAGGTTCCACGGTGAACAATCAGAAATAACTTGAAAATCCAAGTGTCACGTGTACGAAGTAGCGGGCACAGCTAGTCTATACAAATAAATAAAATTGGAGTGTCTGTTTGTAACATTAAAATAACAGCTTTTTAATCAATGCATGTGTATACACGATACATATACCAAAACCGTAGTTAAAAAATTTTTTGTCTGTCTGTCTGTCTGTCTGTTTGTTCCGGGTAATCTCTGGAACGGCTGGACGGATTTTGACGGGACTTTCACTGACAGGTAGCTGATGATCCAGGGAGTAACTTAGGCTACTTTTTTTTACCATAAACCATGGATGACTCATGGCCTGGTCAGAGAGATAAATTGCACGCCATCAAGTGTGTAAGAGAATTGTCTTATCTATCCATTCTAACGCTGTAGGCTGTCGTACGTCATACGCCATACGTCGGCTAATGCCACCATATATTATTATGGCATTAGCCGACATATGATAGTCACCTAACAGTCACCGTCCTAGACTGTTTTCATTTAGCAATCACTTATTTAATCAATTTCTCTCTTGACTTTGGAACCTTTCCTTCTCTAACTCTCACAATATTATGTGAACATAAATGGCTTTAGAGCTGTTCATAGAACAATTACCGTTCTCCTGAAAGTGATTGTAGATATGTATTTATTTATAAGGTATATCAACACCACACAGATAATACCTAACAACACAGTGTTAGGAGTAAAGTTATAATTACAAAAACTAAAAGAACTTAATACTACTTAATTATAAATTACAATACTCTAATTATTATAATGTACTAAAAGAAGAAATAAATGATGAAGAAAATGAAATTACTAAAAGTATAATAGTAAAATTAACATTTCTCTATTTATTTATTTATTTAAAATAGAGAAATGTTGGTCAGAATTAACAGTATTCTCAGAAGGGTATGGAAGGCACTAAAGTTACCGTTCACCGGTACTGGTATTAATTGACTTCTCTAATGCCTTCAACGCCGTCAGTCATGAAATCCTATTATCTAGTAGATATCCTTACATAACGGTGGGCCTTATAAGAAGGCTCAAAATCGCTCAAAGAGCAATGAAGAGATCAATGCTCGGCATTTCTCTGCGTGATCGAATCAGGAATGAGGAGATCCGCGGACGAGCCAAAGTCCGACATTGTCCGCAGAATTGCCAGCCTCAAGTGGCAGTGGGCAGGGCATATTACTCGCAGACAAGATGGCCGTTGGGGCCAAAGAGTTCTGTAGTGGCGGCCACGTACTGGTAAACGCAGCGTGGGTAGGCCCCCTACAAGATGGTCCGACGACCTGGTGAGAGTCGCAGGAAATCGCTGGAAGCAGGCAGCACAGGATCGATTGCTATGGGGAACCTTGGGGAAGGCCTATGTCCAGCAGTGGACGTCTTTCGGCTGAAATGATGATCCTTACATATTATATTATTATGGTTCCCTCAGAGGCACTGGAATGGTTCTCAACATATATTCTGCGGGCGCATCTGTCTACCTGTAGAGGAGGCATAAGGTGAGACAGTGGACTATTCTATTGCCTGCTCCGTCTGTAGCTCGATCAGTCTATGTTGGTTCTCGACAGACGCAACACATATGCACTCAAAATGGATATTTAATTTCATTTACTTAGTCAGTTAACAATTTTTGTATTGTATGCGAATAATTTTACAAGATATAAATCATTAGAAATAAGCTTCATGTTGATAAAGTTTTTAGCAAACAAAACGTGACCCTTCCCTTTCTGTTGCTAGCTGGCTTATTTAAGATTTATTACTCATATTTGAAATATGTAGACTTTTCAGTGGTTTGATCGTATTTGTTCAACACAGATTTCTAGTAAACGCTCGAGACCACCAGCCAGCTCCCTGAACTCCTGTGGAGCCTCCATCATAGGCACGTGGATAAACAATGATGGCTTGCCCCTATCACGTTGCTCACACAATGAAGAGTAGTACATATACTCGCAAACAAAGCTGTAAAAAAGATAAGCATATTTAAAGATTCTGTTGACGAAGGAACCATGTCGGAAAATTTTACAGTTACATTTTTCCAACCATAGTTTTGTTATGATCCCAAATGGGATATATAAATAAATCTAATAAATTACCAAGAGACAAAAGAATTAAATGTAATCAAATTCAAAATAATGTTGGGGAAACTGCTATTTCAAAAAAGGTTATTAGAGTTTTGCTGATTTTTTGTCAGATACATATTAGTTTCATATTAATTTTAGTGATATCGAGATTTTCTTCTTCTATTTTATTAGGATTACGTACCTCAAAAAGAAAAATGGAAGCCTTATAAGATCACTTTGTTGTCCGCCTGTCTGTCAAGACCCCTTTTCTTAGGTATGCGTAGAGGTATCACGTTGGAGTTCATATCAAATACTCATCAGTCTCATAAATATTTAATTACGTAAACTAATATACCGACCCGCACTTGGCCGGATTTTTTTTCGCTAGACATTTTATTATTTTTCTTTTTTATAATAATTTTACTAAGTAATATAACCTTGTTATTAATATAAATTTATTGATAAAATCTAAAATGAACATCTAAAATTGATTGTAACTATATCGTGACACGCATAAATTTGTATGTGATTATAGTCTGTATCAAACTTAACTCTTTTCGCTATGCTATAACAATGTAAAATAATGGGGTGCTCCGGGTACGACCATCAACTAGCTTCATAACACACACATCATAACAAGGTCGGCCGGAGTCCTAATCCTAACGTCTTACATTAAGTTTAATATAATCAACAGTGGCCGACTATTAGCTCAAGTTCGATCGTACGAAGTCGTTCTGAACGATTATCACACGCTTTCGAAGCGGATGATTTATCACTAGACTTATCACAATTTGCAATTAAAACGGCCGGCAGCTATAACGCGTACCCTGAACCGAGTTTATACAATGGCCGTTTCAAAGCCTTCTAACAGTTTATTTAATCTGTCAAACCACGATGGCCATTACAATCCTCATCGAGAGCTTAATACAATGAATTAAAACACAGACATTTTTCTCACAAAACTAGTTCCCAAGTGATTCTAAACCCAACTGTTCCAGCGAATTTCACTCGTAACAATGACATGACATTTTATTTTGACATAACCAAAGACAATTCAGGGTTGCTATTGCGTTCGGTTTCGAACAACATGAAAAGGAAATGGCGCGGGTAGAGCAAATAAAAAAAAGTACACAAAGGTTTCCGTTTGAGTTTTTAACAAATTACAAAAGGTTGTTACAAAGTGAGTAAGGGGGCTACCCTTACTCACTTCATCCCGTGAGTGTTGTAATAGCCAAGCAAACTATTCCGGACAACATACAACAAAGAGAAGGAAAACTTCAAACAATACACATACAAACCCGACTTTGCAGCACGACATGGTAGACCAAAACCTTCTTTCTAACGAGAGGTCTTTGTTTGTATAAAAGCTGTATAGTTCATTCGTTTAGATAGCATCGGTGACCGTATCTCAGCAAATGGACTATACACGTGATCAAGGTGACCGTATTTCGGCGAATGGACTATATGTAGATGTGATTTGATGACATTTTTGTTTGTTTTTAATACTATTTCGAATAGGATTACTTACTTTCCAGCTCGATCTGATGAAACAGCTTTCAAAGACATGTTATCTAGACCCTTGTTGAAAGTTTCGCAAATGCTTTCGACTTGTAGATCGGTTGCTAAACAATCAGGACCGTCCCTCGGGTTTTCGTGTCCACTTGGTACACAATCACTGTTATCTATTATTGTGTACTGGGCTTTATTCGCCTGTTTCTCTAAAGTAAACTCATCAACAGAGTTGGATACCCCAACGTGAATAGTCAACTGAAACAAAAGTAATACCTACAATTTAAACTTTAACTTTACTCGTTAGTAATAATTTCGTTTTTCTTCTCTTTGGGTGCCTATAATGAAGCTTCCTTTCTACGGAGAGGCCTTGGTCCAGCGGTGAACTCTTGAGAGTTGTTAACGAGGAGGATGTACTAGTACCTACTCTCCGTCCCATTAAAATGTAAATCTCACCATGGGAGAGCCACGCTTCGGCATGAATGGGTCGGCTCGACCGGAGTGATACCACGGCCTCACAGAAAACCAATTTGAACTAGCGCTTGCGCTGTGTTTCACCGAGTGAGTGAGAATACCGGAGACCCATACCCCAACCCCTCCCTATATTTCTTTCTCAATCCCCCAAAGGTCGGCAACACACTTGTGACACTTCTGGTGTTGTATTTTTTTATGTTTGTAACCTCATAACTTTCGACTGGGTGAACTGATTTTGATGATTATTTTTTTACTTGAAAGTTGTTGCTTCCCGTGTGGTCGTCCTTGACGTCGGTTTTTTTCATTTGTTAAAATTTTACTTGCTTACGGTGTGTTTGGCTGGCGTGCCCAATAAGCTAATATAGTTAACACCACGCTTAGACCAATAAGAGCCGAGAATAACTGAAAAGAGACGCAGACAAAATTGCGTTGCTTAGTTAATACACTGTAGGGACAAAATGCACAAAGAAATACGTATGTAACATTACGGTGTCGAGTTAGTTTGATTTAGTACAGCTGTCCCCAGTCGTATTGTAACGACGAACCGCGACACGCACGTTAGGGAATATGTTTACCTCGAGCTGTGTAATAATTATCTTTTATTTATTCCTTTATTTATACACGCAAAATTATGAGATTTTTTTTATGTAATTTCCCAGCCAAAATGACTCTGCTCAGCCTGATGGTAAGCTCAAGCAAAATCTAACAGTGGGGGACACCATACTTACTGCGAAAGCAACCAATGCAGTATGGCGTCCCACACTATAGCGGCTTAGTGAAATAATTAATCTGTACAATCAGGACTTGGTACATACCATGGATATAGAATACCATATATTGGCTATGCGGAAAAGATACAATACGAGTTTACGTGTGTTAGAGTGCGACAGATAAACGAGATCAAACGCTATGAGCCTGTATCGGCCTAGCGCCCGTCGAGGTCGAAACATTATTGTTGTATTTTTTTTCAGAATCTTGTGTATTTTGTTGTGTTATTTTATTATTTATTAAGCGTGTTTTATCATGGTGACTTGTGCAGTACCTGGATGTAACGCTTCCAAGAATGAAAATCCACAAAATCTTTCATTTCACATGTAAGTAAACAATGCCATATTTGCCTCTAAATAAGCTTTGTTTCAATGCGATAATAGTATATTTTATATAACAAGCGATAGAGAATATTATCTTGTTTAGTTTCATTATAAATTAAGATGCTTTGGCATCGTATAAAAAGAATTAATAAATACGTGAATTTATGTTGATTCAAACCTCACATACCTAGAAGTTTAAAGTGACAATGTCGATAAAAATATCGATAATAGTCACAGTGATCAAATAATATCATGAATTAGTTTTTTATACTGACTATTTAGAATTTTAATTATGTTACTTAATATGATTACAGATTTGCTCAAAATGCATTGGACCGGATTGGGTCCCAAAAAAACATTCAACCATTTGTAGCAGTCATTTTGAAGAAAACTGTGAAACTTTTGTAAACAGAAATGCACAAAGAATAAAGCTCCGTTCTGTATCAGTAGCCACACTATTATCCATCTCAAGATATAATAGAAATAGGCTTAAAATGTGAACGAGTTTTCCGAACATCAGCAACATTCAATGAACAAAGTAATTTTCCAAAAAAATAGTTGCTAAATGCCTTATTCTATGTCGAAAGTATTTCAGGAATATTTCAGAAATTTTAGGATAGGATTTAGGATGATTCTCCAAACCTCCGAACACTACATATATATTAATTAAACTGATTATATAAATATATGTGTCTATTAGAATTACATATGAGGCAAAGTTGTGTAATGCAATAAAGGAAAATTTGAGATATTTTTATAATAAATTAATATTCGGAGGAAAATGAATTCCTATGCTGTTTTTGATTAAATATTGTTTGTGGTTAAATATTTATGTTTCTAAAACAACGAGCAATGTTGCGTAATATTATTATCACTTAATTAACACATTAAACATTTTCACTTATTTTTGTGCATCCACAAAAAATTATATCATTAAAGATTTGTCTTTTCAATTTTGTAGTTTTCTTGTACTTATTCGCACTGAATACGTAACTCTGAATGCCTGTGGATTTATTTGTACCAGTAGGTACAGGTTATCGAAGAAAATAATTTTGCATGGCACGTTATACGCACATGCAAATTTGACGCAAACCATTGCATTTTTTTTTTGGTTTTGCTTATTAAAATTCACAACCAATCTATGGTATTCTACATCTATGGTACATACATACTAGTATATATACTCTTGCAGCACTATAAATATGTAAATATAGAGTTAATATAAAGAAGTACTCACGTCGGGTTGATATTGATCAAACATCCGAGGCACATTCGCGTCGATATACTCGTATACCACCGGTACCTCCTCTCTAACCACAGTGATGTTCAATCTGTCCTTTATTCGGTTCGGGTCTAACAACTTCACGGCTTCTATACTAGGATTAATCGATATACCATTCTCACCAGACTTGAACGGTAAGAACCCCGTCACTAGGACGGTTTTATGTTTGGATTCCGGAATAATATTCATTTTTATAATAATTAAGCAAAGACACGTCTATTCTTCATGAGAGGTTGCACGAATTAGTTGGACATCATAGAGGATTGCGTGCTATTTACCTTAGTTATAATTAGTAATATGAGTAATACTCTTTCGTCAGTTTGTTTATAGTTATTGCAGATCGTTTTGGAGTTTTTTCATAATTTCTTTATAATGATATGGAAGTGTCCCTCCAATACAAAGGGAGGATCTTCCGATCAGGTGACTTAATCATGCCGATACTACTACTACCGAGGGTTGTTTTTGAAATATATATATAGTTAGCAACAATTGCGCGCGGCAGCGCTGGCATGTTTGTCAGTTATTGCAGCAAAAAGTAGCTTATTTCCTTCCTCAAGAATCAAAGCATCTACATGCAACATGCCAATTGAAATCGGTGCAGCGGTTGGGCCGGAAAACAGGACAGACAGACAGATTAACTTTCGCATTTATAATATATATGGATATACATATACATGCTAATGATTTAGAGAATTTGTAAATATTAATGGACATGACACTCGTTCCTTAACATCTCCATGAGATTATAGTCGCCTATCATCAGGTGATTTGTCTACTTGTGCGCCCCCCCCCCCCCCCCTCCCCTATATGTAAATATGTGAGCAGAACCACGGACAATAACTAGTCTGTAATGACGTGGAAAGAGACACCCGTATTAGGACGGTAACCTATATACAAAATTATTGTCACAATGATTTTTCCTTTTATATTAATTGTATAATATTACTCAGAGTACTGTACCTATTTAACAACAATATTTATTTTACATAAATGATAAATTACACAAAATTCCCTGCGTGACCGCATCAGTTCAGAGAAAATATAGGTTGATTCGGCTGCGATGTATAAGTAGCAAGGTAACAATAACGTTAGCCTTACTGACACTAGATTTTGCCAGCAAATTCGGTTGACTACTTCGGTGCTGCAGTACGCAGTGGTAGCGTATGCGACTGCCGTACTGAGGTCTCGAGTTAATTCTCGAATCGGGCCAAATGTTTGTATGATCTACAATATTTGTTTCGGAGTTTAGGTGTTGTGTAGTACGTAGATGTTTACAAGAAAAACAATTTTCACACTAGTTAACTTACATTCAAAGTTTCCAACAAACGAAAAACTATAAAGCTTGTTATTTAATAATTCTACTTATTAAATATTAATTACGTATGTATTTGAAAGTGTAAATATTTTATTAATAAGAATGAGTTATTTATCTATAATTGAAGAAACCACTTGTATATATATATATATATTACAATAGTCATCCATAAATTTCCCATTACCACAAATTATTCGTCATTGACGCAATAAATACTTACCTACTATTAAATAACTAAAAAGGAAAACATCATGTTTATTAAATTACAAACATTAATTTTAGACCACACTCGTGATATATTCGCAGTACTAAACAGACGTTTAAAAAACTAAAGTGAGACTAGACTCTTCGCCATAGACTAACAAAATGGATGAAATAAGCGGGAAAAAAATAGTTTTGGTAACTGGGTTCGCTCCAATGTTTTCAAATAAAATGAATGAAAATATCAATGCGAGCGGTGAAGCTGTGAAGCTTATGATAAAAGAGGAGTTGGAGAGGAGATTAAACATCACTCTAATAACGAAGAGAGTGCCAGTGGAGTACAATTATGTTGACAAGGTCATACCTAAGATGTGGAAGGAGTATCAGCCACATGTAAGTAGACGTTTAGGTTCTCTTTACCCGACTGCGGTTGAAAGAAGTTTCTGTCTTTCGAATGTATTTATGTGTAAATAAATCTTTAGCACGCTTTGTGTAGCCTTAATGGCTTTATAAATTTTAGCGTTTGAATCGTCGTTAGATTTGTATTGTGTGGGAATATTACATTTCAACCAGTCGCCGTCCACTGCTGTACGTAAGTCTCCCCCAAGGAGCTGCCAGTCACTTTCCTTAAATCGCTAGTAAACCGTGCTCTTTTCTTGTACTTGGACGGTCATCGTTGCATCTTCATAAACCTCTGCATGGATTCTAGAACAGGGGAGGGGCTCAATGGTATCGAAGGCTTTCTCGTAGTCCACATATGCTAGACAGAAGGGCTTATTATGTTCCTTTGTCTTCTCAATAATTTGCCTTAGAGTGTGTATGTGGTCCTCAGTACTGAAGCCTTTTCGATACCCAGCCTTCCACGGTCACTTCCATGGGTCCAGAGTAAAATTGAGCGGTAGTTCTTCAGTAGGCTTTTGTCTCCTTTGTTGAAGAAAGGCACTACCGCGCTCCTACCCCAAGCCTCCAGTGTAGTGCCGATATGAATGAAGGAATTAAATAGTAGTGAGAGCTTTACTGACATAGGAGTTCCACCAGCCGTTAGGAGCTCTGTTGTAATTCCATCTTCATCTGGAGTTTTGGTCATTGTGTAGTTGTCCGAGTGCCATTCTAATCTCACCCAGATCGATGTCGGGAAGATCGTCTCTTTGGTCGAAAGTGTTTATAACCCACCTCGCGGACGACACGTACCAGACTGTCGGCGGCATCGTTCACGTCCTGCACGGTTTTCAACCGATTTTGGAGCTCCAACTGGAAGCTTTCGAATCCAGCTTCATCGAGCGCAGAGTTGGTCTAAGAGTCGACTTCAATAAGCGCGCCCATTCACTTTTGATGCTTAGATTCAGGGTACTTCTTACGAGTCGGTGATCACTTACGGTGTTGAATCTGTTGATCACAGAAACATCCCTGAATATTTGGTATTCATTTATCGTCTTTGTCGATCTCGTTCTTTGTCGCGCTGTCAGGGCTAACCACGGAGCAAATACAAAGAGGAGATGCCCTAATGAGATTTTTGTATGAAGCAATGCGTGACAATTTGCGGGGGTGAGGGGGTGTTAGCTTACACTTTTCCATCTACCAGACAATAGCAAAACTTCTTGCATTGTTGAACGAGTATATTGCTATGTAGTTTAGCTAGCTGACACTAGTGTGGACGTACTCAGAATTTCAAGGAGTAGTTTTTTCAAGGTCGATTTTGTAAGCATCTTGAACAAAAAACATCATTCGTAAATAATTTTGCAATAAACTTTTTTTTCTAATAAATAACCGTAAATAAAACATTGTTCAATATGTTTGGTTTACACGTGGATTATGTAGAACAAAAATTAATATATGTTGTGCAAATCTTTTTATTTAAAAAATAAATAAATTTATATTTTATTTCACTTCGGAATTGGAATGCTTAAATAACGACAATCTTAGAAAATCAACTAATCGAAATCTGAATTGAATGGTCATACCAATGTTGCCTCTAATATCCACATCTAATCACTTTTAATCTTGCCTAATTTGGGTTTAGATAATAAGTTCCTTTTTCGATTTTTTATGATTTTTCCTTAAAATTAATCACTATCATAACAACGGGAAGAACAAATATTGGTGTATTTTGTAGGAGTCCAGTTTTGCCTATTATTTTTTTGATCCATTGCTCTTCAATACTATCTTTAGATGAAAATTTAGAACATTACCTGTATACTGGTACATTGTATTATTTTAATGAATTAAAAAAAAATACCGTCAAATCATCAGCATAAGTAAAATTTCTTTTTTCTTTCAATATTTAAAGTAACAACTTTCAATGCAAGATTAATATAGTCGTAACTTGATAAAATATTTGGATTCTAAATACGACCCTGTCTTTTTATTTTAGAATAGATGCGATAGATGTCAGTCTGTTCACAATATAATTAAGAAAAATACAAAAAAAATACCATGATGAATAAAAATTCATTTAGTAAGAATGTAGAACTCATTTCCGTATCTTCTTATGGTATGTTTTATTAATATTCGGCTCAACGTACCATTGTATTTTTATTTCCAGTAACACAAAGTTTTGCCATCTAGTGGCGAGTAAATATAATAACATTTCAATAAAACACTAAGAGATTTTTCTAGAACTTTTTAAAAAATTAGCTAAAAAAATAACTTATAAAAGAAATATGATGCCACTTATGGTACCAGAACGTCTATCCGAGATATTTGTACAAGATATAACACAGCACTTCATATTTTTACTTGATTGTACCGAGAATATTCAAGTATTACGATTTTTCGATGCAGTTCTAGAACATTGACGTTAATAGTATAATTTGCAAGTTGCGTCAACTGCGATGACGTCGGGGTCAGTATTTTGTCACGGGGGTGATGCGCTTATGCCATCTCCTCTTTGTATTTGCTTCGTGGGGCTAACCCAGGTCCACTTTCTATGGGACCTCTTCTGGAAGAAGGAATTCATCAGAAAGAGCCTTGAAGGAGTTTACCAGATATGACAACCGAAATAAGTTTTATTACGAGACAGGTCTATAGGAATATATCTTGTAAACAAACTAGAAATGGACACAAATAATACCCAGACTCAATAACAAGTTGTGAATCACACATTTGTTGTTTGAAAATTATAAATATTAAAATCGCCGGCTTGTTTAAGCATTTAAGTACCTATTTGTATATTTCATTGTTTTTTTTTTCATATTTGCAACGGAATCCAATGTTTAATGTTTTAAACTAGTTTATTAACAACTTTGTCTGCGACTCTCAAAAGCTATAAACCTTCTTTGATTTTCGGCTCCTATGACCTTGGACCACTATGAAAATTCTATTCGAAGACAACCTAGTTCATCTGAACTTATCTCTAGCTCTAATCTTAGAGCAGGTCGCTCACATTTAGGAGAAACTGCGAAAATATTAAAAAAAAAGTACACGCCCGCAATAATTTACTCCAGCGTCTCCGCACTACCAACTGGGGAGCCTCGCCGCAGGTTATGAGGACAACTGGCCTGGCGTTATCGTTCTCTGCCGGCGAATTTGCGTGTCCCGTATGGAGCCGATCTGCTCACGCGAGGTTAGTGGATATAGCACTAAATGACACTTGTAGGATAATTACAGGTTGCCTCAAACCGACACCTACCAAACTGCTGTATCCGCTGGCTGGCATAGCACCACCGGTAGTTCGGAGGGCTGTGGCTTGTTCCGCGGAGAGGGCGAGAATGGAGAGCGACCCACGCCACCCCATGTACGGCTACACCCTGCCCCAACAGAGACTAAAGAGCCGTAAGAGTTTTGCAAAATGTGTCGACCCATTGACCTTGGGCCCATCGCAGGCGAGGTGCAAATTGTGGAGCGACAGCGTATCATTGCCGGATCCATTTGTGGTGCCGGCTGAGTGCCTACCGCCTGGACACAAATTACCGTGGCCGACCTGGAGGTCCTTAAACAGACTTCGGACTCAGGTTGGCCGGAGCAAGGAAAACATGTCCAGGTGGGGATTTGCGGACGGCGACAACCTGTGCTGTCTGTGCGGTGAAACCCAAACGATGTCCCACCTTGCATCATGCCCTGCCTGCCCGGACACCTGCACGAGAGAGGATATGATGGCTGCCACCGACAATGCAGTCAGAGTGGCCGCGTTCTGGTCTGCTACGATCTGACTACACTGACACGAAACGTTTGCCGTCGAAACGCTAAGAAGAAGATCTTAGAGCGTTATGCAAACTCCTCAGTTTTATAAGTTGTTCTGCAGGATTCTCGATTTTACTACATTAACATCGAGTGTACTTTTATGCACAATCAGCTCAGTGCGTCTGCACTCAGCCTCTTCATTAACAAAAAGAACTAGGTATACGGCCTGGACTTGGGATTTCTCTACACATTTTGACGTGACAACGTCTTATAAATTGGTTTGCCGGGTGACACTTCAAGAAACTGCGTTACGCTCCGCTCACGTTATGCGCTCACAATGAGAGCGAGTGAGAGGCACGCGTCCCTTCCACTCGGGCATGGTTAGCCCGCCTAAGAGCGAGAGAGACAGACATAAAAAGTGAAAGGCACGCGTCCACTTTACCACTCAAAGTCGTTGTCACGTAAAACTTTCGCCCGTATACCGACTTTACAGGCAACCAATTTTTTTTACTCCCATAGCGTAATTTTAAGACATATTTAATTGCACTTAATGTTAAAGACTAATTTTATACTTCCTACGAAGAATTAAGCTTGTTTTCTGTTTTTGTTTTTTTTTTTTTTTTTTAAATTTTTCTAATTCTAATAGTTTATAGTTTTATTATTTCTTTTGTAATTAGTCTAGATATAAATGATTTGCTGGAATGATATGTTTTATTAAATAAATTGAGTTGAATTGCAGTTACGGTGAATTCGGATGTCATCACATGTTATTGTAGTAAAACATACTTTTTAAGATAAATTACTCTCATACAGAGAACAAATCGTTGTGCTCTTCACAAAATAACTTTTCTTGAGTGGGATTCCAACGCACAACCAATAACTTAGTTAGCAGTCAAAGTAACTAATCATTTTTTTTTTAACGTTTGGAAACCTCCTCGGGCCGTCACCCCGCCGGGGTTTGCGGCGGGGCGGTGTGTCGGAATCGAACCGACTAAAACCACACGCTGTGCCACTCTGCGCCTGAGACGGGAGGGATCCGGGAACTGCTGTTATTAACACATCCGGAAAAGTAACTAATCATTAGACCAACGAGTGAACCAGTTTACAGGCGGGATAAACTGTCAGTCTGTCGTGTTTCCTCAGTCATAAAAAAAAGTTTATAAATCCGACTACTTAATATAAATACAACCTCTATCACCTAGGTCATTGTTACGATTCTATTGACGGCTCCTATATGATAATTGGTTCAGTAGTTCATATACTGCCAAAATTATTTATTTACTTATGCATGGAAAACTTACTGCTAGAAAAGTCAGTAAATTAAAGCAGATTAGTCGTTTAAGAGTCCATTACAAGTTTTCACTTCTACTTTACTTTCACTTTTTCTTTCACTTAGACTTATATAAATTACTATCTAACCCACGCAACCTCTTTTGCGTCTCCTATTGCCCGTAGCGTGATAATTTTTCCCCGTTTTTGTAATATTCTTCATTGGTTCTCCGCTCCTGTAGGTTTCAGCGTGATGATACAATAGCCTCTAGCCTTCCTTGATAAATGGGCTATCTAATACTGAAATAATTTTTCAAACCGGACCAGTGGTTCCTGAGATTAGCGCGTTCAAATAAACAAACTCTTCAGATTTATATATCAGTATAGATTGTAAGTAACTAAATAGGTTAGAAACAAAACAACAATGACTCTACTCTACTTATGCTTTCCATCAGGTAGAGTAGAGTCATTTTGATAGCTTGATCATGAAAAAAAAAAAAAACAAAAAAACAAATCTTACATGAAACGCAAGTTGCTTATTCCACAATAATTGCTTAAACGCAAATTTAAGCAACGCTATGTCTGCCTTAAAAACAAAGGCCTAGACGCCTTCTTGCCGAGGATACACTAATTAGAAAGGGATCAATGTCATGCAGTTTACACAATTCATTATTAATTCTGCTTGCGCGTACCAAGTAGCTGTTCTGTCTATCACACTAATATTATGAACGCGAAAGTTTGTGAGTGTGTTTCTTCACGCAAAAAGTACTAGACGGATTTGGATGAAACTTTACAGTAATATAGCTTATACATCAGAATAACACATAGGCTACTATTAGCCGCGATACACGAGATATATTTCTAGTGTCGTTAAAAAAAACGTGATCTGTTAGATACTTTCGAAGTTCATCGTGAGATAAAACTTGACACGAGAATTATATTAATTAGACTTCTACTTATGTACATACTTACAGTTAATAATCCACGTGGGAGTATCCGATATCACAAAGGGCTTCACGTTGGAAACACAAGCGAGGAAAATGGCGTATACTGTGATAGATAACTCCAACAAAATACCAGAAGGATACATGAACTCTTCGCTAGGACCAGAAATCATAGCCACCGATCTCGAAGTGGAGCTGGTCTGCGAGGAGTTTAACTGTGATCTACCAGAGAATAGTTTAAAAGCTGATGTTTCTAACGAAGCAGGAAGGTAATTGTTCTTGTGTCAATTGTAACTATCTATATTGTAACCGATTTCGGCCACGGCGGCCAGTTTAAACAGAGACCAGCCAACTACGCAGGAGATGTAATAGGATACTAGTGTGTGCGTAAACACACGTGCACTCTCTGTTCCCTCATTCTAACAATCCGATGGAACGGCAATTCGACATGACCGGGGAGAGATCAAATGCTGGACCAACAGCTTAAGTTGCTCTTCGAGGTACGGGGGGCCCTAACTTCCAAACCAGAATCTGGGCTGTTATTAAGCATTTCTAAAATCAGAAAATCTAAATAATACTTTTTCGCCCAATCCGATAATCGAACCCGAGACCTCTTGATTGATGACAAAAGCTAATAATAACATAAGTACTTTCAATTTGCAGTTACCTGTGCGAGTACATCTACTACACGTCTCTATGCCAACAACTGGAAGACTACAAGAGTTCTCTGTTCATCCACGTGCCTCCCATGAAGTTTCAACAGGAGTTCGAAGAGTTAGCACGGGGTTTGGAGAGAATAGTTGAGATATGTGTCCGGCATCTCCGAGTCCAAGATTGTAGTGGAGATTTCTGATAATAGTTCTTCTAATGTACTCGTTGTATATTTATTTTCTTGTTTCCTTCCACCCTGGGTCGTCCACACACACGCACCCGTCTTAATATTATTTCCCGCCTTTACACGGAGAAGTTATAGACTCCTCTATAGTCTCTGCGCGTCATATGTGCCCGAGACAGGTATGAAACCTTCATGTACGTATTAGGCACAGACCACAGTATTAGGCCATTACTCACGGATCTAGATACACTACAGTTCTTATTTTTTTATGTAGTATCTTTTACTTTCCTGCAATCCTAAAAAAGGACGGAAAACCGAAAGAAGAAGCTTGAAAAGTGCGCACTGCTAAAATGTTGAAATGAACATTATGCATGCAATTCCATAAATAAATAATAATTCTCTGATATAATAATAGTAATAGTTAATGAACATTATATTATAATAATAGTTATGTACTTATGTAAGGGTCGTTAAATATTTTTCATGTGAATTCATTGCTCAATTTTAGTCTTCGCCTAGATTCACTTAAGTTTATGATTACTTCTATATTCATGATTACATTATCTATCTGCCTCTTTAAAACAAAATTTACAGTATTATTGAATTAAATGTATAAACACGCTTTTACTTGAGAACATGATTTTATTTGAGAACCTTTGTTACCCATTTCATTGACACTTGAATCACAAAGCCATGGGGACCATAGATGGGGACTCATGGCCTGACAGTTGCCAGTCCTGCGCAGCGACTTGTCAAAATGACGTACTTTGCAGTGTGTGAGATAGAATTTTGTTGAGGATCGTTTTTTGTTTTTTCGGAAGACGGTCCCCATTTCATCTCATCCACATTTTTTATATTTTAAATCATTAATTTCATCACAACGAAGACTTATTGACTTGAAGACTTATAATTTGAAGACTATAAACACTTGACATTGGCAGAAATAGCTGATCCGAGAGATCCGGTTGGTTGCCATTTCATCAAAGAAGAAGAAGTAGAATTTTGTTTAGACGAAGGCAGTTTAGATTAATTGTAAGAAAAATAATTTGTCTCTGGCTTTTTAAGAAACTTGAAGATCCCACCCCTATTAATTTATCATCTATTTTAACCTACTTATCTCCAGAACTGATTTAGGCGTTAATGATCTTTATATACGTTTTACCATTACCTATACATAACTTTAACTTGTTTTCCTTCTTCCTCCTCTTCCTTGCTATTTTCTCCTAAAAATTAGCAAAAGATTTCATTCATTGCAGCGATAACCTTGTATCGATTGGCTTCTGCTATTTTATCATGTTTTTTTATTTCATAAACGTAATACCAATAAGTATTCTGTTCCCCTAATAACCGCAGAAGCATCTCTTTGTGTCTATTGTGTTACTATTATATACCCGTACCATTCCTTCTGACATTCCTTCTGATTAAATCTATACAAATAAATAAAATTGGAGTGTCTGTTTGTAATATTAAAATAACAGCTTTTTAATCAATGCATGTGTATGTATACACGATACATATACCAAAAATGTAGTTAAAAAATTTTTTGTCTGTCTGTCTGTCTGTTTGTTCCGGGTAATCTCCGGAACGGCTGGACAGATTTTGACGGGACTTTCACTGGCAGGTAGCTGATGATCCGGGGAGTAACTTAGGCTACTTTTTTTTAGACTAACTTTGTCCCGCGGCGTTACTCGCGGTACAAAAATAACCGCGGGTTATTATAATAACCACCGTTTTATAATAAAAAAGACTTTACATCTATACAAATAAATAAAATTGGAGTGTCTGTTTGTAATATTAAAATAACCGCTTTTTACTAAATGCATATGTATGTATACACGGTACATATGTATACCAAAGATGTATTTAAAAAAATGTTCCGGGTAATCTCTGGAAAGGCTGGACCGATTTTGACGGGACTTCCACTGGCAGGTAGCTGATGACTTAGGTAACTTAGGATACTTATCTAGACTAACTTTGTCCCACGGTGTTACTCGCAGTACGAGGATAACCGCGGGTATCACTGCGGGGTTCATCTAGTAAATATATAAAATTTACTTTTTATTTATTTCTTTTTATTATCTACAACAAAAATAAAAACGCTGCACATTAAATACTTCTTAATCAGAAAAATACTGACGATGATAAATAAGTCTTAAAATAAATTCCAGTTCATTAGCTGCTAGCTGCTAGTTCATACAATGATTCAAAGCAATCTCAAGTAGCCGCTCCAAGCCTCGGGCAATCTGTTCGTAGGAGTAACCTTCGTGAGGAACATGGACGAACATGACTCTCTTTGTCTCTGAATGATACAGTGAAATGAAGAAAACATATTCACATAAAAACCTGGAATTAAGAAATGAGTATGTTTAGTTTAAAGGTAAAGAGAATGTATCAACAGCGCCATTTAGCGCAAATAAGCTAACCTACTTAGAAACTATTAGCAGCTGATATCTCGCAATGAAGGTTTTCTTATAAATTAATTACGATTTTATACGTTTTTGTGGGGCAATGAACCGAGGTGTCACCTGATGGAAAATTACATCCGCCATCTGTATTAACTTACACAAGGACATTGCCTTTTGAATACTCTTCTACCAGAGTCTGGAGGGAGTATAGGCTCCCAGTGGCCTCAGTGAATATAAAACAACAATCAATTTGTTCAACAGACAAGAAGCCGAGAGAAGTGTATAAGGGCGTGTGACTCAGGTCTAACGGGCCCATTCATTGGCTATATGATGGCTCTCCCAAACATTTTCGGTCATTATTATGCATCTATTGGTATTTTTTGCCGTCGCCGGCGACACAAGTCGTCCTGCCATCTGGCCAGAACAACGCTCACTCCAGCGACATGACCAGTCCATTGCCACTTCAACTTACTAACTTTCGGAACTATATCGGTCACTTTAGTTTTTTTACAGTCTATCATTTAATTCTTTATTAATAACACGCAAACGCATTATTTAAGCAACTTTATGCAGTGCCGGATTAAGACAGCGCGGGGCCTGTAGCAAAATACGGTCAAGGGGCCCCTAGTTTGCTTAAGGTTCTCAGTTTATGATGATTTGAGATACCAACGGTTCTCGTGGTAGGTACTATACAACCTATGCCTACGACTTATTGTAAGGAGTGTAAGTGGTCCCACTAACATCCTTCGGAACCCAAGCGAACCTCGCCTGCCCGCGGTGAACTCCACTGAATAACGGAGAAGGCTCTGGCGACCCGCCAACACGCACTGGACTAGCGTGGTGGGTTACGGTCCTTATGTGATGATGGACAAAGGAGCACGGCCCCTAGTGCCCTGGGGATCCTGTTGCTAGATTGACGTTGACGGGCGTCAGTCGAGCACTGGAGATCTCTAGTAAGCAACGTGGTATATATCACGAGTGTGTCTAGCAGAGTTGCGTACTTGATACTCAGAGTACCTATCAAAAAGATACTCGTTGAAGGTCATACAGGTTTACGCACCGACCTTGGTGCACCCGGACGACGAAGTGGAAGTTATGTATGAGGACATCAGTAGTGCCATACATACTTCTAAACATACCTCACTTTTGTTATGGGGGATTTTAATGCAAAACTGGGTAGACAATGACGAGTTGAAAGTGGGGCAATTTGAATGTGGGCAGAGGAATTCCAGGGGCCAGAGATTGGCTGACTTTCTGGAGAAGGAGGAACTGTTTATGGTGAACTCCTTCTCCAAATAGCCACCGCATAGGAAATGATTCTGGATGAGTCCCGACAGTTTCACGAGGAATGAGATCGACTTCATTATGTCTACATAGAGATAAATATTCAATTATATCTCCGTGACCCACAGGATGAAAACCGTGAGCGATCACAGAATGGTTAGAGGCACATTGAATATCAATGTGTTGGACATTCACAAACAGGTCTTGACTAATGATGTCCACGCTCTGACCTACTGCAGCTCAGATACAAAACCCCGAGAGCTTTCAACTCAAGCTCACATATTGCTTATCTGGCCTGGATTGCATTTCTGTAGACGAGGTCAGGCTGGTAGAAACTGTCTACAAGGTAGGGAAAGATATCCCTCAAAAACTATCAGATCACACCCTTATGGCAGAACGACGCTCATTGTCGCTGCAGACTTCCGGAACGCTGAAGCATATCGGCAGCTCAATAGATATAAATAAATAAATAAAGATAAAGATAATTAATTATTTAAATTAAAATTAAAATTAAAAGATAAATAGATTATAGAGAAGACCAAAGAGTATAATTTGCCACTATGCTTAGCGTTCGTGGACTTTGATAAGACTTTGATTCGGTCGAGACTTGGGCAGTGCTGCAGTCTCTTCAGAGATGCCACGTTGATTATCCGTACATCGAAGTGCTGAAGTGTTTGTAAAAAAACGTCACCTGTCCGAGTACATGACCAGAACAGAGGCTATTCCGTTGCAGAGGGGAGTTAGGCAGCCTAAACTCTTTACTAATGCAATGGAAAACGCCTGCAAGCTTCTGGATTGGAAAGGATTCAGCATCATTATTAATGGCGAATGCATCACTCACCATCGGTTTGCCGACGACATCGTAGTCATGGCAAAGTTTTAGAGGAGCTCAGCACGATGCTTGGAGTCCTCAATACAGTGTCCCAGTGGGTGGGCCTTAAGATGAACATGGTCAAGACGAAAGTCATGTCAAATTTCCATGTTTCACCCATTTATTACTACCCCGGTCTTATTGGAAGGCTCGGCTCTCGTAGTTGTTGATGAATATGTCTATCTGGGACAAACGGTCCAATTCCACCTTCGAGAAAGAGGTCAATCGACAAAGCCCAATCGGCTGGGCTGCGTTCGGGAAATTACGTAGTCTTTTCGTCCAAAATACCACAGTCCTTAAAGACGAAGGTTTTTAATTAGTGTGTGTTACCAGTGATGACCTACAGTGCCGAGACGTGGTCTTTTACTATGGGCCTCACAAGGAAGCTCGGGGTCACACAGTGAGCTATGGAACGGGCTATGCTTGGGGTCTCTCTACGAGATCGAATCAGAAATGAGGAGATCCGTAGACGAACTAAAGTTACCGACATAGCAGAGCAAGTCAGCAAGCTGAAGTGGTAGTGTTCAGAGCATATAGCTCCGAGAACCGATGGCCGATGGGACTAAAAGGTTCGAGAGCGAAGACCACGTGACGGCAAACGCAGCGTAGGAAAGCCTCCCGCAATGTGGACGGACGACCTGGTTAAGATTGCAAGGACTCATTGGATACCGACCGGTCGAAATGGAAATCAATAGGGGAAGCCTACGTTCATTAGTGGACTACTTACTGCTGACATGACTTACGATTTAACGTAACGAAATCAAGTTTTAGGTTTTTAGGTGGGAGTTAGGCATAGCCTAGATGCTTCGTGTTTAAGGCATGCAATATATTTTACGCTTATATAAACTTATTTTTTTTATAGTCAGACAGGCGATGGAGCGCGAGGCCCCCCAATTCGCGGGGCCCGTAGCATTTGCTACTCTTGCTACGTAGCTAATCCAGCACTGACTTTATGTTATTCACGTAGGAACTCACTTGCCGGCATCCTCTGAAACTTCAGCCAACAGTTGCTCCGGCGGTTCAGAGTTATATTCCTCCAAGAAGCTGTCGACATCCAAAGACGTGTTGAATACAGCTTCTTTATCTCCCAGAGGATGTGAAAAGTCCACTGGACAAGTTCCTTTGCAATCTCCAACGAAATAGGACTCCTTACAAGCTTGTTTTTCAAGTCTGAGCCCTTGTATATCTTTAAGCAAACCCACGTGCATTACTAGCTGAAAAACAAATTGAAAGTTAGTGAGAGTTACATTATTTATTTATTTTACTAGCATTTGCCTGCGGCTCCGGCTCGGTTATCGAGGTTCATAGTAGCCTACGTCCTTTCTCAAGAATCGAAGTTTCTCTATGTCTATTGATCGGTGCAGCGGTTTCGCCATGAAAGCGTAATAAACAGAAAGACAGAGTTACTTTCAAACTTATAATATTAGTACATACTAAAATTATAAATCACTTATCTTTTGTTGTAGAGTATAAGTGTATACAATATGTAATGTATACACTTATACAATACAGCAAAAGATAAGTGATTTATGAGATAAGTTACATAATATATGCAAATCTAAAAATCGACGGTCTTATCTCTCAGGAGAGTGGGAGGGGTCCGGAGGTCTTAACAACAGCGGTTCCCGGATCTCTCCCTTCTCAGGCGCAGAGTTGGCACACCGTGTGGTTGTAGTCGGTTCAATTCCGACACACCGCCCCGCCGCAAACCCCGGCGGGGTGACGGCCCGAGGAGGCTTCCACACGTTAAAAAAAAAAGAAAGGTATTTGTTTCAAATGATGATGTTATTCTGTGTATTCTTCCCTTACCCGTCCCTTACAACACACACGGGATGAAAGGGGCGATAATCTTATGTATTCTTAATACATAACCACACATATATCAACAGCCTTATATATATCACTCAGAAAGTTCAAATTCGTGAAGTCAGCCGGTAGGAATTACAAGTATGCAATTTTGGACTGCTCGAGTCAATACCTACATTTCATAATTCATATATATAACCTAAATGCCTTTCCCTATTATTAATCTTCCCTTTTAATATGATACTAGTTTTTGCCCGCGGTCGGTTATCAAGACAAGGCAGCCTATGTCTTTTATTTTATTTACTTGAAGAACCAGTTGCTGTTACATTAAATCTTACAATAGGAAAGAGTATTCACTAATAAATTGTTGAAATGCCTGACATTTTAAGGTGCATATGGTTACATATAAAAACAAACAAAATTGAAATCAAAAATGAAAAATGAAGTAACAAAAAATCAAGTTAAAACAAATTCAAGTAGATAAATTGATACCATTTTTAATGTTAACCAAAAACTAATGTTTCAACAGTCTCAAAACAGATTTTTTGAAAGTGGGGAGTTTGTCTGCACACACTCCACTTCTCAGCAAATTATGTCCATCTCCAGAGTCCAATTATATTCTAGTCCTATCTCTATACCGAAATTTATCCAATCGATTTAGTATTTGAAACGCTATTTCGCATATTCATACATACATAGACTGCCAAAACTTCCTTTTGACTTTACCGTAGTCGGTTAAAAAGTAACAAATGAGTTGAATTCAAATAAATATACGTAATACTTTTGATAGGTAAGCGCGTTAATAATCTTAAACATAATTAAATAATCATCTAACGATATGAAGACTTTGTGTCGGATTTTAAGGTCTTCCTGAGACTTTTAGGGAAAGGGACCAGAGAAAAAATTCATTTAAGTTACGTATACACGCCCACCACTGTAACTCCTGTACATCAGGAACAGCAGTGACCCACGAAAACACACTACTTATGTCGAAGTTATAACACTCGGGAAGTCCCAGGAAAAATTAAACTGTCTTGGAACCCGCAACGAAATTAACCAGAAGAAAACTTGAGAAATCTATACAACTAAATAAAATTGTCTGTTTGTAATATTAAAATAACAGCTTTTTACTAAATGCATATGTATGTGTACACGATACATATACCAAAACTGTAGTTAAAAAAAAATTTGTCTGTCTGTCTGTTTCTTCCGGGTAATCTCTGGAACGGCTGGACGGATTTTGACGGGACTTTCACTGGCAGGTAGCTGATGATCCGGGGAGTAACTTAGGCTACTTTTTTTGGACTAACTTTGTCGCGCGGCATTACTCGCGGTACAACAATAACCGCAGGTAACACCGCGGGGTTCAGCTAGTTGTAAATATAATAAGTGCACTTCCCGTTACTTATATAAAAAACAAAAGAAACTCACATCAAAGTCCTTATACTCGTCCCATAACTGGGTCATCTTCGACTGCACTTCATCATAATCCACTGACAGATGTTGAACGATCATCTGGACCCCATGTTTCGATTCGATTCCTTCCTTGTCCATTCTCTGAACACCTTCCCAACTTGCATTTACTTCGGCTTTGTCAAACCCTAAATCGTATGGTCCAAACCCGGTCACCAAAATTCTCATTTTGTTATTATTTACAGCGTCTGCCGTAGTTTAGATGTGTTGAAAGACTGAAGAAAACAACGTACATTAGTTTAATATAAAGAGCTGTCGTTTCGACAAGGACATCTTTCAAACTATGTTCGAATGTTAGTCATAATATGTTTTTTGTATTAAAATTTTAACCTACTTCGTAAGTTTTGTTAGGTTCGTAATTAAAGCTATTTCGTATGTTTTTTCCCCGAATGAGTAGTACAAGTTTCCCCGATATTATGTACACTTACATAAACACATAAATTCGTATTACGTTTGTGATACTAAACCACAAAAAAGTTGATTGTATTTGTTGTTTTTAAAGAAATCTGTCTTGCTTTTGCTTTTCCCAAGATTGTCAATAAGAAATCACGTGAACGAAAGAATCTCCGATTGTTACATAATTTAAAGTGTTTGACTTCTTTTTAATGTCTGTACAATGAAAATATAAAAAAAGAATTATTTACTTGATACAAGTTAGGCAAAGCCTGCTATAATATAACTAGATTTTTAAAAAATCTAAATGTACACATATAAATAAAGAAGAGTGTCAGTTTGTAATATTAAAATAACCACTTTTTAATAAATGCTTAAGTATTTATACATGTACCAAAATATTTTTTTTTACAATTTTTGTCTGTCTGTCTATTTGTTCCGGGTAATCTCTGGAACGGCTGGACCGATTTTGACGGGAATTTCACTGACAGATGGCAAATGGCAGAATGGCTGATGATCTCAGGAGTAACTTAGGCTACTTTTTTATATTAGCTTCAGCTTCGTCTCGCGGCGTTACCCGCGGTATTACAATAACCGCGGGTAACACCGGGGGTTCAGCTAGTACTTTGTAAAAAAAAATATAGGTATATCGTTATCCTCAAACTATTCTTTGAAATGAAAGTTCTTATTTGTAAATGTAAGATCAAGGTCAGAATAGTGACATAATACGAGAAGGTATTTGTCAAAATATGCACGATTTAGTTAGTTAACTACTATTCTCTTCTCAAATGACATGGCTAGTAGGATTTTTCAGGGTTCCGTACCCCAAAAGGAAACAATGGAACCCTTATAGGATCACTTTGTTGCCCGTCTGTCTGTCAAGACCCTTTTTGTCAGGTCAGGTCTACTGTCCCTTGTAGCTGTAAAAAAATCAAACTTCTAAGCAGACGCAATCAAAAGATACAACCCTTTATGCTGCAAATTTTTCGACACTCGAAAGGGTATCAAAACCTACAGGGTACTTCCCGTGAACTCAGAATCTTGAAATTCGGTACGAAGCAATATCCTATAGCACAGATAAACATTGATAAAGAAACATTGCGAAAAGCATACATTTTTAGTTACATCATATAATATACCTACAGGTTTGTACGGAATCCTCGGTGCGCGAGTCCACCTCGCACTAGACCGGTTTTTTCTTTGGGGTTGAGTAAGTTTTCTACAACACTGTTGGGCTTCGACTTTTACTATATATATATAATCTGATGAGACGGTTAACCGACACGATCGAGGAGAGATCAGGCGCAGTCCTGACTGCTTGATGTGCTCTCCGAGGCACGAGTTTCCACAACCCAAGTAGGTAATTAGGCGATATCCAAGTTCTATAGAAAGAGACAGTTGCTGGATTTATTATGGCTACAAACAATCTACGATTAGTAAAGATAGTTTTTATGACTGCTTTACTAGCTTCTGCCCGCGGTCCCGCCCCTGTGTATACCTATCGGTTATCGCGGTAAGGAGGAGTCCATGTCCTTCCTCAAGGATCAAAGTCTCTCCATGCCAGATTTCATTGATGTGCAGTGGTTTTGCCGCGAAAGCGTTTTTTTTTTTGTATGGCCCTGCCAAAATGACTTTACTCTCCCTTATGGAAAACATGAGCAGAATCCAAGAGTGGTGACAGCACGAACGCTGTCGTTTTACTTTGATCTTCTCTGTGAGGGTAGTACCGCCCCGCTAGAGTCGGCCCCTTCGTGCTGAAATCAGCGTGGCTCTACTACCTTGACCACCTACCTTACTAGCAGACAGTCAAGGTGATAGAGTTACTTTTGAATGTATAACATTAGTATGAATACGTGCAACCACAATATTAATCATAGGAATTTCTTATTCAAAACATTTACAGTATAGTGCAACCACAATAATGTACCTATATAGTCAGAAGACTCAGATTTCGCGGTATAGCAAGGTCGAGTTTTAACTATATGACCTTAACCATGACCCTGACTGAGTTAACGCACCCCAATAAAGCTGAATAAGCAAATTTCCTTTTAAATATTAATTAAATAGCTGTCTGACCCAAATAATGAGTATGGTGACCACCACTCTTGGATTCTGCGTATGCTTTCCATCAGAGTAGAGTCATTTTGGCAGGCCATACATAAAAAAAGAAAAAAAAACAACGTCGTCTGCTTCTCCTATTGCCCGTGGCGTGATGTTATAACAGCGTGAACTAATTTGTTTACCATAAAAAGGTTACAGTGGGCCAACCATTAAAATGTAGACGCTGTTGCGGACTTTTTTTAAGAACTTTTATAAAGGAACTATTTTTTCATACAAACAAACAAACTCTTAGGCTTCATAATAATATATAGTAAAAGTTCCGTCAAAATCGGTTCAGCCATTCAAGATATTATCCGGAACAAACAGACAGATATGTAGACAGACAAATTGTTTAAATAAATGATTTTTAACTAGGTATAGATTTTACTTTCATATAGGTACATTTAATATTGTACTTCCAATTGTACTTCTCTAATTTTAAGCTTACCTTGTAATGCATCTGGTGTACAATATAGCGATATATTATTATTATTATTATAATAATATAAAGTTTTTTATTTGAAATTACAAACAGGCACTTTAATTTTATTTATTTGTCGACAGATTTACTCAATTACTGATATTTAATTCCCCAATTCAACTGTTCTCAGCATCTACTCTGCCCCCTGAAGTAAAATCACAGAATAACTAATGTAAAATGTGGATTTTTAAAAACGTCTCTATCTACACTTACACAAGATTGAATATATCTATGATTAACATACCTTGAATGTAAGTCGCTCTGTACATGCTCTGCACTATTTAAAAAACTAGTATTCGAATTAAAATGTAGGCAGAACCAGCATCTCAGTGCCATTGACAATATAAATCGTTTTATTCATAAAAATCCAATAACCAACAATCATTATTTAAGGTTCACTATGAAAAAAGGTTTTAAACATTGAGAAATAATATAAATATTAGTTCAGTGGTTTATTGTAAGATTTTGATACTGTCACATTCAAAAATGGAACGAACACTGTCAGTTCTTAAAATATGCGAGATCTATTCTCACCATCTAGAAATAAACTAGTGCCTGCGTGGTTCTATCTAATTTGCTTTATGTATTCAAAGCTATATTTATGTTTACAGACCTAGTCTCTAATCTATGTCTTCACGTCCATGTTCACTTTCAAAATAAGAATAGATCGATGTCAGTTTCATCAAGATTCAGTTTTTAAAGAACTAATAAACCACGTTTATTTGAAGAGAATAAGATATTCATATGCATTCCATGTGTGCTCCATAGTTATTCTGTGGTAACGGCACTTTATAAGTATCCGTACTGACGAAATATTAGTATTGTGTCTGTGGTATCCGTCACCTCTGGAAAGATGCTTTTTGAAGTGGCAACTACATGTGGCGTGGCGACGGCTTAGACCACTGTGCAGTCTTGTTGTTGTTGAAACCTCAGTATAACGGCAGTCACTTTAACCTTCACCTTAGGCAGAAAATAGACCTTCAAGCAAACCGTTATCGTCATAAATGTTGACGACTAGCTTTACATAGTTGGTGATGGTGGAAAATGTGTGTCACCAAGAACCTGCGAAACGAATAAAATTATGTTTTTACACTATTTTTATTAACATCACCAATCACCTGTATGTATGTTTGAATGTATTTTGTTTGTAGCCGACTCTTTGGACTTGATTTTGACCCACGTCTAACGGTCAAATTACATTTGAACTTAGTAGACTTATCGAGGACCGATGAACAAAAATAAATAGAAAATTGATAAAAAAAAAACACCTTAATCAATAAACGAAACTAAAAAGTAGGAAAAAATTTTAAGGTAAAAAGCGTAGGTTACTTTCTGAAAATATTAAATCAAAATCTTAAAAATCCAAGTAATGTTGTACAAGTAAAAAAATTGTTATTAAACAAAGTATAAATATTTTTTTAACTTTTATGACACCATAAAGGCTCTACGAAGCGAAAATTTTTTACGACCATTATTTAAATGTTTTTTTTTCACTTACAATTAAGACGGTAATTCGAGAAAATTTCGTTAGTTCACAATTATTCACCTCGTTGAAAAATTAACTTTAAGTAAAATTTCCAACGGGAATAAATTATTTGTAGTGTTCAGAACACACAATATTTTTTTCATATTTAAAAAAAAAATCATTACCTTAAATAAATTAATTAATGTGCCGTACTCGCTTTTGACGCCACGCGCGCATCCTAAAAATAACGAGCTTTTTTCAAAACTGAACAAAATAAAAAAATATTTTTCAAGTTATTAACAAAAAACGAAATATCATTTTTTTTCATCTTATTTTGTTAATAACAATTGCAATTTTTAACCTGCACCAAAATCCTTCAAAAACATTTTTCTAGAGGTGATTCCGAATCGAATGAGCCATGGCTCATATCTTTAGGACCTTTATCTCTATTTTTCACGTTTTTGAACTTGTTGAACAGACTATAGACGACAAAAAGCGTTCGTAACGAAGATTACGTGTCGCAATGGTAGCGTTTGCGAATACTGTGCTGGAGATCTCGCTTGTATGATCTTCAAATTTTTTTATTTCGGAGTTTGGATGTTTTCTATGTATAATATGTATGCAATTACAAAAAAAAAGTATATGTATTTACAGTACAGTATTATAGTACCCATAACACAAGCTCTGCTTAGCTTGGGACTGGATGGCGTTGTGTTAGATGTCTGAAATATTTATTTATTTATTTTATTTTATTTTTTTATAAACCCGAGAACAAAAAAATTTGTGTAGCGTCATCTGTAGGTAAGTTGTATCATCATCTTCCTAGCCTTTATTATTCCCAAGCTTTGGTTTGGGGTCGGCTACTAGTTCAACCGGATTTACCTGAATATGAGTTTTTACACGAAGCGACTGGCATCGGACCTCTGAGGGTGACCTAAATTCGAAGGTTGAACTAGTTGTCTTTTCAGAATATTTGAGGGCACAGATTTCCCAATAAAGATTAACATAGATGTTCATGACAACCGGGACCGATGACTTAACGTGCTCCCCGAGGCACGGGTGGGAAACAGCACCATATTCTATGGAAGATGGCCCTGCATTATTTAGAATTTCTTGAAAGAAAAACCCAATAGGTCCGACCCGGGAATCATACCCGAGACCTCTCGATCTGCAGTCGCTTACGCTAAGTACTAGACCAACAAGGCCAACCAAAGTCCCGTCAAAAACGCTGCAGCCGTTCCAGAGATTTTTAATAGCAGCTCGGAGTATGGAAGACGGCGGTGTTTCCCGTTCGTGCCTCGGAGAACACGTTGAGCCGTCGGTCCCGGTTGTCATCAACATCTATCGCAATCGTTATTTGAAAGTGAGAGACAACTCGTTCAATTTTCAAATTTAGTTCACCGTCAGGGTTGCGGAGGTCCGATGCCAATCGCTCCGTGTAAAAACTGATATTTAGGTAAAACCCGTTGAACTAGTAGCCGACCCCAAATCTTGGGAGTAATAAAGGCTAAGAATAAGAAGAATATATTTATCTAGTATTTCGTTTTTTTTGGGCGAAGTTATACTTTAGTACGAAGAGGACTAAAAATACACTTTAAACTTGATTATCGCTTAAACAGATGCATATATAACAAATCGTCTTAAGAGACCTCTCAATGTTTTTAAAAGACAGGTATCTAATAATACCCCATACCCGGCATACCATATATATACATAATATTGGGTAGAAGCCAAAAAACTTCCCACTTTATGTGTACCCCAAAAATTTGGACGTTACCCCAAAAAATTGTTTGAATTTTTTTAAGACTTTGTCGACGTGGTAAATACATACATCCGCGCAAAGTTTCACCCTTTTAGCACTAACCGTAAAGTCGAGGACGGACGGATGGACGTACATGACGAAACTAAAAGGGACATTAACTACGGTTAGCTCGCATAAGAGAGACAGACACTTCCCAAACTCAGTCTCTCTCTCTCTCTACTCCGATCACGCTTTCCGCCCGTTCGGCTGCCTCTGCAGATATGCTCTAAGGAAAACTCAGCTTTTTAAACGACTTCCTTTTTAGTTCTTGAACGATCCCTCAACTTAGACAACATCAAGAAAATAGAGTCATCTGACTTTTCTTGTCAAAAGTAGTAAACATTGTAATTTGGAATTTCAAAGCGAATGCTTGTACCCTTGTCGGCGTTACATATTTATATTAATAAGACAACATGTGCAACGACTTTGATTCTATGTTCAAACCAATCGTCTTAGTGACTGGTTTCGGACCCTATGTCGGTCACCCGGTAAACGCCAGTTGGGAAGCTGTAAAAATTATGAATAAAGATGAAATTGAGAGGAAACATAATGTAGAATTGGTGCTGCTAGAAATACCAGTGACCTACGAAAATGTGGACGAGTTCGTGCCCGCGCTATGGGAAACACACACCCCTAAAGTGAGTTTTTATGTGTATTTTATAGATTTACTAGTTGTTGCCCGCGGCTCCGCCCGCGTATATGTCGGTTATCGTGGCAAATAGTAGCCTATGTGTTATTCTGATGTATAAGCTATATTACTGTCAAGTTTCATCCGAATCCATTCAGTAGCTTTTACGCGGAAGAGAAACAAACATCCATCCATACTTACAAACTTTCGCGTTTATAATATCAGTATAGATTATGTTTATTAATTAGTTATGATGAGCAGCCTTTAATAGTCCACTGCTGGACATATGCCTCTCTTTAGTAAGGAGTTTTGGCCTACTATACTGTGAAGAAAAATTTTATAATATTGTGAAATCGAAATCTATATATATATAAATTAATCCCTTTTTGCCTTGGTCATGACATCAGGCGTGAAGGGCTAAACAGATTTTGCTAATTCTTTTTTTGTTCAATAGCCCATTTCGCGAGGAACGTTTTAGGCTATGTAACATCACTCTATGACCATAGGAACCGGGTATCGACCGAAAATGTTGGATTGAAAAATTATTTCTTATGGAGAGATGCAAATGAAGTTAAGCGGGTCAGCTAGTACAAAATAAAACAGATAATTTAGTTATGTGGTTAGTTAATTTGACTGTCTCATTGAGTCAAATGTCTGAAGTATTTATTTATTATTAATATTACTAGTTGTTGCACGTGGCTCCCGCCTGCGTGTATGTCGGTTATTGCGGCAAATAGTAGCCTGTGTTATCTGATGTATAAGCTATATTACTGTAAAGTTTCATCCAAATACAATTCAGTAGTTTTGTGTGAAAGAGTAACAAATATCCCTCCATTCATCCATCATTCCTACAAAGTTTCGCATTTATAATATCATATAGTAGGATTACCGTTTTTGTTTTGCGACTAATTATTTTAGAAATGGTTAAGTACCTTATCAAAATATTTTTGTCTTCATTAACCTACATTATTCTTATAAGATCCATCCCATGGAACTCCACATCATGGAAGGAATGAATTTAAACTATATGTACCAGAGGTACCTTAGATATTACTTTTTCAAGATTCATTTTACCATGTTGTCAATGTGATTAATATGTATACATGTTCCAGTGGTTTCTAGGACTAATATTGTGTGAGATATATTGTAGACCGACAGATGGATGGACATAATAAATAATAAATAAATAATAAATATTTCGGACATCTATCACACAACGCCATCTAGTCCCAAGCTAAGCAGAGCTTGTGTTATGGGTATACAACTGATACAAATACATATATACTTTTTTTTTTGTAAATACATACGTATTATACATGAAACTGTTAGATTTCCATTTTTGCCATTTTAGCTTTAGAATGCTAAAAGGACATTGAAACAGGCTATTGACTTCCACTTAAAGAGATAAATGGAGAATGTACAAGATAAACCATTTCACCAAGTGATAAAGTGTTTGATAAATCCACTCTATCTATCCATCACATCAATGTAAAACTTTGAAAGTATTACTCAAGTACAATTAAAAAAAAAATAGCCAAATGCGAGTCGGACTTACGCAGGAAGGGCTATGTACCATTATCTACATTTCAAGCATCTATTTTTGTCGTAATCAAGATTGAGCAAAAAAATCTTATTTGTTGTATGAGAGCCCTCTTAAATATTTATATTATTCTGTTTTTTTGTATTTGTTATCACAATATCATCTTTGAAAATTTCAACTGTTCATAAGATATGCCTGGTGATAGACGGACGGATAGCAAAGTCTTAGTAATAGGGTCCCGTTACACATTGTAATCGTAAACTCAACCGAGTACACAATCACCAATGTCTGTGCTGTGGTGAATTAAGATTTCTTTTATGTAAGATCCTGCCAAAATGACTACTCCGCCTGGTGGAAAACAAAAGCAGAATCCAAGCGTGGTGGTCACCATACTCATTGCGACTGCAAACAATGCAACAATACAGCATGGTGACCCACACCATAGCGGCCTTGTGATGCTTTCGCATCCTTGGGCCTCCGGTCTCGCACTCACCAACGAAACACGACAGTACGAACGCTGTCATTTTACGTTGATTTTCTATATCTATCTATCTATATCTATATACGCAATGTCATCATTCCTATTCATCCCATATCGTAATATATATCCCTGGATATAAAAATCTAACTTAGCGACCAACTACACAGGGCAACATGACTGTAAAGAGAAGGACAGCTTGAAACAAACGCTATACCAACTCGTCCAACCAGCAGGATTTAGTAATAGATTATTGTACTCATCACGCATTTTGTATCTAGGTGTAGTTTATCAATAAGTAGCGATTCGGCCCGGCTTCGCACGGCAGTCTTAGCACTTTTCGGGTTTCCACTACTATAATATGCGTGTATTGCACAAATAAACCTTTCTCTTCAATCACTTCTAGGAATTGTCCGAACTGATCCCTACCGCCTCTTTCCGCCATCGTGACAGCAGTTTCATCCCCATCATGTAGGTAGATGGTTAATGGTCCACAACTGTGCACTTTGCTAGAAACTTTCTGCCTCACACAACAAAACTATGGAATGAACTGTTGCCTGCGGTATTCCCGGACTAATGCGACCTTGAAACCCTTAAGAAAAGAGCGTACTCCTTTTTGCAAGGCCGGCAACGCACTTGTGACGCCTCTGATGTTGCGGGTGTCCATAGGCGGCGGTTATCGCTTATCATCAGGCGATTCGTTTGCTCGTTTGCCTCTATCCCATAAAAAAAACACTCCCTATTGCTAAAAACTACATTAAAATCTGTTGAATAGTTTAAATACAGACCAGACGGCGAAATCGACTTAATTTTATACTATGGAAAATATATAAATATTTAGAACATGGTCTACCTAAGCCTAGTTCGGTATCGGACAGTAGGAAGTGAGATCTGTAACGATATTATCGTTTGTTTATTGAACCCTTTGAGAGCAAACAGACACTCAACAGAAAACAGAAAAACTAGATCAGAATCTACTTTTTTCTGTTTTCATTACAATTTTTTATTTGCCTTTTTACAGTTAATGATACATGTAGGAGTGTCAGGTCGAGCTACCTGTTTTGACTTGGAGTCACAGGCTCATCGGAAAGGGTACAAATCATTCGACTACTTCGACAAGTGCCCAGCGGATAATATGTGCACAGCTGAAGGAGCTATCAGGATCCATAGCAAGTTGGATGTGGAGCGAATCAGCAAGGAGTTCAATGGAGGTGAACCTGATGGAAAAATAACGACTCAGGTGTCAAAGGATGCAGGCAGGTATGTTGTTGAGTAATATCTAAACATATATAATAATAAAGCTCTTTATTCCGAAATTTTACAATTTTCCTTTTTACTACTTAATTCCTATTACACTAATCATAAAAAGTCCCTAAGTTTGATGTGTCTTACGCCATAGGCCTCCAAAGTCTTCCACTCTTTCCTATCGGTTGCAATTCTTAGCCAAAAGGGACCTAAAGTCAGGTCATCTTCCCATATTCTCACTTTGCGACCTCGGCTTCTTGACCCGTCTCTTGGATACCAGACAGTTACCTGCTTGCTCCATATTTCATGCTTACAACGGAGCATGTACCCTGTCCATTTCCATTTAAGATGGTCAATGTCTGTTGGCTTAGTTTTGCGTCTGATATCCACATTTCTGACTCTATCTTTTAACTTTAGCCCCAGTATGCTACTTTCCATGGCTCGTTGACATTTTGCAAGTTTTTCCCTTTGGTTTTTGGTCAACGCCCAGGTTTCACAGCCATATGTAATGCAAGGAAGAATGCATGTATCAAAAGTTTCTTGGTCTTGATGCCGAGTTCCTTGCTTTTCACAATTTTTTTTAAAACCCAGAAGTTGTTCCACACTGTAACGATGCTGTTATCAATTTCTTTGGACGAGCAAATGCGAGAAGCCGAGGATCGAACTAAGTGGCGGGAAATTAGAGAGGCCTATTTCCGGCAGTGGACTGCGGTAGGCTGCTGATGATGAAATTAGCTTAAGTGTGAAATATCTTATTGTTTTCCTGTTTTTTTTCTTTTTTTTTTTGCTCTTAAATTCCTTCTATCTACAATACAATAAAGTAAACCAAAAACCACCTACTTAAAAATATTATTTATAATAAACTTTTAGAACAGCATAGGTATTTGAAATGGGATACTAAAACATTTTTATTTAACAGGATCCTGGTCACTTCAAAATTTAAATATTTATAATCTAAACATTTTGACTAATATACTTACCAAAGTTATTTTATTTTAAATAGAAAATAAAATAACTTCTCATTCACAGTTGGTAGTTCCATTCTATCCTAATTTATTTCTGTGGATAAATACATTTTCAACATACAATAAATACGATAAGCGTGAAGTTGATGGGTTTAGTACCCATCTAGGTACTTATAGTTGTGTCATATGACGTCACAATTGATAATAAATTGACGAGAAACAAAAAGCTATAAATAAATAGTGATAATAATATTATACATAAACAATACTAATACACGTCTATAAAATTAAGTCAACTAAGGATCTAACATGAATTTGCATGACGGTGTATAAACACTAATGTATGATATTATATTATCACTCCGTCAATGAAATTAAATCATACACGCTCCCTCGCACGCAAACGCAGTCACACACACACACACACACACACACACACACACACACACACACACACACACACACACACACACACACACACACACACATACGTGCATACACTCCCGCGATCACACGTCTTGTATTCAAACTTGGTTCCATCCTACTAATATTATAAACACGAAAGTTTGTAAGTATGGATGGATTGATGAATGTTTGCTACTCTGTCACGCCAAAATTACTAAACAGATTTGGATGAAACTTTACAGTAATATAGCTTGTACAGCAGAAAAACACATAGGCTACTATTTGCCGCGATAACCGACATACACGCAGGGCCTGATTAACCCTTAGGCTAATTAGGCTGCAGCCTAGGGCGCGAGGATCTGGGGGCGCGCTAAAATTGTGTCTTCGCATTGCACTATGAATCTAGAATGATTGCATCTACCTAGACCGCATCTAGCATATTTAAACTAGACCGAGCCAAAACACTAAAACTGAATGCGCTGTGAACAGAAAAAGCCTTTTTTTTGTGGAAACCCCCTCGGGTCGTTACCCCGCCGGGGTTCTCGGCGGGGCGGTGTGTCGGAGTCGAATCGACTATAACCACACGGTGTGCCACTCTGCGCCTGAGACGGGAGGGATCCGGGAACTGCTGTTATTAACACATCCGGAGTCCTCCCAGCGCCTACCCGCACTGAAGCGGGCACCGTCTGCTGGTATACTCTCAATTTAGGCGATGGACGGCACACGCGTAACGTCGCCCCCCCGCGGGTGGCTATTATAGCGGATGGAGGGGAAAACCCGTCCCGGGCGGCATGAGACCGCGCCTCCGCCGCCCGGTTCGCTGGCGGCGGATCGGGTCCTAGTTGAAATCGTCCTCCCGGGCCTCCTCCGCCGCCTCCTTCTGCGAGATTACATCTTCGCAGAAGGTTGCGACCGCGGTAAAACTGCTGCTACCGGCCATGGAGCGCATGACGGCCGGTAGCGAGAGCTCTCCTCCGATAACTGCAGTGAGGGCCCGACGCTGCGACGCCCATGCGGGGCAAAACGGTCAGCGCTGAGCTGAGTCCTCATTGCAGTCGCAGTGGTGGCAGGTGCAGGCACTTTCCAAAGCATCCGTGCCCAGAAAGAACCTGCGTCAGTCCGTCGTCAGTCACTCCGCCTGGTATTCAGCCACCCGTCGATAAACTTCGGAGAGCACTTCCGCCTCCAAATCCTACGGAGGTGTTCTGGCCAAGGCGCACGCCGCCTCGGTCGACACCGTGCGGTATCCGTGTATGGCTCTGACCGCCAATACCCTCTGAGGCCGGCAGAAGCGGGCTTTATTAAGGCAAGTCAGAGCCGCCAACCACGCCGGTGTCTCATGCAGTGCCATCAACCGGACGCGGCCGGGGGCGCGGCCCACGACGGGGCCCATGGAACAATATGGCCTTCGTCTTGTCCAGGGCCACCCGTAAGTCTAGCGCCTCGATGCGCCCGTCCACTAGAAAAACACCAATAGTGGCCAGGCGCGCCGCCTCCTGGAATTACGCCCAGCCCGCGGGGGAGACGTCCTCGTAGGACCCAGTCGTATCCCACGTTCCACAGGAGTGGTCCAAGGACAGACCCCTGCGGAACGCCGCACGACATGGGTCGTCGTCTCAAGGCGCCCTCTCGATCCTCGTACACGACGGTACGCTCCTGCAAATAGCCTGCCACCAGTCGCCTCAGGTACTCTGGCAGGCCATCCCAGCTTCCTCAGTAGGACCAGCTTCCCGCATTTCCAGTACTCCGGGAAGCGGCCTGACGCCAACGTCTAACACTTCCCTGAGGTGGTCCGACATATGGTCGAGGGCTTGGGCCATCTCTCGGGATGGCATCCCGTCCGGCCCGGGGGCGATGTTCTTTGAACGGATTCGCAGAACAGCCGCCCCTACCTCCAATTTCCTAACGGGCGGAACATCGCCCCCATCGTCTCTGACCGGGTAGGCCATCGACGGGGGCGTGTGCTCCGCCCGCTGCAGGAAAAGGCCCTCGACCACTTCCCGTAGGAAGCTGGGCTGGAGAGTCTCGGTGAGGGAGTGGGGGCTCTTCAGCATCTCCTTTCTCTTTGCGTCTTTGGCGCAATAAATGGCCAGCTTCAGAGTTTTCCGCGCTTCGCGGTACTCCTCGTGAAGCTGGACCCCGCCACCGTCTCCGCGGTGACGTCCCCGGCTGCGGGTGTAGGGCAACTCCTGGGACCACCAGTAGAACTCCTTCCAAGGAGGCCGACGACCCTGGACGTGGGGCATAGTCAAACAATATAATCCAGAAATAACTTATTAAAATTGATTCTACTCAAGACATTTCACCGATCAGTTGGCATTTACAATTCGTTATAATATATTTTGATAAAACTTTGAAACATGATATTAAAGATTATCTATATATATATATATATATTAATACGTCTGGTCAATACAAAAGTTTTAAGTCTAGAATTAAAGCTGTATATCTCTCTATTTGTACTGTGCGCGGGGGCGCGTCGTCACAATTAGCCTAGGGCGGTCAGAACTCTTGATCAGTCGCTGCATACACGCGGGCGGAACCGCGGGAAACAACTAGTTATATATAATTTTTCAAAAAAAAACACCGTTCAAAGTTTTATCTAGGTAACTGTTTTGTTTTTATCTGTTCTGATTTGAAAGCTGGTGCTTCCCGTGTGTTCCCATTTCAATTTGGTCCAAATATGTCATTATTTGAAGTCGGTTTACAAAATGTCAACTTCAACGCTCGTAGAGCGCGTTTTGAGAGCTATGGTCCTTTATCTGTGACAAAAACACTTTATTCCAGGTACCTCTGCGAGTATATCTACTACACATCACTTAGCATAGACAATACTCGCACACTGTTCGTCCACGTGCCCGTCAGAGAGATCTACCCCTCGGAGGTGACTGCCCGAGGGCTGGAGCGCATCCTGGACCTCTGCCTACAGCAGATCGATGAGAGAGAGAAGATGGAGAAGATCGCTGACAAATTAAAAGATGCTGAATTATCAGATGAGGCTTAAAATAAAATTAATATATTGAACTAGCTTAATAGGCATGATGACAGTAACCAAGAACCACTAATATAATGTATTTATCTGATGAAATGGGGTTCATAACAATCGTATTTATTTTCATAATTAGAGCGAGATTAAGAAAAATAAAACTATAAAATACAGCAATCCGCCATGTTAAGTTGAACACCAATCAGAGCAATTTACGTCACTTATGTATATAGGTCACTTTGTTCGGATATATTCGACGATCACTTTACTGTTTAATATAATTGACACTGGTTGACAAATGGTGACGTCGCGTCTGCACAAAAAGACGCCATGACACATCGAGCGGAGATCGTTTTTTGTTTTTTCGGAAGACGGTCCCCATTTCATCTCATCCACATTTTTTATATTTTATATCATTAATTTCATCACGACGAAGACTTAACGACTTGAAGACTTACGATTTGAAGACTATAACACTTGACATTGGCAGAAATAGCTGATCCGAGAGATCCGGCTGGTTGCCATTTCATCAAAGAAGAAGAAGTAGAATTTTGTTTAGACGAAGGCAGTTTAGATCACATATTTTTTAATTGTAAGAAAAATAATTTGTCTCTGGGTTTTTAAGAAACTTGAAGATCCCACCCCTATTAATTTATCATCTATTTTAACCTACTTATCTCCAGAACTGATTTAGGCGTTAATGATCTTTATATACGTTTTACCATTACCTATACATAACTTTAACTTGTTTGCCTTCTTCCTCCTCTTCCTTGCTATTTTCTCCTAAAAATTAGCAAAAGATTTCATCATCCGGCTGATTGCCATTTCATCAAAGAAGAAGACACATCGAGCGTGTTGGCGTTAATTTTAAACTAAAAATTTAAAATCGCAATTTTCTCCTACTAAAACTTTATTTTTTATGAAAACAACTGTTTTTGACAATAGGACAACACTTTAAAACCGTTTTTCAAAATTAGTCACCATGCCTATTATAAGTAGTTTCTAGTAGCCGTAACAGTATAAACTAAGGATAAGTGACCAAATAAAAGCTTGACTTAAACACAAAATTTACAAATAAATAAATATGAGGTGTCTATTTGTAATTTCAAATTGATAACTTTTCACTGAATGTGTGTGATAGTTTTTTTATGGAATAGGGGGCAAACGAGCAGACGTGTCGCCTGATTTTAAGCGATTACCGCAGCCCATGCACACCCGTCGCACCAGAGACGTCACAAGTGCGTTGCCGGCCTTTTAAGATGGAGAACGCTCTTTGCTTGAAGGTCGTATTGGTCCGGTTCAGTGAGTGCGAGACCGGAGGCCCAATGATGCAGAAATATCACTAGGCCGTCATGGTATTGGTTACCAAGCTGCATTCTCTGCATCCGCAGTGAGTATGGTGACCACCACTTTTGGATTCTGCTTATGCTTTCCATGAGGTAGTCATATTGGCAGAGCCATCCATAGAAAAGGCAATTTTTAATTTTTGGTCTGTTCGGGATAGTCTCCGAAACGGCTTTACAGATTTTGACGGGACTGTCACTGGCAGATAAATAATAATAATTTATGGAGTAACTTGGCTTTTTAGACTAGTTTCGCACTGCGGTACAATAGTAACCGCTTAATAGTACTTACATAATAAAAAAATCTATCGTGGGAGAGCCATGTTTCGCCATGAATGGGCTGACTCGACCCGAGTGATACCACGGCCTCACAGAACCAGGTGTGAAATAGCGCTTGCGCTGTGCTTCACAGAATGATTGTGGATACCGGAGGCCCATACACCATCCCCCAAAGGTCGGCAACGCACTTGCGACGCCTCTGGTGTTGCGGGTGTCCATGGGCAGCGGTAATCGCTTACCTTCAGGTAATATGGCTGCTCGTTTGATATTCCAAACAAAAAAGTATCTAATCGAAGACAAATCCGTTAAAAGTTCCAAGAAATTAGTTATTAGATACATTTGTTTTATATTATTGTTACCTAGATAAATGATTATCTAATTAGGTAGGTAGGTATATTGTTTCTTAAGTTATATAATTATTGGTTAATAATAATAACATTTGTTGTACAAATAGAAAAAAATGAACGATGAAGATACGTTCAAACTAAAAGTAGTTAAAGTTACAAGTCGAACTTGAGACAACCTCTGTTGCCAAGCTACTTAGAAACCTGGATTTCAGCATACGGCACCATTTCCCACGGGAATACTTAACTAGTATTGTAAGACTACATTAGTTATAAAAGAAAATAGTGTATAATAGTTATAATTTTAAAGTATTAAGAACAAAAAAAATTGTGAGAACAAATTAAATCTATACATCTATACAAATAAATAAAATTGGAGTGTTTGTTTGTAACATTAAAATAACCGCTTTGAAATAAATTAATATGTATGTACATGATACATGTACCAAAATAACGTTTTTTTTTTTAATTTTGTGTCTGTTTGTTCCGGGGTAATGTCTGGAACGGCTGGAGTGGACTTTCACTGGCAGGCAGCTGATGATCCAGGGACTTACTTAGGCTACTTTTTTAGACTAGCTTTGTCCCACGGCGTTACCCGCAGTTACAACAAGCGCGGGTAATACCGCGGGGTTCAACTAGTATACAATAAATATAACGGACAAATCTAATAAATAGTCTACGTAAATTATAAAAATGAGTTTCATTTATCAAATTTCCGTTTATATAATAAACTAGCTGCCCCGGCAAACGTCGTTTTGCCATAATTTTTTTTTAAGGATGGCTGACCCTTACCATTTAGGGGGATGAAAAATAGATGTTCGATTCTCAGACCTACTCAATATGCTCACAAAATTTCATGAGAATCGGTCAAGCCGCTATGGAGGAGTTTGGCAACTAAAACTGTGACACGAGAATTTTATACATTAGACTAGCTGTTGCCCGCGGCTTTGCTCGCGTGGAAGTTGATCATATGCATTTAATTAAAACTGTGTAAAAGAATGTATCAGTAATTTATTCATGTTTTAAACGTATTTATTTATTTATTTTTGATCATTATCCTATTTAAAAGAACTTTCATACAAACATTCGACCCATATTTCAACCCCTTTAGGAGCAGAATTCGCATAAATACTGATATAAGTATTCATCTATTTGTAATCAGAAACATGAAAACGAAAGTTGTTAGGCTGCTATATTAAAAAAAATGACGGATTTACAAACTAACCAATACATGAAATGCCAATGACTATTTCTCCCCTTAGGGGTAGAATATCCAGAAACACTTAAATATGCATATTCTCGTTTTTAATTAGTAACCCAAAAATTATATTTTATGTTTCTAACTCAAAAAATGACAGACTTCCATGCAATCTTGCAACTCCTATTTCACCCCTTAAGGGTAGAATATCCAGAAACCTTTAACAGGTATCTACTCATTTTTAATCAGTAGCCCAAAAATATAGTTTAATGTTTCTAACTTAAAAAATGATGAGCTTCCATACAAACTTTCAATCCCTATTATAAGAAACGCTTAAATACGTATCTACTCATTTTTAATCAGTAGCCCAAACACAAAGTTTCATGTTTCGAACTTCAAAAATGACAGACTTCCAGACTAACCTATATGCGAAATGTCAACCCCTATTTCACCCATTAGGGGTAGAATATTCATAAACGCTTAAATAGGTATCTACTCATTTTTAAACAGTAGCCCAAAAATAAAGTTTCATGCTTCTAACTTAAAAAATGACGAACTTCCATACAAACTTTCAACCCCTATTTCACCCCCTTAGGGGTAGAATACCGAGAAACGATTAAATACGTATTAACCCATTTTTAGTTCTTAGCACGTGAATAAAGTAACATGTTTCTAACTTAAAAAATGGCGAACTTCCATATAAACTTTTAACCCCTATTTCACCCCTTAGGGGTACAATATCAAGAAACGCTTAAATACGTATTATTTCATTTTTAGTCAGTAGCCCGAACACAAAGTTTCATGTTTCGAACTTCAAAAATGACAGACTTCCAGACTAACCTATATGCGAAATGTCAACCACTATTTCACCCATTAGGGGTAGAATATTCATAAACGCTTAAATAGGTATCTACTCATTTTTAAACAGTAGCCCAAAAATAAAGTTTCATGCTTCTAACTTAAAAAATGACGAACTTCCATACAAACTTTCAACCCCCATTTCACCCCCTTAGGGGTAGAATACCAAGAAACGCTTAAATACGTATTAACTCATTTTTAGTCCTTAGCATATGAATTAAGTTACATGTTTCTAACTTAAAAAATGACGAACTTCCATACAAACTTGCAACCCCTATTTCACCCCTTATGGGTAAAATATTCAGAAACGCTCAAATACGTCTTTACTCTTTTTAAATTAGTAACACATAAATAAAGTTTCATGTTTCAGACTTCAAAAATGACGGACTTCCAGACTAACCTATGTACGAAATGTCAACCCCTATTTCACCCCTTAGGGGTTGAATATCCAAAAACGCTGAAATACGTGTTTACTCATTTTTAATCAGCAGCCCAAAAGTAAAGTTTCAGGTTTCTAACTTAAAAAATGACGGACTTCCATACAAACTTTCAACCCCTATTTCACCCCCTTAGGGGTAGAAATTCCAAAATTCCTTTCTTAGTGCGTGACTACTCAATAAAAGGATCCTACTCACCAAATTTCATAGCCCTAACTATCATAGTTTACGCTCGTCGATGATGAATCAGTCAGTCAGTCAGGACTTACTATTTTATAAGTATAGATAGATCTAGTTTTTGTCTGTTTCTGCCCACATGTGACGGTTTTCGCAGTGAATTAATTCATTTCCGTGTTGTCATTTAAAAAACCAAGACTCCAGCACTACTAACAAATCCTGTGTCGTGGGGGACTTTACAAACATACATGTAACAGAACAACAATTTGTAGATCACACAAATTGTAGTCCCATGTAGGATTTGAACCTACAACACTGCGCAGTAGGAACCGGCATGGCGACCGCTTTAACTACTAGGCCATACGTGCAGTCAAATCGTCCAAAATACATCCATAACAAACTCAAACATGTTATAGATACTTGTACGATACTGACGAAAAGTAGCTTAGTTTATAGCATAGTTAGTGTGTCACTTGCGTGTTTACTTGGAACTACACTACTTTTTTTGCTTCAACAAGAACAAGGCCGTGTTTTATGCACCATCTCAGATCATCCTTATTTGATCTGAGATGATGCATAAAACAAGTTCAGCGGTTTAGGCGGTATCCACACTAATATTGAGTTCGAAAGTAACCGTCTCTTTTACGTGTTCACGGTTAAACCGACGCTGAACCGATTTCAATAAAATTCACAGTGAGAGATAGTTTGAGATTCTTGACGTGAACAAAAAGTAGTCGTTTCTAAACTACTAGCTTTTGCCATCGGGTTCGAAAAAAATAAAAACAAGAAGTAGATGTTAAACAATTGGTTTATTGGTCTAATCTTCTTCCTCATCAGCTGCGGCTCCACCGCCCTGTCCCTTGCGGAGGTTCTTCCTCTTGACGCGGCCGGGCCGGCCGCCGCCGAACGGTGACTTCAGCGAGAAGTCGATGTGCTTGCCTGAGTCCAGGCGGACGATGAACGATGGGATGTTCACTACCTGCTTACGGACGCTGTAAACAACAATTTACCTTTAGTTCACTACTAGAAAATAAGTTAAATCGCTTGTAAACTTGGTTGAAGAAATTATATAAAAATACTAGCTGAACCCCGCAGTGTTACCCGCGGTTATTGTTGTGCCGGGAGGAACGCCGCGGGACAAAGTTAGTCTAAAAAAAGGAGCCTCAGTTACTCCCTGGATCATCAGCTACCTGCCAGTGAAAGTCCCGTCAAAATCCGTCCAGCCGTTCCAGAGATTACCCGGAACAAACAGACAGACAGACAGAAAAAAAAAATTAACTACGTTTTTGGTATATGTACCGTGTATACATACATATGCATTTAGTGAAAAGAGGTTATTTTAATATTACAAACGGACACTCCAATTTTATTTATTTGTATAGATTATTTAATGTGATGAAATGATGATACGAGTTTGTTTTCATGGTACAAGGAATTCTAACCTCCATACCAATGAGCAGACAATCACCTCATGGAAGTGGATAATTGCCATCTGAAAAAACTTAGATGATGAATCCCTTACTCTCGTTACTTGGAGAAGCATTTATGAAGGCTAATAGCCTCGTTCAATCAGTGTGTAAAATTTTCCTAGCAACATTTTTATCAGTTCAGTGAGACTAAAATTTGTCTCCAAAACACTACATAATAATCCATAATGAAGGATCAATATACATTACCCAAGTGGTAGCTCAAAAGAGCTTATAAACATTTCAAGACATTGATCACACAAGTGTGAGTCAAGTGGTCTTTAGGATATCAAGTCAAAGCCAGGCAGCTGCTGGCCATCTCTCACCGTTCACCTGTGTTTAAGTTCAGCATTATATGCAAATTCAACATTAGCTATAAAAACTTAATTTCGATCATGGAGACCATTTTTCTTTAGGAGAATCATAATTAGTAGGTTCACATTAGTCAATCAGCAAGTGAATGAATCTTCAACCACTCAATTGAACCAATTTATGAACTATTAAATGCTACTAAAACACTTGGCTTAATTTCAAGATGTGGCCTTTCTTATATTTTAATCCCTTTTGAATAATTTGAATTATTGGTAATAAAGTACTTTTACTACTAAATTCATTTCACATATTTTATTATGAATGTATATACCCAGTTGCAATATAAAATAGTAAATAATGCTTACCGGATATGCCTCTGTCTGATGAGGATACGGGCATGATGGATAGACTTAGCTAGACCAGCCTTGAACACTTGTGTCTGGAGACGACGCTCCAAGAAATCTTCAATCTTCAGGCCGAGTACATAATCGAGCTTCATTTGCTTCTCATCCAACACACCAATACGCACCAGACGACGAAGGAGTGCATTACCTGGAATTGTACAGCTTAAGTTAGAGCTCTGAATTTATAACTCGGTTAACGAATGGTCTACAGAGAATTGTCAGTTTATTGAAAATCAACATTTTTAATCTGATAAGAGGTTGCCAGATATTTTTCATCATTATAATTCTACAAGTTTTAACATAAATGAAACTTCCCCATAACTTTGCTGTTTTAACAACTACTGTGTATAAAAATGTGTATCTGATTATCCTAATAATTATAAACAAAGTTTTTATGTGTGTGTTCATGTGAAAACTACCTAATCATCATAAAACTTTGTACACATTCTTGGAGGTATTAGAAGTGACAATACTTTTTATTAACTGCGACCGAAGCCACGGGCAAAAGCTAGCTAGTAGTAGTACTCCATAAAATATTGTATAATCAAAACTATCTGTATGTTACGCTTTCATAGCTAAACGGCTGCACCAATGTCAAAGAAATTTAGTGTGGCTATACTTTGATTCTTGATGAAAAACGTGGGCTACTTGTTACTGCGTTAAGCGACAGTTGCGGGTGCAGCCGCGTGCTACAAAAGCTAGATCTATACAGAGTACCTACAGAACTGTAAACTTGATTTCAATATTAGTAAGCATTAAATCCAGCCTTTATAAACCGGCAGGCTCAGAACAATAGGCTCTTATAAATAATCTCCTCTCATAATTTTAAGCTCATATTACGGTTACTTTAAACCAACTTTAAAAGCTGCTTGCTTGAAAAACAAAAAAGGTTAGATAAACCTCATGTAAACAAATTCTCCACGTGTTTATCACTAAAAACACATTGAAAGTCGTCAAACCAGAATGTACAATGCCAACTATCATAACCTAGTTCTTACAAGTTGCAAATAGCATGTTCTTACCTTCGAACAACCTCTTGGGGTCCTTCTCTTCCAGGGTCAGCAGCTCACGGGCAGCCTTACGGATGCGGGCGAGAGTGTACTTGACACGCCACACCTCACGCTTGTTCCTCAGACCATACTCTCCGATGATCTTCAACTCCTGGTCGAGACGCGCCTTCTCGAACGGACGACGAGGCGTCACGTACGTCTTTGAGAATACCGAAGGTACTCGGTTGTTCACCATGATGGCGAGCTAGAACCCATGACAATAAGAGACTAGAATTTTATACTCAGTTGACGTCGATAACAAACCCTTGAGGTTAAAAATTGCATAGAATAATCAACACGAGAAGAACCAGTTGGACAAGTTTTCTAGAGGAGTTTGTCGCCACAAACCGTTGCAAACGCAGAGTTCCCCGAGTTAAAATGCGCTTGGGAATCAATGTTCGGGGCAATACTTTAGCCTTCTTGTCCACTCACAACGATCTACAGAAAATCGCCATGATCTACTTGAAGGCAAATTCACACATAGGTTATGTCAAGGAAATCCATTTAAATCTCAAAATATACCTAATATTTGCTGCAAATAGTACCACTACCTAAGAAAAACTATTGAATCCCACGAGTATACACGTTTATTTTATTTAAAGCACTTTCTGAATAACAATTCAAAGAATAATCACCTGTTCCTTTCACAACGCTCGCCGAAAAAGAGACTGGAACGAGTTGTCAACTGTCTGTCAATACAGAATAGTGTTACCACTTTCTTTACGGTATTTCTACCACGAGTTAGTATTTTCTACAGTATAGGGTATTTTACTATACGAGAAAAAATCAAACAATATATAATCGAGATACCTTAAACAAAAGCAGTCGGAAAATGTTAAATAAGATTCCTTTTTTGCTGGAAATATTAGTTTTAGTTCATAAAATATTAAAATCTTTTTATAATTTACTTCTTAGCTATAATTTTTTTTATCTGTTTTTTAACACCTGTTAGAGCAGATATATCTGGAGGGGCAGCCGAACGAGCGGAAAGCGTGATCGGAGCTGAGAGAGAGAGAGAGGCTGAGTTTGGGTAGTGTCTGTCTCTCTCAGTCAAGCTTCTGATTGGACAACGGTGGCGTACACCCGTTCATAATTACGACCTGTGACTCCACGATGATTGATATCCGTATACGGCAGAGTAATGTCCTTGCGGAGCTCCAGTCACTGGAAGTCGGAAAGCCAGTGTACCCGACGGTATCGCAGCGGTGGTTCTTAAGAACTGTACACCAGAGTTGTCTCCGGTATTAACACGCTTATATCGCCTGTCATATTTCTCAGGAATTGTTCCGGAGGCCTGAAGGGAGGCGAATTTTCAACCCATCCCAATATGGTGATAATTGATTCGGATCCAACCAATAACCGCCCTACTGCCATTCTCTGCAAGGTTCTTAAACGGTTCATCAACAAGGAATTGGTCCGCTACCTGGAAGATCACTGCTTTCTAAATGATCAGCAATATGGCTTTAGGCATACCGCCGCATAACCGATCCAAGGGGTAATCACCTTGCGTATGTCACACACCTTTGAAGTGAGGCTCGTGATAGGCTTGGGGAGTCTTTGGATATAGTCTCGACATAGCCAAGGCCTTCGATAGGAAATGGAATGAAAGGACATCATTCGCTTCTCTCCTAACTTCCCGCATTCGGCCTGCCCCTCCAAAATCTGCATCCGGGTCGCCGCCTTCCTGTACCAGCGCCGCATTAGGGTTCTTTGCGACGCCTTCTGTTTTTTTTTACCTCAGGGCTCCGTCTTATTTTATAGGAAGGAGCCCATGCGATATTTTGGACACCCTACAACCAAGTCACCAGACGTTGATTAAAAACGACAGGATCTTGTCGCTGAGCTCGACCTGGTTCTAAGCCGCATCTCTCAATGGGACAGTGAGAATCTGGTCGAATTCAACGCCAAGAAAACACAGGTATTCGCACTCTACCAAAATCCCTTTCATTTCCCTCACCTCTTTTCAGAACACACAGCTGCCACTGCATAAGGGTGCCCACACAATAATGCGAATTCGCAACGCATCGTTAATATCTCAGAAATGTGCGAGCTCGCAACGCAAGAACTTCCGATCTAATTTGCATCGTACAATGTTACGTACACTTATTAACAACATTTTTGATCCACTCTGAGACTTTACTACCTAGATGGCACCACTTTCTTTCTTTCTTTACTTTAGTAGATAGCGCTGTGTGTTAGATGTCCTAAACATGTATTATTATTTAATACATATGTAGTGTAAAGTTACCTAACTAGGTAACTATACGCTACGCATAATTTGCAGAATGTGAGATGATATTTTGTTTTGGTTCAAATAAGTACTGCAGAATATAAACAAAATATTTGTTTAACATTTTTTTCCTTTTAATCATTTATCCATATCCATAAATCATTTATCTTATTTTCATTCTATTTTTCATCATCCATTTCATACAAAAATTTCATGAGGACATCTCTTTCTAGTCGAAAACATGGTCACATGAACCAATGCTTTGTCGCACGAATTCGTATCGTAGCAATTCGCATCGCAAGTTCCTACGATACGGCGTTGGAACTTAGATGAGGAATCCAATAAAGGATACCGGACACGGTATCCTAGGCATGGATAGTTGCCGTGTCGTCTTGAAAAAATTCAACAGATGGTATTGCAATAAATAAAATTTATAGTAATGTACACATTGTTTTATTGTTATTATTTACACTGTACAATTTCAAGAATTACAGATAATTTATAAAATAAGATTTTTACATAGCTGCACCCCGATGTGTTTTGTGACCTGCGGTTTGTGTTGTACAGCTACGACAATAACCGCGGGTAACACTTCATAACGCAGCCAGTAATACAAATAAAGCTTCCTCTTAAATTACTCTCTATTATAAACTGAAATGTCTAAGAAAACTTCATTAAAATCCGTTGCGTAGTTTAAAAGATCATGGTTCTAAAACTGGAAGTAACTTGATTTTATTTGTTTAATGTTTATTTGAAATATTATGTACTCCTTGCCCATTGCGGCCAGTCTCAACGGATACTAGCCAACTACGCATTAGATATTTTCGTGCAGAAGTTTGTGCGCAAACATAGGTGCACTCTCTGTTCCTTCACTCTCACAATCCAATGGGACGGTTATACGGTCATACGGCACGACCGAAGAAATCAGGCGGAGGATTTAAACATATAGGTAGAATGTAATATTATGTATCTTCATAGTTTTACCACAGATAAAAGATACAAAAACTGCATTCATTCCGTGAGCCTGAATGAATAAAAAAACGAGTAAGTTACAATAGTCTCATATATATATATTTTACATGTATATACATGACTGCCTCGGTGGTCTCGCGGTTGGCGTGTGCTACTGCTGATCATGAGGTCTCGGGTTCGATTCCCGGGTCGGACCAAATGTTTGTATGATGTACAAATATTTGTTTCGGAGTTTGGGTGTTTTCCATGTATAATATGTATGTATTTACAAAAAAAAAGTATAATATGTATTTGTATCAGTTGTCTAGTACCCATAACACAAGCTCTGCTTAGCTTGGGACTAGTTGGCATTGTGTGATAGATGTCGGAAATATTTAATATTATTATTACATGTAACATTTTTATTATAATATTATATATCTAGTATATACTAATATTTTTTAAAATGCAAGAAATTCTTGTACTTCTTAGGGTTCAACCCGAACGCTTTAAGCCTCTCATCAGATATATTAACAAGAGGATTAACAGGTCCTTTGTTTTTATTTTTAATGCCGCCATTTTGTTTGAAATTCTTGTTATTGAATTTCGTTTTCTTATTACCTGGTTGTTCTGTTTCTGCAAAGTTGCCTTTACGTTTTCGATTTTTATCTTTCTTTGGGGGATTTTTGTTTATAGGATTATTACTAGAACGCTGATCATTCGTTTCTTTATTTAAGTTATCTGTGTTGATATTTTCAGATTTATGTTTATCTTTTTTCTTTTTCTTATTATTCACAACTGTACTTCCATTATCTTCTTGACTAGACCCAGCAATTGGTACATCTTCAACAATAAATCCATCTGATTTATTTTTCTTGTTTGATTTGAACTCTCCGTCTTCTATAGGGTTGACCTGTTGTTCTTGTGTAATAGTCTCTTCTGTTTTATCTCTCTTTTTATGTTTTTTCTTCTTTTTAGGTTTTTCGGGTTCAGTTTCATGTTGCTCCTCAAGTGCTTCTTCATTAGTTTGTTGTTCACTTACTTCTTGATATACAGTTGTTTGTTCTTCATTTGACTCTGTTACTTCTGTTTCTTTGTTTTTGTTCTTTTTCTTCTTCTTCTTTTTCTTTTTGGTTGCTTCTATAGGTACTACTATGTCAGGATTTCTGGAAAAGATGAAGTGTTCTTTTATTATATGTATGAACTATATAAACATTTGTATTTATTGTTACGACTTTAGTTCTAGTCTATTGCGGTAAATCAAGTTTTAGTTAGTTATACAATGTGGTATGAAAGTAGCGTTGCTAGTCGTCCCGATTTTGGAGGGACCACCCGATTTGTTGGGATAACTGGCCGGACGCCGAAAGTGAAGTAAGTTAGTTAGCCGCAGTGCTCTATCGTGAATAAATACTACCACCATTATACAAATAAGAAATGGCACCTGGCACTAGTTCTTACAAGAAGTAAAGATGATGTAGCAGACAAACAAAAAAGTTGGGAACTTTTTTTTTTCGTCGTGATATCCTTAGAGCATATCTACCTAGGGGCAGCTGAACAGGGGAAAAGCTTGATCGGAGTAGAGAGAGAGACGCACATACCAATTTGCATGACAGATTTGGCGGGAAATACACCAACCAATAAAAAGCTTGCGTGAGAGAGACAGACGCCAACCAAACTTAGTCTCTGTCTCTCTACTCCGATCACGCTTTCCGCCCGTTCAGCTGCCCCTCGAGTTATATATGCTCTAAGGTCATATCTGATTATTAGATACGGATTTTTACTTTGTCCCGCTTTTGATGAAAGAAACCCGCTTTTTTTGTACTAAAAACTACAAGTATCAAAATCCCGATTTGACAAAAAAATCTGCCAATGCTGTATGAAAGCATTAGCTCGATCAGATCAAGGTATCCTACTATTTTTAAAGTAGCTAGCCACACTGATTTCAGCAACGTGTCGGCTCGACCGGCGCGGTACTACCCTCTCACTGAAGACCAACCTAAGGTGACAGCATTTGTGTTGATGGTGAGTGACAGACAACATCTCAACAAATTTGAACACAACTTACTCGGGCAAGTCTTTGAACAAGCTGGGTAATATTTTCCTCTTGAGCTTGTCATCTGCTGCCTTCTGAGCATAAGTCTTAGCGTCACCCTTCTCCACGTGGTCGGGGCGGTGCTTCAGGATCTTCTTCAGAGGCACCCACTGAGTCAGCTCTTTGTCGTCTGCTAGTAGAATCTGATGGTATTGATATAAAAAATAAATTAATAAGTAGAAACTCGACTGTCCGGCCCGCAGTTATACTGATTCGCGATTATCGAGACTACCAACTGGGACCAATAAAATAATTAAATATCTAAGTAGTAGAGCCACGCTAATTTCAGAATGAATAGGCCGGGGTGGTACTACCATCGCACAGAAGATCCAAGTAAAATGACAGCAGTTGTCGTGTTTCGTTGGTGAGTGCAAGACCGGAGGCCTAATGATGCAGAAGCATCACTAGCCCGCCATAGTGTGGGCCACCATGCTGCATTGTTGCATTGTCATCAGGCAGAGTAGTCATTTAGGCAGGCCCAAATTGAGCCAAGTCACAAAATGTTTAACATATGTACTACAAGTCAAATTTATGCAAAGGTTTGAAAAAACAAACACCCTTATTAATCCCCTGGGTGTTGTAAGAGTTAATTTAGGAACCAAACTACGCAGGACAATATCGCTGCAAAGAAAAGGAAAACTAGGAACAAACCCCCTTTTTTTACCTGTGGAACCCCCTCGGGCCCTCACCCCGCCGGGGTTTACGACGGGGCGGTGTGTCGGAATCGAACTGACTAAAACCACTCGGTGTGCCACTCTGCGCCTGAGACTGGAGGGATCCGGGAACTGCTGTTGTTAAGACCTCCGGACCCCTCCCAGAGGAACAAACCCCTGTACCAACCCGCCTGTCCAGCGTGAACAGTAGACCAAAACTTGCTTTCCTATGTGTTCTTGAATAATTTAAATATATGTATATATGTATAAGACCCTTACCTCTTCGACAGTCAACCCATAATCATTGGGTACGGCCTGCCTGTATTTGAACCTGGTTGGCAAGTCTCCTCCGATAATGTCCTCGCAGTCCATCTTGTAATACTCCTCCATGTATTCATTATAACTCTTTTCGGCCACTGTTGGGACGAACTTGGGCTTCTCTAACTCCAAAAGCTGGGCTAGTTTGGACTTCTTCTTTCTATTTCTCCGTTTCTTGCCCTGAAGTGTTTTTTTTACTTCCTCTAGTAGATTATCGCGAGCTGTCTTTGGGTCGTAGTCGGCGTCCATCTGAGGGTTTAGAAATAGACATTGTACTACACCTGAGCTTTTTACCCGACTTCGCAAGAAGGAGGATTATCTTGTTCGAGAGTATGTATGTATGTATATTTCTTTGGCACGCCCTAGAGCCTAAACCGCTTGTTGTATTTTTATGTGAGTGGTGTCAATAGATTCGTCTTAGTCGTGAGAGTCCAAGTGTCACTCTGTCACATCAAAATGAAAAAAACCTGAATTAATAAAGATGCCAGACACTGACGCAGTCAGGTTTTGTTTAAAAAATAATTTTACTTGTTTATAGTAAAGGGTTTATGTGTGTAGGGTGATCACCTATATGCCAAGAACCCTGCCAATGTTGTTCTTCCAAGTTTTCGACAAATATTGTATTTTAGACCTTATTTTGCAAATAAAAAGTTAAAAAAAAAAACTGTTCCGTCAAGGGACGCCTGGCAGATGTGCAACATCGAAATTGTTTTGTATAAATAAATATTTCGGACATCTAACACACAACGTCATCTAGTCCCAAACTAAGCGAGCTTGTGTTATCGGTACTAGACAACTGATATACATACTTATACATATAATTCTTAAAAAAAAATCCTTTAAATACTAAATACAAAAATTCTAATATTTTTCATTTATTTCAAATGAAAACTGTAAACTGAAAATAAAAACTGATGTAAATAAAGTAAGGCGAAGCGGCGAGCGCCACACCAAACTTAGGTTTACACCTCGCCTATAGATGTATCACATCAAAAAATGGGGTCCTATTTATCTTTTTTAATACAGCCTTTGTCATAATAGTATTCTGTTATGGTACAATTTCTCAGAAATGAGTATGTTTTTCCATTACCATTAACCCAACACACACATGTAAACTTAACTAATAATTTTATTTTCCCTCTTTTACTATTATTATCATTTGGATAATATTAATATATAAAGCTCAAGAGTTTCTTTGCTTGTTGAACGCGCTAATCTCAGGAACCGCTGGTCCGATTTGAAAAATGATTTCAATGTTGGATAGTACATTTATCGAGGAAGGCTATAGCTATATCATCACGCTAAGACCAACAGGAGCGGAGCACCAATGAATAATGTTTCAAAATCGGGGGAAAATGATCACGCTACGGGCAATAGGAGACGCAAACGAGGTTGCGTGGGTCGGCTAGTCATTTACATATAGACAGGCAGCCAGTTGAAACAACTGATATAAGCCTGCATCTTGATAGTTTCCAATCAGTTATTATTCTTGGATTTAAGCAAATATGCGTGAAGTCGATTCTTAAATTGGTTTACATTTTGGGCAGAAATAACTTCATTTGGAAGCCGGTTCCAAGGTCTGACTATACTTTATATTATTATTTAATGAAAAGAGATAGAATAGATAAAATAGGAAAACTAGTTTTTCCGTGGGAGAGCCACGCTTCGGCATGAATGGGCCGGCTCGACCGGAGTGATACCACGGCCTCACAAGAAACCGGTGTGAAATAGTGCTTGCGCTGTGTTTCACCGAGTGAGTGAGTATACCGGAGGCCCATAACCCAAACCCCTCCCCCTATCTCCCCTCCCTATCCCCCAAAGGCAGGCAACGCACTTGTGTCGCCTCTAGTGTTTGCAGGTGTCCATGGGCGGCGTTAATCGCTTACCATTAAGCGATACGTCTGCTCGCTTGCCCGCCTATTCCATAAAAAACAAAAAACACAAATGTACATAAAAATGAATGAACCGAAAGTTATATACACATACTAGCTGTCCCGGCAAACGTCGTTTTGCCATAACTACTAATAAATTAAAAATTACTTAAAAAAACATTGTCCAGCGACCATTGACCAAATTGTGAATCTAAACTATTCCCAGATCCCCTTGAACACACACAAAAAATTTCATCAGTCTTTGAGAGTAGTTCAGTGACATACACACTCACAGAAGAATTATATATATAAATAAGATACATACATTAAAGTCTTCATCTTCGCAATATGGGCCGTCATCATCCTCGGCTGCTTCCTCTCCAGCTTCCTCTGGTTGATATTTATCCCAGTTCTCTGTAATATATAGGAAATAAAATCTTTACTCTATATAGTTCTCAAGGTAGTAGAACCACGCTGATTACATCACGATTGTGTCTTCTCAACCGCGGCGGTACTACCCTCACAGACAGAAGATCAACGTAAAATGACAGCGTTCATGCTGTCGTGTTTCGTTGGTGAGTGCGAGACCGGAGGCCCAATGATGCAGAAGCATCACTAGCCCGCCATGGTGTGGGTCACCATGCTGCATTGTTGTATTATGAGTATTGTGACCATTCTTACATTCTTCTTATGTTTTACATCAGATAAGGTAGAGTCATTTTGACAGAGCCAAACATAACAAAAACCTATAGAAAATATTGGTTTTACCTGCATCCACAATCTAGCAGATATCTTGCTCATCACACAGAAATACTACTTTAAATAGTAAGTACTGTTTTAAATAGTAAGCTATGTATATCTAGGTTTAAGGTATTCCATACTTAATCAAAATTTCACCTGCGTTTTGAGCAATTAGAATAAAAAATAATATCAGACATCTAACACAAAGTTATCTAAACAGAGCTTATATTATTGGTACTAGACAATTGTTTAGATTTTTTTTAAATACATATAAAACACCAGAAACAAATATTTGCAGATCATACAAAAATTTACCCCACCCGAGAATCGAACCCGAGACCTTAAGCACAACGATCGCTACCACTGCGCCACCGAGGCAGTCAAAGTAACGAACGAACATACATACACCCTCAGAAACTTTCACCTTTATAATACTAGTGTAAAAATCTATTCAACACATGATATATTGTAAGAATTTCCTTACCGATCTCCAACTCCTCATCAAGGTCTGGGAAAACAGGTTTATGTTCATCAGCATCTCCATAGTACTCCTCGTCGAAGATCTCTTTCATTCTCTTGTCGTGTTCTTCAGGGTCAAACTCACTCTGTAGATCTTCATCCTAAATATTTACAATATTTGAATACAGACGACTATATATAGAAGCAAAATAGTTAAATAAGGATGAAACACCGTTTTCACTGTGGAAGAGCCACGCTTCGGCATGAATGGGCCGGCTCGACCGGAGTGATACCATGGTCTCACAGAAAACCGGTGTGAAATAGTGCTTGCGCTGTATTTCACCGAGTGAGTGAGGATACTGGAAGTCCATACCCAACCCATCCCTACATCCCTTTCCCCATCACCCAAAGGTCCGCAACTCATTTGTGACGTCTCTGGTGTTGCAGGTGTCTATGGGCGGCGGTAATGGCTTACCATCAGGTGATACGTCTGCTCGTTTGCCCGCTATACCATAACAAAAAAAAAACGAACAGTATTAAGTATAGGAGTATCAATCACTACCCCTATTCACCCCAAGGGCGTTGTAAGAGGCCACTAAGGGACAGCAAACTATGCAGGATAACAGCGCTGTAATGAGAAACCCTTTTCTTTTACGTGTGGAAACCCCCACGGGCCGTCACACTATACCACCCCGTCTGTCCGACCAGAGTTGAACAGTAGATAAAAGTCTAAGGAGAGGCCTATGTTCAGCAATGTACAATTTAATATTATCAAACAAACAGTACCCTGAAAGCTAACTCCTCGTTCCCGGTGACTTCCTTGATCTTGGCCAGCTTCTCCTGTATCTCCTTCAGCTTGAGCGCCTTGAGTCGTGCTATCTCCTCCATCTTTTTATGCTTCTCTTCCTCCTTGCGCGTGCGCAGCTCGGTACGTTTGCGAGCACGGCGGTCGTCTTTTGGACGGATGTAGTTCATGGTGCGGGGGAAGCGTTTGAGCTGGAATTAGAAAATGAGGGATGTAGAAAAAGTCGAAGTCAAGGGCAGCTGACTCCGTCCATCAATCAAAATGAAATTTTAAGATAATGCTGATTTATATATCACAGATAAATTATAAAGGTTACCACACAACATTCGTTCTAGGTGCTTAGCACGACCAGCTTGGCAGTCAGGCTTAGGCTCACAACTAAAACAATCTTTACAAATAAATATAATTGTAGTGTCTGTTTGCTCAAAGTCAAAAAGATTTTATTCAAATAGGCACGTTTTTTACAGGCACTTATGAATAGTCAATATTAAAAAATCAAGTGATTCTAGTCGCCAGTTCCAAGTGCAGCCTACCCTTGATGGAAAAGAATCTGGTAAGAAACTCCATTGATACTCCGGCTAATCACTGTAATGGTTGGACCAATTTTAACGGTACTTTCACTGGCAGACAACTAATGGTATAAGAAGTAACGTAGGCTACATTTTTTTAGACTAGCTCTGCCCCGCGGCGATACTCACGGTTGTTGCTATAAAGCTATAACAACAATCGCGAGCAACACTTCAGGATTCATCTAGTAAAAAGTAGTAAATGAAGTTCCTAACAATGACGACAAAAGATCTTACATATTCCTGGTCGGGTTCTTCGAAGCGGAAGTTATAAGCTCTCTCGAATTTGCCCTGTTCTTCAACCCTCTCCTCATCAGCCTCCAGGTCTTCGTCATCACGTACTTTGTCCCTGGCCTCGCCGATATCTCCTTCTTCTAGATATCTGTAAAAACATGTCTCAGATTACAAATTACAGAAAATCATTTTCATGTATTTATCATATTTTTAGAGTATGTATTACTAGCATAATTTCATTTCTGCTCAAAAAGTTGTGACAACTGTATTAACAAAACACATTCCTATGTTTTCTAAACATACCATGATTAAAGTCTACTTAGTTTGAAAACTCGATGGCGTTGCATGTCAGGCTGCTGCCGAAAATTTATGAAAAAGATATGTTACTAAAATTATTTTTTTTTAAAACTATAATATATTTGAATTGATTTTTATGAATGCAGTTACTAATGTATTTAATATAAGAGCAATATTTTATTGACGGATCAAGAAAATCATAAACGAAAGCTAGTAGTTTCAAAAATATTATATTACGCCATTTAGTTTCATTTCATTGTAATCAAAATTGTATTAACTTATAATCAATGGAACCTTCCTCCCTGAAGTAGAAGGTTTTGGGCAGCGCTAGCCTCACTCTCTAGGTAAAAGGCAATGAAAGATCAGTTGTGTTTTCTTACCGTTTGTTCAGTATGTAATCTCTCAAGAACGCTTCTCCTTCATTCAGGTTGGGATCCGAGAAAAAAGCTCTGAGTGGTGCGAGGTCCTTCTCAACTTCACCGTTTATATGCTCTGCTTTACCTGTCAGGTATTCTTTTATTTTACCATCCTGGAATCGATGTTTAAAGTTATTATTAAATCTATAGTAATTCATCAATTGATTCTATATGGTGACTGATTAAGACTATTTTTTTCTGAAGTCTGTAAAAGTCCAAGACTGGTGGTCACCATACTCATTCACCACACACAAGTCGTCGAGTTGCGGAAACCAAGCCAGCGAATCAACAACAACAACAACAACACCATACTCATTGCGAATGCAGACAATGCAACAATACAGTATGGTGACCCACACCATGGAGGTCTATTGAGATGCTTCTGCATCATCATTGGGCTGTCATTTAGGTCTTCTGTGAGTGATATGGATATGGAGAGTCACCATCACTATTCATCTTGTGGGTGTCGAGACACACTTATTAGGCCAGGACACCAGGCGCACAGAATATAACAATGACAGAGCATACTTGCATAGCTTGACAAAATTACTTGCCCTATAGAACGACTAACCAATTTAGCAGCTAATGATTTCTTTTTTATTAGAAATGCCACCCTTTAGTTTAGATAGATATGGGATATTGAGAGTTTGTGATTTTCGTTTAAGACTTAAACTTTCATATTCCTTATTATTTAAACTTTAAGTAATAACAATAATGAAGATGCAGACTAAAGCCTAGTGTATAATAAACATTTACCTTGGTTTCAGGTGTCTTCTTTTCCTTTTGACTGTTGTCAACTATCTCCGCTTTCTTCTCAAGACTAAATATGTTCCCGTCATCGTCGTCATCATCATCACTATCAGCAAATGTTAACGTTGCTGTTTTATTTTCTTTTTCTAAAACGAAATTTTAAGTATTCAATTTTGTGTAGTGGGTAATAAGCAGCTAAGGGGTCGTCTAGTATTAGAGGGAGAGAGGTTTGGCCTTCTGGTAAACTTACTCCATAGGTAAATAAAAGAATAATAGTTCGAAAAACACACTTTCTTGGCGCAAAGACTACCTGGTCTAACTGTTTAAAATATTGAATTGCCATTGCCCTAGATAAGTAAATCAAATTTTAAGTTAATCTGACGTTTTGAAGGGTTCAAATTCATGTTCAAAGTTAACGAAACTAATAATAGAATGTTAAAAATGTGTTAACATACCTGGTTCTTTCTTCTCGCTTTCATCAAAGCACTTAAAAGTAGGGTCGTAAATCCTTGGGTCTTTAGTTTTCAGCAGAGACAAGGTCTTTAGGAACTGCACTTCTGCCTCCTCGGAGACCTCCGGTGGCTCATCACTCTCATCTTCACTGTCCGTTGACACTTCCCCATCAGAGTTCAACGGTTTAGACCCATATTTTTGTTCCACTAAAAAGTAAGAAGATTTTAATACAAAGTACCAATAATAATGCAGTCATACTCTGGTTCTCAATTTGGTAGAGCCTTTATTTTGGTAAACAGATGTTTACTAGTAAGATTCATCACATAGCCAGCGATTATTTGTCTTGAATAGGGATTAAACCTACAACCTGAATCTGATTTAGGAATATTAAATTTATATTGATAGTCTGTTTTTATCTTAGTAAAAATTTTAATGTTCACAGTTCAAACTAGTCTTATCACGGACCACCGCCTTATGACATGAATGCAGAGAGCTCGCTCCTTACCGTATTAGTATTATTTTTACTGTACCTGCATCGAGTTAATGTATGTTATTTTGTTCAATAGCATTCTCATTTAATGTATTAAAAAATGACAAATAAACATCTTTAAACCGAAGTATTCGGTATTATATGGCAATGACAACAAAGTTAGAACGAAGGTTCAAGATTTTCAGTCAAAATAACGATAAAATCAATCAGTATTACATACGTTTATAAAGTTCTTCCTTTTCGCGCCACTTGTCGTATTTCTTGGCATATTCATTTTCTGTTTTAAGACTTACTTCATCATCGGAGTCATCATCAAACAATTTTGGTTTAGGCATTCTTTTAAATGGTACCGTGGTCTTGTATTTGGGCACTAATTGCACATAACATAACCTCTTCAGTTCAACATAATCAACACGTTTGACTGACGATTCACGACTGACATTAGTTACGTTAAATTTTGACAGAATTGACATTCCATACAGAACATACAGGTAGAGATAGAAAATGGGCTAGAATGTTAAATTATTGAAATACCTACTTAAAAATTCTACAAATTTACACTTAATTTCTCAATTCTATTAAACTTTGCACTACCTAACAAAATTAAATTGGGATCTACTAAAGCGTCTTCTTTTTAACCTTCTTCGAACTTGGAAGAATCATGAACCTTCTTTTACTTTCAAAATGGTTTTTAACCGAATAGTTCTCGCAGTTATATGAGAGAAGGACAATAGAGGCGCACGCGCAGGCGAATAATGTAACCATTTTGATTGGGAACGAAAAGCATAAACATAGTCATCATACTTATCAAGATAGAAATATTTGCAGTTATGGAGAAAATCGATCAGAGTGGTGTAGGTGAGTGCAATGGGTGAGATCACAGAGTAAAATGTATATTTATGATGAGACTAATGTCCAGCAGATGATGACGAAGCAGCTGTCTAGCTATACCTACTGAGGAAATCTGTATTTCACAGACAATTATTAGAATGATTAAGTCCAGTCCGTACTTTAAATTTTAGGAGGTAACAACTTCCATAGGTATATGATATTATTTACGCAAGTTTCCAGTTATTTTTCTAACGAGAATAATCCTACTAATCCTACTAATATAATATTATAAATGCGAAAGTTTGTAAGGATGGATGGATGTTTGGATGTTTGTTACTCTTTCACGCAAAAACTACTGAACGGATTTGGATGAAATTTTACAGTAATATAGCTTACATCAGACTTTTTACTTCATACTACATCAGAATAACACATAGGCTACTATTTGCCGCGATAACCGACATATACGCGGGCGGAGCCGCGGGCAACAACTAGTTTACTAATAATAAACATACAAGAAAGGCTACAAGAACACTCTTAGCCAGAACACCGATTTATGAATCACACCAAATGTTATCCCACGGGATCTTACCTATAGCAATTAGCGCAGTAGAAAGCGGAGACATGACCGATTGAACGACTACGGAATTCGTGCAGTTAAGTTGCAGAATTCAATCTGCTCTGTTTAGCTACCTACATGTAAAGCTAAGTTTGAGGTATTTATCCTACTTTAGCAGAAGACTTCAATAGGTCGTTTCAAAAAGAAAACAATTGTTCAAATTTAAACATGTATATTTTCATTTATATTATATAAACAACAAGGGAATAGAAAACAAACAACTTCATCTACAAGATTCAATAGGAATTTATGATACGGTTATTTCTCTGTCTCGGAGTTATTTTAAATAACTACAAACTTTGTAGTAGCCACCCATGGAAGAACCGTGTCGTTGGATTGAAAGAAAGACATTTCACATTGCACTTCATTGTCGCCATTGAGTATGTGATCACCACTTACTATGAGATTGGCGGTGGCTTTATATAACGCATCGTGGTTGTAATCTTCTATGATTGTGGTCGTTTTAACGTTACGTCTGTAAATATAAATGACAATTTAATTAAGTCATAATTAATATATTATTTATGAGGTTTACCTATGTTTTATCAACAGCTTTTACAGTGCACTGCTGGAGTAAACCTCCTCAGAAAGGAGGTTTTAAGACTACCACGCTGGCCAGTCGATTCGGTTTAGGGTTTGTTTCAAAATTTCCGTGTGTTTACTCTCTTAATCAGCTCTTACAATACCCAAAGAATGAAAAGGGTAAATGACACTCTGTAATCTTAATACGACACCACACAGATTACGGCATGTTCTTCAATTCGCACGCCAAAAAAAGTCCATCTACAGTAATTTCTGGAAGTAAGTATAAACGGTAAAAAGTACTTATAGCCTCAATCACAAAGCTAGAAAGTTCTATTATTGCCTGCATCGATTGTGTTGTCAATACTAACCCATTAACAGAAACTGAAAGACTTGGGGGCGGTGCTACGTCCTCCGCGGTGCATTGTATTTTCATCAGTTCGTTTTTCTTTTTAACTTCTGTACTGTCCTCTGTGATTTCATTAATTTTTATAACAGGGCCTGTGCCTCCACCTGGATTAATTTATTTAAAACCGTTGTATTAGAATTATTTAAAAGTAAGCGATCGGTCAATGAGCCATGTAACTTTGTATTTTTATAGGGTGTTGGACACGATTTGGTACAGATTTTAGTAAAGCTTTGGTTAGATATATATCCCTATATGATAATATACTCCTAGCCGTTTTGGCCCACGGTGGGCCGCCAGTCTTAAAGGAGACCAGCCAACTACAAGTGTGTGAGCAAGCAAAAGTGCACTCTCTGTTCCATTAATCTCACAATGTGATGGGACTGTTATCATACGTACGTAATGTGAATAAGTACTATTTTACGATGTATTTGACGCCCTATGACACAATTTGTTGACCTCAGTGTTAATCTCAGGACTTACTTCCTAGATAATACCACAACCAAATGCAATATATTTTATCTAGTTCTATCTGCTTTACCAAAATGATAAATTAGTTCATACTTACTAATCACAGTCAATGTTTCGTTTTTCCGATATTCTGACTGAAAACTGGACACAATACACTCGTACGCTCCAGAACTTAGAGGATGAATACTCATTAATGAGATTGAGTCATTGCCTTTGATGTCTGAAATTAAAAACTGCTTTGGAAATTTACGTAGGCATAATTCATTGTTTCTATGACACACACAAAAAAAAAGAAAATGTTAACGCTAATAGTTAATAGTTCAGTTCAGTTCTACAGTAGACAACCGTGGGAGAGCCACGCTTCGGAATGAATGAGTCGGCTCGACCGGAGTGATACCACGGCCTCACAGAAAACCGGTGTGAAATAGTGCTTGCGCTGTATTTCACCGAGTGAGTGAGGATACTGGAGACCCATACCTATAGATGTAAAGCCGGTTTAAAACCAATTCAACTACTCGGTTTAAAACCATTTTTTTCGTTTAAAACATTTTAAACCAAAATTTTTGGTTTAAAACGGTTGAAAACTATGTTTTATTAATATGATCCCATTATTCATTATGTCATCAAGTTTCGCATACCCTGAAGAACCAAAAGGTATTTTTTCAGGCTTATCAGATTTTTTTTAAGTGTATCATAACAAATCGATCGAGTAATAAAATCATATTTTAAGAGTTACTAGTGTTTAATCAGTTAAATAATAAAGTGACTGATAATTGTTTCTTTTATTCTAATATATAATAATTTAGTATATATATATAAATATAAATTTGGTACTAGAAACTACTGTCACAATGCAATCACAATCATTTTGAAACGTGGCAATTTTGTGATATAGAATAATTAACTATAATGAAAATAATATTCGAAATATACCCCAACCTATCTCCCCCCCAACCCCTAAAGGTTGGCAACGCACTTGTGACGCCTCTGGTGTTGCAGGTGTCCATGGGCGGCGTTAATCGCTTACCATCAGGCGATACGTCTGCTCTTTTGCCCGCCTATTACATAATAAAAAAATTGTTAGATGTAACCTCTTTCGATTGTTAAGAGCATCTTCTACATCAGAAACTATTCAGGCCTTAACATAGAGGCACAAAAGTTTGACTTAAGTAAAGTTAATTAAAGTAAGTTACCTGTACTATATACATACAAGTAAATAAAATTGGAGTGTCTGTTTGTAATATTAAAATAACCGCTTTTTACAAGCTATACATATACATATATACATTTAAACATATATATATGTATAGCTTAGCTTAGCAAAAAAGTATGAAAAAAATGAGGGCGCCACTTTTGCGGTATCGCCACCCTTTTTACTAGGACATAGGTGTTTAGATACTTGTTTGTTTTAATCCACAAACACGAGACCCCGGGAGTCGCGTTATAGTAGATAGTCTCACAAACTTTTAATAGTTAAGATTTTCATTTGACTTGATAAAATAATAGGGTTTTATTTTTGTTGTATTTAGTAGGTTGCGAATTATTTTTATTTTCAAAGAGATGAGTGTTATATGATGCATTAGAAATGAAAGCATATTCTGAATAAAATTAAATATCGTATAGAAATTTCTCAACAGGAAAACCATATTATCACTGGAAGCTCGGAGATTACCGATTTAATCCGAGACCCGGAAATAATGTTCAGCAATTGCACCAGCTCTTTTTCTTTACAATGTAGAAAAATTGAACTTCTTGTCTGATTGCACGTAAATCACAATCATCGGTTTCTTTCTTCGGGCGATCTTTTCGGTGCTTTCCGGGTGTAGAAAAAAAATTCCATTGGTTTTTGAACTTCATCAACTATTTTCCTTATTGTTTTGACAGATTAACCATAAATTTAAATTAAACAATATAAATCGTGTTAATTTCATGTACATTTTTCAATTTCAAGTATCAATACTTTATGTCTGTGTATATCCCGGACAACTGACAAATAAAACACGGCTAATCTCTGGAACGGCTGGACTGATTTTGATAGGACTTTCACTGGTAGCATGATGATATAAGACTACTTTTTTAGACTAGTTTCACCCCGCGGCGTTACCTGCGGTACGACAATAATCGCGGCCCGCGGGTAACACCGCTGGGTTCAGCTAGTTAATAAATGAATCTATAAAAATGTGTAATTATATCATTGAACTGTGGAATGAACCGTAGCCTGTGGTATTCCCGGACCAATACGACCTGTAAATCTTCAAGAAAAGAGCGTGTCCCCTCTTAAGAGGCCAACAACGCACTTGTGACGCCTCTGGTGGGATGTCCATGGGCAGTGGTAATCACTTACCATCAGGCGATGCGTCTGCATGTTTGCTCTCTATAACTTAAAAAAAGAAAACTACAAGATTACGAAGCTTCGAATACATACCGATCGGACCGAAAATACGACGTCTAAAAGTCATCGGAGCATGCCCCGATATTCTCTGGTAAATCAGTATTTTGTCGTAACTTGGCGATAAAGCTGGCGTCCAGAACCACTTGACAACTATTGAAGTCTCGTCATCTTCATCTCCTAGCTCATACTGGCAGCTTAAGTCAGCATCTTTACCTAACTCAATCAGCGTAGGTACTTCTAGTTTCGTTATCGATAGTTCCCAAGTACCTGCGAAATACAAGCAAAAAGACAAAGCTTAAAAACTGTAACCCGACTACATGAAAACTTTTTTTTACCTGGTGGAAATCAAAAGCAGAACCCAAGAGTGGTGGTCACCATACTCATTGCGAATGCAGCATGGTGACCCACACCATGGCGGCCTTATGATGCTTTCGCGTCGTTGGGCCTTTGGTCTCGCATTCACCAGCGAAACTTGTAATTATTTATAGCTTATGTCATTTGGACCATTATTACGAAGCTATTGACACCTTATGTGTACATGAAAATCGGTTTAGAATTTTAAGAACTTAAATAGACTGCCCAAATAATTATCTTTCCTTTTAAATTCACCGTATCGGGTAACTAGGTTGAGATCGGCTGCGATTTTGCCGTCAGATAACTTCTCAATTCCAATATTAGACGATATCGAAGTTCTGTACAAATAATCTTTTCGGAGTAGGGCTCCTACTACTCGTAACAATTGTAACTGATGTTCGTATGGTAAAGAAAGTAATGTTAATGATTAATAATTATTACATTAAGTAGTATGTGCAAAAAATGAAAATATCAGCTGTCTGAGCAGCTACATCCAGGGTTATCATAGTTCAGAGCGAGTGCTTATCTTTTAAAAATATATTAACATATTAACCCTTCATGACATCAATAAGATGATCGTATATGTATATTACATTCATGACATATATATCTGATAATAAACATAAAGCTAAGAAACGTATTTACTGTAATTTACTTACATATAATTGAAGCTGACTTATAATAAAAATTTCAATAATAACGTGACACACACACACGTCTCATATACGGCAAATAAAAAAATATATTAGTAGGTATGAAATGAAATACACTTTTTCTAAAGACCTCATGCAATTCGTCTAAATTTAATGAAATTAATAAATTTTCATGTACCTATGTTCTGAATATAAACATTTAACGTTGCGATGCAGTTTGATCACATTCAAGCAAAACAAAGTGAAACTTATAAATTTGAATTCCCATTCTTATTTTGTGTAATACGGGAGCTCAAAAATTAATAATAATAAATAAAAATAAATTTTTAACCGACTTCAAAAAAGGAGGCGGTTCTCAATTCGACCTTACATATTTTTTTATGTGTTTTCGCGGATAGCTTTGTCGTTTATAAACCGATTTTGATGATTCTTTGTTTAATGGAAAGGAGTTATCCCAACGATTGTACCATGATAAGGACACTAAGATCTGATGATGACATCCAAGAGAAATCGCTTGATTTGGACGTTCTTAAAGTCAGTTTTTTATTTTCTTAAAATTTTACTTGTTCTGTTTATTTTAACAGTTAAATTCTATGCTTAAACTAAGACACACAGGAATGCTTACATACTTACATCTATTTATCTTATATATTTATATATATATATATAAATGAATCGCCGAAATGTATGTATGCGCATAACTTCCTATCAACTGCACCAAATTAAATAATTCTTTTTTTATGTGTTCGTTATTGTATACAAGACAGGAAAAGATAATGGGAAAAGTCTATTTTATCTATTTTAATAAAATTATATTCACGTTTATTGTGTAAACTCGACACTGTTTTATTTCTTACCTGCCACAAAACATAACAGCAAGACACATGCTCGCAAGAGTATTTTACTTGTAATCGACATTGTGAAGCGATGTGTAGGCGTGATGTGTGAGATAAGACTGAAAGTAAATACTGGCATAATAGGTAACTAAGGATGACAGCGACCACTGTTTTTATAAACAAATCATGTATTTACAAAAGGACATCGATAAATAACTAACTACTGGCTTTCCGAGTCTTAATAGGATCTATCACTGTGAAATCTCTCAATAACTTTAGTTACGTATCCAGTTTATCTAATTTTATAAATCTCAAATAGAACTTTCTAAGTTCTAAAACTAGTTAACAAAATCTGTCTCAGTTTCTTTTAATTCATTATACCTTGTTTGTCGTAGCCTATTATTATTTCATCGTAAAAGATTTTCTATTAATATAAATTATTGAAAATCATATGAGGTGCTCATAGCCCAGTTGCACTCGGCGATTAGAAATAATTACCGAGGATAAGCAACGACAGCGCAGTCAATGCCTGGATGGGTGACTGCTGGTGGCATGTTACCATGAGCGTCTCCGTGATTCGGGGGTCACGATAAGCAGTCGGTCCCGGTTGTTATCATAGGATAACAGTCGTGAAGCTTAGTTGAAGGCGTTTGAGCGGCTTAAAAACATCCAACGGCAAGATTACGTAGCCACAACGTTGTCTTGCCAGTCCCCAACCTGCACTCGGCCAGCGTGGAGACGTACCGATTTAACCCTCTCCTGAGAGGAGACCCGAACCCAGCAGTGGGACGTTAGGGGTTGTTGATGATGATGATGATTAAAAACCATTTGATGAGGTAAAACCTATTTAAAGTGCTCAATGTGATGATTGATTTTATGTTTATCTGGTGTAGGTCGCCTCAAAATATACCTATTTTTAATAACAAAACAGAGGTGGTGGTAGCAATGGTTCACAAAACAAACTATTGAATGAAGCGGAGATTTGGGGAAGAAATCTAGCAGGGCCTTATCATATATATATATATATATGTATAATAGGTCTTTACCTATGAAATTGCCGTTTTGTATGCAATAAGTGAAAGTACTAATTTTTTCAAACTTTTTTATTTCTGTTATTCGAAGTAATCACCCATGCAATCGACACATCTTTGCCAACGCATTAGCAGTTTATTGATGCCCTTCTTGTAAAAGCAGCTTGACGGGAGGCAAAAAACTCTTCAAAGGCATTTTGTACTGCCTCTCGGGAATTGAATTTTTTATCCACTAAAAAGTCGTCTAAATTTTGGAAATAGTAATAGTCGGTAGGTGCAAGGTCTGGTGAGTATGGCGGATGAGGGAGAGCTTCCAACCCCAGCTCTTGCAGCTTGTCACTTGTGCGCTACCAGCTTCTCCCTCTGGAATGCAATCCAACGGAGAGCGACTCGAATCGACGACTGCCAAGAAATTTCAATTCGGCTGGACTCTTTGGCGCTGCGTAGAGAGTGGAGAGAGTGGCTTCGCTGTGCATCTTCTACCGCATTTAGTATGGGGAATGCTCCGAGGAATTATTCGGACTGATCCCTGCCGCCTCTTTCCGCCATAGTCCTATGCAACAGAACTTTCATCCCCATCATCTAGATGATTGGCAGTCCAAAATTGTGCGCTTCTCAAGCAATTTTCTGTCTCGCACAACATAACTATGGAACGAACATTCGCGTGCTGTATTTCCAGACCAATACGACCATCAAACCTTCAAGAAAAGAGCGTACTCCTTCTTAAACGGCTGACAACGCATTTGTAACGCCTCTAGTGTTGCGGGTGTCCATGGGCGGCGGTAATCGCTTACCATCAGGTGATACGTCTGCTCGTTGGCCCCCTATTTTATAAAAGAGAGAGAGAGACTGGATTTAATTAGAGTCTGTCCCTCTCACGGAAGCTTCTAATTGGTAGACGCATGTACTAATTTGCATGACTGATATGCCGAAAAATACACTAACCAATCATAAGCTTGTGTGAGAGACATACTCTAACCAAACACTGTCTCTCTCTCTCTCTACTCCCACCATACTTTCCGCCCGTTCAGCTGCCCATATATATGTATGCTCAAAGATTGAAGTAGGTAAAAAATTTGAGCATGGCAACATTATTATAACCTGTCTTTTACCGGCTATATGACGTCTGTTGTGTTGTGATTGTTTTGCTCGTAGTTTAGTTTTGCTGTGTTGAGATTGAACTACTTAAAATCATTGTTTTATCTTTGTGTAGTGTTTATTCATAAATATTAACAATGACGACAAATCCGAGGAAGGGTACCGACCCTGGACCCATGGAAGAAAGTGACCAGCTCTCCATCAGACCATTGTATATAATCCTTTTAGTTTTATGTGAAATATTTAAATTTTAATATAGGATGGAGTATTCAAACTGATCATACTGAAACTGTTGATTGTTTTTGCAATATTATTAACGTGATAACAAATATCCTGTTTGCTATTTAGCTAGATAAGATAATATGCTTTCGGATGCAAAGTGATAGAGAGATAGATGTTTAACCCCCAACCCCCTTGAAACTATATCTTTCTATATTGCTGTCCCAATGATTAATTAATAAGTACAAGTCATTTTACAATTGAAATTGACAGAAATTTCATTGATAAAACAGTACACATACTCCTCATTCTATCAACTCTATATATTTATTACATTTGTAACAATGATTACATGTTAATTCATTAATAATTCATTATAATAGTAACAACTCAAGATACCTAGCAATATACCTTCTGTATGGAAGACTAGCAGAACCTGATAGAATGGAATAAACTTTGATGTAAACCAGTTAATACATTATTATACATAATAATAATAATAATAATATCATAGCAGTACTACGAGTTAAAGACCAATAAGACCATACACAAATGGCAGCCATATCACTTAAAAGTAGCAATTTATAAATTGATATTATAAAGAGGTAAAGTTTGTGAGTGTGTAGGGGTAATGCCCAGATCTATTGAACTCATTTTCAAAATTATTTTACCCATTGGAAGCTACATTATTTGTGAATGTCATTACATCGCACTAACATATAAAGGTGAAAGTTTGTGAGTGTGTATGTTTGTTACTTCTTCACACAAAAACTACTGGATGGATTTGGATGAAACTTTACAGTTATATGGCTTATACATCAAAATAACACATAGGCTACTATTTGCTACGATAACCGAAATACACGAGGGTGGAGCTGCGGGCAACAACTAGTAGCCTATAAATCAAGTGATAAAATTATTACTATGATATCCGACGAACATGTAGGCAAAGTTAGTGAAAAACTAGTTTTAAACAAAACAATAGATAGTTTTAAACAAAAAAAAGCTAGTTTTAAACAAAACAAAAGCTAGTTTCAAACAAAACAAAAGCTAGTTTTAAACAAAACAAAAGATAGTTTTAAACAAAATATGTCTAGAGGTGGACAGAAGACTACACTTAATTATCACGAGTGACTCATTTATAATGCCTAAATAACCAAAATCTGTAGCCTGTTGGCCTTATCATGCTAATGGATCTATATCCAGCAGCATGATAAGGCCAACAGGACCTATTTCTGTATAGTCCTAGTCTGGTCCTAGTGTATCTTCAATGTTTTATACTAATTGGCACTCCATCTGTAGCCAAGTTTCCTAAATTACATTTTCCTAGATTTATATTTCCTATATTCAATATTTGCATACTGTTTTATAGGGGTGCTGGTCAAGAAGTTGGCAGATCATGTATAATGTTGGAGTTTAAAGGCAAAAAGATAATGGTAAATATTTTATGTATGCAACACTGGAGGTATATTAATCACCACCATGCAATGTGACTGCACGGTTGGCCTAGTGGCTTAAGCGGTAGTCCTGATGTGTTAATAACTCAGGCGCAGAGTGGTACACTGTGTGGTTTTAGTCGGTTCGATTCCGACACACCGCTCCGTCGCAAACCCCGGCGGGGTGACGGCCAGAGGGGGTTTCCACACGTAAAAAAAAAGAAAAAAAAAGTGGTTTAAGCGGTCGCCACGGCGCTTTCTACTGCGCTTTCTACTGCGCTTTCTACTGCGCCAAGTGTTGTGGGTTCAAATCCCACATAGGACAACACTTTGTGTGCTCTGCAAACTATTGTTCTGAGTCTGGGTGTACTTTGTATCCGTTTCATGTATATTTGTAAAGTCTCCAGCGACACAGGATGTATATCCTTAATTTTATTTTACTTAGTTTAATGCAGGAGGTGTTTTTTTAAAAAGAAAAAACTTCATCTGCGTTGTATTCAAATAGTGGTGTTCATGACACAGCTATTTTTTTTATTTTTTTTTATGGAATAACTGGGCAAACGAGCAGACGTATCGCCTGATGGTAAGCGATTACCGTCGCCCGTGGACCCCTGCAAACACCAGAGGCGTCACAAGTTGCGTTGCCGGCCTTTGTTGGATAGGGACGGGAGATGGGTTTAAGTTATGGGCCTCCGGTATCCGCACTCACTCACACAGCGCAAGCAGTATTTCACACCGGTTTTCTGTGAGGCCGTGGTATCACTCCGGTCGAGCCGGCCCATTCATGCCGAAGCGTGGCTCTGCCATGGTAATCTTTAATTTTTAATACATATAAAATTCATTTTTTAGTTGGACTGTGGCATACACCCTGGACTATCTGGCATGGATGCTCTGCCCTTTGTTGATCTGATAGAAGCAGATGAGGTGGACCTACTTCTCATTTCACAGTGAGTATTATTTTATTTAAAATTTTAACATTTTAACCCTTTAGTTGAATGTTTTGAAAAGTGTCACCTCCTTACAAGCGGGCCGCATCGCGGGTGATAACTAGTGACGTTCTTTAATCTTATTATTCAAAGGTACTAAATGTCTAAATAATTTACTTGTGTCCTACGGTATAGCATTATGGGTAAAACTTTTACTAAGAGAAATCAAAAGTGATTTAAACAGAACAAGTATAATTTTAACAAAAATAAAACCGACTTCAAGGTTCGACTCGATTTCTCTTGGATGCCATCATCAGATATTGATATCCTTATCATGGTACCACCGTTGGGACATCTCCTTTCCATTAAATAAATAATCATCAAAATTGGTTCATAAACGACGAAGCTATCAGCGAAAACACATAAAAATATATATATATACTAGTTGTCGCCCGCGGCTCCGCCCGCGTTTGTGTCGGTTATCGCGGCAAATAGTAGCCTGTGTTATTCTGATGTATAAGCTATATTACTGTAAAGTTTCATCCAAATCCGTTCAGTAGTTTTTGCGTGAAAGAGTAACAAACATCCATCCAAACATCCATCCATCCTTACAAACTTTCGCATTTATAATATTAGTAGCATATTTACGGTCGAATTGAGAAACCTTCTCCTATTTTTGAAGTCGGTTAAAAATAAACACATTGTTTAACGAAAACTTCTTATATATCTTTTCAGTTTTCACCTCGACCACAGTGGAGCCCTGCCATGGTTTTTGACGAAGACCTCGTTCAAAGGCCGCGTGTTCATGACCCACGCTACAAAAGCCATTTATCGATGGCTTGTCTCCGATTATATTAAAGTTAGGTAAGTCGATTCATTAACGCTAATTGTGTAAGCAACTGGTATGCCAAGGTCTCGACTTCGATTCCCAGATCCCAGATGCTAATATTTTTTGGCACAAAAAAATTTAAAATAATTCCGTCGGTCAATATAGCTTTCATAGTACAAGCTCTGCTTGATTTGAAACTAGATGGCATTGTGTCAGATATCTGAAATCATCAACAACCCATAACGTCCCACTGCTGGGCTCGGGTCTCCTCTCAAGAGAGGGTTAAGGTCATACGTCCCCACGCTGGCCAATGGCGGGTTGGAGACTGCCAACGCAACGTTGTGGCTACGTCATCTTGCCGTTGGATGTTTCTAAGCCTCCCAAAGGCCTCCAACAGAGCTTCACGACTGTTATCATACGATACCAGCCGGGACCGACTGCTTAATGTGAACTCCGAATCACGGAGACGCTCATGGTAACATGACACTAGCGGTCACCCATCCAGGTACTGACCGTGCCGTCGTTGCTTACCCGCGGTGATTATTTCTAATCACCAAGTGCAACTGAGCTATGAGCGCCGTGGTCAGATATCTGTCAACATTATTATTATCATATATTAATCTTTAACTTAACTCTAAAAATACCACCTAAAAGGTACCACCCTAGGAATACTACACTAAAAACAGCTCTCTCAAAATTCCATATTAAAAATACAACCGTAAAATACATCTCTAAAAATGATGGAATGAATAACTTAATGTGTTTGTTTGCTACAGCAACATATCAACAGAACAGATGTTATACACTGAGTCGGACCTGGAGAACTCGATGGACCGTATCGAGACGATCAACTTCCACGAAGAGAAGGATGTGAGGGGGGTTCGATTCTGGGCGTACAACGCGGGCCACGTGCTCGGAGCAGCCATGTTCATGATTGAGATCGCTGGAGTCAAGGTATATCACCGTTTAAATATTTATTTATTTAATATTAGAAGAGAATGCATGTTACTTTGGTTAACAAACTTGTCTGTTAAGCCAAAGTAGTGGGTGGTATGATCTGCATATATTTGTTTCGGAGTTTGGCTGTTTTCTATATATAATATGTGTGTATTTACAAAAAAAACATATCTGTACTGATATAATAAAGCTGAAGAGTTTGTTTGTTTGTTTGAACGCGCTAATCTCAGGACCAGCTGGTCCGATTTGAAAAATTCTTTCGGTGTTGGATAGTCCATTTATCGAGGAAGGCTATAGGGTATATATCATCACGCTACTACTAAAAGGAGCGGAGCAACAATGAAGAATGTGTCAAAAACTGGGTAAATTTTCACGCTACGGGCAATATAAGGCGCAAACGAGGTTGCGTGGGTCAGCTAGTATAGTATATAAGTATTCTATCAGTCAATCTTCTTGTCATAGGACTAGCTCAGCTTAGTTTGAAGCTAGATACCATTGTGTCAGATGTGTTACCGGGGCGTTACTTCTCTCTCACAGTAGATTAACCTAAAGTGACAGCGTTTGTGTTGTCGTTCGTTAGTGAGAGCGAGACCAGAGGCTCCATGAGAGAAAAGCATCTCTCTCATGGAGCCTCTAGTTCATTCTCTGGTCTGGTCTCAATCTTTTACCATAGTGTGGGTTACCATGCTGCAGACAATTTACATTCGCGGTGAGTATGGTGGCCACCACTCTTAAGCTGAGTCTCCACAGAACAAAAGTTGGTAACTTTTGTTTTATCAAATTTCGGAGACGCGCCTTTAGATTCTGCTAATGCTCAATGTTAATAATAAGGCAGAGCATAGGCACTTTGGCAGACCCATACATTTAAAAAAACGGCAGCGGCAGTGTGTGTAATATGTCTACAAAAATCCATTCAGAATAGTAGTCGAGTATATATGATAAACTAGCTGACCCACGCAACCTCGTTTGCGTCTCCTATTGTCCGTAGCGTGATAATTTTCCCTCTTTTTGAAACATTTTTCATTGGTGTTCCGCTCCTATTAGTCTTAGCGTGATGATATATAGCCTATAGCCTTCCTCGATCCAATACTGAAAGAATTTTTCAAATCGGACCAGCGGTTCCTGAGATTAGCCCGTTTAAACAAACAAACTCTTCAGCTTTATATATTAACTAGCTGAACCCCGCGGTGTTACCCGCGGTTATTGTTGTACCGCGAGTAATGCCGCGGGACAAAGTTAGTCAAAAAAAGTAGCCTAAGTTACTCCCTGGACCATCAGCTACCTACCTGTGAAAGTCCCGTCAAAATCCGTCCAGCCGTTCCAAAGATTACCCGGAACAAACAGACAGACAGACAGACAGACAAAAATTTTTTTAACTACATTTTTGGTATATGTATCGTGTATACATACATATGCATTGATTAAAAAGCTGTTATTTTAATATTACAAACAGACAGATTTTATTTATTTGTATAGACTAGGTGTCCCGGCAAACGTCGTTTTGCCATAACTACTAATAAATAAAAAATTAATTAAAAAAACATTGTCCAGCGGACAAAATTGAGAATCTAAACCATTCCCAGATCCCCTTGAACACACACAAAAAATTTCATCAAAATCGGTCCAGTCGTTTGAGAGTAGTTCAGTGACATACACACTCACAGAAGAATTATATATATAAAGATATAGATTTATTTATCATCAGTCTGATGGTAAATACTGAATATAGTAATAGTGTGAAGTGTCATAAGTTATTATTATCATTGAAATAATATTTTCATATGAAGAGAAAAGTATGATGAGTTATGTGAGTTTATATTTATCGTATTAAATAAATAATAATGCATTGTCAATTGTCACAGATACTGTACACAGGCGACTTCTCGAGGCAAGAGGACCGACATTTGATGGCGGCTGAAATACCCACAGTGCATCCAGATGTTTTGATAACGGTATGATATTTCCTATTCGAATTAGAGTTGTGTGACGTGTAAACTTTTTTCTTTTGACTGGGACCAGTATCTTACAGTAAGCCAATTCTCACGAAGGGCTTGAGGGTATTCGAGGCTAAATCCCTCTGATTTCAGGGACGGAGGGAATTTAAAGTCTTTTTTTTGTTTTTTTTTTATTTTGCTATTTTAGTAGTTGTAAGTTATAAATAAATTATAATAATGTACATGAAACATTGTCATCATGAGGAATGATATCTTAGAACCGTGCAACTAAAGTCTTTTTCATCAACGGTGCACGGATAGCGTGGTGGTTCATGCAGTCGCCACGCTGAATTTTGTGAGTTCAAACCCGACTTGGGACAACAATTTGTACAAATGTGTTCTGAGTTTAGGTGTTCATTGTGTCCTTTTCATGCATGATTGTAAAGTCTCCGCGACACGGGGTATGTTCCTAATGCGGGAGTTGTTCAAAACTTAATCTACAGCTTCTACGGGCGCGGATTATGTATTTTTTTAAAAGATGAAAATAAAAATTAAAAACAAATACCATTGCAGGAACTGGACCCTATTTCATTTCATTTCACTTTCTAATAAAAAAAGAATCATGAAAATCGGTTAACCCAGTCCAAAGTTCTGGTAGATCATCTAATAAGACTTCTAATCTATACAACTAAATAAAATTGGAGTGTCTGTTTGTAATATTAAAATAACCGCTTTTTACTAAATGCATATGTATGTATACACGGTACATATACCAAAACTGTAGTTAAAAAAAAAATTTTCTGTCTGTCTGTCTATTTGTTCCGGGTAATCTCTGGAACGGCTGGACGGATTTTGGCGGGACTTTCACTGGCAGGTAGCTGATGATCCGGGGAGTAACTTAGGCTACTTTTTTCAGACTAACTTTGTCGCGCGGCGTTACTCGCGGTACAACAATAGCCGCGGAGTTCAGCTAGTGTACAATAATACTGTGTAAATTGTTTTAGGAGTCTACATACGGGACCCACATCCACGAGAAGCGAGAAGAGCGCGAGAGCAGGTTCACGGGGCTCGTCAGCGAGATTGTACAGAGAGGAGGGCGCTGTCTCATCCCTGTGTTCGCGTTGGGACGAGCCCAGGAGTTACTCCTCATTCTTGGTGAGTATTTGTCTATAACACACAGACTGGCCTTTGTTTTAATACTTAAGACTGCTTATATGGAAGTCGAGGGTTTCATTCTCACTGTACTATATCCATATATATTGTCGGCTCTGAGACACACGCGCTCACTCATCTTCGCCGCTCACAATTGACTGAACTGTTTCACCTTCTCATTCATTCACAGATAGTACAATGAGTGAGTGAATGAATGAATGAATGCATGACTGAGTGAATTAACTGAATAGACGCATACAGTACAAACACCTAGGACAAATACTCTTTTGACTGGACGGTTGGCTTAGTGGTTTAAGCGGTTCCGCCGTGGAGGCTCTCCAGCCGGTCATCCACGAGTGGGCAGGGCGGCAGCACGGGACCCTTTCCTTCCGACTGACGCAGGTTCTTTCCGGGCACGGATGCTTCGGGAAGTACCTGCACTCGGTCGCCCGGAGGGAACTGAGTCCCGCCTGCCACCACTGCGACTGCAGTGAGGACTCGGCCCAGCACACGCTGGCGACCTGCCCCGCATGAGCGTCGCAGCACCGGGCCCTCACTGCAGTCATCGGAGGAGATCTCTCGCTACCGGCCGTCATCCGCTCCATGGCCGGTAGCGACAGCAGTTTTACCGCGGTCGCCACCTTCTGCGAACACGTCATCTCGCAGAAGGAGGCGGCGGAGAAGGCCCGGGAGGACGACCTCCTCTCGGACCCGATCCGCCGCCGGCGAACCGGGCAGCGGAGGCGCGCTCACCAGCGCCTCATGCCGCCCTGAGTGTGGCCGCGGATGGTCGGGACGGATTTGCCCTTCCATCCGCTCTAGTGGCCGCCCGCGAGGAGGCGACGTTACGTGTGTGCCGTACGTCGCCTAAACGGAGAGGTATTGGAGGAGGGTGCCCGCATCTGTGCGGGCTGACGCCGGGAGGGGTCCGGAGGTCGTAATACAGCAGTTCCCAGACCTCTCCCTTTCTCAGGCGCAGAGTAGCACACCGTGTGGTTTTAGTCGGTTCGATTCCGACACACCGCCCCGCCGCCGCAAACCCCGGCGGGGTGACGGCCCGAGGGGGTTTCCACACGTTAAAAAAAAAAAAAACTGGTTTAAGCGGTCGCCTATATATATACCGCGGTATTGGTGATACGTTTCTGTAATTTACTTGTATTGCCAACAAAAATTTTCAACGAATGTTGGGAACAGTGTTCCTTTTTTTGGCGGTAAACGTTTAAAGAATACGCTTGTTGCAAATATTTATTGGCTCTGTGGAGACGCTCAGTTGGAATGTTTTTCAAATTGTTGGCGACTCGTTGTAGACACAATGGAAACAAAAGTTGCTAACACTGCGGAACACTGAAATTGCTAACAATTTCGGTGGATACGCGCCTTAATATTACGCTACGATTAATTGGAGGCCACTAGCAATGAAAAATATTCTAAAACGAGGAAAATTTAAGTTGCGCGGGTTATAACTTTCTTTTTAAATAAAAGCTTTATTTAAAAAGAAAGTTATATAGCCGTACAAAATCAGTAGGTCTAGAACTCTTATGGTGACCATGTCCTGATCTCTTCCCCCACAGACGAGTACTGGTCCCTCCACCCCGAGCTGCAGGACATCCCCATCTACTACGCGTCATCGCTGGCCAAGAAGTGCATGGCGGTGTACCAGACCTACGTGAACGCCATGAACGACAAGATCCGCAGACAGATCGCCATCAACAACCCTTTCGTATTCAGACATATCTCCAACTTGAAGGTAAGTGGACACCTGCTGTTGTCTGTGAGCTTTTATCTGCGATTTGTGCTATAAATATTGTTTTTTTTTCTGTGTAAAAGTTATGAAGGTATTTGATTATATGTAATGCGGTAGATGACTGTATCTATAGAAAAAAATAAAATTATAGTGTCTGTTTGTAATATTAAAATAACAGCTTTTTAATCAATGCATATGTATGTATACACGAAACATATACCAAAAATGTAATTAATTTTTTTTGTCTGTCTATCGGTCTGTCTGTCTGTCTGTTTGTTCCGGGTAATCTCTGGAGCGGCTGGTCCGATTTTGACGGGACTTTCACTGGCAAGTAGCTGATGCTTCAGGGAGTAACTTAGGCTACTTTTTTTAGACTAGCTTTGTCCCGCGGCGTTGCCTGCGGTACAACAATAACCGCGGGTAACACCGCGGGGTTCAGCCAGTCGTAAATAAATACCGATGTCTCCTTCATTAAAACGAATATTACAAAACATCTCGGAAAATATACATTTACAGTTATTTTAATATTACAAACAGACACTCCAATTTTATTTATTTGTATAGATTTCCACCAGTACAGAGTTACATTTTATTTCGTTTAATAATTGAAATAATATTATTCGTTACCAATTTAATATATTAATTTATAAATTCAATGAAAAAATATAGTGGTGGTGGAGCCAAATTAAATTGGCGTTCAATGGCCATAGAGTTAAGTTAGGTTTGAACTTCACTACACTACTGTCACTACAATTTTATATGATTAATTCCAAAGCTGTGATGTATTTTCAACAAATAAATAAATAATAAATAAATAAATATTTCGGACATCTAACACACAACGCCGTCTTGTCCCAAACTAAGCAGAGCTTGTATTATGGGTACTAGACAACTGATATAAATACTTATATAATTTTTTTTATGTAAATACATACATATTATACATAGAAAACACCCAAACTCCGAAACAAATATTTGCAGATCATACAAACATTTGATCCGACCCGGGAATCGAACCCGAGACCTCAAGAACAGCAGTCGCGTACGCTTCCACTGCGCCACCGAGGCGCCACTGTATAATCAATTACAGGCACATTTAATTTTTTTAATGATCGTTTTCAATTAATTTGATTATACAGTTACCAGGACAAACGTATTAGAATAGATACAAAATTATTTATTTGGTACTTGAATATATCCCGATGATTATATATGATTTATTATAGAATTGTTTTTATATTGTTTGATGACTACAATTTTGTGATAGATCTACTATTTTGGTGACAAACCCTATTATTTAACTAATACAAAACCAATTTAATTGGCGATAGCTTAAATACCCTTTAAATATTATCAAAAATGCTTTTTGTAAATCAAAAACGATATAGTATCAAAATGATTTAATACGACTCTTATAATTAATATTGTTGTTTCATTTTAAGCAATAGCGTTTTCTTCGCCAATAGCAAATACATCTAACTCCGGTTTCACCTTATCATACAAATGAGGGAACGCCCCCTCCGCTTTGTACTTCTTTCGGACCTCCTCGTACAGAGACAGATCAAACATCACCTCAAACTCTTGACGGGTCATAAAAATATCCGCATATAAGAAAGAATAACCCCCCACTTCTCTTGTAAAGTCTTCCATTTTCCTCATAGCGGCTACAGGGTTATATGGCTTTTTGTCCTTTACCTTTCCCGGAACGCCGTATACTCCTAAATCATTATACATCGCGTAATTCGTCCCTGGGACTAAGTACTTCGGATCCGGTCTTTTCAATTGACCCGACGATGGACCATGGTCAATTATCTTACACGGGTACACCAGCAATGGAAACTTCTCAAACAGAATACTGGCTATTTCGATCTGTCTTTCCAATTCCTTGATAGGGAGCACAATATCCTGGAAAACCTGTTTCGTAAAAGTATAAGCTCTTATTCCAGGTGTTGTGGTCCATTTTAAGAAGGCTGGTTTTGGAGGCAAAAGCCAACCGAATAAGTACCGGAATATGGTGTTATTTCCAAAAGACAACATGTCTTCTACCACCCAGAAGATAGCTCTGTTGTGTCTCAGTAAATAGTCTCTTAAAGGGATCAACTCTTCAGATTCACCTTGCTCCAAGAAGGTTTCCACGTGTTTGTAGAACCAGGGCTTATACCATCTTGAACAGTTATTCACAGGGATTTTGGGATCATAATCCGCGTAATCTCCTACCATGACGACAGCCTCATCTTTGCTATAAATAGTACCTTCAATATAATCAGGGAATTCTCTTGGAACTTTCTCGTAAGTGCCAGACAATTCTCGTAACATATCGCAGTATTTCTTTTGACCCCTGACTGGAATATACTTGATTTTAATATAAGGCTTGATCTTCACGATCCTGATGGTCATTGCTACAAGGAAACCAAGACTTCCATGGCACCAGGGGAGTGTCTTAAAGAGGTCGGCGTGTTCGTTGTCGGCTGTAGCCTTTACTAAGGAACCGTCCGCTAGAACCACTTCGTAGCTCGTGATGGTTTCGTGGTACAAGCCTGCCTTGTGGGAGTGAGTTGACATTCCAGTTCCAAACGCGAGACCTGGAAATGTAGGAGAAGTTTATTTAAAGTAACATTCTGGAAGACGTCCATAAGTTACTATCTAATACAAAGGGTGGGACTTTCGACTAACCAAGACGACAGAAGGCCTACAGGTTAGCTTTTTAAAGTTAAATATACCAAAAAATACATAGATACACCACTTATTTAGTACATACTTTGGACACCTGAAACACAACGCTACCTAGCCTCACACAAATCAAAACCTATATTGACTAGTTGGAACCCCAGATATAATAACACAGGAAAATATTTGCAAATCTGTTTAAAACTGTATTTTTCTCTATAAGTGATTTTTGTAATCTTTTGAGAAATAAATGTCTTTAACCACAAATCATACAAATATTTAATCCTACCCAGGAATCGAATCCGAGATACTACCATTGCACCATTGAGGCAATCATTAAACAAAAATATCCATTCTTTATAGACCTTTTTATGCATTATATTTCTGACACCATTTGACCTACCTCCAAGAGTAGCATCAGTCAGCTCAATAGTCACAGCCAGCGAATATCCCCTCGGTATAAGATACTCCGTGACGTCCCCTATAGTCACCATGGGCTCCACTCTGACTGTCATCTCTTCTTCGTTGAGCTCCAGGATATCATACAGAGGGATGGGCACTTGATGGTGCAGGTGCTTTTGGAAGAATGTCGTGGATAGAGAGAGCCAGTTCGGGCGGGAGGTGCAGAGTAGACGGCGGTCTTTCGGTGGTAGTTTGTTCCATTGTTGCACCTGGGGAATTGGTGTTGTATGTTTAGGTATTGTAGAAACACAAGTCTGTATGCAGGGGTTCCCCTCTGTCAATGTATAAACCCAAATGGGCTTACGCGTTACACTATTATGACACCGAATGAGTTTAGGGCTCCCATACATAACTGCGATGCGATGCGGCGTGAACTTCGCAGTTATTTGCAGGAGCCCTTACATATGTGTGTGTGAAATTGTAAATGTTTTGTTTTGATTGTAATGTGTGAGTTCGTAGCGACAGGCGATTGTTTTTGTGCCTATGTGAGTCTATAATGTGTGTGTAAAGATTTCTTCCTGCAATTCAATGATAGAATGTTTTGTGTCGGGCAAAGACGTGGGCTGCTCCCTCCGGACTCCCGGCCTGTGTTGCTCTATGATGTAACTAGACTGTTTAAAAATATACTTATGTAAGTCAACATACTCTCTGTTGTATCTCTCTGACGTTGCTCTCATGCCGTTGAGGATCGCTGGTCAGCCATCGCACGTACGCCTTGAACCTTATCAGCACAGTGAAGAGGAAGCTAGCCGGCAGACAAAACACGGCCACCACGAGCTCTCTGTGGTCTTCCAGCCATTGGATGAGCCAGGATTTTAATGAACCTGGTAACATTTCTGCAGCAAATAATAATGATGTAATATTAGTTTGAAAGCTCTTGGATTCTAGTAACAACCAGCTCAAGTTTTAAGTATACGACCCTGTCCAATTCAAGATTACACTTCCATATTCAAAACACTTGGAACTCCACTCATTTTCCACATACGCATTGAGGATGGTAACCACCACTCTTGGATTCTACTCATGCCTTCCATCTGGCGGCGTAGAGTCGTTTTAGCATCTAAAACTTAAAAAATAATAATATACATATATGCCACGGGCCACGCTGATTTCAACACGAATGGCCGGCTCGACCAGGGAGGTACTACCCTAGCACAGAGACCTAGACCAGAACCTTAAGTTTTTGGTCGTTCGTGGTTCGTGCATTCGTGCTATCGTGTTTCGTTCCCGAGACCGGAGGCCCAATGATGCAGAACCATTATTGTTGCATGAGTATGGTGACCACTACTCTTGAATTGTACTTATGTTTCCATCAGGCTGAGTAAATTCCCTTTGGCAGATTCATATAAAGGAAAAAATATTATTATTTCATATTCATTTGTTCTTAAACCAAAATTAAAATACTCATATATCACAAACAATACAGTATAAACAATTCATACCTGGCAATGAAAACTATTCAGAAGTCGGATAATAGTACATATTTAAGAATAATAAACGACTGTCTGCATATCACCAATGAATTCAATAATTTATAAGCAGACTCAAACACTAAAAATACCGGTTTATATACCTATTTATTCCTTTCATATCTTTAACAATATAATACTAAATTAGTAAGTCTAATGCGTCTAAAAACATTACATAAAAAGGTCTATAATAAACTTATATTAAAAAAATTACATACTTTTAATTAAAATCCACACAAAATATTGTTTTTCTAAATCGCATAGCCATCCGTCCCGGCTCACTCGCGTCACACACAACGCTACAGATAAAACAAAATACACGCTGCGTTACGCACAATCTTATCTTAGTACGATTACTTGCGCAAAATAAATCATTAAAATTATAATTCAGTAAAAAGTAATCCCAATTAATGTTTATTAATACGAATGTGAATTTGTTTGTCACTCTCCTTCGGCCTAACCGATTTAAAAAATTCTTTCACCAGTCTAAAGATACATTATCAGCGAGTAACATAGGCACTTTTTAACTGCGATAATCGATATACAAGCAAGCAAAGTCGCGGTTAAAAGTTATTATATAATTCAAGAAAGTAATTTATGATCTTTATGATTTTTGTGTTTTCATAGCTACCGTAAAATGAAACGAGTCTAAATTTAGTGTCGGTCAAGGTCATATTTAATGTGTAAGAAACGTTGTATGATAGGAAAAATATGTACATATTATTTCATTTGATTCCGGAGCAGTTGCTAGACCTAAATGAGTCACAGCCTAGCAGAAAATCGATGTTAAGAAAATGTTTGGTTGATTGTTATCAAGCGAGGACAGTCCTGAACCCTCGCCTGATTAAAGTTATATTGTGTTGTGTTTGGGGGAGAGAAAGACTTAAAGAGCAACAAAAGTATTGACTCTTCAACCGCAGGTTACGTACCACAAGTGACATGTGTGCTAGCGAGTCTCCCCCTCCCCCACCCTCCTCCTCATGCAGTGATGATGTCTGTACTCCTAGTCCTAGCCGAATTAGGCCACGGCGGCCAGTCTCAACGACCAGCCAGCTACTCAGTCTGGCCTATTGGTTTAAGCGGTCGGTGCGCCACGTGTTGTGGGCTCAAATCCATCAAAAGCCAATACTTTGTGGAATCCACAAATTGTTGTTCTGAGTCTGGGTGTTCTTTGTGTCCGTTTCATGTCTGTTTTTAAAGTCCCCCGCAACATTGGATGTATATACCTACCGAGGGAGCTGTCTTTTAAAATAGAAAATAAAACATAGATTATAGTGCACATAGGGGTGCGCAAACGCAAGTGCACTCGGACCGTGGGAGAGCCACGCTTCGGCATGAATGGGTCGGCTTGACCGGAGTGATACCACGGCCTCACAGAAAACCGGTGTGCTGTGTTTCACCGAGTGAGTGAGAATACCGGAGGCCCATACCCCAACCCCTACCCACATCCCCTTCCCGATCCCCCAAAGGTAACGCACTTGTGACGCCTCTGGTGTTGCGCGTGTTTATGGACGGCTGTAATCGCTTACCATTAGGTGATACATCTGCTCGTTTGCCACCTATACCATAAAAAAATCTCGATTGGATGGGACGGCTATCCGACACGAACGGGGAAAGATCAGACATAAAACTGATAGCCATACGTGCTCTCCGAAGCACGAGATGCAATGAAAGAAGTAGTAATATAGGCCATTGTCCAGAAAAAAGTAAAAACTAAAACCCAACTACGACTAAAAACGACGCTGAAAAAGCATGAAACAAGTTTCAAAAGCCGTAGTCACGCGTTGTTAAAGTGTTATGGACACATTACTAAGTTTCAAAAGCCGTAGTTGGGTTTTAGTTTTTACTTTTTTTTATTTAAAATGTTTTGGTGCTTCTATAATATTAATTTCTTTTTAAAGTATATTTTAAATAGGTACCATAAAAATATCACAATTATCGAATAAATACGGACAAAGTCACGAGCAAATGCTAATTCCTGCCTGCCCTTTCGTATGATACCAAACACGGCATATTTCTCTCAAATTATTTTTTTAAAACCGTACTTTACGTCGGCTAGAGGGCGCCACATTACACGTAGGGACACGTCATATAGCCTATAACCAGCGGACATTCAAGACGCTTCTGACTCTACCTCATTTGTCTTATTCTGACTAGTAGTTCAGAAAGGAGGAAACAAACAGGCATACTATAGAAATACCACACTTATCGAATAAATACGGACAAAGTCACGAGCAAATGCTAATAATATATTATTAGTAATAGTATTTTTAAAATGTACAAGTAACGCCCTTTCCAATGATACCAAACACGACATATTTTTTATACATTACTTTATGTCGCCTAGAGGGCGCCACATTAGATTCAGTGACACGTCACTTAGCCTATAACCAGTAGACGATCATGACGCTTTTAACAACACCTCATTTGTCTAGTTCTAATGAGTAGATAAGGAGCTATGAGGGAACAAATACACATGCATACATACATACATAACCTGTCAAAATCATAACCCTCCTTTGGCTTTGCCGTAGTCGGGTAAAAATGTACTAGTTTTTAATTTTTATTTTTTATTAGATCTATACCAATAAATAAAATTGGAGTGTCTGTTTGTAATATTAAAATAACAGCTTTTTAATCAATGCATATGTATATATACACGAAACATACGAAAAATGTAGTTAAATTTATTTTTATCTGTCTGTTTGTTTGTTCATGGTAATCTCTGGAACGGCTGGACGGATTTAGACGGGACTTTCATTGGCAGGTAGCAGTAGTAGGAGTAACTTAGACTACTTTTTTTAGACTAACTTTGTCCCGCGGCGTTACTCGCGGTACAACAATAGCCGCGGGTGCGGGAATGTGGCTAGAGAATCTTTTTATCTTACCAATCAAAATGGCCTTGACTCTATCAGATACAATTAGTTCGTCGGTGTGTAAAAATTGACAACGAGGACTACATTTAACAAATTTTAACTTTATTTCTAATGCTACATGTATTATATTGCTTTACAAGTTTAAGTACTAAGTACCGGTGTGCGTGAATTGTATAATCCGAGATTGTGTTGTGTGACGTACCAGTTCAGGTGTAAATTAGGATCTGATTACTAATACTGCGATTATATTTCTATTACATATCGCCGGTTTTTTGAGAATATCGAACAAAATTCAAAGTTCTACCAAATTTAACTAAGGAGGGTCTTATTTGACACCTCTCTTATTTGGCCGGCTGACCTCAAACTAGGCACAATTTAAAGACTTATGCCAGATCGTACTATGGCTAGACTGCTGATAAACATTTTATATTTTACTAGATGCATATTATACAGTACTAGCTGAACTCCGCGGTATTACCCACGGTTAATGTCGTAGTGCGTGTAACGCCGCGGGACAAAGCTAGTCTAAAAAAAGTAGCCTAAGTTACTCCCTGGATCATCAGCTACCTGCCTACCAAAAAAAAATTAAAAAATGTTGTTTTGGTACCTGTACCATGTATATATATATACACATATGCATTTAGTAAAAAGCGGTTATTTTAATATTACAAATAGACACTCCAATTTTATTTATTTGTATAGATAGACAGACGCAGGAAAAACGATTTGGCTTATCACATACCCCGCGTCCTCTGACTCAAAAGCTAAGGTCGCTGACGATTATACCAATATACCTTTCATTTTGTCATGAACCAAAAAATAATTAAGCGCGACTAGCATTGGACCTCCGCAACCCTGAGGACGAACTGAATTCGAAGGTTAAACTAGTTGTTAGTATATCTGGAGTCTACCAGCAGACGGTGCCCGCTTCTGTGTGGGCAAGCGCTGGGAGGGGTCCGGATGTGTTAATAGCAGCAGTTCCCGGATTCCTCCCGTCTCAGGCGCAGAGTGGCACACCGTGTGGTTTTAGTCGGTTCGATTCCGACACACCGCTCCGCCGCAAACCCCGACGGGGTGACGGTGCGAGGGGGTTTCCAAAGGTAAAAAAAAAAAGTTGTTAGTATATCTGAGGGCACTGAGTTCCTAATAACGATTGCCAAAGATGTTCATGGGGACCGACGGCTTATCGTGTTCTCCGAGGCACTTGCGTGAAACAGCGCAAGACTTCCATTCTGTCGGGATGTTATTAAGAATTTCTTGTAAGAAAAACCCAATAACACTTGGCTCGACCGGGCCGACCCGGGACTCGAACCCGAGACTTCTGGATCAGCAGTCGCATGACGCTAACCACTAGACCAACGAGACAGTCATCAGTCAGAAAAGGTTCTATTCTAGCGCAAATCAGAAATTAATTACTGCACTCTAAAGAAACAATATTAAATTAATGAATAAAAAATCCATGAAAGGCGATCTTCGCTTGCCAGTTTGTTCATTTTCTCCCTTATTTATAATTCTTCTGCACATGCGTCTGTCACCCAATTCTCCTAAACGGCTGGAGTGGTTAGGATGATTTGTTGTATATTAAGATTTGATTTTTGTGTATATTTCAATGGGTTCCTGGATAGTTTGAAAACACAATTTGACCCGGTAGGTGGCGCTGTTGTCGGTATATCACCATTAGCTAATAACTAAACACAACATTAATTCATTCTAAAGCGGTACGAAATTCGCTGTTTAAGCTAGTTATATATATATAGTTGTGTCAATTTGTTGCTAACGATGAACTCCGAAGGTATCTAACCGATTTTCACGTTTTTTTTTAAATTAGTCTTTTGCTGGTGTGCCTAAGATAGGATAAGTAACATGACGCTTGGAACAATAGGAACAAAGAATGATTGAAATCTCATCACGAACTCTCACAGAAGTCCAATCTAAAGTGACAGCATTCGTGCTGTCGTGTTTCGTTGGTGAGTGCGAGACCGGAGGCCCATAGATGCAGAAGCACCTCAATAGGCCGCCATAGTGTGAGCATCTATGCTGCTTTGTTACATTGTCTGCATTCACAAAGAGTATGGTGACCTCTTGAATTCTGCTCATGCTTTCCATCAGGCAAAGTAGAGTCATATTGGAAAGCCAATATTACAAAAAAATAGTAGGTAAAAGTTAAGTTTGATTAAAATGTGATTAATTTAAATGTATGTTGTTAATTCCCAGGGCATAGACCATTTCGAGGACATAGGGCCGTGCGTGATCATGGCCTCGCCCGGTATGATGCAGTCAGGGTTGTCCCGGGAGCTCTTCGAGTCGTGGTGCACTGATCCTAAGAATGGAGTCATTATTGCTGGTAATGTATCTGTTACTATATCACTATATACCCAACTGTGGACTGTTAAAGGCTGATGATGCCTTCTCTCCCCTCCTATTCCAACTTTACCACTGTCTAATACCTTTAAATAAGTAATTCTTGTATATATTTGAGCCCCGCGGTTTTACCCGCGGAACAAGAATAACCGCGGGGGATGCCGCGGGCCAAAGCTAGTCTAAAAAAGTAAGCCTAAGTTACTCCTTATATCATCAGCTATCTGCCAGTAAAAGTCCCGTCAAATCAATCCAGCTGTTCCAGAGATTAGCCGAAGCAAATAGACAAAAAAATATTATTTTGGTTTATGTACCGCGTCTTATACAGGCATATGCATTTAGTAAAAAGCGGTTATTTTATATTACAAATAGACACTCCAATTTTATTTAAAAACAATTTTGTCTGCCTATCTGTTTGATCCGGCTAATTGATAGGTTGAAAGACCGATTTTGACAGTACTTTTACTGGCAGATGATAAAAGTACTGTCAAACTAAGTACTTGTAGACTATCTTTGTCCCGGGGCGTTACCCGCGGATGTTGTACCGCGGGTAACATCGCGGGGCTCAGCTAGTATAACTTGAAATAGGCTAAAAAGGTATAAAGTGAAATAAAAATAATAAAAACATATTTTTGTCTCCAGGTTATTGTGTAGAAGGCACGTTGGCGAAGACGATCCTGTCGGAGCCTGAAGAGATCACGTCGATGTCGGGTCAGAAGCTGCCTCTCAAGATGTCGGTGGACTACATCTCGTTCTCGGCTCACACAGACTACCAGCAGACGTCGGAGTTTATCAATATATTGAAACCGCCGCACGTGGTAACATACAAACCTTAATTTTTTTTTTTCATACTTTTTTTTTTTTTTTTTTTTTTTTTTGCTTTAATTTATTGGTAGCAAGCGTATAGGATTAAAGATTGTTCTCAACATTTTTTTATATTGGGATGAGTATTTAGGCTAGGTGTCAATAATAAATGTTATTGCGTATGAACCCCTCGGTGTTACCAGCGGTTATTATTGTACCGATTTAAAAAAAAAACATTTTTTTAATCGGTTTGTAAATATCGAACATATATATCAAAAAAGATGCCGACGAATTGAAAACCTCCTTCTTGTTTTGAAACCTGTTAAAATGGCTCGTAGGAAGACAAGTAAAATTTTGACAAAAATAAAACCGACTTCAAGGTTTTACTCCATTTCTCTGTGATGCCACCTAGTGTCCTTATCATGGTACCACCGCTGGGATATCTCCTTTCCATTAAAAAAAGAATCATCAAAATCGGTTCATAAATGACGAAGTTATCCGCGAACAAACATAAAAAAATATATATATATATATACGGTCGAATTCAGAAACCGCCTCCTTTTTTTGAAGTCGGTTAAAAAGTATATAAATAACCGGTTACACTTTTGGCCTATTGGGTTGAGTGGTTGTCACGCCGCCCTCTACTGCGCCATCTGTTTTGGGTTCAAATCCTACATGGAATAACATTTGTGTGAGCTACAAATTGTAGTTCTGAGTCTGGGTGTTTTTTTGATTTCGTTTCATGTATGTTTGTAAAGTACTCCGCGACGATTTATATTTCTATTGCTCTCGCATTATCTTGAAAAAAAAAGGAAAAGGAAAGTACATTGTAGAGAAAAGCGATTTCTCACAGACTTGACTGACATATTTAGTGTAGGTAGAAATTCATGGGTAGTTTTGGTGTGACTCGTTGAATTGTTGGAAGCATTGTTGCATACACGAAGTAAGCGCCTTTTCAGGTCACTACATAAAATCTATATCTATACTAATATATAAAGCTGAAGAGTTTGTTTGTTTGAACGCGCTAATCTTAGGAACCACTGGTCCGATTTGAAAAATTCTTTCAGTGTTAGCTAGCCCATTTATCGAGGAAGGCTATAGGCTATATATCAACACGCTAAGATCAATAGGAGCGGAGCACCGATGTTACATGTTATAAAAACGGGGGAAAATGATCACGCTACGGGCAATAGGAGACGCAAACGAGGTTGCGTGGGTCGGCTAGTTTGTATAAATGTATGGCGCAGGTGCTGGTGCACGGCGAGCAGAACGAGATGTCGCGTGGGTCGGCTAGTGTTAGAGTGAATGTGTGCGCAGGTGCTGGTGCACGGCGAGCAGAACGAGGTCGCGTGGGTCGGCTAGTGTTAGAGTGAATGTGTGCGCAGGTGCTGGTGCACGGCGAGCAGAACGAGGTCGCGTGGGTCGGCTAGTGTTAGAGTGAATGTGTGCGCAGGTGCTGGTGCACGGCGAGCAGAACGAGGTCGCGTGGGTCGGCTAGTGTTAGAGTGAATGTGTGCGCAGGTGCTGGTGCACGGCGAGCAGAACGAGGTCGCGTGGGTCGGCTAGTGTTAGAGTGAATGTGTGCGCAGGTGCTGGTGCACGGCGAGCAGAACGAGGTCGCGTGGGTCGGCTAGTGTTAGAGTGAATGTGTGCGCAGGTGCTGGTGCACGGCGAGCAGAACGAGGTCGCGTGGGTCGGCTAGTGTTAGAGTGAATGTGTGCGCAGGTGCTGGTGCACGGCGAGCAGAACGAGGTCGCGTGGGTCGGCTAGTGTTAGAGTGAATGTGTGCGCAGGTGCTGGTGCACGGCGAGCAGAACGAGGTCGCGTGGGTCGGCTAGTGTTAGAGTGAATGTGTGCGCAGGTGCTGGTGCACGGCGAGCAGAACGAGGTCGCGTGGGTCGGCTAGTGTTAGAGTGAATGTGTGCGCAGGTGCTGGTGCACGGCGAGCAGAACGAGGTCGCGTGGGTCGGCTAGTGTTAGAGTGAATGTGTGCGCAGGTGCTGGTGCACGGCGAGCAGAACGAGGTCGCGTGGGTCGGCTAGTGTTAGAGTGAATGTGTGCGCAGGTGCTGGTGCACGGCGAGCAGAACGAGGTCGCGTGGGTCGGCTAGTGTTAGAGTGAATGTGTGCGCAGGTGCTGGTGCACGGCGAGCAGAACGAGGTCGCGTGGGTCGGCTAGTGTTAGAGTGAATGTGTGCGCAGGTGCTGGTGCACGGCGAGCAGAACGAGGTCGCGTGGGTCGGCTAGTGTTAGAGTGAATGTGTGCGCAGGTGCTGGTGCACGGCGAGCAGAACGAGGTCGCGTGGGTCGGCTACTGTTAGAGTGAATGTGTGCGCAGGTGCTGGTGCACGGCGAGCAGAACGAGGTCGCGTGGGTCGGCTAGTGTTAGAGTGAATGTGTGCGCAGGTGCTGGTGCACGGCGAGCAGAACGAGGTCGCGTGGGTCGGCTAGTGTTAGAGTGAATGTGTGCGCAGGTGCTGGTGCACGGCGAGCAGAACGAGGTCGCGTGGGTCGGCTAGTGTTAGAGTGAATGTGTGCGCAGGTGCTGGTGCACGGCGAGCAGAACGAGGTCGCGTGGGTCGGCTAGTGTTAGAGTGAATGTGTGCGCAGGTGCTGGTGCACGGCGAGCAGAACGAGGTCGCGTGGGTCGGCTAGTGTTAGAGTGAATGTGTGCGCAGGTGCTGGTGCACGGCGAGCAGAACGAGGTCGCGTGGGTCGGCTAGTGTTAGAGTGAATGTGTGCGCAGGTGCTGGTGCACGGCGAGCAGAACGAGGTCGCGTGGGTCGGCTAGTGTTAGAGTGAATGTGTGCGCAGGTGCTGGTGCACGGCGAGCAGAACGAGGTCGCGTGGGTCGGCTAGTGTTAGAGTGAATGTGTGCGCAGGTGCTGGTGCACGGCGAGCAGAACGAGGTCGCGTGGGTCGGCTAGTGTTAGAGTGAATGTGTGCGCAGGTGCTGGTGCACGGCGAGCAGAACGAGGTCGCGTGGGTCGGCTAGTGTTAGAGTGAATGTGTGCGCAGGTGCTGGTGCACGGCGAGCAGAACGAGGTCGCGTGGGTCGGCTAGTGTTAGAGTGAATGTGTGCGCAGGTGCTGGTGCACGGCGAGCAGAACGAGGTCGCGTGGGTCGGCTAGTGTTAGAGTGAATGTGTGCGCAGGTGCTGGTGCACGGCGAGCAGAACGAGGTCGCGTGGGTCGGCTAGTGTTAGAGTGAATGTGTGCGCAGGTGCTGGTGCACGGCGAGCAGAACGAGGTCGCGTGGGTCGGCTAGTGTTAGAGTGAATGTGTGCGCAGGTGCTGGTGCACGGCGAGCAGAACGAGGTCGCGTGGGTCGGCTAGTGTTAGAGTGAATGTGTGCGCAGGTGCTGGTGCACGGCGAGCAGAACGAGATGTCGCGGCTGAGGGCGGCGCTGCAGCGCGAGCACCGCGGCCGCCTGCACATCCACACGCCCCGGAACACGCAGCTGCTCGCGCTCACCTTCCGCGGAGACAAGACCGCCAAGGTACCGATACACGCCCTACTTATACTAGCGAGATGGCGGGGTTAAACCCCTTCCTTCCCGCCACAAAATGATTCTACATCATTGAATTTTTTTACATCTCTCATTATTTTTTCGTAATAATATTACGACTAAAAGGTCATAGCATCTTGAACCCCTCCTAAAACTAAAACCTGGCTACGCCCGTGACTGAAGACCGAACACAAGAAACTTATATTAAATCAAGGTAGTAGAGCCACGCTGAATACAGCACGGTTGGGTCGGTCATCTACCTCATTCTTATGTCGCTTTTCACTGAGTAAGAGAAATAACTAGACTTAGTATAGGACTAAATGGCGTTGTATGTAAGATGTCCGAAATATTTACTTATTTAGTTAAACATTATCCATCCCCACCCCCCAGCCGCACTGATGACTCATGAGGCTGCAGTTTTTCATTTATTTTTCAATTTCACTGGTATAGCATTGACCGCAATTGCAGCAGGTACAACACGAAAAGGAATATTTTAATATAGGTATATATTTTGTACAGGTAATGGGGTCGTTAGCCGTAGAGAAACCAGAACCAGGCAAACAACTACAGGGTATTCTAGTCAAAAGGAACTTCAACTATCACATACTGGCGCCCTCAGATCTCAACAGTGAGTATTTATTTACTACTAGCTTTTGCTCGCGAATTTCCGCGTCATCAAAGTAAATTCAGCTAAAGTATCATCCTTCATCATAAAGCCTTCATCAACTCTTGCTGGGATCTTAAGGATACCTAACGCAGAAAATTTTATAAATTCCCTGTCTGACCATTTGGATAGTATAAACTCCTCTAATAAATCAATTATTATCACCGGTGATATAAATATAAATATTAAACCAAATGCAAACGAACAGACATATGAACGCACGAATAGAAATTCTTACCTTGATATGTTATCCAGTCATGGTATCCTTCCTGGACACATATTTGCTACGAGGAAATATAATTGTCTTGACCATTTTATGTTAAAACTAAACAAAAAAAGGCATTCCGCCTTTATCGCTGTCTTGCACACTACTATTACTGATCATTTTACTACATTCCTATCGATATCTAAAACAAAACAAAACCAATCTCCACCTAAAACAATTACTAAAATTGATTTTGAAAGTGCCTTACAATATTTAAAAGAAAAAAACCTATCGACACTTCTTTTTAGTAACGACCCTAATCATATAACCGATTGTCTTATTCAAGGACTAATAGAGTCATTAAACAAATATTCTACAACTGTAAGAGTTTCCAAAGGTAAACGAATAATAAAACCTTGGATCACAGAGGGCATTCTAAAATGCATAAAAAATCGGAATATGCTCCAAAAACAATCCCGAAATGATCCCCATAACGAAATAATAAAAATTACATATACCCGATACAGAAATTACTGCAACAATCTAATAAAAAACTTAAGAGAAAATATGAAAGGAATCTGATTAAAAACTCGATAAATAACAATAAATTACTTTGGAAAAACCTAAAAACTATAACATATACAAATAAGTGTACAAAACCTAACTCCGAACTGATTAACTTAAAAATAACTCCTACTGAATCTGCAAATTTTGTTAATAATTATTTAGCTAATATTGGTAACCACCTAGCTAATAATATTCAATCTACTGTAACCCAAAATGATATAAATAAATATCTTAGCTCGTTACCTAGCCTTTCTCAGTCTTTCGTTTTATTGGATACCGATCCCGATGAAGTTAGTTCTATAATAAACTCATTAAAATCAAATAGTGCGCCAGGTTGGGACAACATTACAACTAGTTTTATCAAACATGTAAGGCAGGAGATCGTTCCTGTTGTTACATATTTAGTTAATCTCTGTTTCAAGCAAGGGGTTTTTCCTGTTTCATTAAAAAAATTCTGTAATTACCCCCATCTTCAAGGGTGGGCAGGAGACGGATGTAGGTAATTATAGACCCATCTCTGTTCTTCCTGTTCTAGCCAAAATAATAGAAAAACTATTAAATACCAGGTTATTGAATTACCTTGATAAGAACAGCATCTTGTCACCATCACAATTTGGTTTCAGACGTGGTATCTCTACAGAGGATGCCGTCATATCCCTAAGTACACTACTATCAAGAAAACTAGACGAAGGTACAAAGGTGCCTATCGGTGTTCATTGATCTGAAAAAAGCTTTCGATACAATCTCTGTCCATTTCCTCATAGAAAAGTTAGAGAGGCTGGGTATAAGAGGTAGCCAATTATCTATTTTCAAGGACTACCTATCAAACAGAAAACAAAAGGTTAAGTTGGATGACATTGTTAGTGAGGATGTCAATATCACCTACGGCGTTCCCCAGGGCAGTGTTTTGGGACCGACACTATTCCTAATATACATAAACGACCTGTGTAATATGAGCCTAAATAACGCAAACATTTTCTGTTACGCTGATGATACAGCAATTGTGTTTACTGGCACAACATGGGCTGAAACAAAAATGTACACAGAAAAAGGTCTGCTCCAAGTAGCGTCATGGCTAAAAAATAACCTCCTAACGATAAACACGAAAAAAACTAATTATATCTGCTTCAGTTTAAATAAAACAACCCAACCAAAGTCTAATTTCAAAATTAAAATACATGAATGCAGGAATACAGCCGATAGCGACTGCAATTGCCCTATAATAACAAAAGTGAAACAAGTAAGGTATTTGGGTATAATAGTTGACCAGAACCTGTCCTGGTATCCTCAAATAGAACAAATAACGGCGAGAATACGAAAATTCATTTGGGTATTCAAATCGGTAAGACACATTGTCCCAAGGACTGACAACACAAGAAACCTTTTAAACGAAGTCTACATCTCCTTGGTCCAATCGATAATCACATATTGTATTCCTGTTTGGGGCGGCGCCCGTAAAACACGTTTCCTTGAAGTCGAGAGAGCACAAAGATCATTGTTGAAAGTGATGTATTTTAAAAAAAGAACCTTCTCAACATTGTCCATCCGTAAGTTATATATATTATACATAACAATTAAAAAGCATAAAACTATACCCTTAAACCCCACCCTAACAAGTAAAAGAAGAAAGTATAAAGTTGCTTCTGTCTCTAACGTGAAAACCCAATCTGCTAATATACAGTATGAAAAAAGATCTTCCTACATATATAATAAAATAAATAAATCATTTGATATCTATAGTAAACCATATCATGAATGTAAATCAATGCTGACGAAGTGGTTACATGAACTGAATTATGAAGAAACAGAAGTTTTCTTAAACAATACTTAACTTAATGAAGTATTCTTATCCGACTCTTATCATACTTACACCCACAGTCACTAACACAAACTCAACATAAAACACACACATAGGTATATCCCCTACATAAAAACTCACACTCACACACTCTACACCTCCCCACTCTCATCATCGCCCACGCACTCACCTTCCACATACAAATCACCATAATTATAACACTTAACTCCTAACACACGCTTCACACACTCTGCCCCTGTATTTTGTTTTTATGTTTTCTTTATATTTTTTATTTCTTTGTTTAAATTAAGTAAATTAGTCAATTAAATATTACACGCTCGAAATATGAGGGAGCGGTGTCTTCTGGCACAGGCATTTTTATGCTTAAAAGAAGTCACCTTTAACTGTTATGTAAATGTTATGTGTAATAATCAGAGATCGGAATTGGGTGTGTGAAAATACCTAAAGTTTGCAGCGGGACATAATATGGAGCTGTTACAACCACTTAAGTTAAACCGGTTTTGGGTTTTACCGGTTTAGTTTCGTTTTTTTTTATATGTTCCTTACCTTTGAAACACCGAACTATAAACATTTACAAGCTGCTAATACAGTTCTAAATTAATTTTTGTTTTGTATTTTTCCGGTTGAAATTCGGTCTTTTAGTCCCAATTGTTCTTTGTCGGTCAAACACAGAATTTTATATATCTGCAAAATGCTAATGCGGTTTTAATTTCTTTTTTTGATCTGCATCTTAAGTTAAAAACTTTTGCTACAGGTTGATGCAAGGAAAACGAACATTTTCGCGCATGTAAGCGCGGCTCACATGCGCGAAAACGCGTTCACTTTAATGGCGTCGCTCCTTTTTTACTTGCCCTGCTTACCTGACCTCAACGGAGTTAAATTCCGACTTGTTACTATTAGGTATTCTGTGACAGTGTTCGTCCTTCCTGCATCGATCTGTATTCAGGGGTTTACTATGAAATGTAAGCAATAAAAATATTAGAAAATATTTATTTCAATCACTTCTTTGTTCTTACTTAAACGAATCTAAGTAAAACTGTTACAAAAATTAGGACTAACGATAAATACGATACACAATTGTTTTAGAGCAATTTTTAAATCTAATTAACTGGCTATTTACATACTACTAAATTGCAGCTTGTAAATGTTTATAGTTCGGTGTTTCAAAGGTAAGGAACATGTAAAACAAAAAAAAACGAAACTAAACCGGTAAAATCCAAAACCGGTTTAACTTAAGTGGTAGTAACAGCTCCATATTATGTCCCGCTGCAAACTTTAGGTATTTTCACACACCCAATTCCGATCTCTGGTAATAATGAAATAAAACATTTTGATTTTGATTTTTTTTTTAAGGGACCAAATGTTCCCGTTCTAAATGAACAATGTCCATTACTTTTGTTTTTTACCCGATAGATGGCGTTGTAGTAGTTATTGAATCACGATATTGAGAATCTATTGGCTATTGTATAATACATCAGAGTATTTTGAAATGAAAGTTCCCTACTATAGTTTCTTCATATCGGAGTGAGTCTCGAGTTTGCACGACACTAAAGTGGTAATGACTAAGTCCTCCCCCCTCAGAGTACACGGAGCTGACGTCATCGGAGGTGACGCAGCGTCAGTCGATCCACTACAGCGGGTCGCTGGGGCTGGTGCGGCACGTGGTCATGCAGCTGGCCGGCGCCATCGACTTCCTCAGCGAGACGCGCTGGAGGGTCTACAACTGCGTCGACCTCACCATCGAGAACAACACCATCACGCTAGAGGTACAACCGCCATCTTACTCTCTGACGACTTATCTATTCTGGGTTGATAATTATTTGCATTTCAGTTAGAGGCTGTACTATTCTCCCTAAAATAAATACTTTTTTTTTATTTGAAGAAACATGATTATCACTTTTTAATCTTATTTTTCAACTATGATTTGCCTGATGTGTTTCTGTTGTCTAAGCAAATAAAAGAATTAAAATTACATAATAGTAGAGAAGTAAATAAAATAATTCTGATCCAGTAATATTAACACTGTTAAGTCCGTATGTTGGTTTCTTAGGAATTTTTATTTTATACAATATAAAATGAACGAACTTGTAGTATTCTATTAAATTATTATTGATATACTGGACTTGAATGGTGCTGGATCAGCGTATTAAGTTATCATTAGTTCTGTAAAGGTCAAAACATTATCCATAGATAATAAAATTGTCGAACACACTACAAAGATGGCCCATCGAACCGGAGTTCGAAGGACCATCTTTGTATTTGTAGATCATTTGTTAATAAAGCTATATAAGAAGGTGCTTGTTTAATACCCGTTACTGTATGATAGTTAATGGCAGTGTGTTGTGTGATGCAGTGGTCGGCGCAGCCGGTGTCGGACATGTACGCGGACGCGCTGGTGGGCGCCATCCTCAGCGCCTCGCAGCTGCCCGCGCCAAGACACCTGCCGCTCGCACCCAAGCTCGACAGGATGCACTACAAGGTACGTACAACTACAGCTGCCCAAGCTCGACAGGATGCACTACAAGGTACGTACAACTACAGCTGCCCAAGCTCGACAGGATGCACTACAAGGTACGTACAACTACAGCTGCCCAAGCTCGACAGGATGCACTACAAGGTACGTACAACTACACCCACCCAAGCTCGACAGGATGCACTACAAGGTATGTACAACTACAGCTGCCCAAGCTCGACAGGATGCACTACAAGGTACGTACAACTACAGCTGCCCAAGCTCGACAGGATGCACTACAAGGTACGTACAACTACAGCTGCCCAAGCTCGACAGGATGCACTACAAGGTACGTACAACTACACCCACCCAAGCTCGACAGGATGCACTACAAGGTATGTACAACTACAGCTGCCCAAGCTCGACAGGATGCACTACAAGGTACGTACAACTACAGCTGCCCAAGCTCGACAGGATGCACTACAAGGTACGTACAACTACAGCTGCCCAAGCTCGACAGGATGCACTACAAGGTACGTACAACTACAGCTGCCCAAGCTCGACAGGATGCACTACAAGGTACGTACAACTACACCCACCCAAGCTCGACAGGATGCACTACAAGGTATGTACAACTACAGCTGCCCAAGCTCGACAGGATGCACTACAAGGTACGTACAACTACGGCTGCCCAAGCTCGACAGGATGCACTACAAGGTACGTACAACTACGGCTGCCCAAGCTCGACAGGATGCACTACAAGGTACGTACAACTACAGCTGCCCAAGCTCGACAGGATGCACTACAAGGTACGTACAACTACAGCTGCCCAAGCTCGACAGGATGCACTACAAGGTATGTACAACTACAGCTGCCCATACGAAATTTTTTGTGAATAATACCCTTGAAGTGCACCGTTTTTGTTAGATATCGCCATTGTAGACACTCCTGCGTCGCGTAGGATAATTTTAACCTGGAAAATTAAAAGAAAATTAGAATTTTGAACTTTGAATTTTTTAAATATTTGAATTTTGGAAAATTTTGACGTTTTTATCGAATTGCTCGATATCCCTTCATCTCAAACTTGACTTTTTTACAGACTTAGATAGCTCTCATCTAGACCTATCTAATAACACCACCTTTACATAATTTCGGCATATAAATACATAGAAAATTTTACATTTACTTTGAAATTTTTAGATTTTTGACATTTTTTGAGGTTATCTTCAATTTTTTCGATAACCCTTAGTTTGGAAAATTACAATTTATATATATCTAGATAGGTCTCTTCAAGACCCGTCTAAAGACACCCTGTTTGTTCAGTTTGGACAAATAGAAGTTTGAAAAAATTTTACATACAAAATTTTTATTCTTAAATTTGGAGGTTTTTGTCGAAAAATTCGTTGACCCATTATTTGGTATTGACAAGCTATACATATTTGGATAGGTCTCGTCGAGACCCGTCGAAAGACACCAAAATTTTTAAGATCACACGTATAGAAAACCAAAAAATCGACAGGACAGTAAAAGAGAATGAAAAATTATTAAGGCAGAATGCTAAAGTTATAGAAGAGATGAAAGAAAGGATGGAAAAGCGGGACGATAGGGAAAAAGAGAAAGAAGGAACATCACACAAGGAAGAGAACGAGAGAATATTGATGGAAAATAGTAAAGTCCTAGGAGAAATAAAAGAAAGCATTAAGAAACAAGAAGAGAGGGAAAAAAGACACGAAACACAAACAGTGACATATGCGGAGATGGTGACAGGGCGCTCTGAGGCTCGGCACCCGGAAAGGAAGACCCTGCACTCGGTGATCATTACGTCTAGAGACGAAATGGACACCGGGGAGCAGGTGATAGAGCGGCTGCGAAAAGTTGCGGACGAGGACGAAGGATGGGTGAAGGTCGAAAAAATGCGGAAGGCAAAAGACAGAAAAGTAATAGTCGGATATAGAACAGAAACGGATAGAAAAAAGGCACTGGAAAGACTAGCGGAGAGGGGAAAGGATCTCATGGTGGAGGAAATTAGAAACAAGGATCCGCTACTGGTCCTATATAGCGTCCAAAAAGACCAGAAGGACGAGGACCTGGTGAAGGCCGTCCGGTGCAGGAACCGGGAAATATTCCGGGACCTGACACCGGAACAGGACAGGCTAGCCGTCCTCTATATGAGGCGTGCTAGGAATCCCCATATGTGCCACGTGGTGCTCAGGGTCTCCCCGGCGGTCTGGTCTCGTGCCCTAGGCGTAGGGAGACTGCACGTTGACCTGCAACCGATCAGGGTTGCGGATCAATCACCATTAGTGCAGTGCTCCCTGTGTCTAGGATACGGGCACAGCAAGAAGTTCTGCGCCACGGCAGAACCCAAGTGCAGCCATTGTGGTGGGCCCCACCTAAGGGCCGAATGCCAGGGCGCTGCCAGTGGTGCAGAACCGAACTGCTGCAACTGCCAAGGGGAGAAGCTGAGCAGCACGGGGCACAACGCGTCCAGCGCCGAGTGCCCCATCCGACAGAAGTGGGACTATCTTGCGAGGTCAACCACGGCATACTCGTGACACACACACTCATACATGCACAATACAGAAGCACATACACACACAGATATTATAAGTATATATTAAATATATAATGAAATATCACAACATGCACATAAACACTGGACAAGTACACACTACAAAAAGACACGCATATAATTATCGACCAAAATTATATTAATTACATATATTTAAGTATATATATATATTGTATAACAGAGGCGAAATTAATGCAAATAATAAAAAACACACACAGACACGAACATCACATACAGATATAAAAACTATACAATACAAAACACACACACAAACACTGAACAAGTACTCGAACACAAAACACACAAGTCACAAATGCCGTGACCTCGCAGATAGGGAAGCCACGGTCGACACCATCACGACCAACTGATAATACATAAACTTACATACATACACATAATTTAAATTGAAAATAATATAAATATAATTACATATAAACTTTGAATTATTAACTTAGATTAATGTAAACTAGCTTAAAGATAAAATTTGCAACTAAAAATACACCTAGAAAATAAATCAGATTAGAAGAAAATAGATCAAAAGAAAACAACTAAGTAAATAGAAGTAAAATAAGGAAATTAATAAAATAGTCAGACTCTAAAAATCTTAGATACTCAATAGACATAGATAAAATAGAGAAATGGAAATAACCCAGAAATAAAAATCGTTAATCGAAACAATTAGAAACAATAAATAAAGACAACATGCACACAAAAAATTAGATAACATTAAGATAAAATAAATACAAAAAATAACAAGAAGAATTAAAAAATTATAGTCCATCAAAAACATATTATATAAAATATAAGAAATACACAATAATCTATGCCACGAAATTAAAGTTGTAATTTAAAAAAATATGTTGGATAAAAACAAGAATGAAAATCAAAAACATTAAAATTATTAATAGCTAAGAGACGGATGGGAGGCACTTGGTGCGCGACACAGATTAAATGCAAATACACAACAGTAATACAAAGGTCCTGTCGTAATCTTTGGACGGGGGAATGCAGCGTTATCCCCAGGGATAACATAAAAAAAAAAAAAAAAAAAAAGAAAAACTACAGCTGCCCAAGCTCGACAGGATGCACTACAAGGTACGTACAACTACAGCTGCCCAAGCTCGACAGGATGCACTACAAGGTACGTACAACTACAGCTGCCCAAGCTCGACAGGATGCACTACAAGGTACGTACAACTACAGCTGCCCAAGCTCGACAGGATGCACTACAAGGTACGTACAACTACAGCTGCCCAAGCTCGACAGGATGCACTACAAGGTACGTACAACTACACCCACCCAAGCTCGGCAGGATGCACTACAAGGTATGTACAACTACGGCTGCCCAAGCTCGACAGGATGCACTACAAGGTACGTACAACTACGGCTGCCCAAGCTCGACAGGATGCACTACAAGGTACGTACAACTACGGCTGCCCAAGCTCGACAGGATGCACTACAAGGTACGTACAACTACAGCTGCCCAAGCTCGACAGGATGCACTACAAGGTACGTACAACTACAGCTGCCCAAGCTCGACAGGATGCACTACAAGGTACGTACAACTACACCCACCCAAGCTCGACAGGATGCACTACAAGGTATGTACAACTACAGCTGCCCAAGCTCGACAGGATGCACTACAAGGTACGTACAACTACAGCTGCCCAAGCTCGACAGGATGCACTACAAGGTACGTACAACTACAGCTGCCCAAGCTCGACAGGATGCACTACAAGGTACGTACAACTACAGCTGCCCAAGCTCGACAGGATGCACTACAAGGTACGTACAACTACACCCACCCAAGCTCGACAGGATGCACTACAAGGTATGTACAACTACAGCTGCCCAAGCTCGACAGGATGCACTACAAGGTACGTACAACTACGGCTGCCCAAGCTCGACAGGATGCACTACAAGGTACGTACAACTACGGCTGCCCAAGCTCGACAGGATGCACTACAAGGTACGTACAACTACAGCTGCCCAAGCTCGACAGGATGCACTACAAGGTACGTACAACTACGGCTGCCCAAGCTCGACAGGATGCACTACAAGGTACGTACAACTACGGCTGCCCAAGCTCGACAGGATGCACTACAAGGTACGTACAACTACAGCTGCCCAAGCTCGACAGGATGCACTACAAGGTACGTACAACTACGGCTGCCCAAGCTCGACAGGATGCACTACAAGGTACGTACAACTACAGCTGCCCAAGCTCGACAGGATGCACTACAAGGTACGTACAACTACAGCTGCCCAAGCTCGACAGGATGCACTACAAGGTACGTACAACTACAGCTGCCCAAGCTCGACAGGATGCACTACAAGGTACGTACAACTACTGCTGCCCAAGCTCGACAGGATGCACTACAAGGTACGTACAACTACTGCTGCCCAAGCTCGACAGGATGCACTACAAGGTACGTACAACTACTGCTATGCTAAACCATGCTATAGATCCTCTATAAAGGTTTCTGAAACAGCGAACAATCTGTGTCATAATAACCATTATATCATCCAAACGAGTGTTATAATGTTGTACTAAATTTCATAATGCATCTTCTTTTCATGATGCAACTCCTTTCAAAAGGCACGCGGGCTCACAAGCACAGCGCAATATTTAATAAAAAAAGGAATAGTTATTCGAATTCACGTCGTATTCCGCCATATTTGTTCGCCATTTAGCTAGCTGTTTCAGAACTTTTTATTGAGGATTCATATCATGAGTGTAGATAAAGCCTTGTATGCAACTACATGCACACATGTACATAATTAGGTATTAAAACACTCATATGATACTATTATCACAGTCATCAACACATTCGTGTTTTAATACCCCTTATTATACAAACAGTTGCATAAATAACTATTATTGGTGTTCCCAGGAGTGCGTGATTGAGATGCTGCAAGAGATGTTCGGCGAGGACTCCGTCCCCAAGATCTTCAAAGGAGATAAACTACACGTCACTGTGGACGACAAGCGGGCTGACATCGACCTACTCAATATGGTAATTTATATTTTGTACCCTGTAGGGGATACCACCGCCTTTCTATATGTTCAGCAATGGACTGTTAAAGAGTGATGATGGTGATGAGTAGTGATAATTATTTACTATTTGAGAATTTGTGCTTCTCTGCTTTATTACTATTAAAAAAAACCGACTTCACTGGGATCTCACGGGAAGCATCAGCTTTCAAACATAATAAAAAGAATCATTAATATCGGTTCACTCAGTCGAAAGTTATGAGGTAACAAATAAAAAAATAAATATATAGTTGAATTGAGAACCTCCACCTTTTTGAAGTCGGTTAAAAAAGTGATTACATTTAATTGCTAGGCCATGTATTTCCTTACCTATTAACATAAAAATATTGTTAAATGAGTACGGAAACAGAAAATTTGCTTAACTGAAGATATTGAACTTAAAAATTGGCTTTCATTTCCTGTAGGGAATTTAAACCCTCCTGTTTGATTTGCATACATAGGCACTGCACAGCACTGTGGCATATTAGAAAACAACATTCCTTTTGTAACGTTTCTAAGAATGAATAAAACAAAAAATGACCGAAAAATACAAACGTGTATGTATTTTGACAGGTGGTTGGAACTGACGCTACAGTGCTGCCATCTCACGTAGTATATTTTAGTAAACCCTCATTACTATATTTCTATTACAGGAAGTGAGTTGTCCAGCAGACGAGGGTCTGGAGCGCGTGGTCCACTCCGCCATCACCAAACTGTACGCGGCCCTCGCGCCAGTCAAGCCTCCCCCGCCCCCCACCGACTGACCTCACTCCCACCGCTACTGCTCACTCTAGCTCGCTCACAGACTAGTTCTAGTTCTGCATAGGTCGATGGACCCTATTTATAATATCCTATCTGCAAAGAGACAAATTTCAAATTGAGTAGTTCAAATTTTGTTTTAATGGTAAAATAATATAAAGTTTTAACGAAAAATATCCCGACTTCAAAAACTGACCGACCGAATTGAAATGGGACCATCCGGGTAGCATCAACATTCAAACAAAAAAGATTCATCAAAATTGTTTCACCCAGTTCTGAGGAAATAAATAAAAAAAATACAGTCGAGTTGGTAACTCCTCCTTTTTTGAAGTCGGTTAAAAACAAACCTCTATGAATGTTCAAATTTTAGCATAAATTAGCCATTTCTTTATCGTTAAAACAACATTTGAAGTGCTCTAGTCAAAAGCTATCTTTTTGCAAATCCTACATTATTAATAGGGTCTATCTAGCAAATCTGACAAATAATTTACCAATCTTCCACATAAATTATGTCACACTGTAAGATAAGCTATCCAGAACTTAACTGTAACTGTGAAATAGGGCTTTGCATTTGTATTACAGTGTAGTATATAATTAATAAGTGTTACTATTAAAAGTAAGACGAGTTGATAACGAATTTAATTCGTTTATTTTGTGCTGTGTAAGAAGAATGTTTTGTATGTAGTAGAATAAGAAACGATGAGACCGTAATATCTGCGGTCGTGTGAATAAAGACCTGGAAACTTTTATTTGTTCTTTATTTTTAACATTTTTCGACTACAAAACTGTTTAAAAACGTGTGCGTCTCGGGACGTCCGACAGAAGTGATAAGATAACTGAAATTAATCTAAGTTGAACTATTTACGGCTAGCGCTGTGGGTTAGAGTGAGAGAGGAGAAGCCTGCCTACCGCCTCCGTATTCGTGAGAGAAAGGGAAGGTAGACAGGCTGGCGCCGTAACGCGTTACGTAACGAAGCGGTTTACCCTCCCATAACAAGTTATCACTTCAAAATATCTGCACACGCACGACTGGAGTCTACGTCGCGTCACAAATTTCTTCGCTTTTGTACATTGCGTACTTACACTGCGTTGAACGAACCATTTCGAGCGATTCGACCGCGACCGCCATGAAATTCTTTTAGCGCTTATGTTATTTTTTAACCACCGACGCAAAAAGAGGTTGTTATAAGTTTGACATCGATGTATGTCTGTGGCATCGTAACTCTCAAACGGAGGGATCGATTTAGATGCGATTTTTTTTCATTTTATCAGTTTTCTTGCGGTGGTTGTTAGCTGTTTGGTTAATATCGGTCCAGCAGTGTAAGAGTATCAGCTCTTTTCCAAAATGATGTAAGGCATTTAGGCATATGATTACTCGATTAATTGCTTGCGTAGGGTTTTTTTTTTAATTTTAGCCTGTTTATGTAGTCGATCCCTTTCCTTAACTTTTTTTTGTCACCTAAATATCTTTTATTAGCATACTAGTTATAATAATTGGACGGTTAGATCAAGGGTCTGATGCAGAAGGCAGTCCTCCTAGTCACGGCCCGTATAGTGAGGAGGTTCCTGTCTTTGGAGCCCTAACCACCGGTTTCTGGGTCCCTGTACCCGAAGTCGGTGGTCTACTATTTTTTATATTTTTAAATGTATTTGTTTTTGTATGCATATCTAAAACTGTAATTAATAAATATGTATATTTAAATATAATAAAGATAATAATAATAAAGTTTATTCAAAAACAGTAAGATTGTAGCATAAGAATTTAAAAAATTGTCAATTTTACATTTATTTGCACATGTATACAATCTTGTGGGTGAAGTTCTGTCACCCTTGGTAGGTTAGGTAGTAACCCGTTATTCCCGCAGTTGTTGTTGTACCTATATAATATCAATGGAGGAAGTTTAAAATAAAAGTAGTCCAAGTCGCAGGAAGTCGTCTGATGCGGGCAGCACAACACCGGTTATTGTGGAGAAACTTGGTGAGGCCTATTACCAACAGCGGACGTATTTGGCCTGAGATAGTGATGAAGTTACTCGTTGGTCTCGCGGTTGGCGTGAGCGACTGCTGATCATGAGGTCTCGGGTTCGATTCCCGGGTCGGACCAAGTGTTTGTATGATCTACAAATATTTGTTTCGAAGTTTGGGTGTGTTCTATCTATAATATGTATGTATTTACAAAAAAAAAAGTATATATGTATTTGTATCAGTTGTCTAGTACCCCATAACACAAGCTCTGCTTATCTTGGGACTAGATGGCGTTGTGTGTGTAGATGTCCGATTTTTTTTTTTTTTATATCTTTAGCTATCTGCCAGTGAAAGTCCCGTCAAAATCGGTCCAGCTGATCCAAAGATTAGCCGAAATAAACACAGACAAGTTTATAAATTGATTTATTGTTGAAAGCCATATTCTACAACATTATAAACGCGAAAGTTTGTATGGATGGATGTTTGTTACTCTTTTACGCATAAACTTAGTTAGCATAAACTACTAAACGGATTTGGATGAAACTTTACAATAATATAGCTTTTACATCAGAATATCACAAAGGCTACTATTTGCCGCGATAATCGACATTCGGGCGAGCCGCGGAATACAACTAGTATTATATACTTTATATGCATTTAGTGAACTTTGAAATTAAAAACAGGCAGTATTGAAATATATGTGTGAGGTTATTAATCAAAACACAAAGTACTTATATCATATTTATTTACATAAAAAAAAAAAAACATCGCACAGCGACAAATTCTTAACACAAATTCTTTTTTTATTACATACATCACGCAGGAGTACAATAAAGTATATCACAGACGAGTATTCTCCGTGTGGTGATGGCAATACGAATATGGAGTATCACCATCCCTTTTCAACCCATGGGTGTCGACAGAGCCGACTAATGCAGCAACCTATGCATGACAACAGCCTGCAAAGAGAAGGTATGGTAGGCCATAACCCGAGAGCCATAAGTCCAGGCAGTGGAGTTCGCCCATCAAGACTGATTGGCCAATATCTTGGCACCCCAGGACTTGCCTTGACCATACTCCTCTAACTCCTGGAGTCGAGAACCTCCAAAGGTTATTTTTCACTATAATTCTTCCACCTCTCACTATGAGCTCTTGGAGTACCGCTTCCAGAACTTCTTGACATCATCGTGTCCGTGCCTGGTGACCACCATGGTGCGGGACCTCTCGTTCTGCCAGGTCAGCACGCCTTGTTGCTTCGCGTAGTCGCGTAGTACTACGAAGTCCGCCTGAAAACCGATAAATCATTTATTAGACAGAGAAATATATATTTTGCATTTCAGTCAGGAGTTCACTTTGACGTCATCATTTTCAACGAGTCTAGAAATATTATTACGATTATTCCCATTACCTCAGTACAAGTATTACTACTGTATGAGTGTTAATTTATTGACCCTTCTTGACTACACTGATTCAGAAATGTAGTTACGAGACATTGATGGTTAAATAAATAATCATTTAAATACGATTTTGTATTTATATAAGTTGCCAACGGAAAAAAAAACATTTGAATTAATTATTTATACTATTTATAAAGAGGTAAAGAGTTTATGACGTTATAGGGGGTAATCTTTGGATCCACTGAACTGATTTTGTAAATTATTTTACCAATAGAAAGCTATGTTATTTATGAGTGACATAGGCTATTTAATAACCTGAAAAATGGAAAGACTTTTTCGTTGTAGCCGGATTAGCAAAGTAAGACGGAGAAAAAAATGTTTACCGTCCAACGAAGTGGGCACGGGTCAGATAGTTAAAAATAGAACGACTGCACGGTTGGTCTAGTGGTTTAAGCGGTCGCCACGCCGTTATCTACTGCGCCAAGTGTCGTGGTATCAAACCCCAGAACACACACACACAACACATTGTGATGATCCCCAAATTGTAGTGAGTCTATTTCATGTATGCTTGTAAAGTCCGTCGTAATACGGAATGTATTCCTAACGAGGAATTTGTCTTTAAAAAAAATCATCATGTTTGATTTTATTTTGTAATTGTCAGAGGTATCAAACAAAAAGTAATATAATCATAGCAAAGAGAGTTTTCTTTTTATGTTTGGCCCTGTCAAAATGACTCTGCTTTGCCTGATGGAAAGCATAAGCAAAATCCAAGGGTGGTGGTCACCATACTGCTCGTGCAGACAATGCAGTAATGCAGCATGGCGGTGACCCACACCATGGCGGGCTAGTGATGCTTCCGCATCATTGGGCCTCCGGTCTCGCACTCACCAACGAAACAAGACAGCATGATCGCTGTCTTGTTGATTTTCTGTGCGGGGGTAGTACCGCCCCGGTCGAGCCGGCCAACAGTGCTGAAATCACCGTAGCTCTACTATCTTAAAACTATTGAACTATTGAAAAGGCTATATCCAGCACTCGGAAATTACAAGCTATTTACGATGATAACGAAATGTTTGTAGAGTTCATAAATTGATCTAAAACCCACAGTTTTCATATGAACTATTTTTAGACTTAAGGTTAGAGTTTTTAGGTCACAGGAATAATGAAGTTACCTGCGACAAGAACTGGTTGTAGACGACCCCCTCAGTGTACGTGAACCTGTTCCGTTCCGTCTCCCACAGCTTGATCTGGTCCACCACCGTGGGAGGAAGCGTTGATGTGGTTCTGATCCCGGCAGTCTCAGATTTTAACATCTGAAATATATAAATAAATAAATTTCGGAATTTCGGACATCTAACATAACGCCATCTAGTCCCAAGCTAAGCAGAGCTTGTGTTATGGGTACTAGACAACTGATATAAATACATATTATATCCTTTTTTCTTTTTTATAAATACATACATATTATACATAGAAAACATCCAAACTCCGAAAGAAATGTTTGCAGATCATACAAACATTTGGTCCGACCCGAGAATCGAATCCGAGACCTCAAGCACAGCGGTCGCATACGCTAACTGCGTCACTGAGACAGTCGAGAGTAGAGATATAAGTTATATACTCATTACAAGCCCTTTAATAACGATTTTTTATGGCATGTTAACTAACATAATGTAATCTATTTTATATAATTGTGATGTAAGTTTGTATGTTAGGCTTTTGTACACATATTTTTTAAGGTATTAGAAGTAACATAGGACACTTTCTATTAAATGCGAGCGAAGCCGCGGGTAAAAGCTAGTAGATACATAAATCTTTTGGATCTGCCTCTAGGTGAAACTGGCTAGTTGATGTCAAAGTAGAATCTACTAAGTAGAATCTATAAATGGTAGCCAAATCTTACAAACAGTATAGTTAGACAAAAAGTTTAACAAAAAAAAAACGATTTAAAACAAAAAGTTCAATCAGTCAGTCAATGTAGGATAACATCACAATACAATCGAATTGAGAATCTCCTCATTTATAGAAATCTGTTAATACATCATTTGATCTTACTTGATCATACTTTGATATGTCGTCGGTGGGAATTGAACCCATGACCTTTAGCCATAGAGTTATTATCTATAGAGCAGGCGTGCCAGGCCTCCAGCTGTCCCTCGGTTACAAAGAGGGAGAAAATCGCGGTATTTATCTGTCTCTCTCTACTCGCGTTTACGCAGTTTGCGCGGAAAAGCAGCATAGCAGAACCATGGTATTAAAAACAAGGTCTCGCATTCCGAGTGACACAGTGTGACGTCACTACATCAGTGTCACGTCAGTTCTTTGCTATGAAAGCGTCAGTTGAGAAAGACAGATGGAATACCGCGATCTACTGTCTCTTTCTAACCGTTGGACGTTTTCGCTTACTGGCGGCGGTATGTCTATCCCACTCTATCTATAATAAGTCTATGTCTTTAGCTACGCAGTCAGAACCAGTGACCTAGACCAAGAGGCCAGTGAACATGGGCGAAGCTGATGAGTACCTGAGGATGCGAGTGTTGTTCCAGGTAGTGTATGATCTGCTGCGCGGTGATCCCGCCGCGAAGAGCCTGGCGAACTGACTCGCGGGTCAGCACACCCACCACCATGTTGGGGAACCTGGGGATTGTAATAACAATATTAATTCATTGAGAAAGCTACTAAAGGGAGCTGTAGCGACTTCAACATAACATACTACAGCACCATCTACCGAAGATACGTTGTACTACGGAGTAACGAAGGAAATGAAGAAACTACCAATTCTGAATCACGCAATATAAGTTCTCGCGCTGATTATCATACATACAACAACCCAACATCAATCGTTGGGCAACGTCCCGCCAGGTATGATCACCTCGCCTGGTCGAAGGATCCTCCTTTTGTGTTGGAGGGACATGACACCTGTCCTCTTAGAAGTTCACACTAGACCTTATACAAGGTAATTAGAAATAATAATAATAAATATTTTTCGATCATCTAACACAAAGCCATATCTAGTCCCAAGCTAAGCAATGCTTGTGTTATGGGTACTAGACAACTGATACAAATACATACTAACTTTTTTTAGTACACAGGAAACACCTAACAAATATTTGTAGATCATACAAACATTTGGTCCGACCCGGGGAATCGAACCCGAGACCTCATGATCAGCAGTCGCACACTGTAACCGTGAGACCAACGAAGCAATTCACGTGGCAAAGCCAATCTTCGGCATGAATGAGTTGGCTCGATCGGAGTGATACCACGGCCTCACATAAAATCGATTTGCACTGGTCCATACTCCAAACCTTTCCCCCTAAGGCCAGCAACGCACTTGTGACGCCTGGTGTTGCGGGTGTTCATTGGCTCGTTTGCCCCTATTCCAATAAATAGAAGTGTAATGAGTACGGTGTAGGTGGTGACCTGTACATGAGCTCGGTGAAGAGGCCGAGCAAGGCGACCTGCAGGTTGGTCTGCGTGTAGGCGTACACGCGGTAGTTGGTCTCCACCACGATGTAGCCCTGCTGCTGGGGCGCAGCCCCGCCCTCCGACACCGACGCGATGTTCAGCGCCAGCCGCGTCGGGTAGAACCGACCTGCCTTGCGCTACCGACATCATATCATACTAATTTGAGTCGTCTATACTCGTATGTATATGTTACAGTTAAAACTAGTTTTTATATAGAGCGCGTTTTTTCTAGTTAGAAATAGTTTTTAATGTATGCGTAATACTAGAATTAAATATTGCTTATGGAATATCAGTTATAACTAGTTCTTACTAGACAAAACGGGTTAGGATAGGATAGGATAGGTTTTTTATATATATAGGTAAATAATAAGTAAAATTAAAAACAAATGATTTCTATGTTGAAAGCACCCAATAAGAAAGGAATTTTAGAAATTTCACCTTTGAAGGATTAAGTATTTAACAGTTTTTTGGCTGCTTGTTTAAGTTAGAAATAGGCAACAAAAAATTATCACGTCTAGTATGTTCTTATCTATACAAATAAATTAAATTGGAGTGTCTGTTTGTAATATTAAAATAACCACTTTTTACTAAATGCATATATAAGCATACACGGTACATATACCAAAACTGTACTTTAAAATTTTTTTGTCTGTCTGTCTGTTTGTTCCGGGTAATCTTTGGAACGGCAGGACGGATTTTGACGGGACTTTCACTGGCAGGTAGCTGATGATCCAGGGAGTAACTTACGCATTTTTTTTTTTACTAACTTTTTCCCGCGGCTTTACTCGCGGTACGACGATAACGGCGGGTAACACCGCGGGGTTCAGCTAGTCCTCTTAATAATCCTAGAAAGTTAAGGAGACTCACCTTCCTCTGGTAGACAAGGCCAAACTCTCTCAAGTGTTGCAGAAATACCAACATATTGTTGCTCATGCCTTCTGTGCTGTAGTCCTGGAAAACATTATGAAAATATACATAATATTCGATTTGTTTAGCACATAAACAGATTGAAACACAAGAAAGTTCAAAAAGGAAAACCTGACTGCATAAAATCTAATAACATTTAAATATCCTATGTTACCTGGGTCATTAATTATCACAAATTATAACAAAAAAACCCTCTGGACTGGACCAAATTAATGGTCTCTACCGTGGGAGAGCTACGCTTCGGCATGAATGGGCCGGCTCGACCGGAGTGATACCACGGCCTCACCGAAAACCGGTGTGAAATAGTGATTGCGCTGTGTTTCACCGAGTGAACCCAAACCCCCCTCCCCCTATCTCCCCTCCCTATCGCCCAAAGGCCGGCAACGCAATTGTGACGCCTCTGGTGTTTGCAGGTGTCCATGGGCAGCGTTAATCGCTTACCATCAGGCGATACGTCTGTTAGTTTGCCCGTCTATTCCATAACAATAAAAAAAAATGGGGTCACACGGGAAGCATCAGCTTTAAAATAAAAAATCTAAATCGGTTCACGTAGTCGAAAGTTCTGAAGTAACAAACATAAAAAATACCTCCGTTTTTTAAGTCGGTTAAAAATAATCTCTCATTTATTAAAATCGTTTCAGTGGTTTAGGCGTTACGATGGAACATACCTAACTGCCAAAACTAATTACCCTTCCTTTTCATTCTAGAATTAAAAACTCACTTGTACTTATTCCAATATTTTAATTCAACTCCAATCCTGACTGGTTTCGCCCTATGCCGTTATCAAAGATTACTCTCATAGAGATGCTTCTTCATTATTAGGTTAAATATTTATTAATTAATTATAACTAATCATTTTGTTTGTCATTTTCTCTCATTTCCTACTAGCTAAGCCCCGCGGTGTTACCCGCTGTACTACAACAAACCCGGGCAATTTTCAACCAATTCGGTTCAGCCGTTCTTGGGTTATAAATAGTAAAACTAATACCGCTTTCTTTCATATATATTTCAATACAGATTTAAAAAGACCAGAAAAGCTTGGTAAGACGTTGTCAATGACAACTGTACTAATATATATACTCTGTTACAGTCGTCAGCGCCTTTTACCCTAGAAAATAGATTACCCAAATATAATTGTCCAGTAATAATTTCACATCGATAAAGTAAAATTAAACAAGTAGCAAAATAAACGATACAAATAAACATTTAAAAAGAATAAGATTGTACATATCTATACTTATAGTAAAAATGTTGACAGTTGCACCGGTATCCGATAGATGGAGCCGTATTTCTATTTCAAGAATATTCAGAAATGTAGAAAAAATTTACAGAAACTCAAAATAAATAAATAAATAAATATTTCAGACATCTAACACAACGCGATCTAGTCCCAAGCTAAGCAGAGCTTGTGTTATGGGTACTAGACAACTGATATGAATACATATATATATTTTTTTTTTGTAAATACATACATATTATACATAGAAAACACCCAAACTCCGAAACAAATATTTGTAGATCGTACAAACATTTGGTTCGACCCGGGAATCGAACCCGAGACCTCATGATCAGCAGTCGCACACGCCAACCGCTAGACCAACGAGGCGCCAAATGTGGCGGTACGAAGTTCGCCGGGTCAGCTAGTCTACATATATAGTCATTACCTTGCCGAGTGTACTGAAGCTGAGCTGGTAGAGGAAGGCGAGACACTCCGCAGCACTGAGACTCCTCTTCTCCGCAGTGTGCAGGTAGTGCTGGAGGAACAGCCATACCTGGAAGCATCACACATATTATTCGTATTATTACCTTTTTCTGAGATCCTCATCAATCATCAACAACCCATAACGTCCCACTACTGGGCTCGGGTCTCCTCTCAGGAGAGGGTTAAGGTCATACGTCCTCACGCTGGCCGAGTGCGGGTTGAGGATTGGCAAGACAACGTTATGACTATGTAATCTTGCCATTGGGTGTTTTAAGTCGCCCAAAGGCCTCCAGCTAAGCTTCACGACTGTTATCCTATGATAACAGCTCATGCCATGATGCCACCAGCGGTCACCCATCCAGGTACTGACCGCGCCGTTGTTGCTTACCCTCGGTGATTGTTTCTAATCACCGAGTGCAATTTGGCTATGAGCGCCTCTCTCTCTGAGATCCTAATGCTATGCAAGTGTGGTAAACCTCAAACGATTTTTTGTGTTTAATTTAGATAAGAATTTTATTTACCTGTTTAGCAGTACTGAGCAGTAAGAACTGGAACCCAGCTCGTGTTATTACTGCAGACCCGTCTTCAGCATCCCTGGAATAGAAACGAAGATTATTTATGTACATATTGGTGCTAATTCTGTTGTTCGTAACTCTCTAAACTAAAGTGATCAAAATTTCTGACATCTCTCTAATTACGCTATGAATTCTAAAAATGAAGGAGTAACGTAGTTACTCAATACCAATTTAGACCATATCTTTTCATTTGCTATTCTTCTGTTGAAGATACAAAGCGTCTAAATTAACCGAAATTCGACATCTATACAAATAAATAAAATTGCAGTGTCTATTTGTAATATTGAAATAACTGCTTTTTAATACATGCATATGTATTTACACACGATACATGTACCGAAATAACATTTTTTTTTAATTTTTGTTTTTCTGTCTGTTTGTTCCGGGTAATCGGCTGGACCGATCTTGACGCGACTTTCACTGGCTACTTTTTTTAGACTAGCTTTGTCCCGCAGCGTTACCCGTACAAAAAGCGACTAATAATTAGTGACTAAGGTCCGCATTCTAAAATTCTTTAAATTTTGTGCAATTGTTTTTTATTTTATTAGCGATTACGTGATTTTAGCTTTTGTCAGTACAGCTAAGCTACATATATATTTTTCTTCTTCACATGTGTATATTATTATTTATTACAAATGACAATTAAGTAAATTATTTATTAGTCTTATTTGGTATACATATAGCTTTTAGCTATCAGATTAAAATTAAATACTGTAATAACAAACACTAACTTTATATCGATTTGACAATAGAATTTTGAAAATCACTTAAAGAGACAATTTTGTTTTGGTGATATCAACAACAGAATTAGCACCATTATCTGAAAACAAATTAAGCAGCCCGAGCTATGACACCAGACATCTATCAATACATATCGTAGATAAATTACACCTAGATGCAGAAAAAATGATTTTATTGCCAGTTGGTAGGAGAATTTATCCTTTGAATAATTCAGATAATGAAAACTTGACAAATACCCTATTCAAAACTGTTGGGTAGCATAGGTTTGGTAGTAATTGTTATAATAGTGAAAGTTATTAGACCTGGTCATAAGTCCAGCATGCAGCAATATCCGGACAGCATCAGCACTGATACCCTCGGTCTGAGCGCTCCCCACCATGTAGTGCAGGACGCACTCCCAGCGCTCTAAAGCGTACGCGTCCAGGAAGGCCACATCACGGGCCTTGCCGTCCGGCTCTAAGGAGGACGACATGCTCCAAGGCCGCCCTCTGTTCATAGGAAGTGGAATTAAAGATAAATATTAATAATTTATGGAGACATGTTATAGCTGTCTGATTTCAAACTAGGCAGAGAATGTACTACAGTTACCAGTCCTGATGAACCCAGTCCATTTGCTTAGATACGGTCAACTTGATCACACCGCCGTGCCGTCGCACGTATGGCTTTTTTTTAAAACCAAAACCGTAACAAAATCGAAGGGCCACAGTACACAAACAAGTATGATTTGTCAGTTTACACCGTTTTATGAATTCGCATTTCACAACAATAATCACAATGGCGACGGATCGACCGACACTATCTAAACGAATGGACTATACTTATATATTTAGGATATCTCAGACACTACACCATCTAGGTTCAAACTAAACAGAGGTTGTCCTGTCAAAGATAAATAGAAAGCAACGAAAAAGTAGAACAAATATTTGCAGATCATTCAAAAAATTTGTACGAACTGGGATTCGAAACCGAGATCTAAGCACTGTGCAGCCGAGGCTGTCAAGTAGTGTAATTAAAGATTAGACATCTGACTGACAATGCCATTACGTATTCAAACTAAGCAGATCTTTTATTAAGAAAGCTAGATTAACTGACAGAATCTGTAGTAGTATTATAAACACAAAAGTAACTCTTTTTTTTATGGAATAGGGGCCAAACTAGCAGATGCTTTGCCTGCTGGTGAGCGATTACCGCCGCCCGTGGAGACCCGCAACAGCAGAGGCGTCACAAGTGCGTTGCCGACCTTTGAGGGATGGGGAAAGGTATGGGAGAGGGGTTGGTGTCTCTGTCTGTCAATGAAATTTGACATGAAGATAAAAAAAAACTAGTATCTTCTCATATAGAAATCTTACCCGCCGAGCAGTGCAACCTTTAAGTTCTTCTTGAAAGACTGTGAAAGCATCCAGCCGGGCATACCACCAGGGATGGGCGCCTCTTGCCATACTGACAGCTCCGACAATGCCTCACAGGCCTTAGCTTGTTCTCTAAAAAGTAAAAATATCATTATTTATCTATACTAATACTATAAAGCTGAAGAGTTTGTTTGTTTGAACGCGATAATCTCGAGGTAGAGTGGGTCAGCTAGTTATACATAATTCTCATGTCACATGGAACTCCAGAATTGTATAACCGATTTTCAAGTTTTCTTTAAAATGTATGTTTTGTTTAAGTAGTAGAATTCTTGTATTAAAGGCAATCAAAGCAAACAAACAATTCATCGGTGAAATTCTAACAATGCATAGGCCTAAAATGATTTTGAAAAGGAAGTTAGAAACTGTATAAAATAATATTTAAAAAATACTTTGGACATCTAACACACAACGCCATCTAGTCCCAAACTAAGCAGAGCTTGTGTTATGGGTATTAGACAACTGATATAAGTACATAAATTCTTTTTTCGTAAATACATACATATCATACATAGAAAACACCTAAACTTCAAAACAAATATTTGCAGATCATACAAACATTTGATCCAACCCAGGAATCAAACCTGATACCTCAAGCATAGCAGTCGCATACACTACCACTGTGCCACCGAGGCTTAAGCCAATTTTATTTAGTTGGAAGCCAGTTACAAATGTGTTTGATAATGAATTTGATAAATCAAGCCTGTTAAGCTATTCAATATTTGTCTTGGATGGGAATAGGACCCATGAGCTTGAGCATGATTTATCAATCAGAACTGCTAACCACTAGTACATCAGGCCCGTTGAACAAAAGGTATTTTCATCAACATCATCAACAAACCATAGCGTCCCACTGCGGCTCTCGGGTTTCCTCTCAGGAGAGTGTTAAGACCATAGGTGTGCAGGTGCAGGTGCAGGGGACATAAGGAGTGCAGATTGGGGACGGGCAAGACAATGTTGTGGCTACCTTATCGTTGGATGTTTTTAAGCCGTCCAAAGGCCTCCAACTAAGCTTCACAACCGTTATATCATCCTATGATAACAACCCAGACAGACTACTTAACGTGATCTCCGAATCACAGAAATGCTCATGGTAACATGACACTAATAGCGGTCACCCATCCAGGTACTGACCGCGGCATTGTTGTTTACCCTCAGTGATTGTTTCTAATTACCGAGTGCAACTATGCTATGAGTGCCTTAAAGGTATTTTATCCTAAAATAAATATCATCATCAGCCTTTTATGGACCACTGCTGGACATAGGCCTCTCCAATTAAATAATAAATTTATAATTCTTGTTAATAATGATAATGGATGTTTCTCTTATATTTTGTTCATATGTAAGATATAAAACATAACACAATGCAAGCACATACTTGGCAAATGTTTGTGACACCCAAGACGTGACAACAGCCTGTGGCACCGGCTGCTCCACGAACAACAACCTGATAACGAAGTGACGCGCCAATTCGGGCAACTCTCTGAAGAAAACATAAATATTATGACTTACAAACATAGATAATGAACTTAACCTCAAAATTTATTTACCAACAACAATAATATTCAATACAAAAGTTCTAGTACCGATATACTGCTAAACATATTGTAGGATAGTTGTACAGAGTCTCCAAGAACTGTGCCGATCGACTCTTCAGATATTCATGCAGATCTTTGCATTGCAAAGTGGGCGAAGGGTTTAGGTTCAATGAAGATTTGGATTTGGAGGACTCTGACATTGTCTTCTTTTATAAAGCTTACTTCTTGCACTTATTAACATTCAAAATGTGGATAATGCCTTTATAAATACCAAACAATCTCGACTGCACAGATTTTAATGTTTAAACTAAAAACTCGACTGATGCTCGACTGATTGATGGCAAGGGGACATTTGACAGACTTATCAGTGGATGACACTGACAAATAATTGACAGCGGGTCAGAAACAATTTTGTAAAAAAAATTTAAATCAAAGCCTTTTTGTCAAATTTGAAATGGACAAGTAAAAACTATGAATAAGAATCAAATGTTCCAAAATTTTGAAACAATAAAGAGTATTTTACCAAAACCCGACTAATGAAAAAGTCTGTAGTACTGTACTGATAATCCTTCGATATTTCCAAACAGTTTTCTGTAGACAAAATATAATTTATAATGAGTTAGTTGTTATTGTGTATCCCTGACTAGTATCCCCCGGTACTAGTTGTTCATTAAAGTCAGTTTATTAAACTATCCATAAAATTGCAGTGTCTTTTACATCCAATTCATAAAGTACATTTAGATTTTTCGAAATGTCAGTAGTAATGTTCCAAAATACGCATTTTATTTCCAATTTAATTTAACATTTTCCTGTTTTGGTTTAAAGTTTACGTAATTTGGAATGCATTTTTGACACAGGACATTTCATTCTTGCCTAACCTGTAACTGCTTTCAGGTATGAAAAATCCCAAACATGTTCAACAGTTTAATTTTTAAATACAAAGGTACTAATATAATGGAATATTACGTCTTAGTTATAACTGAAAGGAAGTCGTTACTTGTAAACATGAGTAACTAAATGAAATAATTTTCTTTAATTATTTTCTTTTATGATAATTTACAATAATCATTCATTTTACCAGTCAATCGTTCTTGTCTAATAATTTTTGAAATCTCATTGAGTAGAACACATTAAATAGAACCTAATAAGAAAAATTAAACATCCTAATTCTGCAGACAAATCTTATTAGAATATTAAATTTATTGAACAGTCCACTGTCGAACAAAAGCCTCCAAACATAAAACGTTATGTATATCTCTAAATACGTTCCAAACAAATATTCGCTATGTCATAAGTTTAGATGCTACCTCTATTTCCATTTTAAGATATTTAGAATCATCTGAATTGTTCTCATTCTTATAAGACGACTGTTTTTACAACTTACTATTACTATTACTTATTATATACTAACTAATTATTTTAGTTGTGTATATAATTCATGTAACTAACAAAGCAACAACTATAATGTCTTTGATTGAACACACCGTGACTTACAGTTAACGCATTACTTGTGTACTTTTCACTTCTTTTCTTTTGAAGGGTGATCCTCAGTGGCTTAATGTAGAAATGTAAGAGTTTCGATGACAGCCTTTAACGGGTCATTGTTGGACATAGGATTCTCCGTAGATAAGAGGTTCTAGCCTACAATACACCGCTGGTTAGGCGGGATGTCTTCCTGGCGGGGCGGGGGGTCTTGATGTCCTGCGTAGTTTACTCCCTAAGTCGCTTCTTATGAAATAATTAGGGGTGGTGATACTACATATTTTTAATCCGTTACTACAGAGAGAAGTAAAACGCGTCTTATGATAGTAACTGCGTCAGTGTTAAATCAGTTGTTTTGGCTCTACTCCAAATCAGATACTAATAAATCTGAAAGGATTTATACTTTGAAAGTCACTTGCTATTTACTTAGACTAAACTTAAGTGAAAGTACACTAGTATGTACCTACGCGTTATAGTAAAAAAAGAAAAATCTTAAAAACCGCAACTTAACTTTTTATAAAGTTTTATCAAAATGTATATGGCTAATGTTATCGGGGTCATTATTACCAATCTATTAATACCTCAGTCATAAAAATCCGTTTAGTAGTTTAGACGCCACGGTGGAACATACAAACAGTATATAGACTGCCAACACTGTTACCTTTCCTTTTGAGTTTACCGTAGTCGGGATAAGTTAAGAGTAATTTAATAAAAAAGAAATTGGCTTTTATAAGCAAATAGAAGTGAAAACATAGAACTTAGAATGTTATTTTTCTCTACCAAAAAGTGCTCAAGTTTTGTGACGTCACCATTTCGGTGATGCGGTGACGCGAACTCATAAGATTTTCTCCTACCAAAAAGTGTTCAAGGCGGCTAAAGAAATTTTCACTTTAAAAATTTAAATAGGTACACAGAACATATTGCTAGGAATCAACTTTCAACAAAAAAATATCAGTTCATCTTATCTTGGGAAGGTTCCTCACGTAAAATACATCGTTAGAAATAAACTATTTTCAGACTTAGACTTATCAAATTTCGGTCAGACCCCACAGTACCTACATAGCGTTAGCTCATTAAGGAATAATTTTGCACTATAATACTAGCAAGTAAAAAATGCAAAAAGGAATTATGGAATTTTATACGAAATATAAGGTGGACGACCTAGTTAAGGTCGCAGGGACTCGATGGATGCAGGCCGCTACCGAGCGGTCGCAATGGAAATCAATGGGGGAGGCCTACGTTTAGCAGTGGACTTCTTACGTTTGAGATGATGATAGGAAATATTATAAAAATTCTATGAATTTAGCTTAATTTAATTTTTAAAACTGCACTGCCACCTGCCACAGCATATTGCTCTAAAGTAGGTAGGTATATACAGTAAAGTATCTATTGGCAAACTGTTCTTTTTAATTTAGAAACTTAACAGTTTACAATGGGCAGTCGTTAATTTTTACATTCGATAAAACAAAAAAAATACTATGCCGTTTATGCCGACATAAATGAAGATAAGACTGTACGAAATTTATTTTAAATTAGCTGAACCCCGCGGTGTTACCCGCGGTTATTTTCGTACTACGGGTAACACCGCGGGACAAAGCAAGTCTAAAAAAAAGTAGCCTAAGTTACTCCTTTGGTCATCAGCTATCTGCCCGGGAAAGTCCCGTCAAGATCGATCCAGCCGTTCCAGAGATAACCCACAGTCACCACAGTAAAAAAAAGTCAAACAGACAGACAGACCGATAGTAAGACAAAATTAAGAAAAAAGTTATTTCCGTACATGTATCGTGTGTATATGTATACACACGATACATGTATATGCATATGCATATGCATTTATTAAAAAGACAGACACTCTAATTTTATTTATTTATATGGATTAAAGAGGCTCAAGGTTCTTAATCATACATCTTGTACCTATTTCATAGTAGTTGCATAATGAATTATACGCGGTACCTATCTAAATAAGTAAATATTCTATTCTGTCTATTATCCAATATCTAAGCAACATGTGAAGTAATAACTTAGAGTACAGAACAAGTGAAGAGTCGAGAGCGCCTTCTATAGTTCTATTTATACAGGTAGACGTGTAACTAAGTAAGTTACTTGTAAACACAACAACATGCCGACCATACCTACATATAGACAAACTTGTGAAAAGTTTTGTAAGAATTCAATTCAATCTTGACAAATACACATACTTACTAAAATTATGTTCATATCCAAGGATCCACAAATAATGGTTCCATGACGTTTGGAATCGCTGAGAAAAAGAAATACCTTGTTCATAATCCCATACAAAGAAAAAAAAAGGTTTACTCACTCACACAGCTACACGGGTGACGCATACGAGTATAATTTCCCCGTGCACACACACACGCGCGCTGACGCACACACGCGCTCTCGTAGACCGAGTTCCCCGCATTTCATTCTCGTCGGCAGATGGCGGATGCAGTGGACGCCCTCCGTCAGTCGCGCATAGACAACTCACCGAGCGTAGTGTGCTTGCGATTCTCTTAGCACCATTTTGTGTATATCTTTTCGAACGGGACATTGTGTGTATGTGCTCCGTGAATAATTGTAAATCATAACTATAAGAGTTTTGAATAGTGTTTAGTGTTTCACTTTCGACATGCCCATCGAGGGATCGATGCGATATCTCGGGCGCCCGTAGAAACCGCGCCTCCGTCATGAGCGAGTGATCGTCGACGTAAAAAAAGTTAACACAGGAAACATGTCTGGGCGGACCGCCGACGCGGATGCGAGCGAAGGGTTCCAGTTCGAAATTCGAATGCGGTCATGTCATCGCCTCTCGGATTTCTCATAAGTCACCGTCCAATGTCAAAATCGTGCACGTACCGCGAGCGCCGACCCTCCGGATCGTGCGGAAAATGCAATCGTTGGTAGTTTGGTGGGCGGTGGTGGCAGCCGCCTGGGCGCTGGCGGGCGCATGCTCTAGCTCCATCTCCAAGCGGCCGGCCCGGCCGGCGCGCCCGCAGCGCCCGCATCCCCAGCCACAGCCGCAGTCGCGGATCAACGTCACCTTCCCTACGTTCAAGTGCGAGCCCGCCTACTCGGAGTACTACTGCCTCAACGGAGGCACGTGCTTCACCGTGGTGATCTCGGACAGCCCGATCTACAACTGCGAGTGTCGGAGCGGGTTCGTGGGCCAGCGCTGTGAGTTCAAGGACCTGGACGACTCGTACGTGTTTTCGAGTCGGCACCTCATGATGGAGACGGCGTCGATCGCCGGTGGGGCGACGGTAGCCGTGTTCCTCGCCATTCTAGTCTGCTTCGGCGCGTGGGTGCGCCTGCACCGGCGCGGCAAGACGCCGCCCTTCTCGGAGGAGCGCGGCCAGGTGCAGCTGGTGGCCGTGGCGGCGCCCAGCGGCCGCGTGGCGCTGTGCAAGGCGCCCGCGCCCGCCCAGCCGCAGCCCCAGCGCCAGCCCGCGCCCAAGCACTAGCTCTCTGGACATTCGCCGGACGATGCGTCCTTGTTTATATTGTATGTCGTGTACATATTATAGATAGATTATGTGTTAAGTTATGTGGAGAGAACGGAAGAAATAAGGAGAAATTTATGTGATAATTATTTTACGAAGTTTATAATTTATTCGGAAGTAATTTTTTTGTACATACCTCTCGGAACTGTTCCGTGGTGGATTCCACTTCGCGACGTTGAAAATTTCCAGTCTCCTAGCCCAGTGTTCGTTTTGTGGATTGTAACCTGTATTATTCTGTTCACATTGAGTGTGTATCGGATGTGCGAGATCGAACAACGACCATGTACCTAAATGCTACTCGCTTCAAGTAGAGCTGTTATATGTTATATTGTTGTTTGCACTGTATCAGATGATACAAAAGGCTGAGCTGCTGTCCCACACTGGAGACATCAGTTCCTCGTCTGACTCTTTTGGTAAACAAAACAGTACAAACAGGAATTGGTGTGTTGAGTGCGGGGAGATGGTGTGTGCCCAGCTCAAGCTGTGGCATGCACTGTATGTTATTGTTTGTTGAGGTAGCGGAGAGTCTCCTGGAGCTACAAACGCTATACTTAGATAATTGTGAATCAATGTTAATTGTATTTATTAATATTCCATTCTATACATATAGAATTTGTGATGAATTTATTGTACGCTTGTGCGAGGCAGCGAGTAGCGCAGTTTGGTTCCTATTGCTGTTCTGGGCCGAGTGCCCGCACATTCCATCTCGCGGATAGAGTATTTTACTGGTGTCAGTATTATTTTGTAATACAAGTCTTAAGCCGGCAGCTTTATTTTTTAATTTATACCTGTTATCCCGCTGGGATAGTGCTGTATTATATTTGTTTAAAGGCTGAGTATGTGCCGTCGATGAGGAAGGCTTTTTTTGTAAATATAGCCCGTGTAGGTATTTATTAGATATTTATGATCGTTTATTTATTGACTGCTTTATTTAGTTAATCTCGATGATCAGTGCATCCAAGGCGCCTAACTGAGCGGTTAACGGTTGTATTTTCATTTCACCCTGCTAAGCAAGGCCTCGCGTAATGTATATTCAATTGTAATCTCATTATGAATCTCCATTAGTATTGTTTTGTAAAAATTGAAACTACATTGGATGGTGTGGAAAACTTTGTGCCTCAACAGTATATGTACCTTAATCTTGTAAAACGTGTTTCTACAACTTGCTGCATATTATATTTGATTGTATAATTCATAATCATTATTATGCCTCACTCATAAACATTTTAATGTACTCTGAAATAATTGTTATAAATAATGTTTCTGCGTTATAGATCATTTTTGTATTAAAATTATTACATTGTCAATTTGTATTGCAGCAATGTTTGTATGTAAGTCTGTGTAAAGCTCTCTATATGTAACATGTTGTATATTCTTGTAATTACTATACCATTAATAGAGATCACTGCTACAAAAACTGCATGTAAACTTAGTAAAATAATCATAGGCTCTTAAAAATGTTGAATGAGTGTCTTAAACCTAAAAAAAATTAAATTTGGATTGAAAATGTATCATAAAATGTTAATATAGTAACATGCTAATAAAATACAAGTAGATCTCTATTGATGTGTACACTGTGAGGCACACAAAAAAATAGCAAAGATATATAGGCTGTGAGAGGGCAATGAAGAGTGGTGGGGGACAGACGGGTGTTTTACCCTAGACATAGAACCATTAACAAATGGTAATTTCATGTTTGACGAATATTTTTTGCCGAGTGTCCGCCACCACTATTTACAATAAAATCTAAAAATGTAACCGCTAATGCGGGGATTGTGGAGTGAAATGTCGAGTCCCATGTACATTGATTCATATGAGATACTTTATATGAACATTCCAAAGTATATGTAAAATATTACCTACATCACTAATAATTTCGAAGTATCTGTTAAGACGCTACTTGTTAATTATACAATTTTCTATTGATCATTTGTTAAAGAAAATTATATGAAACTAAATCCTTTTTATATCTTTCATTTTGTGACCATTGTGACGTGAGTGTGAGGCTTTGTTTTAACCAAGAAGTAAGGAGATTTAGTCTTTAAGTAGAGTAACATGCGGTGCCTTTGCTAATTATTATAATCTTGAACTAGTTTCCATCGACGTGAAATAACTTCGCATTCGGTGTCGGCATTCTCGTGTCCGAGTACAGCTTAGTGAGTATGTACTCGCTATTAGATAAGTATTCATTAGTTGTGCAACTATCGAAATGATCTAGTGAGGCAAGATAAGTACGTCACACGGCGCCCACGCGAATGATCACTTTACGTACACTTGTGCAATAAATACACCTGTCCACGTACGAATCAGTTCGAAAATAATAGATATCTACTGTGACAAATTGAATAATTGCTGTCGATTTTCGTTATGTGTATTGTTGCACGATAAAGAAAGTCTATCACGGGACAGCCCGAAACGTTTCCGCTGTTTCATCACGTCTCGAAATTCGTAAAGAAACCGTACGTGATCCGATCTGTACGCCATAAAAGACCTTTAGAAGTATAAAGGCGCAGTGCGACGGCACTCCATTGAGCGTGTCTGGGAGCATAATTTTTATGAATACCCGAGCGGACCGGTCCGCCACCGACGTCGCATGCATAGAGTTCATTGAATGAGTGCCCGTGCGTTTGTTGACATTCCCCGAAAACCTGCCCCGCCCGGAATAGCTGTGTATCACAGGCTCCCGATGGATGGACAACGACCCAAAATAGACGCCGCGCCGAACTAGATTAAATGCCGTTTTTGGTTTTCAAAGCGTACAGAGCTTACGTTTTTTTGTGCAGGAAGTAGACGGATTACGAATGCCTAGCTACCAAAGTGTGTCATAATTTTACACCACTTTGGAGGTTTCGTCACAATTTACAATGTTATGAATGAATACACATTAATTTCTTTAAAGATGGTGTTCGGAAACGAAACCATCAAAATAAAAGATTCTAAGAAATGTTCATGTCATTTATTTAATTAACTTAAATCTAATTTAAATGAAGGATAAAGTGTATACCTGTTTTCAGAAAGAATACAACAATATCATAGTTAAGTAAAACTACTAATTACGCTTATATACGAGTAATATCAACTAACTGGGTTTCTAAGGCGACGTCTTAGAAAGCTCTGTGATGCTTAATATGAGAGATTTCGGGCGCAACATTTAATTTTGTGAGAATTTAGTATTCTATATACTCATTACTTGAGTATATTTTCCCTAAATTAAAGCCTTAATGGCAATGATAAATTTCGGAAATAGTTTTTGCCCTGATTTTTGGTTTGTAAGTGTTAGGCAATGAGCATATTAAACGTGCCCAGTTACTCGTGCCGGTAATCAGAAGAGGTCGTAACTTAATAAGTTGAACTCGCAGCAGCTACTAGTTTGTCGGTAACGTCGAAATGAAACGAAAGTAGATACAAAACAACAATTAGACAAAGCTAGACAGCGGACGTCAGCAAAACACTGTGAATGAAAACATCAAGCCAAGGCAAAGCGAGACAATCGCGTCGAGCACATCTACTAGCCTCTGTGCGCTTTACCCAGTGGCAGTTGAGCCGCGGCTGCTGTGTGTGGTCGTGCAGCAAGGGTTCTGGTCGCTGGTCATGCTTATAGACGGTGCGTCGCTCGGCCCACGCCCGGTTCGTTTATGGCCGTCGGCCGGTGGCCATTGCGTCCAATTATCGTGCCTACGTGTTACGGCCCACTTGTCATTACCTTGCCTCGCGAAAATCTTCCTGCGACATGTATGGAGCCGCGTGTGCCGGTTCACTGAGAGCCTCCTTTCCATGAAGCAACACGGTTTCGATAGAAGACCGCTTTAGCATATCAGATCATTACTGTAAGCTTCAGAAATCGAAAATTGTCATATTACCTAGGTATATTTGAATATAACTTTCGAAGTCCAAGAATTGTCATACTTATTAGGATTTCTACTCCACTCCAAGAAGTCGATGCGTGAAGGTATGGGCACCACCGTCCGGCATAACCAGCTGAACTATGAATTGCCTTACAATCAATCATTTTCATTCCATCATATGTCATCATATTGGTACTCATCATACAAAGTTGCTTTAGTTCGCATATTTTTTTCATAAATAACGTACCTGTACCGTGTGTAGTTTATAGTTTCAGCTTTCTGTAGTACAGTAGTACACGTACCAGAATATATTAAACACTAGCTGACCCGGTGAAGTTCGTACCGCCATATTTACATATCTGTCTCAGCTTCCCACAGGCAGTGTACAGTCGCGGACAAAAAAAAATACTTTTATATTTTCTTGTACACAAACCTTGTCCTAATAATAACGATCACATAATTTTTTTATTTAGAAGTTATGCACGTACCTACATACCTACATTTCTTCAATTCATTCTTATATATTACTAGCTGAACCCCGCGGTGTCACCCGCGGTTATTGTTGTACCGCGGGTAACGCCGCGGGACAAAGTTAGTCTAAAAAAAGTAGCCTAAGTTACTCCCCGGATCATCAGCTACCTGCCAGTGAAAGTCCCGTCAAAATCCGTCCAGCCGTTCCAGAGATTACCCGGAACAGACAGACAGACAAAAAATTTTTTAACTACATTTTCGGTATATGTACCCTGTATACATACATACGCATTTAGTAAAAAGTGGTCATTTTAATATTACAAACAGACACTCCAATTTTATTTATTTGTATAGACTAGCAGACCCACGCAACCTCGTTTGCGTCTTCTATTGCCCGTCGCGTGATAATTTTCCCCCGTTTTCGATACATTTTTCATTGGTGCTCCTCTCCTATTGGTCTTAGCGTGATGATATATAGCCTATAGCCTTCCTCGATAAATGGGTTAGCTAACACTGAAAGAATTTTTCAAGTCGGACCAGTAGTTCCTGAGATTAGCGTGTTCAAACAAACAAACAAACTCTTCAGCTTTATATATTAGTATAGACTAGCTGAACCCCGCGGTGTTACCCGCGGTTATTGTTGTACCGCGAGTAACGCCGCGGGACAAAGTTAGTCAAAGTTAGTTAAAAAAAGTAACCTAAGTTACTCCCTGGGTCATCAGCTACCTGCCAGTGAAATTCCCGTCAAAATCCTTCCAGCCGTTCCAGAGATTACCCGGAACAAACAGACAAAATTTTTTTTAACCACATGTTTGTTATATGTACCGTGTATACATACATATGCATTTAGTAAAAAGTGATTAGTTTAATATTACAAACAGACACTCCAATTTTATTTATTTGCATGTATAGACTAGCCGACCCACGCAATCTCGTTTGCGTCTCTTATTGCCCGTAGCGTGATAATTTTCCCCCGCTTTTGAAACATTCTTTATTGGTGCTCCGCTCCTGTAGGTCTTAGTGTGATGAAATATAGCCTTCCTCGATAAATGTACTATCCAACACAAAGAATTTTTCAAATCGGACCAGCGGTTCCTGAGATTAGCGCATTCAAACGAACAAACAAATAAACTCTTCAGCTTTATATATTAGTATAGATATAGATAGATTTGAAATCCTACTAATCCTACTAATATTATAAATGCGAAAGTTTGTAAGGATGGATGGATGTTTGGATGTTTGTTACTCTTTCACGCAAAAACTACTGAACGGATTTGGATGAAACTTTACAGTAATATAGCTTATACATCAGAATAACACATAGGCTACTATTTGCCGCGATAACCGACATATACGCGGGCGGAGCCGCGGGCAACAACTAGTATTCTATATATCAAAAATGTTCATGTGCGTAAGTAGATTGAAAAATACAGCATCTCCAGCCAGTTCATACCCAGGAAAGCCAAAGATCTGTGATTATCTGATCGCTAACTATGTTTGAAGTTCTATAATTAATCTTCTTTATGGAGCCTTTTATCAAAAGCTGTGATGGTCTTGGTAATTTCCTAGCAGAAAAATCCAGTCTATAGCAAAATATGTAGGTACTTATAGAAAACCATGTCAAAACGACCCTCAACACTTTTTACTGGACATTCACTCTAGGAATTGTAAAGACAAATATCAAACAGAAATAAAGTTAATATCTTTATCTTACTTAAATTTCTTGATCGGAATAGCGATTTCTATAAAACGAACCCATGCAGTACGCTACAACATAAGTTTGATATAAAAAACTTATCCGTTCAGGGGTAGGTACAAATTGTACAAATATATTCTACGCGGCTCCGCCCGCGTATATGTCGGTTATCGCGGCAAATAGTAACAAATGTGTTATTCTGATGTATAGGCTATATTACTGTAAAGTTTCATCCAAATCCGTTCAGTACTTATTGCGTGAAAGAGTAACATACATCCATCCATACTTACAAACTTTCGCGTTTATAATATTAATAGGATTCATAAAGTAGTATTTATTAAAGTTTAAAATTGTACGTAATTATTTGTGATTTAATAAACAAGTGGATATAAAACGAATAAATTCAGATCGTTAGTTTTACAAAAAGGTGAACACCTGCATATAAATCTATACAAATAAATAAAATTGTAATGTCTGTTTGTAATATTAAAATTATCGCTATTTACTAAATGCATGTATGTGTATGTATACACGGCATATACAGCAAAAATGTAGTTCAAAAAATTTTTGTCTGACTGTCTGTCTGGTTGTCTGTCTGTTTGTTCCGGGTAATCTCTGGAACGGCTGGACCGATTATGGTGGGACTTTCACAGGCAGGTAGCTGATGATCCAGGGAGTAACTTAGGCTATTTTTTTTCGAGTAACTTTGTCCCGCTGCGTTACTCGCGGTACGACGATAACCGCGGGTAACACCGCGGGGTCCATCGCCATACATCTAAATCGACCATAAATCTAAATCAATGTATTTCAAACAGTTTCATAGTATTTGTAAATAGTGTGGCAAATAAAAGAATCTTCTTTTTTTTAATTTTTTCATATCTATAGATCTCAATGGCGAATTGTGTATTTTGTTATGGCTTTTGTAAGTAATTAACACCTTTTTCGGCCATGGTCCGTCATCATACGTAGGTAGAGTAGATATTAGCTGAGGATATGATTCGATGTGCTTTTAGTATAAGTTTTTAGTTAGTAACAATGATTTACAAAATGTAGCTCCATTATTTGAAGGATCAATGGGCACTTATAATTGTATGTCTCATTGTCTCATCTTTATCCACTCGAGACAATGCTTACATTGTCCAATTTATCCGTATGAGGAAATTCCCTTTCCTTTAAAATATACTGTGTTTTAAATATACGCTGTACCCCGCGGTGTTACCCGCGGTCATCGTCGTAGAGTAACGCCGCGGGACAAAGTTAGTCTAAAAAAAGTAGCCTAAGTTACTCCCTGGATCATCAGCTACCTGCCAGTGAAAGTCCCGTCAAAATCGGTAGAGTCGTTCCAGAGATTTCCCGGAACAAACAGACAGACAGACAGAGAGACATATTTTTTTAAATACGTTTTTGGTATATGTACCGTGTATACATATATATGCATTTGGTAAAAAACGGTTATTTTAATATTACAAACAGACACTCCAATTTTATTTATTTTTTGTATAATAAATGTCTTTCATTCTTATCCACCTGTCCTTTCAATGCAATAATTTCTAAATGTTCCCTGTTCCAATGTAGTGGTTTGAAGGCTTCCTCCTATTGCGTAAGTGGGATTAAGATTATTATGTATATTAAGCTAAATATCGCGGCAGCAGTTTAATTCCAATTACTTAGGTGGCTGGCAGTCCTCAACTGTGCGGGTTTCTAGGAACTTTCTGCCTCGCACAACAAACCTGTCGAATGAACTGTCGCCTGCGGTGTTCCCGGACCAATACGACCTTCAAACCTACAAGAAAAGAGCGTTCTCCTTCTTAAAAGGCCAGCAATGGGCTTGTGACACCTCTGGTGTTGCGAGTGTCCAAGGGCGGCGGTAATCGCTTACCATCAGGTGATACGTTTGCTCGTTTGCCACCTATACCATAAAAAAACCTACCTAGATAAATTTGAAACAAAATAATTTTCCGACTCCACTTATTGCCTTTGTGGTTTAGCGGTCATCACGCCGTTTCCTACTTCGCCAAGTGTCGCGGGTTGAAATCCCACATAGGACAACATTTTGTGTGATCCACAAATTATGGACATTCAATATCATTCTTTATTTCTAATAATCTTAAAATAATGTGCCAGCATACAAAATTAAAATAAAATCCTTGTATTTCACAGGATGTCTAGAAATTCGATATTTGCTTAAAATAAAATTTTATTGTTATAATGACAGTATTAGTTTTTTTTTCTTAATTGTTTCGACACGTTTGGTGTGCCACAGATAATATCACCTGTGCTGTCAGCACGTTCAGAAGCCCGGCTTCCACTCGAGCGCTCTTCCTGCACCAGATGGTGGCACGTGCGCTTGCGCATAAAAACGCTCGCGTGTCATAGACTAACTTAGTACGTTAATTACTGATGATTAGAGACATTAGGCATAATAAAGTTATATATGTATAAAGAAGGTTTTAACCACAATGGCAATTATTTCCAGATGTTTGAATAAAACATTGGCAAATATAAAAAATTAAATCATGATGGATGTGGTGATTTTATAAAAAAATATTAAAATCACCATCATCATCAGCTTATCATATTCAGCTTCGATCCTAGGCTTCTACCAACCAGCTCCTAAACAGTAATAATTAATGATATAAAGTACGTACATAATGTACCTAATTATTGTTAAAAGTCAAAGAAGTTCTACTTCTATCAACATCGTAACTTCTGATCTGATATAGACAATCTCATAAATCTGTCCTATCTTCGTGCAACAGCCTGTGTACTCCGCGAATCCAGTTCATAAAACCAGTTGTGCTCGGGGGGTGGGCTGAAAAAACATTTGAACGCACGTGTCACTTGCCTCTTATCACGTCATTGTCTCGAGTGCCATACAGCGACATCTTGATTGGCCGTATAACGAGCGATCTGTGCCTAAACAATGTGACAATAAAAAAGTTTATTATAACCTCAATTTTCTTTCATATAAAGTCCAAAAATGTCTGCCGCTATTATAAAAGGAGAAAATATTCGATAATTTTATGGTCACTCTTTTGTGTTCATAGTGTGAATTATCGATGTTTAAGTACATACTTTGCAAGTAATCGATAGCTTCCAGGGCGGGCTTAGGCAGGTCGTTGGTTAGTTTAATTATAACATTAGTTTAATTTCACTCTACGATAATGTATTTAAAACTTTCGTTTGAAGTGGGGGGGGGGGGATTATGTGATTTTCTATGATCTTACGAGAATGGAATCTACAACATTCGATGCGATGATAGTAATCACATTAACCACTGCACTACCCGTAATATTACTGTAAACAATTAAAAAGTAATAAAATTATAAAGTACCTACACAAAATGATTAAGACGTTTATAAATATTAATGCAAAACATACGCTAATAAATTACATCAAATTAACAATCGTTTAACACAAAATAATATTATAAATGAAATAAACTCCACTTGCGTATGTTATGTTCTTTCGAGTTAATTATAAAAACATTAGTTTACATTAAATTTGCCAAATTGCATATCATAAATATTTATAAAGTTAAGTTAAGTTTTTAAGTTAGTTTTTATTTAACTAAGTGCAAAACTGTATGTATAAATAAAATTATTTGTATTTTTCATATTTTATTTTCTAGCTTGAATAAAAATATGCCAACAGATCGACTTAACTGTTAATTATGATTTCTGCAGTAAAACTAACTGCGAATAGTAACTGTAAGTTTATTTCTGTTCGAAATTTAACCGCAGCTTTTTTACGTAGCAGATAGTAATAATATGTTATAATTTTATTTGCACAAAATTCACAAAATACACCTACTTTACAGATACCTTTTAAAATTATTAGAAAAAAACTAAAAAAAAAAATAGTATGATGATGACATCATCATCAATTGTGGCCTTTAACAGTCAACTGCTAGACTTAGGTAGACATAGGCCTCACCTTCCTCCACCACCCTGGCCAGATGGTTTGCTATAGGATTTGTTTCAAATTTCCCTTCTTTTCCAGTAATTTTTTTTTAGGAATAGGCTGGCTAACGAACATATGTATCGCCTGATGGTAAACCATTACCGCCGCCGCCTGTGGACCCCCGCAACACCAGAGGCGTCACAAGTGCGTGAAACACAGTGCTGGCGCTGTTTCATACCGGTTTTCTGTGAGGCCGTGGTATCACTCCGGTCGAGCCGGTCCACGCATGCCGAAGCGCGGCTCTCCCTTCGGCAAGTTGGACGGACGCACGGAGTAATTCATTTTCTTTTTTCATTTTCAGTATCTTACATCCTTTTTCAAGATTCAAAGTAACTTCATGTCAAATTTCCTTGAAATCAGTTCAGCGAATTAGCCGTAAAAACGTCACAGACAGTTGGTTTCAAATTTATAATATTAATAGGGATTATATGGTTCCTTCCAGGATCGCGTGACGAGTATCAGCGAGGTATATGATCACGATGTTAGTATGTCGTCTATGGTAATTTATTGCAATCTTCTACCATTCATTTTCACATCTTTTGATCTATCAATTCTAAACAGGATCTTAGAGTTAGTAGCATAAATAACGAACTTATCCTGATTAATTTATCAATACCAGTGCTGGAATTTTTTGACTTGTAAATTGTGTATGTATGATTTAATGTGTATGTATGTATGCATTTTATGCATATCTATGTCTATACAAATAAATAAAATTGGAATGTCTGTTTGTAATATTAAAATAACAGCTTTTTAATCAATGCGTATGTATATATACACGATACATATACCAAAAATGTGGTTAAAAAAATTTTTGTCTGTCTGTCTGTCTGTCTGTTTGTTCCGGGTAACCTTTGGAACGGCTAGACGGATTTTGACGGGATTTTCACTGGCAGGTAGCTGATGATCCCGGGAGTAACTTAGGCTACTTTTTAGACTAACTTTGTCCCGCGGCGTTACTCGCGGTACAACAATAACGGCGGGTAACACCGCGGGGTTCAGCTAGTCTATACAAATAAATAAAATTGGAGTGTCTTGAGATATACATATCATCACGCTAAGATCAATAGTAGCGGAGTACCAATGAAAACTTACAAAAAGGGGGGAATATTATTACGCTACGGGCTATAGGAGACGTAAACGAGGTTGCGTGGATCAGCTAGTTAGTGATATGCTGTCTTCCTGCTGGTACGCCGAAGTATTAAACCAGTTTTAACCATTTTCTTTTCAGCTTATCATACCGGTCGATCTAATTTCTTTAAAGCACAAAGTATGTACAGTATTATTTAGTTGTCACTCACAAAACGCACTTGTTACTTCTAAGTTGCCGGTGGCTGCGGTAGTCGCTTGCTATCAGGTGAAATGTCTTCTCCTTTCTAGCCTTTATTGTTCCCAAGATTATTTACGGTCAGCTACTATTTCAACCGGTATTACTAGAATATCAGTCTTTCCACGGAGCGACTGGCATCGGACCTTCGCATTTGAAGCTTGAACTAGTTGTCGCTATGTTCTCTCCGCCCGGAATTCAGCCACCCGTCGATAAACTTCGGCGAGCACTTCCGCCTCCAAATCGACACCGTGAGGTACTGATTTTTCAATTACGATTGATAGATATTCATAAGTACCGGGACCGGGCTTAAGATGTCCTCTGAGGATGGCGTAAAACACAGCCAAAGTGCTATTATTAAGAATTTCTAGTAAGGAAAACCCAACACTTTGAACGACTTGTGAATGGAACTCGAGACTTCTTGATTGGCAATCACATACGATGACTATGTACCAACGACGAGGCAAATAGAATTCATAATTCAAGAAATCCCAAAAATGAAACGGCATGCATAACTTTATTGCAAAACTTATCGCATACAAATAACTTAGCAGATATAAACCGCCGAATTCTCAAGACCCAGGTCTTTTTTTGCTCTGGATTAAATACAGTTTCTCTGTCAGACAAAATTCAAAGAAATTTGTCTAGCATTTACGTTACAATAAAACAATAGTGAATGATCGTAAACTGTAAACAAACCATAGTATTTATATATTTAGTGTTGAGAGTAGCCGCGCGCTCGGCCGGGCCATTGTGACGCCCGGGTCAATTGTTTGGATGTATCGAGATATGTCAAACAATCATTATCACACTTTCATTATAAATATTTAGCTGAAAATACTCTATTATTTGATATATCGGAAGAAAAGGTAGGTACTCTTATTGTGATGTTCGTAGGTATAAGATTTATTAGGTTATGTAAACTGCGGGCTTGGTGCAAACAGGTTTGTGTTTGTTTGTTCCCATTGGGTATGGTATCGTTATACTCTTTGTGGGTTGCGTGCGAGGATCTCTAGCAGATCATTATGCTTCGATAGGTAGATGGAGAATTCTTTATTTGTACACAATGTTTACCCGATTACGGCAAAGCCAAAGGAGGGTTATGATTTTGACAGGCTATGTACGTATGTTCATTTGTTCCTTCATAACTCCTAATTACTCATTGTAACTGGACAAATGAGGTATCGTTAGAAGCGTCTTGATTGTCCGCTGGCTATAGGCTATATGACATGTCAATGAATCTAATGTGGCGCCCTCTACCCGATGTAAAGAACTGTACTTAAAAATAAATTTGAGTGAAATATGCCGTGTTTGGTATCATACGAAAGGGCGTTACTTGTACATTTAAAAAATTGGTATTAGTACATTACACTTCATGGACTACGGCTTTTGAAACTTAGTAATGTACCATAGTCCATAACACTTTAACAACGCGTGACTACGGCTTTTGAAACTTGTTTCATGCTTTTTCAGCGTCGTTTTTTGTCGTTGTTGTGTTTTAATTTTTACTTTTTTTTTATTGTCATTTACGTAGGTACGTACGTTTGCTAGGAACAATTTCTTCCAGACAACTTAAAGGTGCATGAAAATTCAAAATGACTTTGATAGATAGTGCAGTTAACGATGCATATAATATGTTTAAGAGTATTTGACTGACGTATGGTGTGGTGATTTAAACGATCACCTTGCCCTTTGCTATTACGCTGTGTTACACTTTGTTTGATTCACAAATCGTTGTTCTGAGTGTGGTTGTTTTTAACCGACTTCAAAAACGGAGGAGGTTATCAATTGGACTGTATTTTTTTTTGTTTGTTACCTCATAACATTCGACTGGGTGAGCCGATTCTAATGGTTTTTTTTATTTGAAAGCTGGTGGTGGTGGCTCCCCCATTTTAATTCAGTCTGATTCTTGAATTCGGTTCTTTTGTTGTTAAAATTTGTGAATATTTTAAATCCGTGTCATAAATGTTTGTAAAGTCCTACACGACACAGGATAAATTGCATGCGCGGGAGTTGCCTTGATAAGTACATCGTTTAGTAGACTTGTTATATTTCCATTTCCACCAGCTATCTTCAGATTAATTTCCTGGAACTTCCCGAGTGCCACAGCTCGGTGTGATTGCTGGTCACTGCTTTTGATCCCGGTGCACAAGAGTTATAATGGTGAGCGTGTGGATGAGATTAGTCCCCAAAAAAGTAGAAAGTTTTTTTTTTTATTTCGTCTGGTGGCGCGCGCGTTGGCGTGTGCGACTGCTGATCATGAGGTCTCAGGTTCGATTCCCGGGTCGGACCAAATGTTTGTATGATCTACAAATATTTGTTTCGGAGTTTGGGTGTGTTCTATCTATAATATGTATGTATTTACAAAAAAAAGTATATATATATTTGTATCAGTTGCCTAGTACCCATAACACAAGCTCTGCTTATCTTGGGACTAGATTGCGTTGTGTGTTTAGATTTCCGAAATATTAAAAAAAAAAAATTAAAAAGACACCCAAGATTCCTTAAGTATCGCTCTAATAAAACACTTTGCTTGTATACAGGAATCTATCTGCTATCCTTTTGGCTTCTCCTCTTCACATCTAATGCATTGCATGCAAAGCGTCCTCGTAGAGTTTCAAATTGTCGGATACCCCCGACTAGTTGAGGAAATGATGTTAACCAGGATAAATAATTGTGTATTAACTATATATTTAAAGTTTATACTCTCGATTGTCGGCACTTGATGGCACTTGTAGTAATACATTCTAGAATTAAACTCGAAAAATAGGAAAAGTTTACTATTCTTCTTCCTAGCTTTTATTTTTCCCAAGATTAGTTGGCTTCGGCTACTAGTTTAACTGGTTTTACTCGAATGTCAGTTTTTACACGGAGCCACTAGCATTGCACTTCTACAACCCTGAGGGCGGACTGAATTGGAAATTTGTAGTAGTCATCAGTATATTTGAGGGCCCTGACTTCCCAATACCTATTGTCATAGATGTTCATGACAACCGGGATCGACTGCTTATCGTTCATAAACAATGGCAAGTATGCATACTCCGGTTTGCTATTTAGCATTTTTCTGTAAGGAAAACCAAACAAAGCTTTTGGTCGTTCCAGGGAATCGAACCTGGGAACTCTTGATCGACAGTCGTATACACTGACAGCTATACCATTGAGGCAACACTTAGGGAAAAGTTTAAGCGATTCTTTAATAAAGGTACCTATAATATGGAGCTGGTATCACATAACCGGTATCTCCTACGTCTGGGGTCACACAGTCTAGCCGTCACTGGCATCACCGATGCTTACCTAATGTTCTATATATATATCACCATCATCATCACCCGTTTTGGACACTCGATCTGACTTTTCTATTGTTTTATTCACGCCTACTCGAAAATTTTGATGCCTAATATGAATAATTTATAATTGCTTTTAAAATGTTCAAATTCTTTTAAAGTTGAAGGCCTTTTTAAGCTATTTCATTGATCTAACAATAGATATGAATGAAGTGTCCGTGTCTATAGCTAACTATAGACACGGACACTTCATTCATAGCCTATTTATTCTATACTCTAAAGTATAGAATAAATAGGCTGGCTCGAGTGACGCTACGGTCTCCTAAAAAATCTGTGTTAAGCTTATTTTGTCACTACATGCTTCCGGGAGTGAGTCTTCTGCCTTCGTGCATCCACTGCACAGAGGGCTGTCTTTTGCGCTTATAGTGAATGGGTGCTTGTTCAGGGGACAATGCCCTATCAGGATACCTGAAACTAGCGGTATACCTTACCTTATTTCCTTGCACTGAAATTTTTTTCATAACGTAGTTGTCAACCTGCCTAGCCAGCTGTTATGATTGACCATCTTACTAATATTATAAATGCAACAGTTTGTAAGTATGGATCGATGAATGTTTGTTACTCTTTCACGCAAAAACTACTGAATGGATTCGGATGAAACTTTACAGTAATATAGCTTATACCTCAGAATGACGCATAGGCTACTATTTGCTGCGATAACACATACACGCGGGCGGAGCCGCGGGCAACAGGTAGTTCTTCATATATTGAGATTCCTTCGTGTCTTAGGAAGCACTTTAAGCAACGGTTCACGGCACAGAATAGAGAATGGTTCACCGGACCAACACGAGTCCGCTTACTATTCGCACATCTCTGAATATTGCTACTGGTAGTTGGAACCTTAAAAAATCCAACAACAATCTTTTTACAGAACTTCAAAAATAAAAGTATGGAATGAACTGTCGCCTGCGATATTCCCGTGGACCAATACGACCTTCAAACCTTTGAGAAAAGAGCGTACTCCTTCTCAAATGCCGGCAATGCGCTTGTGACGCCTCTGATGTTGCGGGTGTCCAAGGGCGGCGGTAATCGCTTAACATCGGGCGATACATCTGCTCGTTTCTCCCCTATTTTATTTATAGCCTAGTACTTGCTTGTACAGGTCTTATGGCAAATCTAATTTCAGCTGTATTCTAGGACTTAAAGCCAACCCAAACCTACTTAGGAAATAAAAGGATTAGAGGAACATAATTGTTGGTTCATACAACATTCACCGCAGTAGGACGCGGCGCGCGAAGTGACCGTTCAAACATAATCCGTGGTAGTAAAATACATACCTAAAAGTGTTAAACAAACAGTATCCAGCACCGGCTGGCCTCATGAATGGTGTTGTAGCATCGTTTATGTCAGTTATTAAATTCCAGCTCGTCTCGGTGCGTACAGCGTGGGCTACCCACAAGGAGCGCTGACGTCAGCCCGCGCGGTCCCTCTGCGGTGATGTGCTCTGCGTGACGTCGCCTTCATGTACTAATATCAACTGTTTTTACCATATTGTGCAATTTTATATGTGCTGCAAGTATCATTTAAATTAATTATGATAAAATTACATATTTGATACACGCTCATCTGCTACCAAACGTCCCACAGACAGCTGATAAACATACTGACGTATTTCTAAATACATCTTAAAGATTATCACCAAGATACATCAAAAAATTTTCCTCATTACTCAACTGTTTGTTCTTGATTTGAATCGGAAACCAGATTTTAGATTTATGCATCAGGAACGCTTCGATCGAGAGAGTTTTTCCAACTGAAATGAAATTAATTTAGTTGTGATTTAGATCGATAGAAAATTATTTATTTATGCACCATAATATTATATAGTTACAAGAGTACATAAAATTTGTGACGTAGTGTACAAAGGGCGGCCTTATTGCCAAAAGCAAACTCTTCCAGGCAACCTTAAGATGGATCAAAATGTATAGGAAAGACAGTGGTAGTTGACGGTGCAATGAGTTTTTAATTAATTATATTATTTGCTATTTCTTTTTTTATTGTTAACATGAGGTACGCTAAATTATATCACAATGTGAGGTAGACTGCCTAACAGTGGGACAGCTTCTTTACGGGGCTTAAATTATTTTAGATATTTTAATAATTATTGTTTTATTAAGCGCCGAGGAGACTGCCTGAGAAAATTGTACCCAGCAACACTAATTAAGCCGGCTTCTGAGACTCTGACGTAAATGCCTACATTTGAATTTATTTTTAAATGCAAATTATTATATTGGTAGACTGGGTGTAGGTGTGTAGTATTTAAACACCTGTCCAAATTTAAAATAATGAATGATCATTGCTGAGAGCCAAACTGCAAAAAATGCATTGCAGAAAGTGGGTCAAGATGATCGCTATACTAATCAGAATATCCGGATCACTGTTCTTCTGCCATTATACTTGTACACTGTAATTTAACAAAAAACCGCGACGTCTTAGCACGATATTTCGATTAAATCAAATTAAAGTTTCCCCAAATTTTCAAGTGCTAAAAAATTTAATAGTGATTCATTGAGACATTGTAAGTAGTAGGCAAATCAGTTGCTTCCTGCTTGCGGCAACTGTTAATGGCGGCGTTTCCCGGCTTCCCGCGCGAAAGTGACGCGCGCTGACTGATGGCGTCTAACGCGATACATTAGTTGAAGCTGTCACATTATGTATTTGTGGGAAGTGAGTGACTGATTACCAAGTTACTGAATTCTGTCATTAAACTGTAGGTGGCGTTTAGTGTAAATATTGTACAATACAGCTAGTAAATAATGTAGCCGCATGTGTTTTTCCTCTTTCGAGTGTAATGAACAATAATAATGATAAGAATAGTGGTTGTTTTGCGATATTGAATAAAACAGTTTGAATTAAATGTCACGTGTCTTGTTGACGAGCTTTGGAGGATTTGAGTGTTTTTGAGTATGACGTTTGTAGAAAATTAGCCGAAATAATAGATATGACATAAGATGACTATTTCGCGTAAAGTTTCGCAAGTGGATGACTTCACTAGTGCAGGATGGTGTGGGCGCGCGTCCCGGCGCTAGGATGCCCAACGGTTGTTCGTTCCGGATACTAGTATTAACTGTTTTCACGTGTAACGATCTTCCACTATTATTGTGATAAAAGGTTACTAGATATAGAAAATCTTTCAACAGCATTTTTTGTAATGTATTTTATTTATATTAATATGGTTTAAATTGCATGCAGAAAGTTTAGGTGCACATTTAGGCACACATTTCTGAAAGTTGAAACCTTATGGACAAAGCTAGAATTATTTAGGTAAGTCATTAAAAATAAACAAGAACGAATTATCATGCTTTTGTTCCAAGCTTAGAAAATTACTGGAATAACATGCAAGATTAATATCCCTAAGTTTAATGCAATAGCACATAATATAATTCATAAAGTATCCTTAAAACATATCTCAATATTTATTTAGGTACAAATAAATACCTCGACTTAAAGATGAATGATGACTGATGAATGAAAACAATACGATCAGTAGGTATATAGAACAGAAAGGGTCTGACTTGGAAACTCATGTGTCTTCTTGATATTATTTGTGGTACTGGCAGGTAAATTCATAATCCGTTCTTGAGATCACCAGGTCGTAGCGTCAACGTCAAGATGGTATCCCATTCACGTGAAGTGACACATAACATACCTACAATAATTAAATTATTGTAGTCTGTTCAGTTTTTAGAAACCGATACCTACATGACACAATTCGTCGAATTTATGATTTCATTGAAAATACGGATATAGTTTCGTTTTTTGATCAAAGGACAAAGATATTTCGTTTTTTTATGTACGAGTATCCAATGGCCATGCTAAAATAACTCTACCGTGCCTGATGGAAAGCATAAGCATAATCCAAGAGTGGTGATCACCATACTCATTGCAATTGCAGACAATGCAGCATAACACTAGGCCGCCATAGTGTGGGTCTGTGTGTGTGATGCCTAGTGATGCTTCTGCATCATTGAAACCACTAACGAAACACGACAGCCCGAAAGCTGTTATTTTCAGTCTTCTGTGCGAGGGTAGTATCGCCCCGGTCGAGCCGGCCTAATCGTGCTGAAATCAGCGTGGCTCTACTACCTTGATCTGACCTTGAGTGACACTCTGTCAGAAGAGAGTCTGTCTGTCACGGAGAGAAGATGACAAAATATAAGGTGTAAAAGAGTATATGTCCAAGAAGGAAGCAGTGAAATGAAGAATGATGGAGGAGATTGGAAAAAAAAAATTTGCACCCGACCCCAAATAAAGTCCGGAAAAGGGTAGGGCGATTCTATGATGATAATATCATAGTATCTCTTTTATTTCCCTCCAAGCTAAGATTCATGTAATTTAACTGGAACGTCAGGTTATTAAAAAAAGTATAGGTTTGCCTTAGTAACCTTAAACGTTTGGGGACAAACGAACGCATAGGTAATGACATGGTAACAAAACGTCGCTTTTAAACACCTGAATCTCAACAGTCATGAGTGCCATGGCATACCTTAGTGTTCCGTCATAATTTAGGGATTTGATTCTCCGGTAACTTTGTCATCATCAATAACCTTCAATGCTGAAAATAGGTCTCTTCCTAGAAAGGAAGTTTAATTTACTGCTACTTTTTTATGTGTCAGCTGCCAAATCACTGCGCTCTGCCTGATGGAAAGCACGAGTAGAATCTAAGATACTATATACTAGATAAGATCTTTCTTTACGTCACTCTCGAATTGTCAGATTAATTGACCCACCCCAATTCAATCTGACGTATATTAATCTGCCGCGCTTTAGTAAATCACGAAATTCCTTCTAGGCAGTGAAGTTGTCCTGCGTGAGTTGATCCCTTAGTCGCTCCTTACAACACTCATGGGATCAATAGGGATGGTGACACTCTGTACTCTTACGGAGAGTAAGTTCATACACTTGACAAATTGCAATGAATGTGTTCATAAAGACCAGTTTTTACGCGGTCGTGGTATCTTTCCAGTCAAGGCGGGACTTTTGACCGAAATATGACTCACGCTTTGTACTATAATCGGGAATAAGTCCCGATTTACACATCCATAAAATATAGGTACACATAATACCGAGTGTCTGTAATTTTTAAAACATTTCTTATTTAAATAATTATAATTTTACAGGGATTAACGCGATCACTTATTTAAAGGTATAATATTATATATACCTGTGATTTATCTGACATTTCGACCAGGTTGCACTGACCGTGGTCACAGACTGCCTGGTTCCTTTTTTATTCAACTAGTTTTGCCCGCGTGTTTGTCGCTTATCGCAGCAAAGTGCAGCATATGTCCTTCCTCAAGAATCAAAATATCTCCATGGCAAATTACATTGAAGTCGTCACAGCGGTTTGCCCGTGAAAACAGGAGAGACAGAGTTACTTTTGCATTTATAATATAGGTATGGATAAATACACAGAAAATCGACCAGAGTGGCGTCCAATGTGAGAGGATGATGATGATTAAACACTGGTGATTTAGAGTCTGTTCAGTTTTAAGTAAAATAATTCATACTAATTTCTCTTAAATTTGGCATGGAGATACATTGTTGTTGATGAAGGACAAAGGTTACTTTTTACCACGATAACCGAGATAAACGCGGGCGAAGTCGCGGGCTTTTTTTATGGAATATGGGGCAAACGAGCACACGTATCACCTGATAGTAGGCAATTACCGCCGCCCATGCAGACACACACGCAACACCAGAGGCGTCACTTGTGCGTTGCCGGCCTTTTAAGAAGGAGTACGCTCTTTTCTTGAAGGTTTGAAGGCGGGAATATCGCAGGCGACAATTCATTCCACAGTTTTGTTGTGCGAAACAGAAAGGGCATAAACTAGTAAATACATGAAGGTCCTCTTTCGTCCCGTTTTTATGTCGTACCTAGTCTAGACACTAGGCTCGCGGCCGAGTCGTTAGGCGTACGCGATGTGGGTCAAGTGGGGCCCTGCAGAACGTGAGCCCACGTACGGGACCATTATTAGGCGACATTGTATACACAAATATTATCAAACATTTAATAGGGTAAATATAATATCGTATTATACAACAATTTCTTCGACCCACATGCTTTTAGTCGCAATAACAGGAAACGTAGAATTTTGATACGTTTATATGAATATACTTGCAGCGTCCTCCGGTATTCGCGATTTTTGATGCGTTTGAATATTGTTTGCAACCTCTTTCGTTGCTTTTTTTTGCGTCACCCTATTTTGTTCTATAATAAAACTAACCAAAGCTAAGTTACTCCTCATAACATAAATTTCTTAATGCCATGCTGCCACTCACAATATTCATTCCATTCATTCATTGGAATGATCTGAATTCATCCGAAAAGGTCGTCATAAAAAATAAGTACCTACCGAGTTAGTCAATATGTATTATTCATAGACAATATCCCATAGTTTATTGGTAATAAGAGATCTGTAAGTATAGTAATGCTTTGTACGAAAGATTTTTTAAAGAATTACACTAAAAGTTAATGTATGAATGAATTGCATAAAGTAACTAGCTGACCCACGCAACCTCGTTTGCGCCTTATATTGCCCGTAGCGTGAAAATTTCCCCCGTTTTTTAAACATTCTTCGTTGTTGCTCCGCTCCTATTAGTAGTAGCGTGATGATATATACCCTATAGCCTTCTTCGATAAATGGACTATCCAACAACTAAAGAATTTTTCAAATCGGACCAGCGGTTCCTGAGATTAGCGTATTCAAACAAACAAACTAACAAAAAAACTCTTCAGCTTTACTTATATATTAGTATAGATTTCATTAAAGGCATGTGTTTTAAAAAAATATCATGAGCCTTTAAAGGTCCGTTGTTAGATAAAGTCCTCTACACAAAAAGGACTTTTGGCTTGCTATACCACTCTGGTCAGAAGGGTTTGTAGTGGGCTGGTGACAAGTTTTAATTTTCTTTTCAGATTATTTTTCCATAGTTTTCTACCTTATTCGGATATAAAACTAACTAATGCAAAACGGCGATAATGTTACAGTTATAATAACTACCTATACAGCGTTCAAGTAGTCCTTTTCAAATAAACTAAAACAAAATATTAAAAACTGAATTATAGTGGAAATTCGACCACCAGGCGGTCTACTAATATTTATAAATATGGCAATTAATCTTTTAAATTATAATGAAAGACTAATAATTAGCAACATAATTAGTTTAACAACTGGCAAAATATTTTATGAACCTATTGTCTGAAGATTAATTAGAAATTTGTCATTTACTTTCTTCATTTTACATTGTCGTACACAAATGAGATTACAAAGTAGAAGTTTCCCACGAGAAAGACGCCATTTTTGCAGTAGTCGGAAGTATCCTTACCCAAAAAAAAAACTAATACACATTACTCAACTAGGCCGTAAACTACAGGTGTCAATGCCATTGTCATAAAATAAAAATCCTTGTCTGTTCCAAAGACAAAAAATTGTTACTTCACTATCGCACAGTGCGCACCTCATTCATTCATTCATTCATTCATAAATAAAACAATGTTTGCGTGAAAAATCTTTTGTCGTCTTTTGAACATCCCTTTTACTATAAGTTATGGATAAATGCATTCATTGGTATTTTTTCTTGTGGTAGGTGCCGTCGGTTTCAGTATCCTGGAGTGCGGTTAAAATTTACATAATAGGTAATTGTTGTTGGACAAAATGAGGCTGTTCTTACAATTAAAGCTCAACAATTTACTATTTAGTCTGCCTCATAGTCAGTTAATTGATTTTTCTTTCGGTATTTTACAAATTTTCTGATACTTTGATGTCATGGAAGCCCATTGTTTGAGACCGCCTTCCATTATAAGCTAAGTAAACGTCTGCAGGTCTGCCGTTTTCTTAAATTTAGATTCAAATTACTATTAAAATAGTGTACTGTACTACAATCGAAAAATATGTTACAATTAAAATGATTACAATATGCTACCTATACCCACAATACCTTTTTTTTTACGTATAGAAACCCCCTCCGGTCGGTACCCCGCCGGGGTTTGCGGCGGGGCGGTGTGTCGGAATCGAACCGACTAAAACCACACGGTGTGCCACTCTGCGCCTGAGAAGGGAGAGATCCCGGAAACCGCTTTTGTTAAGACCTCCGGACCATACCCACAGTACCTAAGCCAAGACTTAGACAGAGACTTAGCTAAGACAGGTGTTTTGTAATTTTAGCAGAATTTTAGGTGACATTATATTTGTTACTAAAACTTGCAGACTTTCACGATACCATAGATAGATTTGGTTTTTTTTTTGCTCGCTTTGGGAGTATTTTTATCCCATTTGGTCTCATTTAAATGTGATCACTACCTCTAAAGGCAAAAATAAAGGATTCAAGAATAAAAATAATAAAGCTTTATTTAATTCCATGCATAGTACATATTAAACGATAACAATTGGTAACTTATTAACCTATAGTAATATTCAATTACATTTATTACACTTAGATGAATTTGATTTCTAATTATAAATTCTATTTTGTAATTAGTTTAATTATTATTTGGTTTAATTATCAACTACCTAATTATTTAATGCATCCAATGGACTCCGTTCGGGTAAAAGCCTCCCCCAAGGAGCCATCCATCCATCCTGCCATCTTCTGCCATCTTCTGCCTGCCATCCTTCTCTGTCATTAGCTCTGTCCAGCCAACTTCAGGCAGCGCACGCTACAACTTCGTCTGCCCATCTGGCCCTTGGTCGACCTCTTGATCTGGAGCCTTTTGGCCCAGACCACTTTACTGATCGTAGAGTCCATCTATCGTCCTTGTAACGGGCTATGTGGCCCGCCCACTTCCATTTAGCCATTGCAAAAGTTAAGGCATCGCATACTTTTGTCTTCTTTCGAATGTCAACGTTCTTTACCTTATCCTTCAGTTTTTTAACGCCTAGTTAAAAAACTGAACTTCTTTCCATTCTTGTCTAGGCAGTCTGAATTTTGTTCCAGGTTTTGAGATCGAAGGTTCAGGCTTGGCATCTATAGGTAAGGCACGGTAGAATTAATTCATCAGTACACCTCTAAGTGAATTTGTAATCATTCATGTTTCTGTTGAGAATTATTTTGAGACCATTTTAGAACTGTCAAAACTATATTTAACTTTTCGTATACTAGTAGTATAATAAACAGGGGCGGTTCCAGCCTGAAATTTTGGTGGGGGTCACTAATAATTACTTTAAGTCGAGTAAATTAGACTTTATTGCACAATTTTCAATTTTATTGCACACATTAGAAACAAATCGATATGTATTGTTTTTATTAGTAAGTCTATTGAGATGACAATAGTTGAATATTTGAGACGTCTGGGACAATCTCTTAATGAATACTTAGAGGACCTAGCTCCGTGGGGGGAGGTGGGGGGGGGGACACGAAGGGTTTGTGTGGGACTCCGGACAAATCAGTCTATCTTCTAAACCCCGCGGCGGCCGAACTCGGCAGTCAAGAGGAGCTCCAGAAACGCATCAACGGCATCTGGAGTACTCACTGTACTGCAGGTAAATCCCAGGATGATTAGATTCACCCCCGTGACAGGTCGCTATTGAACCTCTCATAGCTCTACACAGTAAGAGTCGGAACACTGACCTGCCTTAGACGACATCCCCCGGCCGCACCGAGGTGTCACCGCTCTCGGGTCGTTTGCAGTGACCAGCCCCCCTAGCCAAGTTGCAAGCGTTCTTCGTTCTGCAATCGTTAACGCTTAAATTCTCTTGTGTCATTGGCTAATACTTTGTCTAAGATTACTTTGTCTAAAATTAGCCAATGACACACGAGAATGAAGGCGTTAACGATTGCAGAAAGAAGAACGCTTGCAACTTGGCTAGGAGGGCAGATTTCCCCTGGATGTGGCCACAACGACCCTGAACCGACGATTGGAGAGCTAGCGGCTTCTACCACGCCCTCTTCATCCCCTCTTTCAAGCGGGATCGGCCCTTTCCCGATCACGCTTTGCGTACTCCTTCTGGAGCATAACGTCTCCACAGAAGGAGCCCTCCGCCTCCCATCCCTCACTACTTGCCAGTATTGCCGCGATTAATGCTGGTGACAGGTTTCATCCGATCTGTCCGCAGTGATGACATTGTGCCGTAACCACACGTCTGATTCTGTTCAGATATTCACCGAAGCAACCGTACGCGGTGAGCATATGTGTGAGTCGGTAGGTGACACAGTCAGTTATCTTTATCGAAGCTTCGAAGCTCGTCAGAACGGCTCTGATAGCGCGTTGGCTAGCTCAAACCTGGGCGAGTAGCAGACGATGTGGCGCCCCTGCTACCACTCGTACTCGGGGGACTAGCCGCCTGAAATGCTCTTCGAAGCTCTACCGACTGCCCAGGATGAGGCGTAGGTACTTTATGTACTGACCTGGCTGACAATGTCATCTAGCAGTCATGAGCTGGATGGTTCTTGTCACTTACATAAGCCATGGAGGCGCCACCTTCAGGCTTAACTCACGAGTCTTACGCACAACACAAGCTCCTCAGGGAGCAGAAGCACCTCCCCGAAGCGTTACCCTCTAGCCTGTATTATTGTATCGTCTACATAGCAGGCGACACTGAGGCCAGAGGCAGACTATTGCGAAGGCCCGCAACTTATAATAATATGTTTATTTAATAATAATAATATGTTTATTTTTCCACCACAAAGAATACATTTTACAATATCAATAAATTATTACAGAGACATAATTTGTAGGTTGGGGTGGACTGGAGCCTAAACTAGGTCAAGACCTGTATTTCAGGACTCCAGGATTCACACCAGCTCAGTATAGTCTGTCGATAAATTGTGGTGCGTTACTATGTGTAACGTGAGTGTGAGTGCGTGTGTGTGTCGTGCATGTGTGAGTGTTTGCGTGTGTGTGGTGCGTGTGTGGGTTTGTGCATTCGTGTAGGTATGAGTGTAATACAAATGTTTTATTTATTTTTACTTTATTCTGCGTCACCTTACTATGGTGATGAGTGATTCAGTGTCTGCATATGATAGATTGAGTAAATAATTTTGAATAATAGATTTACACTTAAAAGTAGTTTTTGAGAAAAAATTTAAAATTGGGTTAAGCTTATTATATAGGTACGGTGCAAGAAAGAGATGTTGTCGTCTGAGAAAGGCAGTTTTATGTTGGACAGTATCACAAATTCGATTTCTTCTTCGGGATGAGTACGTAGTATGTGGGTCATAATGAGTCAGTTTATGTATACGGATAACACTACTCAAAATAAATATTTGACGAACTGTCATGACATTGGCATCCTTGTACAAATTTGTTGTCGGGTAGAGGAACGGCTTCCTAAGCATAACCTTGAGGATTGATCGTTGGGCCCGCTCAACTTTTATTATTTTAGTTTTATAGGTACCGCCCCAGACCGCTATACAGTAGGAGAGGATTGATTGGACAAGAGCATAGTAAATAGTTTTCAGTATTTTAGGATTGAGTACATTACGAACTCTTTTAAAAATCCAAATCACTTTACGCATTCTGCTCGATATAAGATCAATGTGTGGAGCCCATGATAGTAGTTCATCCAGTTGAACACCGAGGTATCTTATGCTTTCAACTTTTTCAAATTGTGTACAGGAACAGGTTTGTGAATTTAGATCATGGCAGGTATGTAATTTTATTCTAAAATTATTTAAACTTGGACGGTTGTTTTTGCTGATGGAGAAAGTAATATATTTGGATTTAGCTGTGTTTAATGTTAATAGATTTTTATTCAACCATAGTGATGTCTGGTAGAGCCCCCGTTCCGCATGTGACTGAACATCAGCCCAAGTCTCTCCATGGAATATGAGTGCTGTGTCATCGGCATAGGAAAATATAGTGCCATTAGATGGATTGTACTGACAGAGTTCATTAATGTAAATGAGGAAGAGACTTGGGCCAAGGACACTTCCCTGTGGGACGCCGCATGTGATTGGCAGGGCTGTACTAATCAGATCCCCAATTTTTATTGACTGGAATCTATTCGTCAGGAAGTCTTGGAGGAGTTTTAGGGCCATGCCGCGTATGCCAATTGCCTCCAGTTTTTTTAAGAGGGTGGAAGTAGAGACCGTGTCGAATGCCTTGGCGAGGTCCAAGAAAACAGCCAAACATTTTTTTCCTTGATCCAAGGTACTGGCGACGTGATTAACCAATTTCGTTACGGCGTCTTCAGTTGATTTATTAGGTTGAAAGCCAAATTGAGATTGAGAGATGATGTTCTCCTGAATAAAGAATTTCATAAGACGTGTGTTGATAATTTTTTCAAACAATTTGGAGATTCCGGTCAATACGGAGATTGGTCTATAGTTTTCGACACAGTCTCTACTGCCACTTTTGTGTATTGGATGAATCAGTGAACGTTTCAGACTGTCGGGAAATACGCCGTGTCTCAAACAGATGTTAAAAATTTGTGTTAAAATTGGAGTAATTACATGTTTTATTTTTTTGAGGAATGTGACAGGTATACCATCCCATCCGGTGGCGGATTCATTTTTTAGACTATTTATTAAAGATTCCACTTCAACATTATCAGTCTCTAATAGCACAAAAGATTTCATTCGGGACGGGGTTTGGATGTCACATTGGATATTAGTTATATCGGTAGACGCACTTATGTTTTCTGCCATTTTCTTCCCGATCTCAACAAAATAACGGTTGATTTCATTTACTGTAGATAAATTGTCACTTGTTTTAGAATCAAATAGGTCAGTGGCTGGGGCTTTGTTTACTTTAGTGTTAGTCACATTTCTAATAAATTGCCAAGTCTGTTTAGGATTTCTACATTTTTCCGATTCCGATCTTTCATAGTTGTTTTTGATTTTGCTTAGAAGTTGGTTACAATAGTTCCTGTATCTACGATAGGTTGATTTGAGAAAATCATCTGTCGGCGAAGCTTTAAGTTTCTTATGAAGAGCGTTACGATGGCCAATACATCTCAACAAACCAGGGGTGATCCATGGTTTTATAATGTACTTTCTGGTAGGTACTTTATGTACTGTTGTATTATTATTTAATGCTAGTTTAACTTTTTCAATTAATGTGTCAAGAGCTTTGTTAGGGTTATTGATCTCGGAAATACTAGAAAGTTCCTGATTCAAAAGGGATTTAGCAGCAGCCTCATAATTTATAATTTGTTTAAATTTTAGAGTGGTAACTTTTTTAGGTGTTGTTAAATTAAGCAAGACCGGTAAATGGTCAGTAATTTCTGATTTTATAACAAAAGTTTGGGCTTTATAGTTCGTTTTAATGTTAATGTGATCCAAACAATTTGATTCGCGTGTTGGCAAAACATGTGCAGGCAGCAGTCCATTTTCAGCGAGAAGATTCAGGTAGTCGTGGCTTTTGTTATCATTTGATGAGGGTTTTATATCTATGTTGATATCACCAATAACGCATATTGTTTTGTATTTATTAAGGTGTTTTAGGTTCGACTCTAGTGAGGAAAGAAAGTTGTCAATATTTGTCAGTGAAGGTGATCGATAAATACCGAGGATAGCTATTTCCGAAGTTTTTATAAGTAGGCAACTGGCATCATTAAATATAGGCTCCTGGACAGTGTGAGAAATATTTTTATGTATATATACGACTACTCCATCATTTTGGTTTAAGGGAGCCGTTGAGGAATATAATTGATAATTATCTAGTTGAGGAGCGGGTTTACTATCAGATAACCAACACTCTGTAAGTATAATAATATCACAATCTAATTTCAGAAGTTTTAGAAAAGCTATAAAATAGTCGAAATTTCGATGTATGCTTCTTATATTAAAAGTTATAATATTCAAAGCGGTCTTTGAGTCAACAAGTGCGTTTGTGAGTTGTTGCGGATCCACTACGGCTGATTCGGAGATGGTAATATTGTCTAAATGAGTATGAAGTTGGGTAATGTTGTGGTCAATCATTATTTAAGCAATGTAGGATGGTGTAATGTGTGTGGATACTATAAAGATACTTGAATGGTGATGATACTGCTGTACTAAGTTTTGTGTTATGCTTATTTTTGGGTACAGATAAAGCTTGATTGTATGTGACTGTAGAAATGAGAATGTTATTTTTAAAATACCAGTACAGTGTAAAATAAATATAATTATTTAATTTTATAGAAACATATTTACTTATGAATTGTAAAGTATACATAATTATTATTTTTAAGCAATGTTGTGTGTAAGTTTGTATGTGTGTTGTGGGTGTGTAAAAAATAAAATCAAAGTAAATCAGATCAAAGCAAAATAACAGGGCATGCAAACCTGTGTACAAAATAAGAAGTTCGTGGTGTAGTCATTTGCTGTCTTGAGCTATTCTTTGGAGGTCCTCTTCGTTGTTTATACGAAAAGCCTTAGCCCCCTCCAACTTTCTCAGATACACGAAACCATTAGCAGTCCAACAAAACCTATAGCCGTTGTCACTTCCGAACTTCCTTGCCATAGCGTAGATTTTCTTGGTTCGAGGTGAGAGACTTTCAGATACAAATATAGCTGAGCCGCGGGTATCAATTTTGGCTAAGGAAGTTGTGAGATTGGTCTTTTTATTAGTTCTAAATTGTTTTATCATACTAAGTATTTTTTCCTTCACGCGTGTCGTTGTAAATTCGACCACAATAGGTCGAGCTGCATTTGAAGCTGACGTGGATCTATAGCGAAATGTATCTTTAATATCACAGTCCTCAATAGATGACTCAACAGTCATGCCTATGTTTTTCACTATATCCACGAGAGACTGTTTGTTTTCGGATGGAGTTTGTGGGACATTACGGATTTCGATACTTGTGTTTCTAGAATTTCTCTCCAAATATTCAACCCTGTCTTCCAGAGCTCTGATATAGCTCAGGTGTTTCTCTCTTTCCTGCTCACACTTGTTGAGACTTGTTTTTATCTCATCATACTTGACAGACAAAAATTCTATAGACTTTGAGATATCACAATTTTGTACCCTAATTTCCTCTATCGCGGAGTGCATAGCAGACAATTTTTGATTTTGTACCTCACTAGCAGTATTAAACATACTTTTCATTTCTTTCATGAATGAATTTAAATCATCTTCTACCATGTCGCCTCTTTTACGTTTTTCTTGTCTTAAAGTTATATTACTTATATCCGTAAATAATTGATTCTGTTCATTCATTGATAAATTGGGTGTTGAGCCACTGCATTGTTTTGGTGGTGTACGAGACAGCGACATTATTCGTACGGAAAAAGAAATTGAATAGTTTTCAAATTACCTTCAATAATATTTTGTTGAGATGTACCGCTTGACGAGCTAAGGAGCTTGCGCACGATATCTCGACAAAAAGGACTTAAGCGCCGTGCAATGCGTGTCGCTTACGCGTTCCGGTCAACTATTTGTTTGATAACACTTTCACTGTGCAGTTTTTTATGGTTGTTTTTTAAAATGTTGTTTTGTTGTTATTTGTTACTATTTTGTCACTGTGGAGGATACTCAAATACACTCGGGAACTATTCTATAGACATGAAACCAATAAACAAGGATCAATATCTCACTTATAGCTCGACAAATGAAAGTTATTAAAGGAACAAATTGTAACAGGTGTAACTTGGATAAAATTTCGCGGGTGAATCCCTATGCGAGGTTCCATAACAATGGGACCAATACAGAGCCCTGGGGAACCCCACAACACACCTCCCTTCGATTTGCCACCCCGTTCAGATCGACAAACTTCACTGCCTTATCGCGCAGATAGGCCTCTATGGAGGTGATATTCAAGGGCCGCCCTGATAGCGCACCAAGGAATGCTGAAAGCGTTAACGATATCAAGCCTAACTGTCAACACGACCCTCTTGATCACATTTTGGCTCAGTTTGTCTCCCAGCACCGACCTGGAATACCATCAGGTCCAGGAGCGGTGTTGCGGGAAGCCAGTCTCCATATGGCACGATCCAGCTCTCCCTCCTATGCCTCACATACGTCGGACCAGAGAAGCCGGTCCAATTGCGTCGGAGGAATTAGGGGATAGTCCTTGGAAAGAGCGTGTCTGTCTGGCACTCTTCCTAGAAACTCTGGTCCAGACTAGTAGTGTCATCTGAGTCTTTATGGTAGAGCAAGCCTGAATCACGACAGTCTTGGAGGGTAAAGATTTGTTATCCACATTATGTTACTTTTTAATTTATAGATGTTAAACAATTCTTATCCTATGATTTCTTATGTCGATTGAACAATTATGGAAAGTAAGGAGAAAAAAAAAAGGTTAAAAGATTTACATGTGTACGATTTTGGGGGGGGTCGTGTCCCCTGTGACCCCCCCCTTGGAACCGCGCCTGATAATAAATAACAATAAATGCGAATATAATTCTGTCTGTTTCGTACCTTAACTGCTGAATCCCTTTTAGGCACGCATACGGAGACATGGACAAACTCTAGTAAATTATAAAAAAATCCTAAGCTTTTTGAAAAGTGGGAATCGATGTCAATCATTTCTGTGTATAAAGTCAGTTTACACAAACAATAATTTTTCCCACCCATACGTCTTCATTGAGAACAGACTAAGATTTTATATGAGTGTTTTGAGCTAGTTCTCTAGAAATATACTTACAACTAGTTACTGAATCATTTTGATGATATGAAGTACTGAAAATGAAACAACGATTAGTAATATTGACTTACTCACGCGTAAAAATAAAGTTATTTCATCAAACGAACGTGTATCGACACGGCTCATCTCTTACGCACAGATTACGAAATAAACTGAAAATAGATTATAGAACTGGGTCGAGTTCACTATAAATATGATGATTAATAATTCTTTTTGAAACAGGTAATACTGTTTTTATCGTTTTTATAGTTTTTAAATGTAGAAAAGATTCATGGAAGCTTCGCCTGTGCCAAGTTTCCGGAGATATTGAATGAAGTTCCCACGATGAATGGGTTGAATAATATTAATTCAACTCTTTTGAATGAATGTATTGGTAGCTGGTCAAAATTAGGCATTTTTATTACAGTGAGCATACGGAGCCGAAACGTGGACACTTACGGCACGGCTGGGCCACAAGTTCAAAGTCGCTCAGCGTGCTATCGAGAGGGCTATGCTTGGCGTCTCTGTGAGGGATCCCATCAAAAATGAGGTGATCCGACAGAAAATCAAGGTCATCGACATAGCCCAAAGAATTAGCAAGCTGAAGATGCAGTGGGCTAGCCATATTAGCCGCAGAGCTGATTACCGTTAGAGTAAAAGGGTTCTTGAGTGAAGACTGCGTGTCGGCAAACGTAGTGTAGGACGTCCAAAGGCCAAGTTGAGTGATGATCTGCGCAAGGCCTCCAACTCCTGCCGTCCGGCAGGAGTTGGAAGCGAGAAGCCCAAGATCGAACTAAGTGGCGTGCAATTGGAGAGGCCTATGTTCAGCAGTGGACTGCGATAGGCTGATGATGATGATTACAGTCAGCAGTTCGAAATGTGAATCGTGGAAGAGCCATCATAATTATCAACAGCATACAATAGTCCACTGCTACATATAGGCTTCTCCATAGAAAGGAGATCTGTATCTGTATACCAGACCGGCGCGGCGTGGTATGCCTAATCCTTATTTTTAAGATGAGACCTGTATTCGACAGTTAACTGTTAAACGCCGCTGATGATGACTGTTTCAACCAAACTTACGCATATTTAGTACTCAAATGTATACAGAAACTCATTGCCCAAATAATTACGTATAACCTGCACACGTGTTACGTACTCCAACATCATTGTAGTTACATAAAGTAAGTGAACCACAAAATATGTCCGCGCCAGGTCATTTTCACTGCGCGTTCTCACGGTCGGCGCACACGCTGTTATCGGGCCACCGCTCAAACAAAAGGATTGTCGCATTAACAGATTATCTGTGGCGGTGCACGTCACGGCTAAATACTTGTGTGTTTACGTAACTGTATTAGTTCTTTATTGGGCATATCGACAGGACTTAATAGTCTGTGGATAGATTTAGCCCTCTCCTTAGAAAGTAGGTTGTACTTATAATACCACGCTGGCCTTTTTTTGTTGATGGAATGGAAAATCCCTTTGGATCCAGTGTGTCCACTAAAATCTACCTGAACGCCCGGTCTCAGGTGCTCTGAGGATGATTGCTATATTCACTGCACAGATTATTGTACAAATGAGTTCTATTTCGCGATTTAAGCTCTAGTGTAGTGTTAAGGCTCGTTGGTCTAGTGGTTAGCATAAGCAACTGCTGATCTCGGGATCGATTCCCGGGTCGGAGTGCTTTTTGCTTGCTTTGCGTTTTTCTTAAAAGAAATTCCGGTTGTCATGAACATCTATGGCAATCGTTATTAGGAACTCAGTGCCCTCAAATATACTGACAACTAGTTCAACTTTCGAATTCAGTTCACCCTCAGGATTGCGGAGGTCCGATGCCAGTCGCTCTGTGTAAAAACTGATATTCCGGTAAAACCGGTTGAACTAGTGGCTGACCCCAAATCTGAAGATGATGCTTTTGAAGAACGCTAAAAGACATGTTTTTCCTAATTTGAGTTTAAACACGGTTGTCTGTTTGCTGAACTACAGAAAACTGTGTTCAAAAAGTAAACACCTGTATCTTATTACTGAAAGATAACAATTTATCTAAAAAAACTAAATCTCGCTGTCTATTAGCAGTAAACAATGTCTATTTACTTTAAACAAAAAAAAAACATAATAAAATACTAAACAAGGCTCCCTGATCCGTTTCAGTTGCCAAACAACAGGACCAAAGAAAACAATAAACAGCTTTACCGCCTTTTTTTAATCTATGCTTCGATAATATAATTTACCTGTGTTCTATCCAACCTGTATCTTTGTTTTCGTCGGATAATGGTCCGTGAGATACCACACGTGTTTGCGATTATTTCTATTTAACAATAGAAAATCGTCCAAGTTATGGCTTTTGAGATATCGGTTTAGAATGTAGGTCATTGGGATGAATGTAATATTGTCCTGTGCCTATTGTGTTAAAAGAAAACATCTGTTTGCAGTAAAGACACTTGTTCGATTTTTTTGAAATTCAGTAGTTTTAATTTACATTCGGCGCCTAAGTTTTTATGTTCATTTTTATATAGTATTTTTTATGGATGAGCTTGCCAAAGGGACTGAATCCAAGAATAGTGGCCACCTTTCTCATTACGAATGCAGACAATGCAACAATGTAGCATGGTACCCGAAAGACGACAACACGAATGCTGTCACTTTAGGTTGGTCTCTGCTGTGAGAAGGTAAAACCGCCCCGGCCCAACCGTACTGAAATCAGTATGGCTCAACCACCTAAGTAAATTACACCACGAAGGTATGTTTTATTCATTCATTGAAAAAACCAGGAAAAAAGTAATTCTAAATGTTAAAAACAAATGGTTATTACAATTTAGGTACTTATTTGTATATAACCCTGTTACGTAAACTGCATTGTTTTCAGTGACAATTTATGCCTACGAATATGTTATTTGTGGTTTTAGTAATTATGACTCATATAATCTACATTTAAGTAGGTATTTTATTCATCAGACCCGCGTGGTGTTTTCTTTATGGTATAGTGGGCAAACGAGCAGACGTATCACCTGATGGTAAGCGATTACCGTTGCCCATGGACACCTGCAACGCCAGAGGCCTCACAAGTGCGTTGCCGGTCTTTAGGGGATGGGGAAAGGGATGTAGGGAGGGGGTTGGGGTATGGGCCTCCGGTATCATCACGCACTCGGTGAAACACAGCGCAAGCTCTATTTCAAACCGGTTGTCAGTGAGGCCGTGGTATCACTCCAGTCGAGCCGGCCCGTGCATGCCGAAACGTGGCTCTCCCACGGTATAACTGCTACAGTTAGTAGCCTAAACCCTCCTTTCTAAAATGAGGCCAGCAGTGAAGTATTTAAGACCTACCTACCTAGACCTCTATCTATTTAAGATATTTCTATAGGTTTATGTATGTACATTTCTATTTAGAAATATGTGTGTTAGGTTGACAAAATGTTTTTAATAAAATTATAGACAAATAAATCGAATTTTAATACGACTGGCGTATCGAAGAATTGAACAAATATAGGTTGGTAGGTGTTTAAAAGCTATGGAGGTAAATAAATATGTAAATACACACACACACATGCAGGCATATATGCACAATATAAATAAATAAAATTATAATATAAATAAAGAGCATTTAGTCATTGTACCTACAGCTATTGAGAGCAAAGCGTACTTTGAATTTAGTAATCTTTAATCATATACTATTCATATTTAGTGACTTTTCCAGTTTCCGAACTTATGATGCACTAACCATGTCTTGTCCTGTGTATGTAAGAATTAATAAAAATAAATCTTTCGTCTTTCACTAGCTTTTGTCCCACGTTTGTCAGATGTTGCTGTAAATAGTGTCATATGTAATTCCTCAAAAATCAAAGCATCTTCGTGCCAAAATTGATTCAAAATCTGTTTAGTGGTTTAACATCGTATGCGTAACAGGCAGACAGAGAGTCCCTTTCATATATATTGTACTTGCTGTTGACCGCGGCTCCGCCCGCGTGTATGTCGATTATCGCGGCAAATAGTAGCCTATGTGTTATTCTGATGTATTAGCTATATAACTGTAAAGTATCATCCACATCCGTTCTGGTAGTTTTGACGTGAAGAAGAAACAAACACACACTCACAAACTTTCGTCTTTATATATTAGTGTGATAGTGTGATGTGATAAAGCTGAAGAGTTTGTTTGTTTGAACGCGCTAATCTTAGGAACCACTGTTTAATTTTAAAAAATCTTTCAGAGTTACTTAGCCCATTTATCGAGGAAGGCTGTAGGCTATATATCATCACGCTTAGGCTAATAGGAGCGAAGCACCAATGAACAATGTTTCAAAAAAGAGGGAAAATTTTCACGCTACGGGCAATAGAAGACGCAAACGAGGTTGCGTGGGTCAGCTAGTATATTATAAGTGTGAAGTGTGATTAATAGGAATAAGTAAGTTTATAAATTGTTGTATGTCGCGTCATAAACAGTGGTAGGTACCACAGATAAGACTTGTCATGCGTCAGGACTATTACAGCACGATTAGGAACTGTAATCTTCGGAAGAAACTACTTAGACTGTCGCATGAAATCATCCTCCATCCAGTTTAATGCGGTTCTATTGAGCTGTCATCGGATGTATTATCCTGTTTCTTCTTTCTTGTTCTACTTCTAAGTCTGATTGCATAGTTATAGTAACGGGTATCAAAAAACCTATGCTTTGACACATAATTATGTCACCAGTGTCAGTAATTTTGCCAAGGTTACTGGAGGTCTAACAATGCCCTCTTTCCGCTATTCTAAGAGGACAGGGAAAGCATGCAAAGAGCAGTAAAGCACTTTCGTGTGTTGTCCACGTCTTTTCATCAGGAAACAGGTTTCATAAAGAATTTAAACTATATTAGGATCAATTAGTACTAAACAGCTCAAAGACGTGACGACTTATTTTTCGAAATTTAAAAGCTATTTAAAGTAGGGTGCTGACCCTGATTTTTCGATAAAACCCTTCAGGTGATGACGTGACCGTTTCCAGTCACTCTAACCGGCTGGAGGAAGCAAATTAGCTAATAAGGAGGTAGGTATGAGTGACATGCAGAAGTAATAACATCCTGATAGAATTGTTCTGAATTGTTGGCGCCACTGAGGGGCTTCTGTGCGCGTGCAATACCTGTTATTGAATGATTACGGTATGATTGTATGATTGTTGTGATGTCATATCCTTATCAGACATACTCTATGACTCAGGGGAAAATTTAGCGGTTCATTTTTTACTCTATGACGTGTTTCAGTATCTGTGGGATTTTCGGCACAGACAAATAAAAGGTGAGGTTTATTTACTATTTATGACGTATAATATACCTTTTGAAAATGGAAATTACGTAATGCAGTGTAATTTAAACATGAGATCACATTGAAAATATGGAGTGCTACCACCTCTTCACCCCATGGGTGGCGTAAGAATCGAATCTCAGCATGACATCAGCACAGCAAAGTTTATGTCAAGTGTCTTCTACTTGACATAAACCCTATAACAACTCATTTGGTCAACGTAGTATCATTAATAACTCATAATGCCCCACTAATGAACTCGAGTTTTCTCTCAGGAGAGGGTTAAGGCCATACGTTGCCAGGATGGCCGAGTGCGGGTTGGGGGACTGGCAAGACCACGTTGTGGCTACGTAATCTTGCCGTTGGATGTTTTCAAACCGCCCAATGGCATACCACTAAACTTCACGACTGTTATCCTACGATAACAACTGGGACCGACTGCTTAGCGTGACCTCCCTCCGATCACGGAGACGCTCATTGTATCGTGCCACCAGCGGTCACCTGACTACTGACCATGTCGTCGTTGCTTACCCTCGGTGATTGTTTCTTTTCAACGAGCGCATGTGCTATGGTGGGCTATGAGCGTCTCTCTTTCAACGTGGTAGAGTATACCAAAACCTTTGACCTGAATCATCAAATCTTGTTGATGATGATGATCTATAATTCCCTCTATAAATACTGCAACAATAAACAATATTACTTAATTCTTGAAGATCCTCCAGAAATCTTCTTGTCTTTGCACTTTTTACCCGACTACGCAAAATATCCTCCTTTCGAAAGTCTGGTAGATAATAATAATATATTAATCTTTATTTCACAAAGTTTTACAGTAACTGGTTGTCTTATAATTAGCTACAAGTAAATGTGTTACGCTTTGAGTACTGATACTTTCCCCCAAACTAATCAAATAAGACACAAATCTTGGGTCGTGAGCAGTCTTCAGTCTTGTATGTGATTCTAAATTACAATAACTAAATTTTTATACACGCAAGTAGACGTTATTACTTTATGCAATGAGTAAATTATTACAACAATAAGATCACAAGTGGACCGTATGTTGGTGAGTGAGTATAATGAAAAATAAAAAATGTTTCGTATTTGTGTTACGCATTTTTAAATGGTAATGTTTATGCGATACATGTTAATAGTTTTTCAGTTTCATCATAGTCCATATAGGTTTTTTTTTCTTTTTTATGGTATAGATGGCAAACGAGCAGACGTATCACCTGATGGTAAGCAATTACTTAGACCATCACCAGAGGTGTCACAGTTGCGTACCTGTGACGCCTCTGGTGATGCGGGTGTCCGACCATTGGTAGATGGGGAAAGGGTTGGGGTATGGGCCTCCGGTATTCTCACTCACTCGGTGACATACAGCGCAAGCGTTCTTTCACACCGGTTTTCTGTGTGGTATCACTCCGGTCGAGCCGGGCCATTCATGCCGAAGCGAGGTTCTCCCACGGTAAAAGGTTTGTTTGTCTAAGATAGGAAGCTAGAGCAGTAGTTCTCAACGGTGCCAAAACAAAGTAATTTCTAGGTACCTCATTGTGGTTTTCACCGTCATCTTATTCGACATAAACAATCAACTCCTTATTTCAAAGGAACCAACTTAGTCACCAAAAATCATAAACGTAATCGGAATTCACAAAGTTTTTAACGTGATATGAAAACTCTATGACGTGTGTTAGTGCACTTATTGCATATATATATACTTATTGCATATTTTAAAACTGGATTTATTAATAGGTAGTTAATGTTTTCCTCTAGAAACTGGGTGACTTATAAGTCACCCAGTTTCTCTCTGTCGTCTGTTTTATTTATTACACAGACCCTGAAAACCGCCTGTGTCGTTTTCAGAATATATATATTGACGCCAGTATGAAGAAAATTAGCTTATTAATAATAACAATTAATTTCACCACAGATATCTTCATGACGCTTGATCGGAACGGACTGGGAATCAGCATCAACGGCCAATACATGACGCATTTGCTATTTGCAGACGACATAGTTATCCTGGAGCCTCTGCATGATCTTGAAGAAAGCTCAACAATCTGGATGATTATGAGACTCAAGATGTACAGTGGTAAGGGACTAATGCCTGTTTTCACCAACTGTACTTAAACAATATCTTAACGAGGAACCCCTTAACGTAGGTAGCTCCTAAATAGCACTTAAGTAGCCCCTAAATGTTGGCGAAAACGAAAATATCGCTAAGGGTTACCTAACTCTCTTTAAGTGGTCCCTTAAATTTAGGGGACGTTGGTGAAAACGGCCATTAGAACATGTAGACTAGACCCTGAGTCCCGTGGACGTAAATGGCGTCATAGATATAGCGATAAAACATAGTTTACCCTGAACCTTTAGGAATACCATCATTTCACTAATAAACTTCTCTGCTGAGGAAAAAAAAGGTTGGTGAGATTTGCACAGAAGAGGTTAGTTATTAAGTTTAAATAGGTTTTACTAAACCATTTTTACTCTTAAAACGATACAAATGGTATTCGATCGAGACTCTGGTTCTGTAATATATAATTACAGATCAGATACATCTGCGCAAACGCGTGTGCCAAAGCACGCACACTTTCATTATATTTGCCATTTTAGTATAATAATTTTCTATGCACCGAACTGTGCCAACTGCTTGTCATTTGTCGTTAACGTCTACTTCTGTCTGTACTTTATATACAGAATCTAACCGGATTATAAGAAGTAATAACACCTCATCATCAGATCAACAGCCTTTACAAGTCCACTGCTGGACATTGGCCTGTTCTTAACAAGGAGTTTTTGATCAACTGTATGTAGCACACTGGCCGCACAGATTGTCATATGATTTGTTTCAAATTTCCTTCTCTTTATACAGATACTAGCCGACCCACGCAACCTCGTTTGCGTCTTCTATTGCCCGTAGTGTGATAATTTTCCCCCGTTTTCGAAACATTTTTCATTGGTGCTCCGCTCCTATTGGTCCTAGAGTGATGATATATAGCCTATAGCGTTCCTCGATAAATGGACTATCTAACACTGAAAGAATTTTTCTGTGATTAGCGTGTTTAAATAAACAAACAAACAAACTCTTCAGCTTTATATATTAGTATAGACTAGTTCTTGCCCGCGGCTCCACCCGCGTTTATGTCGATTATCGCGGCATATAGTAGCATATGTGTTATTCTGATGTATAAGCTATATTACTGTAAAGTATCATCCAAATCCGTTAAGTAGCTTTTGCGTGAAAGAGTAACAAACATCCATCCACCCATACTTACAAACTTTGCGTTTATAATAGTAGTAGGCTTGTCCTGTGTAGTTCGCTCCTATAATTGTTTCTTGCGACACCTAAGGGTTCAATAAGGGCGGTGATGTTCTTAATTCGTCATCACATGGAGATAAGTGACCTAACGATAAAATTGACTACCACAGCTTATAAGTCGAAACACAGAAGTGCGGTCTAGTCTGTGGTCTTTGCGTCATACGCACTAATATGGTAATGTGGGTTTACCTAAACGTAGATAATAGTTATGATTTAGTAAATACCTATATTTATTTTACCGAGCCAGTATGGGAAAAGCTTAAAACTAAAAATTTCCTCATAGTCCTGTGGTTCTTTGTTTATTGAATCATTTGTGGAGCGCAAAGTATATATATTCATACACTGAAAAAACATTTTTTTTAATGGAGACAATTAAAATTGTAACAAAAACGGACGTCTTAGTAAAAATAAGAAAGCACAACCGAATTGAGAACCGCCTTTTTAGAGCAAATAAATACCTATTTCACGACTAGAAGAAGTAGTACAACAAAAATTCATTCCTTAACTAATTATCTTCTCTAAAGTTTACTTAAAAGTCACCTTTGTAATAGAATTAACATAAATGCAGCATATTCTTAATATTCCCACGATAACAAGTGCCTATTATTTATACAAATAAATAAAATTGGAGTGTGTGTTTGTAATATTAAAATAACCGCCTTTTACTAAATGCATATGTATATATACATGTTACATATACCAAAATATTTTTTCTTACAATTTTTGTCCGTCTGGCTGTTTGTTCCGGAATTCCGGTTCTAATCTCTGGAACGGCTAGACCGATTTTGACAGGACTTTCACTGATAGGAAGTTGATGATATATGTAACGCCGCTGGGTTTAGCTAGTTTAAAATAAAATATTATATGAATGAATCACGCATTCTCCATTCCGATGTAGGTAAAAAATAAATAAAAAAACATACGTAAAGGTCGCAGCTCCAACTCACCGCATGCCAAAGTTCGTTCAATTCTCTGAATGAATGATTCACAATGTCGCACTTTTCGCGGTATTCGGCCATATTTTCTCGCGATCTGTTGAACGAGTTAGATGTGCGATTTATGAATGAAATTGAATGCAATTATTTTTATTTTATACGTAATGCGTTACGTATAAAATTATAATATTTGAGCTAAATTTATTCTTCTTCATTATAGTGTTAATTAGGGTGATAGTTTATAAAGGTAATTAACTTACTAAGCAAGTTTTTTTTACTAATGAAGCAATATTTTGTTTGGAATAATGTAAGCTTAATTTATTTTATTCATCTTATCATTACATAAAATAACAGTTATTTAAATGTATAAATTATTAAAAATATTGATCGTAACCCTGCTGATCAGTATGCGTAAATCACTAACATAATTCTTAATTACATAATATAAAAATTCCTATTTTTTTTCCAAATGTTCCATACTATCATCAAATAAAAAAAAAATGAAATCTAAAGTCTGATTGCTAGGAACTGCAGTATAAAGCACTGTTTCGTTCTTTTAATTTCTCGTCGTAGAATACTGTACTGGAATCTTTAGCTTTTTACAATACTAGCCCACCCACGCAACCTCGTTTGCGTCTTCTATTGCCGGTAGTGTGATAATTTTCCCCCGTTTTCGATACATTTTTCATTGGTGCTCCGCTCCTATTAGTCCTAGCGTGATGATATATAGCCTATAGCCTTCCTCGATAAATGAGCTATCTAACACTGAAAGAATTTTTCAAATCGGACCAGCGGTTCCTGAGATTAGCGTGTTCAAACAAACAAACAAACTCTTCAGCTTTATATATTAGTATAGATATATATGAAGAAAAGCATACATTCTTGTAATTTTCTTTGTCCGTGAAATTGTAAGAAAATTACATTCACACTCATAAGTGCCAATTAAACAAGAACGGCCAAATCGATCGATTTCTCTTGGATGCCATCATCAGATCTTAGTGTCTTTATCATGGTACCAACGTTGGGTTGGTTCATAAACATATATAAACACATATTTGAGAACCTCTTCCTTTTTTGAAGTCGGTTAAAAAGAAAATGTCGGTTAACTTCATTTAGTAATGTGCCAAAGAGTACAAGTCACAAACATTTGAGTATTTAGAAAAAAATGTAACTGAGGAGGAAGGTGGATGGCATGAACTATTCTTTATCATTTTTCAGCAGAATTACTTTCCTATGTGAAAAGTACGATGTTTTTTTTGCAGATTACACAGACTAAAAAAAAATAAAAAAAAAGATAAACTGTCAAATATTTTCCTCGTGTTTTTTTTTTTTAATTTTAGTTTCGACCCATCTACGAAACAAGTTGTAGCTTGTGATTTTAGACGTGCAAGGAATAAGCTTATGCCACTTTCGCAGTGATTCCTGAGTTGCAGCTAGTCTTCTAGTATACCGACTAACTCATAAACAGTATTTTTACCTAACAAGTTAGAATCAACTGTGACATATTCAATGATACATCACGTCTTTGTTAGAATTAAACCACTAATTGGAGAAAGCGCGGTTCAAGTTTTATGTGCAGATCTCTGCTTAGTTACGGTTTATTTGAATCTTCTTAGATATATAATACTGTATAATATAAACCCGTTCTATCATGTACTAGGTTTTGCTCGCGTAAAGAGTAGCCTCTTCCTCAAGAATCTAAGTTTCTCCAGCCAAATTTAATTGAAATTGGTGCAATTGTTTAACCGTGAAAACATTACAGAAAGACAGACAAAGTTATTTTCGAATTTATGTAGCGCTAGTATATACTCTCTCTGCTTCGCCTCTCTGGTGCCTGGTACTAACGCGGGGTCCAGCGCCTCTACCAGACGCCTCTCCAGCCTGATCAGCCTTCGCCGGTGTCAGTCTGGCGCTCCCGTCTGCTGCTACAGGCTGAGTTTAAGTGCCTTCTTTATCTGGGAAGTTTCATCGCTGTCGGAACTCTTTAGAAACTACGCCCTGACTCTTATCTATGTCTCCTGTGTTTGTGAACTAAATTATATAGTACATTGTAACTTATTTTCGAAAACAATAAACAACCTGTGAATTCTGGTTGTCAAGAGTGTAAGTTATCTCTTTCTTTCTACCCCATGGTTGACCATGGCTACCAAGCCCTCCAACGTGACATTATTTACCATAGGTTTAGTTTGGTTTTCCCGAGCTGTCTCCGCACTTACCCTCTAGATTGGGACGTGGGTTTGTCATCTTCTTTTTCCAACCTCCCTAGATCATCCAAGAATCGCAGCAGCCTTTTAGGTCACTACATGTTTCAGGGAGTGATGACTGCCTCAGTGGCGTAGTGGTAGCGTACGCGACTGCTGTTATGAGGTCTCGGGTTCGATACCGGGGTCGGACCAAATGTTTGTATGATTTGCTAATATTTGTTTCGGAGTTTGGGTGTTTTCTATGTATAATATGAATGTATTTACAAAAAAAAGTATATAAGTATTTATATCAGCTCTGCGTAGTTTGGGACTAGATGGCGTTGTGTGTTAGATGTCCAAAGTATTTATTAGTGATGTTGATTGGACGATGCTTGATCTCAAGAACTGCTGATCTAATTTGAAAAAAAATTCAGTGTTAGATAGCATATTTATCGAGGATGGTTATAGGCTATATATAATTACGCTAAGACCAATAGAAACGGAGCACCGATAAATATTGCTTTAAAAACAAGGGAAAATTATCACGCTACGGGCAATAGGAGACGCAAACAAGGTTACGTGTGTCAGCTAGTAAGTTCATAATATTCTATCAAAAAGTAGTATAAGTTAACATAAGTACAAGATGAATTTTATGTCAAATTTCGTTTAAAAAGTAGTAGTTTTTCCTAGGGATGCTAGGGATCCTAGGAATGCAGGTTGCATTGATGGACAAAATCTACAGTTACGTGAGTAAAGCTGTTGGCTTTAGGTCATCATCACAAATTGCCTTTAATAGTCCACTGCTAGACATTTAAGGCTAAAGCTTTAGTTTAAGCCATCACATAAATGTGATAGAAAATAATGTGAGGAATGGGATTAGCCAATATAACCCCTCTCGTATAGTGGACGTAAACATTTTTTCTGATCAAAAGCCTATGTCCAGTATAAAAAAGACTTATGTTTTACGCTACACGATTGAAGTAAGTACATACATAATGTAGCAATTTCATTGCAGTCACGTATTTGATATTAATTACTAATTACAATTGCTCGGTATTTACAGCTAAGTAAGTTCAACTCTTTGTTTAGGTAAAAAAGATAGTTATCTAGGTTTAAACAAGCCTAGGTTTTTTATTGCTTTAAGGTTGAGTCAGTACGTCCCTGCAGACTGTGTCAGGGTAACACACTTGTTTACACTCGCGTATAGTTGGAACTTTGTTATATTAATGATTCAGTTGGATGGAATTTGCGATGGTTGCATAATATGTAGTTATGTTTTGAAGTGTGTTAGTAACTCGTGTATGGGAAGTTATTTGTTGCGTAACTTTTATGTTTGTTTGATTGTAGTGTTACTGGAACTCAATTAAGTTACGATACACTTGAGAGCGATGTACAGGGTCATATTGTGTGTGTATACTGTATGGAATGCTCAGCACGTAGTTTGACACCAAGTTAAGTTTGTTAGTAAGGTAACAACTAACTGACCCCGCGCATCTTTGCTTGCGAGTATAAAATAATAAATATTCTCCGTCTTTGCAAGATTTTTCATTAATGCTTGGCTCTTATTTCTCGTAACGTATATAGTCTATATCTATATATAGACTATATTTTTTAAAATATAGATTTCTATATTTTCGAGAAATATAGAAATCTATATTTCTCGAAAAATGAACTATAAAACACTTTACAATCGAACCAGTAGTTTCTAAGATAAGAGCCTCCACCAAATTGATAAACTTTTCAGCTCCATAAATTAAGCACAGATTCTTAATGAGTTCGTATCTATATGTATCGGATACATTTCTGTTTACATTTTCATTTGAATAATAATATTGATGATAAGTTGTTACAATGTGCCCTAAACCCGTTACTCGATGTGCTGGTGACCGCAGGGTGTCATATTACACGGGGGTAACGCTTTGTATCGATTCTGAACTACACTTCATTTAATACCAAGTGTTATTTGACAATTATTAACCGTCTAATAGAAGCTAAAGTGCTCAAAGATCGATACACCCTTATTAGTCCTAAATAGAATCATCAGCGACGGTTGTCACTTGCCATCAGGTCACTCATTAGCTCGTTCAGGAGTAGTAACCCCAAAAAGTAATATCCAGTGATGTAAGACACATCACTTTAAAACATTTAACCATCAGAAATTGTTCCAGACAGCTTCCGTGTATCATATTAGACACTACTTAAGCTATCATACAGTTGTATCATGTATTTAAAAAGCTTTCACGATAAAATCCCGACCGACAAAGCGAATGTGGTTTATCCTTATCATGTAAAATAACGATGGTCGTACAGCCGAGCATTTGAGCGACTCGCCATGGTCGTAACAGTTTTACTGCCAATAACTACTATCGATTGCCGCCTAATGTCGGGTTAGCACACAGATGTATAGACATGATATGTTAGGTAATTTCATGGTCGTATTAAAAGGAAGTGATCTAGATAATATTTAATAGATTTTTATTGAATTTGCGACCGTTTTCAACAACGTATCCAGGTTAATCTAAAACTTTTAAACTTGAACACGTCTGAATTTACCTCAAAAAGAGTATTTATTCTTTTTTTGAAAACTGCATTTCAATGAAAGTACTAAACAACCAAATCGAAAAAATGAAAGAAATAATAGACTATCTCCAGTTTTAATAAGATTTACTGAAAAAGACCGTTAGTTATCTAATAAGTTATATATTATCTAGTAAGTATATATATAAGAGCAATTCTTGTTTGAGGTAAAGTAAAATACTGAACTCAATCCTCCAGGTACTTATATGTTACTGGAGTAAAATCGATGGTACTACGTAGAAATTGATAGAAATTAAATGACTACTTATAATAATAATAAAAGCCTTTATTCGCTGACCATTTTAAATTACATGCTATTCTTATCTATATTTTATATATATAGTATTTTATAGAAGTGTATTTTAAACTGCTATGCAGAAAGTTTAGGAAACTTCAGAAGAGCTGTCCAAATTATTAAATTTTGGTACACATATCTACAAGTTAAAACCTTATCGATAAACAAATAATTATATGATATTCTTAAATCTAATACATAGCAAAAAATAATTAATTCATTCGCAACCACTTTCCTCTCACCCTCCTCCCTCGATTGTTTCCACTTCTCTCTATCCTTGGCAGACCTTCTCCATCCTTTTGGTAAATCGCCTTCTCATCTTTTGCTTTGACCTCCTCATTGTCTTTACCTGTTCCTTGGATAGTACTCTATTGCATCCTTAGTCCATTTTTCTTTGTTTGTCCGCCTTATGAAATGGAAACTTACGCATCAATGAGCATAATAAACATTATGCTCATTTAAATTTATAAGTGCATTATGAAAGTTTGGGATTATCTTATACACATATCTCATATCAACAGCGTTTAACAATACTCTGCTAGACATGGGGGACTCTCCTTAAAATTAAATGGAAATCAGCCCAACATCAAGCCACCTCTTGTTTAGGGTCACTTACCATTGAACTAATATACCAGTCCCCTAGCCAAGTTGCAAGAGTTTTTCTTTCTGCAAACGTTAACGCCTACATTCCCGTGTGTCATTGGCTTATACTTTGTCTATGATTAGCCAATGACGCATGAGAATTTAGGCCTTACGGTTGCAAAAATAAAAACGCTTCCAACTTGGATAGGGCCCCAGTTCTAGTAGCACACGGAATTCCAGATGGTAGTACTGACACTTGTTTTGAAAGTTTGAGAACTCAACATTTCCTCATAATGAATTTCCTCATGTGAATCGAGGATTGTATCTATTATATTCCACTCAGAAGCAATTTCAGATATCAAGAGTAGATGAAATATGCATAAATTGAAATTTTGTGTTAGTCGATTTACACGTTTTATTTAACGTAAACAATTTGTACTCGAACACAACAGTTATGTAATAATGTGACCTGAATCGATTAGTTCTCGATTACAAAATATCTATCAAATATTAATTTCACGCTCGCTATTAATTAAGGGTAGACTGGGGAATTTTAAATTGCGAGAGTTCTCGGAAATTACCCGAGGTTCCGTACATATAGACTTAAGACAGATAGAAAAAGAATAGATTATCTATGTTGTTGATTCTGCTAGGAGACTCCTGAATTAGAGAATCAATGTTTAAAATATGCGTTTGAAGTGCATATTTCTGGAGAATATAGACCAGCTCAATTTGTTAGCCTTTTTTAAAAGTTTTCTTTTTATTGAATATGCGGCAAACAAGCATACGTATCGCCTGATGGTAAGCGATAATCGCCGCCCATGGACACCCGCAACAACAGAGGACTAACAAGCGCGTTGCCGGCCTTTTAAGGACTACGCTCTTTTCTTGAAGGTTTAATGTAAATTAATAGAATTAATAAGGATTACTTACTTCTGCATTACCTGACGTTTCGAACAGGTATCACCAGGCATAGTACCGGAGTAGATCCAGTAGTCCTCCGTCGTCAAGTATGTAAGGTAGAACTCTCGAAATAATCTACACTAATATATAAAGCTGAAGAATTTGTTTGTTTGTTTGTTTGAACACGCTAATCTCAGGAACCGCTGGTCCGATTTGAAAAATTCTTTCAGTGTTAGATAGCCCATTTATCGAGGAAGGCTATAGGCTATATATCATCACGCTAGGACCAATAGGAGCGGAGCACCAATGAAAAATGTTTCGAAAATGGGGGAAAATTATCACGCTACGGGCAATAGAAGACGCAAACGAGGTTGCGTGGGTCGGCTAGTAAATAATAAAATGGTCACAGATTGAGTCAGCCTGTGACCACGGCTGATGCGACCTGGTCAAAATTTTAGGCAAATCAGAGTTATCTAATACCTTTAATAAGTGATCGCGTTAATTCCCGTAAAAATAATTGTTAATACGCAAGTTAGTATTTTAAATTTGGCTGCCAACTATTAATACAACACAGTTTACCCTCTAAGATGTATTTTTTAAGTTGTTCCTGATGTACGGAACCCTAGATGTCGTCGGTGTGATCGGTGATTACGAGGCAATTTGCTGTACCCTAGCGCGCCGAGCGTGAAGCACAGGTGCGGTTCCGCGGCGCGAGCAACCACCGCATTTATTGATTTTCACTATCATTACACCGCCAGGAGATTATAGTGACCCCTGGACTTACTAATGGTACACTGAAGGTCGTTATTGACTAGACAGCCATCCTTTTATACGAGTAGTGTTAACGAGTTAGCAGTCCTCCGGTACTTAATAAAAACCTTTATAAACCTTATTGTATATTTAAAATAATTCTTTTTTTTTTATGTCTGGCCCTGCCAAAATGGCTCTACTCTGCCTGATGGAAAAACAAGCTGAATCCAAGGGTGGTGGTCACCATACTGCGATGGCAGACAATGCAACAAGGCGGCATGGTGACCCACACCATGGCGGGCTAATGATGCTTCTGCATCATTGGGGGTCCGGTCTCGCAATCACCAACGAAACACGGCAGCAAGAACGCTCTCATTTTGCGTTGATCTCCTGTGCGAGGGTAGTAAAGCCCCGGTAGAGCCGGCCCAACCGTGCTGAAATCAGCGTGGCTCTACAACCTTTCTACCTAATTAATATACAAGGTACATATAAAATAATTTGCCCAGACCAACTGCTTCATAAACCGCTGAACCCAGCGCGTTAGGGCTACAAACTGCAAATTTTGAGATGCTTTTTCGGGTTGTAATCACAAACACAGTCAAGGTAGTGAGAACCATGTTGATTTCAGCGGCATTTTTGTATTGTCCGCATTCGCAATGAGTTTGATGACCACCATTCTTGGATTCTGCTTATGCTTTCCATCAGGCAGCGTAGAGTCATTTTGGCAGGGCCAAACATGAAAAAGAAACTAAGAAAGGATATCTGCAAATTTCTAAAACAATGAATCACCGGTTGTAAAAATATACGTCATTTTAAAAAAAAAACATCACGACGTAAGAAATTATGAAGGAAACGCAATAGAAGCGACGGGCAACAGCCATAGTAAGCACAGTTCACTGAAAATTCTTATAATTGGGATAAAACGTTAAATATGAAAAAGATCACTCACGTTATAACAATATTGGCAGTGAATTATTGTAGCAATATTCTACAAAAGAACCATCTTTAAACTCCATACAATGGGATATAAACTATAAATTATGGATTATAGAAACGGCGTGCTATGTGGCATCTATACATATTAATAACTAGCTGCTGCCCGCGGCTCCGCCCGCGTGTATGTCGCTTATCGTGGCAAATAGTAGTCTATGTGTTATTCTGATGTATAAGTTAAATTCCTGTAGTGTCATTCAAATCCGTTCAGTAGTTTTTGCGTGCAATTTCACTGATATGTCCACATATTGTGACAGTGTTACCTTTATTTAAAGAGCTTCGCTGTATACTATGTTATGTGTAATGCCATTGGAACAATATACGATCATATTAGCATTGTCGCTCACCCTCGACAGAGCCACATAGAGCTTTCCGTTGCTGAAACAGTTCGTCTATGCCTGCGGTGCGCAACGTCTGACCTTATGTCTTGTTTATCGTCATCGCAAAGCATAGACTCACAGACTCACCAAAAACTGCACGCGTTTAAAGAGGAAAGGGAAATAAACTATGGATTGGGGTCATCCTTTAAGATAATAGTCTAAAAAGACATATTTCACTATAAATCAAACAAAATAATTTAAGTTTCTCGCAGATTGCACGAAATAAAACTAACAATTTTTTTAAAATTTTGTCTTCGACATAAACGTCTTGTGATTGGTTGCAACTCTGGTGACGTCACATGCTAATAAACGAAAGATTCCTCTATTGAATATTGTTTGCTTTTTATGTTTTCGGAGTGGTAATAATCGATCTGTGAGCTATTTCTGCAGGACTTTTTTTAATAAACTATTTAATAAGTGGTTCGAAACAAAAAGGAACCAAATTTTGTGCGTGCCGATAACATCAACCTACATAAGATAGACGCTTTTATGGTTGCACTTTTCTATCTATACAAATAAATAAAATTGGAGTGTGTTTGAATATTAAAATAACCGCTTTTTACTAAATGCCTATGTATATATATACACAGTACATATACCAAAAATGTAGTTAAAAATGTTTTTGTCTGTCTGTTTGCTTCTTCCGGGTAATCTCTGGAACGGCTGGACGGATTTTGACGGAACTTTCACTGGCAGGTAGCTGATGATCCAGGAAGTAACTGAGGCTACTTTTATTAGACTAACTTTATCCTGCGGCGTTACTCGTGGTACAACAATAACTGCGGGTAACACCGCGGGGTTCAGCTAGTACATAATAATAACATTGATAACTATGCTGCAGAACTGAAAAATGTTAAAGCAGCTATGTTGCACTTGCATAAGTACAACATAAAAATTGTTTCTGTAATAACCTCTGGAAAAAATTCATTCATTATTTTAATAATTCTAATTTACTTTATGTAGGTAGGTATATCTCAATGCTTTTAGGTTACATTTTGAAATAGTACAAAGCGTGGTATTTAAAGATGTTATCTGACCCGACGAACTTCGTACCACCATATTTTTCTTTCGTTACCAGCTACCCATGAGTAAGGTGTAGTCACGGACAAAAAAACCTTTCTTCTTTATTTTTTATTTTTTCTTGTACACACACCTTGTCCTAAGAATAACTAACACATAAAAAAAAAATTTGGTGTAGCCGATCGAAAGTTACGCGCATACATACATTTCGGCGTAACGCCGCGGGACAAAGTTAGTCTAAATAAAGTGGCCTAAGTTACTCCCTGGATCATCAGCTACCTGCCAGTGAAAGTCCCGTCAAAATCGGTCCAGCCGTTCCAGAGAATACCCGGAACAAACAGACAAACAGACAGACTGACAAAAAAATTTTTAACTACATTTTTGGTATATGTACCGTGTATACATACATATGCATTTAGTAAAAAGCGGTTATTTTGATATTACAAAGAGACACTCCAATTTTATTTATTTGTATCTATAGATGTATAGATTTGTTCACTGTGGCACTACAAACCATTTATTCGACATTTTAATTAATATAAAATTGGAGAAAACTGATAAAATTAACTTAAACCGCGCTGTTTTGTTTTGTTGTGGCTAGAGTGTGACGTCACGCGTCTCATGTGACCAGCGCCATTACAGAAATATCGTTTTTGGTTGTCAAGCTTGAACTTTATCTTAAATTGAAATTCATAATTAATCATAATACAGTAGAAATTCTGCAAAAAATTGATTCGGTAAGTAGTCGTTTCACCACCCGATGAATGAAGCAATATTTATAATAAATAAATATGACGCTGCCTTTTAAAAATCTATTTAAGACCGAAGAGTAATTTTTGTTTTGCATCGTCACTAAAGAGTTGTTGTTTAGATTTGTTCAAAGTGGACGCTTCCGGTGCGTATGCATAAAGATTCGTGGAACTACTGACCCAGGAAAAAGCGACGTACAACTGCCCATGTGAAAAACATCTGAGACTAAGATCTACTCCAGCAACACGGAAAGTCGGACGATGAGATTTATTAATTGTCATTGCATAAATTTACTTATTTGAAATTATACTTATTAATTTTACAACTACAAATATAAAGGAAAGAAGGAGAAACAAACAAAAACACAAAACAAACTAATTATATTATTATCTAATACCTACTTTAAACTGATATCTAAAAACTACGTCTTATGTATTTTTTAAATCTAAAACGCGCTTATTCCCAGTCAATAAGAACCACGTTCGTTCGCATTAACAGTGACAATTCGAGTGAAGTCACCGCGTGAGCGGCGTGAGCGCTCCCGCCTTTTTGTAGATTCAGCGGATGGCCGTTTCGCGTGTTAAAGAAAAATCAACCGTAATGTCGTACTTATACTGGTTGGCAGTTTTATTTCATCTATATCTTGTGTGTTTATTAATTATAATTTTATAATTCTATATTTTATTAAAAAAGATATTAAAGTGTATAGTGATAAGGATATATCCATGTGAAATACAATATATTTAAGTATTTAATACACCTTGAAGAAATGCCTAACGCTTAAACACGTTATTGTGGCTAATTTATAAAAGATAGAAATATACTATTGAGGACTTTTTTGTAGATCTTTTAAAGACCATCATCTTTGTAATACATATTTTTGGTGTATGATCAACGTATGCGAGGATAAGAGCTCGAAAGCGAAAATTTTCATCCGACTTGCTTCAAATTTATCGTCACTGCTCAGCTCCTATGCATCTTAGCGTTATGTTATATAGCCTATAACCTGCCCAGGAGTATGGACTATAATCGTACAAAGTTTGGTTAAAATCCCTTCAGTAGTTTTTGATCCATGCGTGCACATACAGACAGACAGACAGACAGACAGACAGACAGACAGACAGACAGACAAAAAACTTACTGATTACATTTTTGGCATCAGTATCGATAACCATTCATCCCCCAATAATAATTTTTAATATATATTCAATGTACAGAATTGACCTCTTTACAGTTTTATTATAAGTATAGATATAGATATAGAAGAAGATATTTAGGTGTCTGTTTGTAATTTCAAATTAACAGCTTTTCATTAAATGTGTAATATGAAAATATATAAAATAAATAAAAAGCCTTTATTCTAACATAGTACATACAGTTTCACTTTTAATTTCTATATTCTTAAACCTTAAATCTAAGTTTTCTATGTAGTCGAGGCGAGTATATGAAAATATATAAGATACTTAAATCAAATAAACAATTTTCCAAATGTTTGTCAGTCTGTTTGTTCTGACTGCTAATTTCTGAAAAGGCTGGACCAATTTTGACAGGACTTTTATTGTTAGATAGCTGATGTCATGTGGAGCAAATTATGCTACTTTTATTTTAGAAAAAAAAATCCGTTTCAAATGCAACAAAACCCCCTCGAAGCACAACTAGTACAAAATAAATACTGTGTGAGTGTTCCCCATCGTAAACAGAGGTCGTTTGATTAATTAATGAGGGTCAAAGTGCGGATAATGCGGTCGTTTCGCGAATATCTCGAGAACATTACAATTTTCAACAACAATATACTTGACTAATAACTGAGTCAAATTACTATAAAGTGTTTTGTAAGTGCTTTCATATGAATTACTAGCTGAACCCCGCGGTGTTACTTGAGGTTATAGCTGTACCGCGAGTAACGCCGCGGGACAAAGTTAGAAAAAAAAGTAGCCTTAGTTACTCCCTGGATCATCAGCTACCTGCCAGTGCAAGTCCCATCAAAATCGATCCAGCCGTTCCAGAGGTTACATGGAACAAACAGACAGAGAGACAAAAATTTTTTTAACTACGTTTTTGGTATATGTACCGTGCATTCATACATATGCATTTAGTAAAAAGTGGTTGTTTTAATACAACAGACACTCCAATTTTATTTATTTGTATAGATGTATAGATAAAGTTAGATCCAAATATGCCCTACTGGTCTAGAAGTTAGCGATACTGGATGCTAATCCAGACGTCAGCGGTTCGATTCCTAACTAGGACAAAATGTTTGTGTAATGAAATTGAATTTGTTTTACAATCTACCAAGAGCCGCTAACCATCCCGGTCTTCGGCTACCCTCAGTCATTCTCTGCCAGCCATCATCATTCTTATCTTCCCAGCCTTTATTATTCTCAAGATTATGTGGGGTCGGCTACTAGTTCAACCGGTTTTACCTGAATATCAGTTTTTACACGGAGCGACTGGCATCGGACCTTCGCCACCCTGAGGGTGAACTGAATTCGAAGGTAGTAGTTCATACTAGTAGTTGTCAGTATATTTGAGGGCACTGACTTCCCGTTAACGGTTACTTATAGCTGGGTCCACACCAGGCGATCCAAGTAGCTGTCTCCACGCCGGACGATCCAAAATGGATCGGCGATTACGCGATCTGCGATCCAAGATCGTGATGCGTGGAGCGTGTGTCGTACAAGGTCGATCCAACTTGTTAAGACTGCGATCCTGAACTACGCTCCAAGCGATCCGTAGGCGATCCGGGACTCAGCTTTACGCAGAGTTAGTGTCTTACACCTCTATTGGTATAATTAAAATAAATATATAAATATTTCGGACATCTAACACACAACGCCGTCTAGTCCCAAGCTAAGCAGAGCTTGTGTTATGGGTACTAGAACAACTGATATAAATACATATAAACCTTTTTTTTTGTAAATACATACATATTATATATAGAAAACACCCAAACTCCGAAACAAATATTTGTAGATCATACAAACATTTGGTCCGACCCGGGAATCGAACCCGAGACCTCAAGAACAGCAGTCGCGTACGCTACCACTGCGCCACCGAGGCAGTCTTCAATTAATATCGTTTGGGACTATAAATATGAAAATTCCTTACAAAGCGATATCAGACGGTGACTTTACGAGATGTCCATGGTGTGGTGTATCGCGGAACCACACACACCGTCTACATCGCGCGCGCCACGCAAACGAGGCACCTTTGAGGCAGGCAAAAAACTCACAACGTACGGATCGAACGCACCAGGGAGCACGCGTTCCAATACGTCCACACTGCCTTCACATTTGGATCACGCTGCTGAAGCTCGCGATCGGAGCGCGTTGGATCGTCCGATGTGGACCCAGCTAATAGATGAGTCCACACTGGACGATCCAACGTGCATTATCAATAGCTGGCAGCTATTAGGTAGATAGCCTTACAAGGTCCATACGTGTCGTAAAGCGATTTGCCAGACTACTTTTGCCTAATTGAGCTCTTAATTCTAGCATTTTTCGGCCCCATCGGCCACCAGTACGCATACCTAATTCATTTCTTTCTTTGTTTTTTGTATTACCTGCCAAAATGCTACCACTCTGCCTAATAGAAAACATGAGTAGAATCCAAGACTAGTGGTCACCATCCTTAATGCAAAAGTGGACAATGCAGTATGGTGGTTTTCTTTTCACGCCTCGCTTTGAGGACCCGGGATCATAGTGGGAAAGAAACTCGTGAACTGGTAGTGAGTTTCAGGTTTTAACTGTTCGGCACACAAAGGAATAACCGAAAATTTTCTCCTTCTAGACAAATAAATCTTTATCTATAACTAATATACAGTCTCGGAAATAACTTTATTCTATATATTTTGGTATAAATATACATACAAGTATTTCTAAACTAGGGCGAAGCCTGGCTGACTGACTGATAGCAAAAGAACTGTCGTGAATAATATCAAAGCTCACTAAGCATTTTAAAGATAAATAAAGTTAACCCTTGTAAACCGTGGTAGTAGGTAATTTTCTGAACGTTGAGCGACAATATAATTGAGTACGTAAAGGTTATTGCCACCCTCTTCGAAAGGACAAAGATCATTTGTGCAGAATAGACACTTATCAAGGGTTCAAAAAGACACGTATCAAATAATAATAATAGAACGAACTATAATTATGTATTTGCTGGTTTATTTACCTGCCAAAGTTGTTCTACTCTGATCGAAAGCATGAGCTAAATTCAAGAGTCACCATACTCATTATGAGGGCAGACAATGCAGAATAGTGAACCACACTTTGGCGGCCTCTTGAAACTCCGGACTCGTACTTACCAACGAAACATGATACCAAGGATGATGATACATCTGGATGATGGTAGCTGATAGCTTGGTCTTGGTCACATCAGCGTGCTACGTGACGCGACGTAACGCGTGTGCCGTACGTCGCCCAAATTGAGAGTTTTACCAGCAGACGGTGCCCGCTTCAGTGCGGGCAAGCGCTGGGAGGGGTCCGGATGTGTTAATAACAGCAGTTCCCGGATCCCTCCCGTCTCAGGCGCAGAGTGGCACACCGTGTGGTTTTAGTCGGTTCGATTCCGACACACCGCCCCGCCGCAAACCCCGGCGGGGTGACGGCCCGAGGGGGTTTCCACACGTTAAAAAAAAAAAAAAATGCTCACATCAGCGTAGCTCTACTACCTTGAGGATCTACTTCTTTCACAATTTTTCTAAATTATTTCCTACATATGACTTTGTTAATTTATTGGATATGGTTCGAAACAATTTCCTACCTACTATGATCGGGATTCTTTAAGCAGCGCAGCGTGTGAAGATGGCGGCCTAGTGCCGTAGTGTGGGTTAGCAGGCTCTTTACCTCTTCCTTATATTTATCTGGGATCGGCGCATCCAACCTTCTTACATTTTAATCTATTAGTTCCTCAGCGTAGCACTTATTCCCCTTCTAGCCATATCCTCTCGTACACTGTCCATCCATGATTTATTTGATCTTATATCCGTCAACTTCCATACACAAAACATCACACATTTTGCTTATATTTACGCGTCATTACTAGACTAGGACGGAAAAGCATTTGTTAAACTACAAATTGCCATGATTTTTACAATAAAATTAGGCAAGGGACTGAAAAATAATGACGTACCTGTAAAAATAAAACGTATATAATCTGTATTTTTCAACCCCCTCACCCTTATGTGACAGTGAATAATAGTATTTTTTTAGTCTATGTCAACCCTTCCACGCTACGCATTTAGAGTCATTAATCAAGTCGTTAATACCCTAATGGTCTTAATGACCGCGACACTGTATTTATGCGTAAGCAGGGTAGGGTTAAATACGTCTAATTGATATCTGCACTTCGAGGGAATTTCAAGGTTGTCAGGTAAGGGTTAGAGGTTTTCGTTTCGGTTTCAGTTGTAATTATTCTTAATTACTAGTTTTTGGAATAGGGGTGGTTGCGATTGAACACATTGTAGGGCAGTATTAGTAAGTTTGACTGGACTGTCTGTTTAAACGTCAGTGGCTAGAGAGCCCGACTATTGACTCGGAGTTTGTGAGTACAATTTTTATCTAGGACTGTATGACATAAGTGTGAGTACCTGCATGACCGAACTATTAGTAAATTTCATGAAAATCTTTGAAGCCATTTTCGAGATTCAGCTGGCTGACACGACCATCTTCTTTTGATATATCTACTGTTACGGCCTTTTGTTTTCTTTTGAACAACTTCCGCATCCAACACGACCGGAGAGAGATCAGGCGCAGGACCGACGGATTTACATGCTCTCCAAGACATAGGGGATATGACGTTAACTTCCCATCCGGGTCGTTCTTAAGTGTATCTATCATCAGAAAAGGTCAATAGCATTCTTTGACTCGAAGTCGAGACTTCTTGATCGGCAGTCCGCTACACAAACCAGGCAGTTGCAGTTGGCCCTTCTACCCTATAAAATCAAAACTGTACAAGTTTTTGTTCCCTCATATCAGATTAACACCTATTCATAAAATAGTTAGTCCCATTTGTAAAGTTGTTGGAACAGCCCGTTGTCATTAAAATGCCCCATCAACTCGTCTAGCCATCGTAATGGGAAGTCACTTGCCATTTGGCAAACACCCATGTCTTGTTGCAAATACCCGTTGTGGCCAGAAATATTTTTGCAACGGAGTTTGATTATTATGACTTGAACCTGTTATAGTTAGGATAATTATATATTTGATAGCTGCCCCACGCAATTTCGTCTGCGTCTTTTTCAATCATACTGGGCTCTTATTGATCTAAGTGTGATGTTAATATAATATAATATATATTATAATAGTGATATTCTATCTTAGGTACGCCAGCAAAACACACATTTATACAAATAAATAAAATTGGAGTGTCTGTTTGTAATATTAAAATAACCGCTTTTTACTAAATGCATATGTATATACACCCGGTATATATATTATACCAAAAACGTATTTTAAAAAAAATTGTCTATCTGTCTGTCTGTCAATAATTTATCATTATCATCATGATACTTTTCTGATCCTAAAGAAATGAAGTAATGGGAAAGGTGAGTTAGTAGAGTGAGGGATATTGCAGGAATCGGAGCGTGGATGGAAGGCTTATGAGAATCATGTTCCATCTTATGCTGAGTCTTCTGCATATGAAAGTGTCAAAGAAATTTCACTGATATTTGTTGTAAAAAAATAATGAAAATAAAAACAGTCGAATTGATAACCTCCTCGTATTTTTAAGTCGGTTAAAAACTGTTATGCGTGTTATTGGAGAATTTAACTGATTTATTTGTTACCTTAATAATAGAATAGCATATCTAGATGAAATTATTTGTGGTATCTGTGGTTCAATAGCAACTTTTGCCAAACTTTTCGCCAATGATACTTGGAGTATTTTAGTACTTAGTCGGATGTCCTTTTCGTATAGAAGACGTTATAGCCGGGTGGAGTGTTCTTTTGTTGTTCGAGACAGTTCCGAATAGTTATTGGTTAAGTTATGTGAGCAACGAAACTTTACTACCCGACCCTGTATTTTACTGATACGTAGAAATAACGTTTTTTGCTCTGGCAATATAATGATATGTTTTATTGGCTTTTCCCTATTTGATCCTGACATTTTTAAAAATGCACGCAGCATTCACGTTTTATTGAAGAACATGTATCAATGAAATATCTTTTACACTCTCATATGCAGAAGACCCAGCATAAGATAGAACATGATTCTCATAAGCCTTAAATCCAAGCTTCGATTCCCGCAATATCCCTCACTCACCTCTTCTAACTCACCTTTCCCATTACTCCATTTCTTCAGGATCAGAAAAGTATCATGATGAAAATGACTTGGAGTCTTCTTTGCTAGACACAAAAAGAAATTGTGACCTATTTTAATTATTTCGTGAACTACTTATTGCATATACTTAGATTAAAAAAAAACGTAGTGGCAAATGTGAAAAAGATCGCGAATTATGTGACATTATCATATTTTGTCGAAACTATATCCAGAAGCATTTTAAAACTAGGAGAACGACCCATTGATAGGTAGGTGAGTTACCACTTGCCAGAATAATAGTAGATTTGTTAGTTTTCAATATAACCTTGGTAAAAAAAAACTACCAAAACCACTATAATTTTCGATTTCACTGCAAGTAACACTAGTTTTTCACACCTCTTCGTAGTGCACTTCAAATGTAGATGTTATTTATGCAAAACATTTTACAATATACGATTCACTATTCGTCCGCTTGCGACCACAACTGTCAGTGATGTATCTCCCTACACACATCATACATATCCAAGTGACAATGATAGAATATATTCAACAATTATTCAGATATATTTTTTCTAGCAAAGTAAGTTACATTTTCTAAACAATACTGCGGTTCCCGTCGACGATGGATGCCGCCATTGTGTCAGCGTTTCTCACATGGAGCGATGTGTCGATCAGTCCACGCCCACTTTCACTGATGACACCAGGATGTGGAGAACGGAGAATTTTGACACGTGCTGATTGATCAGGTCGCGGGATAGGTCTGGACGTCATTACCGCTGAACCATGCGAAGTGAAAGCGAAGATTAGCGCTATGTGCGGTAACGACAGCTTGGGAATTGCAATTATTATTAATTGTATTTGTTTCTCGTAGTCCGTAGCGCTGGATAGACCAAGTTTTGTTCTACTCTGTTCACTGCTCGGGGCATGAACAAGTAGCGAGCTGTCATTCGTAATATATGTTCAATTCTGAGGGTCGAGAAAGGGTCTCGTAACTAAGAATTGAGGATAACGGCACAATGAAATGGAATGAATGAATTAATTTTTTTAAAAGACAACTGCCTCACTATGAATGTATCCGATGTCGCTGGGTGTTGACAAACACACATGAAACGAAAAAAAATAACACCAGCGTCAGAACAACAATTTGTAGATCACACAAAATGATGTCCGATGTGGGAATTGAATCCACAATACTCAGCGGCGAGGGGACCGTTTAAGCCACTACTCCATCCGTGCAGTGTTTGACAAAATTTCCGTATAAAAGTTGTTTTGGCGTATCTGCTCATTCGGGGATTTACCGTATTATATTATTGAGGTTTTCCATCGAATGAAGGATTTCCCCAATTATGAATTCTTAAATTGTATCAAACTCAAGTATTTACATCCATAGAACATGTAGGATCTGGAGAACTTACCTTGGATATTGTTTTCGATCACAGCTATTAAAGGTCTCCTTATGGTGATCTATTCAGAATATGGAGTGTTACCAACTCTTTTTACCCCATTGGTGTCTAACGAGGTGATTAATGGAGCAAATAGAAGAAAAACTTGAAACAAACTATACCGACCCATTAGGTCAGCGTGTTATGGCAGACCAAACCCTCCTCTCTCAGGAGAGGTCTGTCTGTCTGTTAAAAGTGTCAAAGAAAACAAACCAAGTATTAGAAATCCTTTTAATCATCTTCTCTTACAAATAACTTAAAAAAAATACGTACATTAATCATATATCGTTACAATCCATATATTTGTACAAAATTCATGGTTTTTTATTAAAAAAACAATATGTTACAAACACTACATACGCCTTTGATCATTCATGACTTCTTTGAAATTGAGTATTTAGATATATCTGTTACTATAAAGGCCAGAGGTACGGTAAATCCTTAAAAAAATCCAGTGGAACCTAAGATTACCAAACCTTAAATGTACGAAGTACGGTAGTCAAAACCGTTTCATAATCATCGGTTATTTCGAAGTTTCACCACCATTCGATCTTAGGATTTGCCTCAAAGACACGATGAATATTGAAATAAATATATCAAAAAAAATGTTCTCTAATTTATTATTATGTTTTTGAATTAGGTCAACAGTGAGCATTAACGCATTCGAATGGCAAAAGCCTAACAGCCGTTTCTTTTATAAAAAATTCTTATATTCACCAACTGGTGTGGGTTTATCCTCAGATTTACTAGTAAAACCTAAGATTAACCAATATTCGGACTTTTACAGTAACATATCTATAATATAAGTAATAGATATATGAGTATAGTTTAGTTTTAACCCTGTAGGGCTCAAACCAGAGGTTACTATGCTAGTAGGTTGTAGGCTATAAGCCACTTAGTATTAGTAGAGAATTCTTTGAATACAACAAAACAAGACATATATGAATAGCTGTAATTAGTCGACAATTGATATAAATTAAAAATAATAGAAAAGATGTGCTGTCGATTCTGCTAGGAGACTCCCGAATTATAGAATCAATGTTTGAAATATGCGATTGACGTCCATACTTCTAGAGAATATAGGCCAGCTCAATTTGTCTGACTTTTTTGAGATTTGCAGAGGCGTCTTTATCTATGGTGCGAGGTGTGCAGTGCACACGGGCGCAGTGGTGTTAGGGGCGCCTGCCGAGGCACTTTTAAAGGGCGCTAGAGTGATGTTTGCACACTGACGCCTGTGGAGATGTGCCTATGATTGTAAGTGCGTCAACACATACTTGTTACGTTGAAAGTAGACAAGTTGATTCAAGATGGTCATGACTTTAATGTGATTGAAAGTTTTTATTTAAATATAGTGATGGATTTCAGGTTTTTTTTTAATAAGATTAATTTTAAAATAGGTTTTATTCCTTTTAGTTTTAAAGCGTTCTTTAGTTGGTAAATGAATTTTTTTTATCAAACAATGACAAAAGGAGACCAAAGAGTTTGTAGAACTGCCTAGTGTTGCTATTCGTTTTAATTACATAGGGAATCTCTTCACTCATTCCCGTTCTGCAAACTCAAAAGACTTGAACAGGACCAGAGATATGAATAAGATATAACATCTCAAGTAAGGTGTTTGAGGAGAAAAACAAAAACTACCCGAGAAACATTTAATGCGATCAATGGGTATTGAAGCTGTTCTTAAATCGCAGGAGAAGATACTCATAGATCGTCAATAAGTAATTTTACAATAATATAAAATGATTTTTATTGATATTTTTCCGAAGTATTTCTATAGATTGACCGACACTGTTTGCATATTCAATGTCAAGAACTAGCAAATAGTAATATATAAAACATAAAACCCATGGATTCCTACATCAGCTCTGTATATGTACACAATTGAACACATTCCAAGTATAAAACGTTCATACAAAATAACACATTTATTTGTACTTGTTTCTATACAATAATTACTTAAAACTAACTTATGTTACACATTAAACCTAAGTGGCGAAGTGGGATATGTCTTAAATTAATCATTTCATGAACAAATAACTACACAAGCGGCGATATGTTACGCATACTATACGTTATATATTAAAATCAGAAATAATTTAAAGCTGACGTTTATACGTTAACTTACGCCCCTTTATAATAAAAGGTTCGCTTTTTGCAACATTTGGTCGCGCGAACAAAATGGCAAGGCAAATAAAATCATTACAAACACAACCAGTGAGCAAAGATGTTACAGAATGAAAGAAACTCACATTTTAAACCGATTAATACCAAATTACACACAAATTTTGTCGAAACCCTTTAGAATTTGTAAACCTTTTATATCGATAGTGATTGTGATGAAAACGTGCACGTCACAACATGATCAAACGCACGCCAAGTTTTACACCTGGGTTTCTTTTATTCGCGACTTTAACACGTTCTGCGGTAGGCCTATCGTGGCAAGACGAAAGCTAGGGAAGACTTTTTGTAAACTATCTAACAATACTATGGCGTTGTGGGGCTACAAAATCTATCAAAAAGTCAGTCTTTTATATCGGAGGTCGGTGTCACGGAGGGGTGGGCACTGTCAGGAGCCAGGATCACGAGATGATGCAGTTCTTGTCGTGTTGGGCGTTCTTTCTCTGCCTTTCACGCTTAGCGCATGCCACCGCGTCGTTCGGAACGTACGATATTCTTACACCACCGTACGCTCTTCTCGTTGGCAATGTGTAAGACTCTGCAGAAGACGAGGAAGAAGAACAGGTACTGCAGTAACTACTCGCATCTTCGTCTCTCACCTTTTCTTTTCTCGGTGGTTCATCAGGTTCGAACGCTGCGTTATCGTCTCCACAAAACCTTACCGTTCTACCGCCTCTAGGTTTCTTTGGAGATTTCTTCCCATCAACTAATGTTAGCTCAGGCATTGAAGAAGAATGTCCAGGTGTGACCACTGCTAGAGCTTCAACAGGATGTGGTGGTCTCCAATCATCAGGCAATTCTTCTTTATGTTCATCTGAAGTCGGTGTCGGCTGTAACTGGTGTTCTGTCATAGATTGTTCTAGTCTAAGGTCTGCGAGTGCCCGGTCGAGGCTAAGACAGGCATGAGGGGGCGGAGGCGGATGCGGAGGGGGCGACTCCGGTGCCATAGACCCGCTTGGCTCAGAATCTGCATCTATGTGATGTGGTGATGGTTCTCTTTGAGGTGTTCTTGGCGGAGACTTAGGTGAAGGCACTCGTCTTGGTTTTGGCACTCGTTGGGGTCTTGGACCAGGGCCTGAGGAGTCTGAGGGCGTTGGAGGTTCGCCTTTTGAACATGCTATCGAGCAGAATATAGCCCCCTTTCGTGGAAGGAACGGTCTGCCCAGTAAGCTGGTTCGGCAAGTGTGGCAAGCGAAACATCGTTCTGTGGCGTGCCAGTGTTGCCCTTCGTGGGACATCTGGCCTTGGTCAACACCGATGGGCTCTCCGCAGGCGTCGCAGTATTCCGCGAAGCAGCTGTCGAAGCAGGGGAGGCAGTAGGGGCGGGCTTCGCGCATTATGTAGCGCTGCCCGCCGAGCTGCCGCGCGCATTCTGCACACGCGAAGTGTTTCATGTGCCAAGCACGACCTTCTGCTTCTGTGCACTCGTCAGCTAGGATTATCTGTGGACAAAGAGAAAACATTTTAAGATTCATAAAACTGTTATGTAGCGTTATAATAAAATAACAAATACAAAATTAACCTTTACATATAGTTGGAGTAGTGTTTCTTAGATAATGTTATCATTATCTTTGACTCATTCTACAAAAGAAAAATAAGATTTCTTTCATAATTATCTTTCATCAAGATACATATTTTACATACGTAGCTATGTTTTCAAAGCGTTTGATAATTGTTCACAAAAATGCTGCAATGTCTGACTTAATTAAACTTTTTGTTAAAACTAACTGGTGATTATAATTTAAATTTGAAACACAACAATTGCATAAATTGCACCTTTGCTAATTGAAGATCTAGTAACGTGAAGTAATTGTTATTTTTAATTTTAAATAGGTAATTTTTATTTCTAAATCTTCTTGTATTATGAATTAATAATTTGATATTTAAATTTCTAAAATACACATTAGCATTATTTATTTTTACTTTTCACTCTAAAACTTTAACACGTGTGTGGAGAACGGATGATCTTCTATCGGAACGGATATCATCTACAGCTGAATCCCGAGTACCTTAATCTAGAAAATAGTCCTTATACATCAAAACATTTAAGTAAAAAATACTGTCAGTTTACACGTGTTCAGTTGAGTACCATTTTGCCCGATCGACCTTCAAACTATATGGAAAGAAACAAAGTTAATCATGTGTTATAATCATACAGCCCTTTTATAATTTACTAGTTGTTGCCCGCGACTCAGCTCGCGTACATTTTGTCTATGTGTTATCTATATTACTGTAAAGTTTCATCCAAATCCGTTCAGTAGTTTTTGCGTGAAAGAGTTACAAACATTCATCCATCCATACTTACAAACTTTCGCGTTTATAATATTAGTATAGATGTACAATACTGGCTGTGGAGGAGTACCCCACAATGCTTTGCAGTGATACCATGTGGTTGTATCGATGAGGAAGAAAACTGACGCAAAAAATTGATAGAACAATCTTTGGAGCGTATTGTATTTCATGCCAAAAGAGCTTATTCGGTGCTCAACTTTTTTAAGTCTTAAAGCGTACACAAAACTAAGTTATCATCGATATTTCTACAGACTAACTTACCTCCTCGACTCCGATGCGTGTATGTCGGTTATCGAGGTAAAGAGTAGCGCGGTTTAGCCGTGAAATATGAGTTATTTTCGAATCTATATAAATAAAAATTAATCCCTGAGTAGTTTGTACGCGCATAACTTCCGACGAAAGCACGAAATTGGATAATTCGTTTTTTTTTTGTTAGTACATGGTTTGTATAAAAAAAAATAAAAAACCGGGAACGTATTTTTGACCGCATGGAAAGCTGAGGCAATGACAACAAGGTGTTCAGTAATTTAAAAAAAATACGAAGAAAAATATTGCGGTACGAAATAGATTATTGACTTTTCAACTTCCAAGATATATGTATAAGCTTACAATTAGTACCCGTTATATATCTCGCACAGGACAATGAATATTTCGGACATCTAACTCAACGCCATCTAGTCCCAAGCTAAGCAGAGCTTGTGTTATACAACTGATATAAATACATATATTATTTTTATTTGTAAATACATACATATTATACATAGAAAACACCCAAACTCCGAGACAAATATTTGTTGATCATACAAACATTTGGTTCGACCCGGGAATCAAACCCGAGACCTCATGGTCAGCAGTCGCACACGCCAACCGCTAGACCAACGGGGCATTAAAGTTTATGTACACACATACAGATATAAGTAGAAACACGAGAGACCTACAAATAATACGTTGCACTTTTACAGTAAAAGTTCTTCTCAGTAATTTTCAATTATAACATATATCGTGTGTAACCGGTTTTGTTTAATTAATTACCTGGATAAATAAGGTTTAATTAAGCATTATTATTCATAGTGTTTATCGTCAGGGGGCCGGTGCTCGACCCCGGAGAGCTGGTGACCGCCACAATGGTGCATGGGAACATTTCCCACGAACCACGTAGCTATATTTTGTCCGTGTTCATTAGAACACTGTACACTATATTCACTCATTATTAATATTTCAAAAACGGTATTTTGTGTCGTGGACGGCGTTCCGCGTGGCTGTCACTATCGTACAAGTTGGAGAATATACAATGTCAAGTGCGGTTTGCTTGTCGCATTGTCGGCCGAGGATTACTTCCCTAACCTTTCTGGATCATTTAATTGATTGTACGTAATTACTTTGGGAAACAAGCATTGGTATATAATTAGTCTTTCTATTATAACTCGAATTATTGTCTAACTATAATTGTTTTATTTAAGACTGAGCCCTTTATAGGTTGCCTTTGAGAATTTAATGCACGCGTGTGTGCGAAAGTGACGCAGTTAAAAGCAATTGGACAAGGAGACTGCTAAAAGAATTTTATTATTATGATGGCGGTACGGGTTCCGTATTCAAACCAAGATATCGTTAAGAGGAGCACCATCGGTTACATCTTTTAAATTTATAAAATTGACGAGTTGTTTGCAAAAAGAAAAGTAACGATAACAATAAACTCTGTATATGCCAATTTTGTTCTATCAGTGAAGAAAAAAGTTTCGTAATGTATTATAAAATCTATAATAGACAATGAATGAAGACTCTTTATGAATTTTTTTTCTGTTTATATTGATAGATTTAACAAGTTTAACAGTTGAATTGCAAGGTATAACACATTTAGAAGTCACACAGTAGAGGCCGTTTGCCATCCTTGATGAATTTAATTCCAATTTTTTTTTATAAAGTCTGCTAAAAAACGGAATGTTTTTTCTGATTGTTGTGTCTGAAATCTTCTAATTATCAAGTGCGATTAACTGTATCTAGCATAACTTTTTTTCTGTAAACTACGAAATTAATAAAAAATGTTCAATTATATCTAGTTTTTCAACACGTAATTAAGAGTTTATTCAACCTTTTGAGGTACACACATATTCTCGGCTATATATTTTGATCCGTTAATCTAACATTTGATCAAATTTGCAATTGGAGTCATAGGTGATTGCAATTTAATCGAGCAGCATCGCTTTAATACTTATATAATTAGAGATTAATTATGTACTTTTCTTTTTTAAGTTAAGGGAAGCCTTATGCTCCCAACTATCTGCTTTCATATATTTATGCTTTCCGTGGCAACCTGTAATTAAGGTAGCACCAATGATTGTATATTACTGTTAAGTGCCTCCTAGCTTTTAAGGTGTATGTTCTTGTTGGTTGTCCAAATAAAATAAAATAAAAAATAAAAATATAACAATATACATTTAGTCATGAATTCACACCATCGGTACATATTACACATATTTAAATTCTTTTACCTTTGGTCTACATATCTACTCAGGCAGTCTATAACCTATTGATCTATTTATTTCGCATATATACTGTCAATTTAGGTTCTCCTACGATCACTTCCTAAGCTGTGGCCTAATTCACAGTGGTGATAAGCAGCCAGTAGCCCCGTGGGATTTCGTTTGCATCCCGCGGGTACATATGTGAGAGCATGGCGCATGGGAGCTTCGCTATCTAACTAATTATCGCAATGCAACTGTTTATTGTTACTGTAAGCCATTTCGAAATTTTACTTCTGTGTAAATTGTTCTGTAGTTATGTAGGGAAAGAATATTATGTTGATAATTAATGGCGAGTTCAATGCTTGTAGTTCCCTACATGTTTAAATATAATATGACTCTTTATTGTTTTTCCACGATAAGTGGCCATTTGCATTCGAAAATTTAAAATTAGAACGACTTAGCGTCAGTTTTTAAAAAAGCAATTTGTTTTTTTTATGCGATAAAAATGTTGAAAGGTTACAAAATTAAATTTAATTGTTTTTTTTTAATTGATGTGAAAAGTAGTGGAAACAGAGGAGCTTGTCTAGTCAATCGCTTTATTTGATTTTTAATGATGAAGATAAAAAACTTTTGACAGTATAGTCTTAATTTGACGATTTCAATTATACCCGATAGAGGTGGAGACAATTTAATCATAAAATGTCAAATGTTTGAAAATAGGGAATGAAAGTATGAATGATTTTGCACTCACTCATTTTTCAATAAAATAATTAATTGGTTCATCGCCTTTTCTTGAAATTTGAAAATATTGCAAAGGGCCCCAAGATATTAATTATTGTTTAATGCATAAAATTTTACCTATATCATATAAATCAAATGTTTTGAAAACTTAACATAACAGTAATCAGGATTAGAACTTCGTACTAAGCAAAAGGCCGTGAGAAAATAGATGGGCTTCACATGTTATAAAATATTATGTAAACCATAAACTAACGGATGACGTAACTAGTGTTGTCCTCGTGTCAAATAGCTTGATATCGATATATCACACATGACATGTGATAGAAGGTATTCCATGTGATTCATCGATATTATCGCGAGTAACTATGTTGTTGCAATACAAGCAGTAAGAAGTATTTATAATTCTAGGTCTTATTTGAATGACACATGTCATTGTTTAAATAAAGAAAACAATGTAGGTAAATTTTTGTATCCATTTCAAGTTGTTAGCTAGGTAAAGCAGGCCAAATTGTAAAATTAATAGATTTTTCACTAGGATCTCGCTGCATAAACTATTGTTTTAGTTTATTACTGTCAGGTCATCAAAATGCAGAAAACACAAGCGTGATGTGTTTTAGTTTATTACTGTCAGGTCATCAAAATGCAGAAAACACAAGCGTGATGTTTGTCTATACCTACTACTAAATACTTTGTGTTGTAAGTTTTCAACGGCACTGATAACGCTCAGATAGGCCGTGTGCCTGGTTGACACTAAAAAGATATTGAGAGTATTAAATGTGTAGCTTGCCCAAAAAAATATAAATAAAAAGGATGCCAAAAAAAAGAATTTATTAATCGTTTAAAAATAAAGCGACCTCTATTTTATGTAGGTATATCATTCATTTATATCAGACTAGCTGACCCACGTAACCTCGTTTGCGCCTTATATTGCCCGTAGCGTGAAAATTTCCCCCGTTTTTGAAACATTATTCATTGTTGCTCCGCTCCTATTAGTAGTAGCGTGATGATATATACCCTATAGCCTTCCTCGATAAATGGACTATCCAACACCGAAAGAATTATTCAAATCGGACCAGCGGTTCCTGAGATTAGCGTGTTCAAACAAACAAGCAAACAAACAAACAAACTCTTCAGCTTTATATATTAGTATAGATAGATTGGTTCTGTTCCAACAGCAATGGCGTGCGAAGTACCTCTTCGTCTGCCCAACCTTGTGAAATTGCATTTAATTTAATGTTTTATGATTATTATAGTGAACTAGCAAGTTCAATATCAAACCACTGAAGTATGTCAAAAATGACTTAACATAATGGCGCTTGTAGATAAGGAAACATGCTTTAGTGCAGTAAAATAAGCAAATATAAATCTTTACATAATATAACATGAAGTTTATTGCGCTGACTGTTAGCTTAGATCTTTTAAACTTATCAACGTATTTTAATGCAGTTCTTAGCAATAGATGGAGTCATTCAAGAGGAAAGTTTTATATGTGTAACTAGCCGACCACGCAACCTCGTTTGCGTCTCCTATTGCCCGTAGCGTGATAATTTTACCCCGTTTTTGAAATATTCTTCATTGGTGCTCCGCTCCTGTAGGTCTTAGTGTGATGATATATACCCTTTAGCCTTCCTCGATAAATGGGTTATCTAACACTGAAATATTTTTTAAATCGAACCAGTAGTTCCTGAGATTAGCGCCTTCAAACAAACAAACAAACAAATTCTTCAGCTTTATATATTAGTATATATATATATTATACATAGATGTCATAGTAGATGATGTCCGAGAATGTTAAAGACTACCGTGCGAAGATGGACCAGGTTGCTTGTCTTTTATATTGCTGTATTCTGACCTTCACGAGACTGCACCACGTGAAGTTAGTTCTTATATACAACAATTATATGTAACTATGTAACCAGTATAGAAAAACGCGAAATTATATGCCAAAACAACTTTTATGGCCAAGTCCAAGAGTTCAGTCAAGAGAGAGTCACATTTATATATTTGTAAAAAATTAAGTTTTAAAGGCTGTGTGATGTGCTCACTTTTGCAGTGATACCACCACGATTCAAAAAGATATCTAGTATCACCATAAAAATATCAAGAAGATGGTATTTCATGGATTCCAAGATCTTGGAGCGAAGGCTCTTCAAATGGTAACACAATTGTATGTTTTGAGTTACATAACGTCTATGGTGCAAGTCCGCTATTTGGTTAACCGTTTGCTCATTTGCTCTCTCATGCAAAGAAAAAATAGAAATCAAGTCAAATCAATGGAATATTTATTTTACTCTTTATTAGTATTTTTTTTTAGTTATTTTTTTTTTAGTTTTACTAAACTAGAAAATAATTGATGTTAACAACACCATACTTAGAAATATTCATTATGATACGTTTCAAGGTTTTTAAAAGCTAGTGCCAAGAAAATACGTTGCAGTATAAGTCTATATTTTAGCGAGGTTAAGTCTAATAAATGAATACCAGATGTTCTGCATTGCTGTACATACTGCATTGCTTCTGACATTTGCTGCAGTTATTTAAAGTGGTATACTTGACTTTTTCATTATCGATGTTGTTTTAGAACGAAACTAATTATTACCTAAGTACTTGCCAAATAAATGTTTATGTTCTGAGCACTAAATAATTGAAAGTGTTTGAAAATTAAAAAAGTTAATAACAATAAAACAGCAAATGCATTTTGTAGATAAAAAAAAATATTAGATTTTTTATGTGGCAATACTAGGGTATATGCTTGTCAAAAGTCATAAAAAAGGACTAAATCGGGTGTAAAACGGAGGAGATCCCCAGTACATAATTCTATTTGCAACATTGTTAGTTATGCCTCCTTATTTTCAATAATTGAGTGGTTATAAAAAGAAATCTTTATAATGGCCGTGTAAGAATTATAATAATGGTTGGCGAGATACCTCATGCAAATCTTTTGCTGATAAGAAAATTACAAAGAGCGGTAACATTATGCCGGTCCTCACACGACAATAGCGTGATGGTACAAACAGACAGCGGTTCTTTATAAGACCCAGGCACGCGACCATTACTAATAGGGACCGGTATATCTCTATGACTTGTTTCGTTTGACTGTTTTTCGAAACAAAACTTATCGAAGAGATGTCAACAAATAAAGAGGTATATATTCTGTGACATTATTCTTATTAGTACGAGAATACAGACAAAATTAATTCAAATAACTAATATTGTTCAATATTAGTGTCTGTTTGTTAATGCAATTTAACAGCTTTTATTTAACACTGAACGCATATTATATATGTAAGTAGGTAGGTATATCAAATTTTAGTCTGTCTGTCTGTTTGTACCGTTGTTGTTTTAATCTCTGGAACGGTGAATCGATTTTGACCGGACTTCCATTGGCAAATGGCTATGTTAGAAGCAGTAACTTAGCCTACTTTAATTGAAAAAAAAATAGGGTTATACGAAAATAAAATTAAAACCAATCAAATATTGGACAATATTTGATTCGAAAGCAACAAAATTCGCGGTGCTCGGTTAATCTATACATCTTTTATCCAAATAAATAAAATTGGAGTGTCTGTTTGTAATATTAAAATAACCGCATTTAAATAAATGCATATGTATGTATACACGGTGTGTCTGTTTGTCTGTCTGTCTGTTTGTTCCGGGTAATTTCTCTTTCTAATAATTTTGACGGGACTTTCACTGGCATATAGCTGGTGGTCTAAGAAGTAACTTAGGCTACTTTTTTAGACTAACTTTGCGACAATAACCGCGGGAAACACCGCGTGGTTCAGTTAGTTTAATAATAAATGCTCAACAGATTTCAGGGTTCGCGTCTGATGTTCTTTTAACCGTGTTAGTGCTGTCCCATTCTAATCTAATTCTAATGAGGAAAGTGTATTTATTACATTTCTTCTTTCTTTCTTATTCTTCTGATTAATTTCGTTACTAGTTCCAAGACAGTTTAATTTTACCTGGAACTCCCTGAGTGTATAACTTGGTGTGTACGTGGATGACAGCTGTTCATCCTGGTTGTCAGGCTGTGATAAGAGTTCGAACGACCAGTTCCGTCAAAACGTTCTAATAAATAAATAAATATTTTCGGACATTTAACACACAATGCCATCTAGTCTAAAGTTAGCAGAGCTTGTGTTATGTGTACTAGACAACTGATATAAGTACTTAAATAGTTTTTTTTTGTAAATACATACATATTATACTTAGAAAACACCCAAACTCCCAAACAAATATTTGTAGATCATACAAACATTTGGTCCTACCCGAGAATCGAACTCGAGACCTCAAGCACAGCAGTCGCATACGCTACCACTGCGCCACCTAATATATCCTGATATATAATGACTCCATAGGTGATAATATTGGGATTTAAGCAGTCACATCTCCTCCCTACTTTACATCATCATAATGTGTCAATCATGTTAAAGACTGTTTGTCTTTAACAGTCCACGGCTGTACTTAATCCTCTCCTTAGAGAGGAGGTTCTGGTCTACCGTAGGTCTTACCAAGGCACACAGAGCCCAGTCTGATGTTTTTCACATCCAGTAAGTGCTGATACTCTTACGCAAGTCGTACCGTGATCTAGCCAGAGTGCGCCCCACACTACATTTGCCAAAACGCGGTCTTTAATCCAGTACATGTTTATTCCAGCCGTTATCGGTTCTGCGACATATATGACCAGCCCGTTGTCACTTCAGCTTACTAGCTTTCAGAGCTCGGCTGCCTTGGTTCTCTGACAGATCACTAAGTTTCTAATTTTGTCCTATAGAGAGACTCCGAGGAGGGGAGTTCCATAGCTCCTTGAGGGAGCGTTTCACCACAGCACATTAAATTGGATTGTTATGTTACTTTTGTATTGCCTGCTTTAATGTAATCTTGCCTGTAAATATTTTTCTAGGAATAATTTGCGTGACTAAAAATTTGTAATAATAAAAATAAAAGGGTTATAAAGACCTTGAATGTAGCTGATTAAAACTAACATTAGGAATTATAGCAATAAATACTAAGTGTACTAAATTATAATGCGTTCGTGTGTTTGTTTTGTGACTCACCTCCGCTTGATGGAAAGCATGAGTAGAATCGAGGAGAAGTGGAAACCATACTCAATGAATGCAGACAATGCAACAATTTAGCATAGATGCTCACACTATAGCGGGCTAGTGATGCTTCTGCATCATTGGTCCTCCGGTCTCGCAATCACCAACGAAACACGACAGCACAAATCCTGTCATATTACGTTGATCTTCTGTGAGAGGGTAGTACCGTAGCCTGGCTCTACTACCTAACTGATTTTGGTGTTTTTAAATGTCGCTTTACATTAGTTCGTGGACACTCTATCCTTCTTCTTCGCTATCTTCTTTTCTAGATAAATAGTTTGTTTATCTCTTTTACATTGAATTTCTGATCTCATGAATTTCAATTTACCCAAGCTAGAATCTTTTTAAGGTAAATAATCGTCTAGTTGAACAGGAGCAAACATTTATGAGTATTACAAAGTATTTATCACGGATCGAAATATTAATAGAATACGCGAATGAAGAAGCAAGTACAAGCCAGTCTATACAAGTAAATAAAATTGAAGTGTCCATTTGCAATTTCGAATTAACAGCTTCTCATTAAATGCATATAAAAGTATATATACTTATGTATATCAAAAAAACTATTTTAAATTTGTACCTGTATGTCTGCTTTTCCGTCTAATCTTTAGAAGGGCTGGACCGTTATTGACGGAACGGGCGGAACAACTACCGCGGGGCGCAGCTAGTCGAAATTTAAATTAATAATGGTGTTGATAGTTTGGTGCAAGTAAAACAGAAATCAGTAGAGGTTTACTTGGAAAACTAATAGTTAAACATACCTAGGTCGTGACTATCTCGGCTTAAATCTAATGCATGCGCGCCAGCCGGCCTATAACTCACCTAAGATTACGAGTTTTATAGCTCATTAGTAATTTTTATGATTAAATTACAACTTAATTTGATTATTTCACGCACTCGGCTAGAGTATACCCCCCTTTTTAATGTAGAAAAACCTGTATTCTTTCTTTTTCGTGGTATGATGTTCTCCTAGCCGATTTCGTCCACAGCGGCCAGTATCAGCGGTGATCACAAGGGAGATTAGTGCACAAGTGCGCTTTCTGTTTGGGGTCTATCAATCTGACATTTCGGTTATAGCCAAAACTAAAAAAAAAAGAAATGCCAATAGCAAAATTTAAAAAAAGAACTGTAGTTTAAACTACACGAAAGCGACCAAAGACAAAGTGAACTAGTTTTTTTACAATGACGGTCCAAAGCAACAAACTTCACACGGTTAATCATAAGCATCGCTTGAAATTCGACACAACAAAGATATTAACTTTTAAACACTGTTTCACCGTTTATAATTTGTTTTAATTATTATCTGCTCAGGCGGGAGTGAACGAAAGGTAATGAAGACATCGGGCGAACTCCCATAACCTTCGAGGTGTTATTATCGGAGATTCAAGCCGGTGGTTATTTCGTAATGATATATTGCAATTTGCTTCCACAGAAATTAGATGTTTAAAGTTGCATTGTTGCGGACGTCTTTCTTACAAATCGTAAATACTTACTTAGTACATACAGATACAGATAAAACTACTTACTACATTCAAACTAATGATGTGCTTAAAAAAATGCATACAGTACGTTACTTTTTAACCGACTTCAAAAAAGAACGAGGTTATCAATTCGACTGTAGTTTTTTTCTGTTTGTTACCTCACAACTTTGGACTAGTGAAAATGTTTTTAATTATTATTATAAATCAACGACGCCAAGGTAATCTTTATTCGTTTCCCCATGATCCGATTTTGATGTTTCTTTCTACCACACGATGCGATTACGACGTCCCACAGCCGGTAGTTTCTGAATAAAACAGAAACCTTTACAGTTTTCGTGTTCATTAAACAAAACACACAAATGCCTACTTGACCTAAATGATTTTTATCGCACACAATCAGAGAAGAGGAGGGCAGGGGTGGGGGGTTGGCGTTTATTTGGTCATTTTAGAGTGTTTCCTCTCGACCTAGATGCGGCTATCGCGGCCATTCGTCTGGTAGACGTTTCCGCCGCAGACGGCCTCTGACCAGCCCCTCTTAAACACAATAGGGCTGCCTACAATTCTTTATACATAGTTTATTTTTATAAAAAAAAACCGTATGATTATTTAATATGTCCGTTATGTATATAACGCTGAGTTGTCTGTATTTATATTGGCAGTAATGTATTTAGATGTAATGACATGAGAATTCTCAAATGTGGCCGTCTGATCACAGTCTAAGCACAGCCAGTGATATAAATAGGTAAACTGTGTATAAACATACAACTTACATATGATTAAATATGTAGGTACATATCTAGATGTATAAATATGTTTTTTTTACATATATTAAAAAATTACAAAAAGTTCTGTAGCTTTTAAACTTAAGTTTTGACATACAAATGACTGTAAAGATTGTTTTTATTTATTTCTTATCTCTCATATTGTATAAAACCACAAGGCGCTCATAGGCCAGTTGCACTCGGTGATTAGAAACAATCACCGAGGGTAAGCAACGACGGTGGAGTCAGTAACTGGATGGGTGACGGCTAGTGGCATGTTACCATGAGCGTCTCCGTGATTCGGAGGTCACGTTAAGCAGTCGGTCCCGGTTGTTATCATACAATAACAGTCGTGAAGATTAGTTGTAGGCCTTTGGATTACGTAGCCACAATGTTATCTTGCCAGTTCCCAACTTGTACTTGGCCAGCGTGAGGACGTATGGCCTTAAGCCTCTCCTGAGAGGAGACCCGAGCCCAGCAGTGGGACTTTATGGGTTGTTTATGACAAAATTACAGTGTGACACAGTACTACGTAGGAGGGACAAGATGGGATTATACATAATCACTAGCGGGGCTTAGATTTTTTCTCAAATTTATCAAAAAAATATTCTGATGTTGGCAACCCTAAGTGCAGGTTATTTAATGTATCGTTTTAATGTAAGGGGTCGTTGCACCCCGCGCCCCGTGCCCAGCGCTCAGGTGGCAACACTTAATATAAAGCACGCAGAATGAATACTAAACTGATGCCTATTGTGATACTGAAGTAGACCATATTTTGTGCGTGAATTATACTCCTTTATGAAGGATATAAGCAGGTTCCGACATGAAACAGGAAAACTCCTTGGAGCACTCTCCAAGATGTCTCTTAATTCAGAGGGAAGTATTAACAGTTTGATAACACACTTTTGACTCTTCTGTAGGTGTCGCGAACCATTTGCCATCTATACCAGAAATATAAATGTATGTTTGTAAGTTCATGTGTAGTGTTTAAAGTACTGAACTAATTTTAATAAATAAGATGTCAACTGATTTTTAGTAATGGCCCAGGTGATATAGGCTATTTAAATTTAAATCAAAAGTTTTTACGTAATCGGGTTATAGCATTCCGAACTTTTGTTGCTAATATCAGCTGTTAAGTACATAAATCTAACAAGAAATGATATATGAATTCAAATCGACCTCGTATAATTCACTGCAATTATATTCAGTATATACCAAAAATATTAATGCAAATATAACCGATTGTTCCCATCTGTTGGCTAAACATAAATTTATCAAGAGGCCGTCCACCGTGAAACTTACAGTGAAATTATACAGGGGATGTAGCAACCCTCCGATGTTATCACACTTCCGGTTTGTTGCGGAAACACAGGATATTGCCAACTGCACGCACAATTGCACCGGCGCGTGCGCAGACTGGCGATTGTGATGATAATGGCGGTGCGGCGACGATTAAACGTTTTGTAGCCAGTGATAAGATGGAGTTTTTGTAAGGGATATTAATTTGCTTTGATTTATATTTGGGTGGATACTTATCGTTTTAGCGATAAGGCCTTTTTTTTGTTGACGGGGTGGAAAATCCCTTCGGATCTCCGGTTCCTTGGGGACCAGGCCTAGTTTCGCACAGAAGTCTTAGAAATTGTCTATAAAAAAGATCTAAGCGAACATACAGCGGTAGCGACTTAATTTTATACTATTTAAAGTTTAAGGTAGCAAATTAGAGTACACGGCCGGTGTTTAGGAAAAGCGCTAACGCGGTATATTGAATAGATATGGTCAGGCTAAATATATGCCAAGACTGTATAACTGTGGCGTTTAGTATACAATACTTTACCGAAAACGAGGCATACTTCAGCATATTTTCGTTTGGCTCGACTAGAATGATACCATGTCTTTACAGGAAATTGATGTTCATTGCTTTTCAGCGAGTCATGGAGGCTTCACTCTAATTTTTCATTCATAAGGGTGACGTGAGTGACTACGGGCAGACGCAGCCGCTCATTAAAAGTACCATACTCGTTAGAGTAAATCCTGTACAATTGAACTTCACAGGTAAACCAGACCTGGTATGTTGCACAACTGTGCAGATATGTCCTCTACTCAGCTCAGATACTAAATTTACCCGAATAGTATAACTGGACAGGTATTCCTATCAGGTACACTTTACCATGTTATCTAGCTTTGCTTTAAGAAAAAGCCGTTATGCGCGGCTTCATCAAGTTTAATGAAAATTGTTCATAGACAATATAATTTATATTATGAATTAGGATTATTTAAAAGGCTCACCTCATCACACGCCGAACACCTTGGCTTCAAATTTTCAGCGTGATGTCTTCCGCAGTAGAGCCGGTCGTCCTTCCAGAAGTACACCAGGTCTACAAGTAACTCTTGGCAGGAGGAGCACACGAAGCAGGCTGGGTGCCAGCGAGCTGAGGGTCCTGCGCGTGCTGCTGAGACGCACATGTCTCCTGCTGACATAGACTCTTCGCACTGTGGAAGAAAAGGTCATGATAAGTATTTTAAAGTAAGGCAGCTTATGGTTAGGGTACCAAAGGTCAAAGTAATAAACCGCTTTTTCAAACTGCTTTAATAATTTGGTTCAGTCGTTGGCGATGCTCCTGCTGATTTCCATCCAGGCAAAACATTGGGTGTAAACCACGATCATTTGTTTTGTGTCTTAGAGTAATTTATGTTAACTTTAGAACAAAATAAGTATGCTTATTTAGATATTTTTTTAAATAATAATTAATAATAGGTACAATAGTAACTTGGCTTCCGGATTCCACCTTTGTGAAAGACTGGTGCCTGAAGAAGGTTATTAAAATATAACCTGTGTTACAGGTCACCAGGACCTCTGCACGGTAAGATAAAGAAGGAGGAGAATAATGAGAGAATGAGAAATTAAAATGCATGTACTCGATTGACAGCAATAAGATGGCCTCCTATTAAGCGAGTGGGAATATATTATTGTAAAATGTAGGTAGGCGGTTAAAATTTCTTCCACAAGTGCTAGCCCTTTCATGTGTACCCTTTTCTTGAAAGTTCAAAAGGTTTATCAGTGCTTTCTTTTACAGAATTTTTTTTTTCGAATGCCTTCATTGTTAAAGTTGAATTTTTATTTAAAATCAGTAGTAAGTTAATCTCAGATGACGAGAAGCATGACGCATGGTACCATGTTGTGGTAAAAGAAATCGAAGTGATTGCTGTAGGAAATTTGTACGCATTGAATGTTCGAGTAGTCTATCCTTATTTAGGAAGTCCAGTCTATTCCTAGGTAGGTGACTCACAGACAAACTTAACCCATTTATGATGATAAAAAATAACTAGCTACTTCCCGCAGCTACACTTCCGTGATTATTTCTTACTTCTAGATAGATGCTACGGCTGTATTGCCTGTAGCGTAATAATTTTCCCCCGTTTTTGTAATATTTTCCATTGGTGCTCCGCTCCTATTAGTCTTAGCGTGATGATTTATAGTCTATAGCCTTACTCGATGAATGTACTATCCAACACTGAAATAATTTTTAAACCGGACCAGCGGTTCCTGAGATTAGTGCGTTCAAACAAACAGACTCTTCAGCTTTATATAGTAGTATAGATTAAGTCAGGTCAAGTAATTTTATATGTGTGTCACAACACACAAAGCTAAATTAATTTATTTATTAATTAACACAAAGCTATATTCATACATTAAATGTGATATATCTGGCTCCTGGACTAGTGTAAACTGTAATTCAGGGACCAGGAAAGAGGAGAGAAGGAGAAATGGCTTTTATTACATTATTAATTTAAACAAGATAATCTCTGAAATTAATAATTTGAAAATTATTCTACGACCCCATGACCCCAGACATTCTCCAAATATTTTTAAATATTTCAAAATATATCTCGTTCTGGCGCAGTCGGATAATAAACACAAGAAATAAAATATATTCTTAGTGCTGGAATATTTACTACAGTTAGCCACTAAGTTTGTTCGTGTATTATAAAGATGGCGAAACAAAACTGTTCTGCCGAGCCTACCTATTGTCTCTGCATACGCATATGCAAATATTAGAAATCATTTCCGTTAATATATTCTAGTTATCACATATTATATGGTCGACCTTGCGTCCTAGCGGCAAGAAGGACGACCATTGTTCCTCTTATGGTGAGACCAATGACCAGACAGATAAGGCTTTGGATCATATGAAGCAGCATTTAAAATCTGACGGATTGACATTTGAAATTAGAACGGACGGGTAGTGTAGCGGTTAGTGATTCTGGTTGATGATAATTCAAATTAAGAATAAATATTTGTGAAAAAGAACGATGTTTTATTTAGTGTATTCATTCATTCCATCTTTATTTGCGAAGGGGTAGACACGTTTGTATTGACTCCGCCATTTTGGCGACTATAATTTTAACTCACATTGCTTAACACGGACAAACCTATTGATACAAATACATATTTACTTTTTTTTATACGTAGAAAGCACCCAAACTCCGAAACAAATATTTGTAGATTATACAAACATTTCGTCCGACCTGGGAATCGTACCCGAGACCTCATAACCAGCAGTCGCACACGCCAACCGCGAGACCATCGAGTCATTCGAATGAACGAACTAGTGTAGGAAGTATCGCCTAAAATGGTCAGCTCAACTACATGTTACTAACAACTGACTGTGACAAGTCATCAGCGCGGAATCCCTTAGCTGCAGATCTGAATCACGCATACCGAATACTAATATTTGATGGCCTAGTGTGAGTTTATGTCACTTCAACTGACTATGGCGACGATCGAGCAAATCATGTTGTCTGTTTAAAATTTCAAATAAACAAAATTAAATTAAGTTAATGCATATGAAAGTATGGTACTTACATAAAACAATCAATTCCTAAATTTTTTGACTACCTGTTTGCTCCGGCCAATCTCTTGAACGGCTGGACCGATTTTAACGGAATTTATATTGGCAGATAGCTGATGATATAAGGAGTAACCTAGGCTACTGTTTTAAGACTAACTTAGCCCCACGGCGTTACATGTAAAGGTACAGAGCACAGAACAAAGGAATATACTTATACTACCTTAATTCTCCTTTTCTGTGGTACAGAGATAACCGCTAGAACACCGCGAGGTTCAGTTAGTGTGGAATAAAGTCACACTAGGCCTTGTGATACGAAGGTGTTTATTGACTAATTTTATTACTAAGCTTATATTATTACTCAGTCGTAGGAAGAAAATGAGAGTTCGAGACAGGTGTGTTATATGACAAAGTAAGGAATGAGTAAGGACAGTGCTAAAGTGGCGCCAATGATGCAAGAATTGGGTAGATATGATGAGACATTGTTGAAATCAAGAAATTATTATTAAAATTGGGAATAGTGTCAATACGAGGTTGTAATTAAAATCTGTGTTATTATTATTAATAGTAATAATAACACCACACATCTTACGGCCTGCGGTTTAAACTTAAACTAGACAGAGCCTAAGCTATGGTAATCAATTGTTGATATACATACTTATATATTAATATACTGGACAGGAATCGAACCATACGACTTAGGATTCGGTTCTGGTCTCTGTTCCATAGAATACAAGTCAAACGTATCGAACACCCCAATGATTATAAGTTTGTTTATCTACACCCATGCCATAAATACTCTATTAAAGTTTTTGAAACAGTCAGCTTATTGCCAACATTGAAACATCCTGTGTCATCATAACCATTAAATCATGCAAACGAGTGTTATAATGTTGTACTAAATTTCATAATGCAACTTCTTTTTTAAAAAAAGAACTTTGTCAGGCACGCGCTCTTTACCACCACCGCGCCGTATTTAAAAAAAGAACTGCAATTAGTGTCGTATCCCGCCATTTTTGTTCGCCATTTAGCTAGCTGTTTCAGAACTGTTTATAGAGGATTCATATCATGAGTGTAGATAAAGCCTTGTATGCAACTGTACATAATTAGGTATTATCACACTCGTCAACACATTCGTGTATTAATACCCCTTATTATAGAACAGTTGCATAGATAACTATTAGCTCTGGTTATCATTACAATCTAAGCTTAGTTCTGGATCAGAAGGCCGTATATAACAATCTGTCAAGTAATTTTTCAACTTGTTCATATATATTGTTATTTTTAACTGACTTCTAAAAAGGAGGAGATTCTCAATTTGACTGTATTTTTTTGTATGTTCGTTACCTTGGAACTTTCAACTGGGCGAACCGATTTTGATGATTCTTTTTTTATTTGATAGCTGGTACTTCCCGTATCGTTACATTTCAATTTGGGACAGTTTTCGAAGTCGTTTTTTTTTATTTAATTGTTTTTTTTTTCACTCGTCATCTTAAAATATTGTGAATTTGAACTAGTGTTTAGTGAAATTACTGTTTCCCATTTACTTAAGATTTAATGTAACGCAACTGGTTGTCCAAACAAATAAATACTCATTTTTCTCATCCAAATGACAACATCATCTGCGGTAGACTTCAAAACGAAAAATAACCAAAACTATTTTAATAAAGCCCTTTTCCAATAACCCTATGCTACATTCCATATTTTTTCAGTGTACTTAAGATTCGCGTGTGAAAACCACAGAGGGACCTACGCACGTACGGCCCTTCTCAGAAGGTAGGTATTGTAAATAAGAACATAAAAGGTACTACAGTGCGCTGGTATTTCGTTGTTGCCCTCATGGTGGCATCTCTCATAAGGCGAATTGGTAATCGCACTTTTTTTTTTAATTCTTAACTTTTTTATTAAGTTTTTTCAAGCCATTCCAAGGGGGATCCATAAGAAGTGCCCGAAGACTCCGTTTTGTTGGATGACTGTGGTATTTCAATTGTAATACTTCTTTACGATATGGAAAAATGACTAAACGGGTCACCTGAAAATAAGGTTTTTATGTATGAGCCTGCCAAAGTGAATCTACTCTGCCTGATGGAAAGCATGAGCAGAATCCAAGAGTAGTGGTCACCATACTCATTGCGAATGTAGACAACGCCACAATGTAGCATGGTGACCCGCACTATGGCGGCCTATTAAGATGCTTCTGTATCATTGGATCTCCGGTCTCGCACTCACCAACGAAACATGACAGCACAAACGCTGTCATTTTACATTGATCTTCTGTGCGAGGTTCCGCCCCAGTCGAGCCGGCCCGTTCGTGCTGAAATCAGCGTGGCTCTACTACATCAAGTGAGTTAAAAGTGTCTAGTACGGTGAAGACAACCGCTTATGATTCTTTCGCATGAAAGCAATAAAAAAATAGCTAAATATAGATTTTTACAATATATACACACACAGTATATACACAATTTGACTCCATACAGTTGTTTTTATTTTATTTTACAAAAGACAACAGGCTTGCAGGTTATAAATTGCGTTTTACAACTATTATTATTCATTCAATAATTTTTACTAAGGTTACATATATCAAGACATTTAAATAAACCCACTATGTTTTACAATAATAATTACAAGTACGACGCAGTTTATGACATTACATGTAACCTTTTACAATTAAATGTTAAATTTTTAGCATCTGATACTTCTACATTAGTGTAAGCTGCGGGCAAAGTCTAGTAAGAAATAAAAACTAGAATGATATACTCTATATCATTTACACATCCAAGATCAATCCTAAAGACAGATGGTATATAACAATCCGTTTAAAACTGTATATACAATCATTCAAAAAGCATTGCCCTCTTTCGGCAGTTGAGTAAAAAGTCGCACAGAATGAATGCGTTGTATCTGGATGCTAGGCACGATTACTAGCATATCATATACATGTATATGTAGGTATGGTGTAGTGCCGGATCGCGTCTGGTAGGCGCAGACAATCCTGCGTGAGTTGCGTGACTCATTGTTCCGCCATGCTGCGTATGCGCATGTTACGAGCAGCAGCGGGCTATCCTATCTTTAACCACCAACTAGAGTTTATCACGAAACTTTGCCTGGAAACCGAGATCCTAATTATTTATTTGACAAAGCAAGAATTTGCTTTATTTCAAGCTACTATTTCCACCATAGCTTGTTTACGAATGAATGATTAAAGTTATCATAAAGACAATTGATTCGATCACAATGTCTGGATCTACAACTACATAAAACGCTATAATTCCATGCACTTTTAGGTGCAAAGTTTTTACAAGTAGTGGTAATAATAAGCGAGTTAAAGATCATCATGTTTAGATAGTAGAGCCACACTGGTCTCAGCATGGTTGGGCTGGCTTGACCAGGGCGGTACTACCCTCTCACAGACGAGCAATCTAAAATGACAGTATGAGTGCTGTCGTGTTTCGTTGGTGAGTGCGAGACCGGAGGCCCAATGATGCAAAAGCAACACTAGCCCGCAATTGTGTGGGTCGCCATGCTGCACTGTTGCATTGTCTGCATCGCAATGAGTATGACGACTACTACTTTTGCATTATGCTTTCTATCAGGCAGAGAAGAGTCAGAGTATACATAAAAAAAATCTCTTTGCAGTGATCTTGTTCCGTATAGTTTGCTTCCTTAGTCGTTTCTTAAGACGCACATGGTGTGAATAGAGCTGATAACACTCCACCTTCCGTCAGCACACGGATCATACATCGATATGATTTAGAACACCGACATTCTTCAATATATAATAACACAAATTTTTTACAAAACCCTTACTAATGATACATCTAAACTCTGAACTTTCATGATTCATTCCATCCATTGCTAAAAACCTTATTAAAATTTGTTTGTTTCTTTTGGAGTATATCGCGTTTAGACAGGCATACGAAAGTCCGAATTTACGGGGGAAAATCTTATAACATGTACTTATGTCGATCGAGGGGACTTTATATTATGTAGTTAAATTGATAACAGTCAAGTACCTACTTATACTTTGCAAGGTTGAATCATTTGCAGAGATACATATATAAAGAACAAGTAGTATGAGTAACTTTCCGATTAATAATAACGTTGATTTTCGATTTCACCTACCTTACAAAATTTCTACATCAGCCAAAGGTTGGCTGGTAGAGAATACCTTGGGTATTAGGTATGTACATATTTGCATGAAGTTTTAAAATAAATAAAATGTATGACACTTATTAATATACTAGCTGTTGCCCGTGGCTCCGCCCGCGTATATGTCGTTATCGCAACAAATAGTAGCCTATGTGTTATTCAGATGTATAAGCTATATTACTGTAAAGTTTCATCCAAATCCGTTCAGTAGTTTTTGCGTCAAGAAGTTACAAACATACACACTCACAAACTTTCGCCTTTATATATTTGTGTGATTTCTAAATTGTGCTTATAACATAATTAATTGTCTTTTGTAAAAGTCACCAACAAATCAGCAGTCAGCATCATAACCACAGCGACTTATACGACAGTCGAATAACCCGAGCCATAACTTCTTACGGCTGAGATTATTAGTACATATTAGTAGGAATATTATTAGCTGGTATAAAATATGTATATAGACAAAGTTGGGCTTAGCCGTTGTATCAAAAAACAAGTCCTCACTTCACAGAACAGCTTCTACAGGCTACGCATGACTATTATAATGATTGTCTCAGCAGTAGGTCACGGCATCAGGCTTCAAAGGAACCATATTACCCGAAAAAAAAAACACACAAATATTTGAACGAAAAAGCCGTCGTATGTATTCTGTAGACTTCGCGAGTGTGTCACAGTGAGCTGACGGCGAAAACAAAACCATTGTTTTACAAGTAGCAGGTCAATAACTGTCCAGTATAGCCTGACACCTGAACAAGAACGAACAACACCTGCATTCATTCATAAAATCACCGTCCATACAAGACCCGAACCCGTATGAGTAATACTTTGACTTTCACTGATACGTGACAGACGAACGGACACTACACAGTCAGCTGAGCGACGGAAACGGATATGACGTAAGACGCATTGTTCATCTACGATTCTTGGAGCAAAGTGTGGTGATGAGTTGCGCCGGCAGTGAGTTAGATACTTCTGGCGAGGAAATCGCCACTTCCCATCACCTTCATATTAAGTATTATGAATGCGAAATGTCTTGAACTATTTGTATTTACGTCGGATAGTGGCTGTTTAAGACCAATTGTGTTATATTGCTTCATAGTATTTTATAAGTCATGCTAATATACTTAGCTTCAAACATAAGCTTTAAATAGAAGAAGTTTTAACGATATATTTCTATATATATAAAAATGAATCTCTATTTGCCTTGATCACGACATCCCCCGTGAACGGCTGCACCGATTTTGCTAATTCTTTTTTTGTTGGATAGCCCATTTAGCGAGGAAGGTTTTAGGCTATGTAACATCACTCTACGACGGGTATTGACTGAAAATGTTAGGCAAATGGGAAAAAAATATTTCTTATGGAGAGACGCAAACGAAGTTGAGCGGGTCGGCGAGTTCAAATATAAAATCTGTGGCTTAATACTGCATAAAGCAATAATTCTTGTATATTGCTAAAAACATAAAATTTAGATAAGTTATACTCCTTTATAGAATAAATGCCGCGTTTAGAATTTTTCCTAGATGGAAATCTAACCCATGGCTTTTGCTTGGTAGTCGGGAATACTAACCGCTTTATGGTTGCTGCAACAAATCCAAGTGATATGACGAAGTGAGTGCAATTGTAGTAACAAAATATTATGTATATATATACATACATAATATACATAGAAAACACCCAAACTCCGAAATAAAAATTTGTAGATCATATAAACATTTGGTCCGACTCGGGATCGAACCCGAGACCTCAAGCAAAGCAGCACACGCTACCACTACGCCACCGAGGCAGTAATGTAAGAAACTTGATTTGCTTTTCATTCATTTTTAACTCTTTTTCAAAGGAGTTAAGGAGTTAGGAGATGTTTGATGAGTTTATAAAATTAAAACGTACTCGTAATTAAATTTTACAGACCGGTTTTATTTAAACCTTCTCACTTTTCTTCACTCAAGTGATAGCGTGTTTTAGCGTTAAATTCTCTATCTCAACCCAAAACAAACAAATAGATCAAGACAGGACCACACAAATAATATGAAAATCGACCAATCATCATCAAAAAAGTGATCACGGGCGAAATAGACCCCCAGTCGGGAACTAATCGTTGCTAATTTGTTAAAAAACAACCGGCGGGGTCCAAATCAAACAAGAGGTCCTCCCAACCCGCCCCCTTCATGTCAAAATGATTTCGAGTTGAAAAGACGCCGACTTGTATCACTCCTAATAATCAATCCAGAGAATGCTGTCGTTTCAACAAACGATTCTTCAAATATCAACCTTAATCCACTGTAATTTGAAACGTATTTAAATCATAAAACTGCAGATACAAGTTGGTAATATGCCAGCAAAAAAACTGTAGAACATTTCGGCAAAGTAATTACAAGGTGTAATACTGAATGTACTGATGATTTATAAAATATCGCGCAAATATTGGTGTTGGACTAATGAGGACCACCAACATGGTGATGGAAAAAAAGGTGTTTCGGTTTCTTTGTTTATAAAGTTATTTGGAAGGTAATGGCGCTATAACTGCTGCTGCATCGGCAGCGGTAGCTTTGAGGAGCATAACGACTTGGCAAATGTTTGTCAATAAATTGTTGGTTTAAATACTTTGGTCTTATTACCTTATATCAATGAAGTTTAATTTGAAATAGAGAATGACGACATGACGAAGGACAATTTGAAGATATTATGTAGCTTCGTTAGGTACATTTTTTAATGTGACGGTAAATTTAAACATGCTTTTTAATCGACTTCAAAAAAAGGAGGAGGTTTCTCAATTCGACCGTATATTTTTTTTTTTATGTGTGTTCGCGGATAACTTCGTTGTTTATGAACCGATTTTGATGATTCTTTTTTTAATGGAAAGGAGATATCCCAACGGTGGTACCATGATAAGGACACTAAAATCTGATGATAGCATCCAAGAGAAATGGAGTCAAACCTTGAAGTCGGTATTATTTTTGTTTAAAATTTTATAGTAGCTTCATTTGCATCTATGTAAAAGAAATTTAAAGTATAATTTTACCTTATTTTATATTTGGACCTTCCAAACTGACTACTCTGCCTGATGGAAAGCATGAGCAGAATCCAAGAGTGGTGGTCACTATACTCATTGCGAATGCAGACAATACAACATTCTTCTAAAGGTAGTAGAGCCACGCTGATTTCAGTACGGTTGGGTCGGCTCTACCGGGGCGGTACTACCCTCGCACAGAAGATAAACCTAAAATGATAGCGTTCGTGCTGTCCAATGAAGTAGAAGCATCACTAGGCCACAATGATGTGGGTGACCATGCTGCATTGTTGCATTGTATTCATTCGCAATGAGTTCGGTGACCACCGCTCTTGTATTATGCTTATGGTTTCTATCAGGCCGAGTAGGATCATTTTGGCAGGGCCATACATAAAAAAAGAAACATGCATAGTGACCCACACCATGATGGCCTATTAAGATGCTTCTGCATCATTTCACAGCTTTTTCGAAGGAGAGGCTTATGTTCAACAGTCGGCTATTAAAGGTGATAATGATAATAGTTTTTATAAATGGTATGAGTGTCAAGGAAGAAAACGGCTCACCTCATGGTAAGTAGCTACCTTCGCTCATTCACACCTACTACTTAAAAGTTACAAGTGTATTGCCGCTGTAAAATATTTATTTTTTTCTTTGCAAGCTATATAGTTCTAGGTCCTATATATTCTTCTGTCACAGTTAATATCATACAGTAACAGAAGGTATTCACATTTTAAGTAGTGCAATGAAAATGCCTTGATTTTTGCTATGAGACATTTTATTAGTGACTAAAAGAATGGGATGCGATAAAGTAATTAAACACAGGTATAGTATGTCTTACCGATATGTGTTTCTACTTTTATGTAATATCTTCTAACATATAAGAGATGCCTTCTAAAACCAACCAACTCCTCCTGTTCTTACTTCTGATTAATTTCGTTGCGGGTTTCAAGACGGTTAATTTTTTTCCTGGGACTGCCCGAGTGTGATAACTCGGTTTGTTCGTTGGTCACTGCAGTTGATCCTGGTGTACAGGAGTTACAGTGGTAGGCGTGTGGGCAAGATTAGTCCTATGCCTTCTATAAGCATATGTTGAGCGGTTATCTTATGTAGAAAATGTAAATTTTTAACAAACTTACTTGAAATGGTTTCACACAAGATTGATGTCATTTGAATGTCAATAAAGTACTTCACCTCCAATGGTGGAAAGGTGTAGGAGAAGAATTGAGCTGATTACAATTTAACTTAGTTTTTTAAGAAAATGTTTCTATTTTTTAAGATATTCCTTAAAACATTTTCCACTGAGATACATAGGCATTACTGAATTACCTCAAAGCTGAGACAGCCTTTCGTAGTTTAAAAATTACGTTGGCATAGTAAAATGTATTAGATACAGCGATTTATACTTCCCCTTCATATAATTAAAAATGTTTATGTATATACATATATATAATATAATAACACATTATATATATATATATATATAATATGTTATTTGTTTATCAAACTTTTTGTAAGCTCAGTTCAAAATACAGCGTATCTATACTAATATATAAAGCTGAAGAGTTTGTTTGTTTGTTTGAACACGCTAATCTCAGGAACTACTGATCCGATTTGAAAAATTCTTTCAGTCTTGGATAGTACATTTATCGAGAAAGGCTATAGGCTATATATCATTACGCTCGGACCAATAGGAGCGGAGCAGCAATGAAAAACGTTTGGAAAACGGGGAAAATTATCACGCTACGGGCAATATGAGACGCAAACGAGGTTGCGTGGGTCGGCTAGTATAATTATAAATGTTTATCAATCCTTTTGTAAGCTCTGTTCAAAATACAGCATATTTATCATAATAAGCTTCGTAATAACATTACACATAGGAGTATTCGAGTTGGTCTTTGTAAAAAAACACCAAAATAAGGAAATATGCCATCCATAATAAGTATTTGTGTTCCAAATAGTTGGGATATTCCCACAGCATCTGAGTAGCGTCACGCACTTGTCCTACACTTGTCTTATTTTTTAATTTTCTTTTTTATAAGATACCTGCACCGTGCTGTCGGTTAGTTTAACGCTTTAAGTCCGGAACGAACTACGGCATGCCTTCAACACGATCGACATCGCTTGCTGCTTTCTACTAAATACATGTTTTTCCAAGTAGCAATTAAACAGTAATGTATTATGTGTAATGATGGTTTATGGACACTTTAGACGAGGAAATGTGTAATAGCGGGCGGATCGAACCGAGATCACGTATCGACCATGTTCCGAGAAAGCGCTGTCAATGGCGAAACGGTGGTATTGTTCGACAAACAGACTGACGAAATGACAAATAGCCGGCTTCTTAACAACTGTTTTTGTATTTTATTAAAGGCTTTAATTGTGGAGTATAAACTTGGATACTTTGTTAGTTAAGAGTTTATCTTATGATGTTTTTGAGTACTTTCGAAGAACTTGTTTATTTGCTAGAAAACTATAGACAGCCTTGTGGTCTTGGATGAAGTGTTGGTTTGCGAGATTACCAGCATTACAATGTCGATCAAATTGTATAGACCTTGTTTAAAATCCTTTGGGATTTTTTTCCCACAGGATTAGCAAGCTGAAGTGGCAATGGGCAGGCCATATTAGCCGAAGAACTGATTACCGTTGGGGTAGACGGGTTCTTGAGTGGAGACCGCGTCTCGGCAAACGTAGTGTAGGACGTCCACAGGCCAGGTGGAGTGATGATCTGCGCAAGATGGCTGGCAGGAGCTGGATGCGAGAAGCCGAGGATCGAACCAAGTGGCGCGCAATTGGAGAGGCCTATGTCCAGCAGTGGACTGCGATAGGCTGATGATGATGTTTAAAATACTTTTTTATTGATATTCTTTTTTTTACCGTGGGAGATCCACTCTTCGGCATGAATGGGCTGGCTCGACCGGAGTGATACCACGGCCTCACAGAAAACCGGTGTGAAATAGTGCTTGCGCTATGTTTCACCATGTAATTGAGGATACCGGAGGCCCATACCCCAACCCCCCTCCCCCTATCTCCCTCCCATCCCCCAAAGGCCGGCAACATACTTGTAACGCCTCTGGTGTTATAGGTGGCCATGGGAGGCGGTAATCGCTTACCATCAGACGATACGTCTGCTCGTTTGCCCGCCTATTACATAAAAAAAATTAAAGTGAAAAAATAATAATATTTAAAACGATAAAAAATTTAACCAAGACATTTTTATCACCTGTATGCTGTAACCGAATTTCATAACTCTTTTTTAAGTTATTTCTTAATCATATTTATTTTCTCTCTTAATATAAACCTTATTCAGAGTGCCAGCAACCCTAGATCTGACATTACATAGTCATTTTGTTTTGCGAATCGGTGTCCATGGAAAGTGTTAAGTTCAATTGTGTTACATACAGTAATACTTTTGATATTCTAACAGTCAGGTTTGTAGGCCAAATATTACCTCGGAAAATCATTACTTGATTCTGTCAACAACATTTGTAATATAATGACATGCTTTGAGATAATGTATATAAAAAGATAGATAACTAGTAAAATTGGTATTAAAAAGGGTTGGTAGTTTGTTTAGGTTGAAATCAGCTAGAAGTTCATTGTAAAGTAGATTGTCTATGGATCCAATGCGTAGATTAATAATTAATTATTAGAATCGACGTTTTGAACTCCCACTTATATAAAAATCGAGGCATGTACTTAGAGAATTAAAGATGGTAGAAGTTAGTATAATATTAGAAGGGAACATTTAAAAACTGGTGAGACAGACAGGTGAATACAGATTGACCAGATCAGAGCTCTATTCTTGAACTCGAACTAATCGTTGCAGTTTCAAGCCTTCTAACTTATTTACCATCTACTACCAATGTTTGAAGTTGCTAGTTTTTATTAAAGCAATTTTCTTATGTAAATATATCATGATACTGAGGCCTTGCAGTTTATTTAGAGCTCGGTATGTGGTAATATTTTCGTACATTTTCGATAGTTTATCTATAGTTCTCGGAACTTTGTTTGTTCTCTATGTGGGAGACTTCACGAACTCTGTGTACCTATCGTCCACTAACCCATAACCTCTAAAGGAAAAACTATGCGGGTCAATAACCTTAGCAGACAGACACAGATTTGAAGTTCCCTTGTCGGGTGTCTTACGTAACTGTGTTTTCCCACTTGTTTTAAGCGATACTGGTGACGGATTTATTCCTTCTAGACTTTTCAGACTTGGTGTTATTATATATAAAGTCTAATTACTATCTTATTTATCTTATATATATGTATATAAGAATGTTCAGTTAGTCGTTGTACATAAATCCCATTAAGTTGACGATTGAGCTCAGATTCGATCGATATACAAATCGACTCAAAGCTCGTTTATATCATACTAGCTTTTGCCTGCGACTTCGCTCACGCAGATTTACATGCCCTGATTTACCCCTTAGGGGTGGAATTTCAAAAATTTCTTTCGTAGTGCTCACTTATGTTATATAAAGAACCTATATGCAAAATTTTAGGATTCTAGGTTCAGCGGTTTGGGCTGTGCGTTGATTTCTGGGTATGTCAGTCACTTTCCTCTTTTATGTATATAGATAGATTTTCCAGACAGTTTTCTTTCTCATGTCTTATCAAAGCAACCTCAGCATGCCTCATTTGGGCTAGACAGGTATAGATAACATTATATATGTTTATCTACAAAACTTAGAGCACCATTTTTTCTGTGAAAATATGTGATGGATAGACAGACTACAGAAGATTTCATTGCAATCGTTACAAATCCTATTTTGTCTCGTTCTAGAGACCTTTTTCCATACTTTGATACTAATATTATAAATTCGTAAACAACTCTGTTTATCTATGTGTCGGTCTGTCTATTTATTACACTTTACAGCTGAGGCACTGCACCGATTTAAATGAAATTTGGCATGGGGATACTTTGAATCTTGAGGAAGGACATACACGCAGCAGGAGCCTACAATAACTCGTACCTAATTTACATAAATTGATTAGACTTTCTTACAGCATTTTTCTCAATGTTACTACTATAAAAATATCAATAATAAGTTGATGGGTTTCAATCCCTTTTACTGCAACTTTAGAATAAATGTTCGGACTCTTTTGATCAACCCCAACATTTGTTTTAGCGTCAGCAGATATTTATCAAGTGAACAAAACACATCGTAATTCATCACGTTTAAGAGCTTTACCGGTTCCTACGGCGACTATCTCTGAGGTAAAATAGACATCATAGTGGAGAATAAAAAAGGACGGTCGTCTGCGCCTGCGCGGGCGGTCTGAGTCGCGTGTGGGAACTTCGGACGCGTGAAATCGCCGCCACCTAGCGTCTAGCGATACAACACGGAAAAAACTGGTGTGTTTATAGAAGACGGGTACGACACGGCTACGATGTGAGAACAATAAGTAAATAGGTAAAAATCATACTAAAAATTTGTGTTTAAATTTTGTAGAATCATATTTAGAGCTGGAACTTTCAAATTTAGATTTTTGTTTAAAGACAACTCCAGCGTTAGGAATATGTACTGTGCAGAAACATATATAAACACAAAGGCCATCTAGACTCAGAACAACAGTTCGTGGATCAAAGTATTCTTCCATGTTGGGTTTGATCCACAAAATTTACTAATTTTGCACATTTACACTAGGGTAAACATGCAGGTATTTATGTATATGAGGTATTTTTTCTATTAACGCCTGTAAGTACTACTTTCCTAGAAATTTCTCCAATCCTGGGTATGACACATGAGTCGGTATATATATATATCTTCGGCTCGTTCTAGCTGCTGTGTCATTGCAAATAAAACTATGGCTGGAAGATAATGATGATGAACTTCTGTTAATACTCGGCAAGAATTGCTAAACATATCCTGTTTCAAAATGACTAAGCTTGAGCAGCCGAGACGACACCGGCACGAGAAATGATATTGAGTTTATCTCATATTAGAAAGGGCAAAGATTAATAATTATAATTGTTTAAAATTATGAAGATGAAAACAGTTTTTCTTTTAAAAATCTTAAATCTCATCCTCAAATCATATTAACTATGTGATTTTAACTTAAACTCAAAGTGTAGGTAAGCTTAAGGTTTTATTTACCAAACCATTTAGATCAAAAGAAGTGTTAATTCTATCACATCTAACTAAAAGCTATTACACCTAAAACCGCCATTAATCGATAAGTTTAAAATAATCAAAAAACAAAGACACGGTCAATATTTATTATCTATGCGCTGTAAACGATCCCATCGCTCGTGATAGATTTACGTTCCTCCACACCGAATGGATAGCTTTACTGACATAGACAACTTTATTTTCTTTTAAACTTTTTTATCTCATTTTTTTTCAACTAAACAATGCGTCGGTAAACGATAATTAAAAGTGGAGGCTCTCTAGCGCCTATCCTTAATTTTTTTTTGTTTTTTCTTAGCGATGGAATCTAATACAATTGGGTTTACGGCGCTGACTAATTGATTAGTTTGGTGTTATGTTGTGTTTCTTATCTGTGGCAAGAGATAGTGTTGATTTATTTTGTGTCCGATTTTGGAAAATTGTCGAGATGCAACAGTTTGTCTACTCAAATACTCTTTTTTTTTATAGACTGATATCTGCGAGTTATGTGTCGGCTGCGAGAATGTTAAATTCGAAATGTTTTATAGAGTAAATAAACTGCATGAGTGTTGTTAGCTTCTGGTACCTAAGAACTTAAATAAACCCTTGTCCGTTTTTATGACATACTTAGTTATTTAAATCGGATTTTAGGGAATGCTTCCTTTAATACCCGATTTAAATAACTTAATCAATTATACTTAATCGACTTTAAAGTTAGCACATAAACTTTTTTTAGTTGTAAACCCTAAAACGGTGGTAGACGTCGACTGCTGGCTTATACGTGTGATAATGGGCTATAGAGGTCTGTCTGTGTGTTCGTAAAAGACACTTGCTGTGCGCCAGTAACTGGACAAGGAGACAACAAGGATTAGGTATTAAATGCAAATTTGAAATAACCTCAGATTAGTATTATCAAGCAAATAGTTTTCAAGATGGTAGAACCACGCTGATTTCAACACAAACATGCAGGCTCGCCCGGGGCGGTACTACCCTCTCACAGAAGAGCAACGTAAAATGACACCATTCGTGCTGTCATCACGTGTATGGGTCACCATGCTGCATGGTTTATATTCGCAATGAGTATGGTGATCACCAATCTAGGTATCTACTCCTACCTTCAGGCAGAGTAGAGCCACTTTGGCAGGCTCATACATAAAAATAAATGAAAAATATGTGTATTTTAACAGGCATAACGACCACGAAGCAAGCTTCGTGATAACGACTGATTGATAACGATGACGACTGTTTTTATTTTTATTCTTCTTGGATGAAATGGCAACTAGCCGGATCTCTCGGATCAGCTATTTCTGCCAATGTCAAGTGTTTATAGTCTGCAAATCATAAGTCTTCAAGTCATTAAGTCTTCATCTTCCGAAAAAACAAAAACGATCTCTGACTGTTTTTATAAAGGCTACCTTTAACTTAGCCGTCAAGCAACATTGTCAAAATGACACTAGACATAAGATGTTTCCTTTTTTTTAAGTTTGTTTATAATTCGATAGCTCTATCAACTGATCCAATCAAAGAGACTAATAACGTTTGACAATCCTATTTATGTTTAAATTTTGTCTGGATTGCCTTAACAGAAATCAGAGACTAAACATTTATATACTCTCGAACTTAAAACATTTGTATAAGCTATTGGCATATTAGTATGAGAGAACGCAGATTCAATTTTCTAAAACAAAACGATATAATCAACGTTGGATGTTTAATACTTTAATAGTAGGACTATGATACAGCCAATAAACTTGATCAAGAACTTATTGTGATCAACTACTAGCTTTTGATTGCGGTTCCGCCAACAGGAGTCCGACCCAGGAATCGAATCCGAGACCTCTTGATCAGCAGTCGCTTACGTTAACCACTAGACCAATGAGGCGAAGCGAGATGAAGGAGGTGATACTTCAAACTTATATAACTTTTATATTTATGTACCCATTGAAATGAATCAAACAATAAATGTTAAGTGGAGCAAACCGCAACGCATTAGGGAAAACCGCAATCAAACCGGTTAGCCCGTTTCTGCGATTAGCGTGCACAAACGTACAGGCAAACAAAAATTCTAAAAATCATTGATTTAGGTTCTATTGGGTTCATAAAGCACCCTATAATAGTTTTTCTTATATAACTTCCATGTACAGACAGCGACCAGTTAGGATTTTCATATATATATATAATTACATTTATGGAATTTAATTAATTTTCTAAATTCCACACTATTCTTATTAAAATACTCAAAGCCGCAGCGGATCTTAAACGGCGGTATTCTAATCTTAAAGGGCGTGGCTCCAAACACAAAACCCCATTTAAAATATATTGAAATAAACCGTCTGATGTGGCGGCCATTTTTGTATGAGTTTCATTTGAAATAGGATTTATTTGTAAGGGTATGTGCGGTATGCGACCTTCGCATGATCGCTAAAGAATTTTAATTGCTTTTTGTTGTGAATTTTTGAAGGTAAAATAAGGCATTAGATGTTGGGAAGGGGTCAAAATTAATTGTAAATGGTCCTAAAGCCTGATTTTGTAGGGAGATTTACGTTTAACCTCGTTTTATTGTATTAAATTATGTAAGAAATTTGTTACTAACCGCTGTAAAGAAACGGTTTAATTAAAGTTTAATTCGTAATAAAGAAAATATTGAAAACATTAACTAAAATCGTGTTTAGAAATCACTGAGATGGAATACAAATATACTTATTGCCAGCGTTTAACCTTAAGGCATACTAGAAAAATAACTTTGTAATTCTAGTGGTTTGTGAACTGGAAACAGAGAAACAACGAGATAAGTTTTATAAACCAGTGGCGAGTGTATTTGAAGAGGGATGCAGCTAATGCTGCGTGGGTCAGCTAGTATATTTATAAATACATTCAACATCATCATGAATAGCTTTTAACAGTCCATTGTTGAGCATCTCAAGGTAGATGAACCACGGTGATTTCAGCACGCTTGGGCCGGCTCTACCGGGGCGGTACAACCCTCGCACAGAAGATCAACGTAAAATGACAGCGTTCGTGCTGTCGTGTTTCGTTGGTGAGTGCGAGACCGGAGGCCCAATGTTGCAAAAGCATCACAAGCCCGCCATGGTGTGGGTCACCGTGCTGCATTGTTGCATTCGCAATGAGTATGGTGACCACCACTCTTGGATTCTGCTATGCTTTCCATCAGGCAGAGTAAAGTCATTTTGGCAGCGCCATACATAAAAAAATACACCTTAGGAGGTTTTAGCCTGCAACACCACGCTTGCCATATAACACATATACATACAATAACATAACAAAGATTAATTACACTCAGATATAGATAATTTTTCTTAGGTGGATATTGTCTTCTGACCGTCAGAATCACTAACCGCCAGAGTAACAAACCGTCAGAGAACATATAACTTTATAATTATTTGTGTCAAGAATCTCTTAACCTACAAAATAAGAATAACACAATCCACATACACATTAAACTATAGTACAAATTAAAACGAGACAGAAAATATAATACCTTTATAGCTAAGGGCGAGAAAGGGATAACAATATCTCATTGTATTTATATAATGGTTTGTCTACAAGCGTGTACGATTGTGCTTCAGACCCAAGAGATTTTTTTAATTTTATTTGATCTTATTATTCATAGGTAAGCATTATTGTGCGGCCAAGCTTGAGAATTAAGGGTCTGTGAGTACTGTAGGTCATATTTACGAGCTGGGTATATTTAGACTAACATGAATGTTATCTATACAAATAAATAAAATTGGAGTGTCTGTTTGTAATATCAAAATAACCGCTTTTTACTAAATGCATATGTATGTATACACGGTACATATGCCAAAAATGTAGTTAAAATTTTTTTTGTCTGTCTGTCTGTTTGTTCTGTCTTGTCTGGTGATCTCTGGAACTGCTGGACCGATTTTGACGCGACTTTCACTGGCAGGTAACTGATGATCCAGGGAGTAACTAAGGCTACTTTTTTTAGAATAACTTTATCCCCGTACAACAATAACACGGGTAAACCGCGGGGTTCAGCTAGTTTTGAATATACTCAATATACGTACCGAATGTACTAATTAGAATTTTCGAAAATGTGAGTCTAGATTCTTATTTAATTTAATAACCCGACTACTGCATAGCCAAAACTGAATAATAGTTTTGGCAGCCTATATATGTTTGTATGTTCCATCGTAGCGCCTAAACAACTAAACCAATTTTAATGAATGAGTTGTCCTAGTGATATAGGCTGTATGAATTTTATCAAAAGTGTTTACGTAGTCAGGTTATTTTTTTTAAAACTTTTTCTTGTTTGATAGTTCTAGTAAATAGGCTGTTGGTACAGTGGGTAGCAATTCTGATTGCTTAGCAGGTGCGGTTTCGATTCCTACGCAAGACAAATTCTTGTTTGATAATTGCGAATATTTGTTCTGTGTTTGGGTGTAATTTATCTATAATATGTGTGTATTTAGAATTATTTAAGTATGGTTATCAATAAATCTTTTTTATTTTTTTTTATTTATATTAACAACTAGCTGAACCCCGCGGTGTTACCCCCGGTTATTGTTGTACCGCGTGTAACGCTGCGGGACAAAGTTAGTCCAAAAAAAGTAGCCTAAGTTACTCCCCGGATCATCAGCTACCTGCCAGTGAAAGTCCCGTCAAAATCTGTCCAGCCGTTCCAGAGATTACCCGGAACAAACAGACAGACAGACAGACAGACAGACAGACAGACAAAAGTTTTTTTAACAACATTTTTGGCGTATGTATCGTGTATATATACATATGCATTGATTAAAAAGCTGTTATTTTAATATTACAAACAGACACTCCAACTTTATTTATTTGTATAGATTTTTTTTATTTATATTAACAACTAGCTGAACCCCGCGGTGTTACCCCCGGTTATTGTTGTACCGCGTGTAACGCCGCGGGACAAAGTTAGTCCAAAAAAAGTAGCCTAAGTTACTCCCCGGATCATCAGCTACCTGCCAGTGAAAGTCCCATCAAAATCTGTCCAGCCGTTCCAGAGATTACCCGGAACAAACAGACAGACAGACAGACAAAAGCTTTTTTTAACAACAATTTTGGGCGTATGTATCGTGTATATATACATATGCATTGATTAAAAAGCTGTTATTTTAATATTACAAACAGACACTCCAATTTTATTTATTTGTATAGATGACATTTAACACATTACAATAAATTAAATACTCGCCAAGCTGTTACGCTAAAGGTCTCTATCTAGTTTGGGATCCGACAGCAGCCGTGTGTGAGAAGTTTCTAGTTAGAAAAATCAACCTACTTATCATAGCAAGGTGAAATATTGTAGCTATTTTTTAAAGGTAACTCGCGCTCTCTAGGAATATATTCTGTGCCGCGGAGACTTTACACCCAGACTTAGAACAATAAATTTTTGAATCACACAGAATGTTGTACCATGTAGAATTTGAACGCGCAACACTTGGCGAAGTAGGAAGTAGCATGGCGATCGTTTAAACCACAAGACCATGCATGCAGTTAAATTAGAACATTAATATTTTTGTAGTTACTACATTTTTAAAAGTAGGTTTAGTTTTCAAACGCGCTAACAATGATCCTATATCTCATCAAAGTTCTAGGTTGTCTACGGAAATCCTATCTTAAATATTCACAATGAAAAGCTGCACAAATATTTCCATATATGACTCATTGATTGAAACTATTTAAGTTACTACAATAACTATTAAAGTCGATAAATGAACTACCAATAAACCATCAAATATCAAAGCGAAATAGGAATCTCAAAGAAATTTTTGTTGCTACCACGATTTTATGTGAGGAATGTGATGTCTGAGAGATTACAGCGGCGTCACAAAGTGGACCTTGGCGGCCATTGTGAACCCGCCAGCATCAATGGCGTGCATTCCCCCATAGAGTTTCACAAACTCGGTCAATATTTAGACGAAATGTTGATATACTGTGAGCTCACAGTCCTATGATACGTTCTAACATAGAGAGCTAATAAAAGCATTGTTAGATGTTTTTTTACAAATAAGTTTTTAAATAAGTGTAAGACCTGATCGATGGTGACGGCTGAAATATCAATGGTGTTGATTTTGTGTTACCATTCCACCAAGTAAGGACTAAAACTAATCTACGGATGAACCAGAGTCGAGGACTTTCTATCCATTCCATGTATTTGTCTATTTTTTTTCTTCCTAGCCTTATCCCAAGACTATTTGGGGTCGGCTACTAGTTCCACCCAGTTTTACCTGAAGAACAGTATTTACACGGAGCGATTGGCATCGGACCTCCGCAACCCTCAGGGTAGAAACTGAATCCGTAGGTTAAAAATGTATTCATCTTTAAAATATTAAATCTTTAATGTATTTGTCTATATTAAATTATTATTATAAAGAGGTCAAATTTGTGTGGTAATCTCTGGATCTACTAAAACGATTTAGAATTTTTTTTAAATCGATAGCCACATTATTTGTAAGAGTTATTGGCTATATATTTCCAAAAATGATTACCGCGATATCCTACATACAGCGGGCGGAGTCGGGAGCAAATGCTAGTTTGTTGTATTTAGATGTATGTTAATAAGGCCTAAATTGTTTATGCTCAACCGATTACTATGAAACTAAAGATAGCTGCTGAAAATAAAGGTACAGAAAACAACATAACTCTCATCAGCAAAAAAAAAACAATCATAACGGATATCCGAACTGTCTGTCAACTCCTAATTTTTATTCAAGATGGCTGCTATTTTTCTATCTATGACATAATTACAATTAAGTAGTACCTCCTTGTTCTGAGTAATTCTTTATTTAAACATATAATATCACCGTGAGAACCTCGGCCCGTTATGTTATCTTATCAGAGATAGCTCGGTATGGTCTTTGTGTGAGATACTGATGCCCACTTGATGACTTAATTGGCTAACTTGGGTTTTATGGCAGTTAAAATGGCCGAACTTCTGTTGCCAACTATTTCGGGTAACATTATCTTTTTATTCTTTTTTTTAGGCTGGCAACATAATCAGGATAGATGTCATCGATTTGCGCCGAAGTCCTAGTAGTATGTATCCTACTAATATAATAAACGCGAAAGTTTGTAAGTATGGATGGACAGATGTTTGTTACCCTTTCACGCAAAAACTACTGAACGGATTTGGATTAAACCACAGTAATCTAACTTATACATCAGAATAACACATTGGCTACTATTTGCCGCGATAACGGACATATACGCGGACGGAGCTGCGGGCAACAACTAGTGTATTATAAATGCGAAGGTTTGGGACAATCGATGTATGGTTGTTACTATTTCATGCAAAAATTACTGATATACTGATATATCTTATACATCAGAATAACACATAGACTAGTGGAGCAGACAAAAGCTTGTAGACAATAATTAAAAGACAATGCGTATCGTAGACGAAGTTTATTACTCAAACTAACTACGAAAATAATAAGAACATTTTGATTTTAATCCTACTAATATTATAAATGCGAAAGTTTGTAAGGATGGATGGATGTTTGGATGTTTGTTACTCTTTCACGCAAAAACTACTGAACGGATTTCGATGAAACTTTACAGTAATATAGCTTATACATCAGAATAACACATAGGCTACTATTTGCCGCGATAACCGACATATACGTAGGCGGAGCCGCGGGCAACAACTAGTAAGAAATATGTTGATTATATTTTCTTATAAAATTAACGATCACTTGTATCAAAAATCACAACAAATAAGTAACTACTACGTCGAAATAATAAGATGATAGTAAATTACCCATAATTGCAAGGACTAGATCGCATTTTGAAAGATTTATATGAAATATTTTCTTTACAAAACGTAATTATTCCTTTCAATACCAGAGTAATTGACAATCATCTTACTCGGAGTATTCATCACCATGGGGACAACGCAGCAGGGTTCGACCTTCACCTTGGCTTCATTACTGACGTCTAGACTGGACGATTTCCTACCAAAAGCTTTTGAAATCATTGCACACCAACAATCTCCCAAATACATTACCGTTTTGGTCCGAATAGATTCATAACCCTCAAAAGCAAAAGAGTAATGTATAAGAACAGATCCAATTTGTTCGTGCTATCCAGGATGTTTTTTACTAAGCGTTACCAGTTAGAGTACCCCAGGGTGAGGTACTAGAACCTCGGCTTAAAGGTGACCCATTTGAAGGACGTCCTTTATGAGATGAAGCTGTTTACTCTATTATGCGCAGTAGAATAGGCAATTCAATTACTTACATTTGATTTTAATACAAAATTGCTTTCAGATAACTCATAGGCAAATTATTTTTATTAGTAATAAATAGGTAATGTAAGCCGTTCTTGGAAAGCACCGATTCCACATTTCTATAGCTATCGGACGGAGTACTGTCATAGGAAAGCCACGTTTGGGCATCAGCGCACATTAATTTTATTCTGTGGACCATATTTTTCATTGCTTTTTACTGACTGAGTGTCGACGTCCCAATCTTTTCCCTCTGGGCCAAATTTTGCATTGGTTGGGATGTTGTTCTAAATATTAGTTTTTGCCCTCGGCTCCGCCTGCATGTATGTCGGTACCCGCGGTAAATAGGAGACTGTGTCCTTCCTCAAGAATTAAAGTAAAAATATTGTAAATTCCATTTACTTTGGTTCAGCGGTATAGTCGTGCAAGCTTAACACATACAGTCAGGCAGACAAAGTTACTTTCTAATTTATAATACTAAGTATCTGTAATCTGCAATGTAAGGTTTCAGGGAGGCTTATGCCCAATAGTGGACTTCTTTCAGCTAAGATGATGATGGTGAAGATGAAGATAGAACCCCTTTTATGTCTAGATAAATGATAACATACATAATCACATTTCAATTTTAAAAAGGAAAACGATCACTGTATAAAAAAAACCATTATTTTTAACCGACTTCAAAAGAAGGAGGAGGTTTGTCAATTCGACCGTATAGATATATATATTTTATGTTTCTTGTTGTTGTTGTGTTGTTAATTTCGTTGTTTATGAACCGATTTTGATGATTCTTTTTTTAATGGAAAGGGGATGTCCTAACGGTGGTACCATAACAAGGACATTTATATCTGATGATGGCATCCAAGAGAAATCGCGTCGAACCTTGAAATCGGTTTAAGATTTTTTTGTTAAAATTGTACTTGTATTAAAACGTTTTTTGGTGAGAGGATTTAGAATATAGTATGTATCATATTTATTCTATCTCATCCGACTTTAACAAGCTAGTAGGATTTAGTAGATTTAAAACATGACTCTCTAATAATCTAAGTATATTTTACGATACTCTTAAGAAAATCAACGGATTCTAATTCGTGGTCTAAATATTCATTGTTATAAAAAAAAAAATGGAGGCCCACATGACAGGAGACACGGTGACAGTAACATGTCATACAGGACTGTAAAAGCAACAATATTAGATGAAGTATGAGGGTGAGCTTTTTTCCCATTAATATTCTATTCCACGATTATCATAATCGAGAGACAAGCTGCGAACGAGCGCAGGCGTGTCACACTTGTAAAGAAACTAATAAAAATGCAAACATCAGTTTGGGAATTGATAAAAGGTTGACAGGCTTGAGTTCGATTCGGGGTTCGGGTTCCGTATATGATTTTATTGTTAGCGTGCGTTTGTGTCGCTCGTCGCGGTACGGAGTTGCCTCCTTTTTCAAGAATAAAAGGCTCTCCATATCAAATTTACTTGAAATCGGTTCAATGGTTTAGCCGTAAAAGTGTAAAAACGACAGACACACAGAGTTACTTCCGCATTTATAATATCACCTATGGATTTTCAACAAACGACCTTTCGTTTGAATAAAATATAGTATTTACATTTTAAATTATGTTTGGACAGAGGATTTATATTAAATGCTCGGACTTTTAAGAGTCCAGGGGTAAATTAAGTTCTATGAATGTCTGACCTGAGCCTGACCTGCTGATCAGTGTAATGTTAGTGGTGGAGTTCATGCTCCCCCTCATCCATATTCAGTGAAGTAAGTAGCCCAATAGTCTTACGTTTATTATTAACCGACATCAAAAAAGGAGGAGGTTCTCAATTCGACTGTATTTTTTTTTGTTTGTTACCTCATAACTTTCGACTGGGTGAACCGATTTTGATGATTCTTTCTCTTTTTATTTGAAAGCTAATACTGCCCGTGGTCCCTTTCGTGGTCCCATTTCAGTTTGGTCCAGTTCTTGAAGTCGGTTTATTCTTTTTGTTGAAATTTGTGATTATTTTTCACTATACTCAGAATTTTCAATTTTAATCACTAATATGTCCACTTGATGACAGTACGCCTCTGCTTACCCTTTTGTAACTTGCACATATGCATGTTTGTAAGATTATATCTATACTTAATGTAAGTATATAAAGTTGAAGAGGTTGATGGTTTGCTTGAACGCGCTATTTTCATGAACTACTTTCCGATTTGAAAAAATATTTCTGTTTCCATTTATCAAGGAAGGCTAAAATGGAGCGGAGTACCAATGAATAATGTTACAAAAACGGGGGAAAATTATTACGCTACAGGCAATAGGAGGCGTAAACGGTTGCGTGGGTCAGCTAGCTTCTTATAAGCTATGTAGGTATGGTGAAACGTTGTAAATCAAAAACTGTTAGTGTTTACGTAACCCTAAAAATTCGAAGGACCAAAAGATATGTAAATTCAATACAAAAATTCAATATACTAAGAACAAAAAATTGTCTCGTGCCGATGTGTTATCTAAATAGATTGTATAATGTATGTAGTCATAATTATCTTAGCTTTTTGTCAACTACCCTCTGATACAACCGACACAGTGTAATAGATTCTTTATGGCTTTTTAATCGTTTATAATATTTTTTGTCGATATGTTATTTATTTTGTGGGGAAAGGAACAAAAAAAATAATGGTTGAGTGTGGTCAGCACACAGAAAAACGTGTTCTAATTTTAGACTTAATACATTGGATACGAATTTTAGTCACGAATAAGAAGCTTTTTTTTTATGTTTGGCTCTGCCAAAATGACTCTACTCTGCCTGATGGAAAGCATAAGCAGAATCCAAGAGTGGTGGTCGCCATACTGCGAATGCAGACAACGCAGCAATGCGGCATGGTGACCCATACCATGGCGGGCTAGTGATGCTTCTGCATCATTGGGCCTCCGGTCCCGCACTCACCAACGAAACACGACAGCATGATCGCTGTCATTTTACGTTGATTTTCTGTGCGAGGGTAGTACCGCCCCGGTCGAGCCGGCCCGTTCGTGCTGAAATCAGCGTGGCTCTACTACCTTGAATATAGGCAAAAAAAATTGTTAAAACTGGAAAAAGTAATTTTCTCACCTATTCATAGCTTGAATATTCAAAAGCTTAAGAGCAAATCTAACTACCATTAAAATGAATCAGGTACTTCGTTAGTGATTCGCTGTGTTTATTGTTTCATTTCGAACACAATGCAATTGTTAGCGGTAAAATATTGATTTAATAATTTGACGGTAATAAAAAACAGGTTTTTGGAACCTCAACCTGCCATCATCAGCGAAATCGCGGCAAATGAACCTTGGCAGAACATAATTTGGTCCCTTTTGGGTGGTCTTGAATGTAGCGAGGCCACACACCTTAGGTTACATTGGTCTGTTACTTGAAATTGAATTTATATTAATTTGCATTGAAACAGCTTTATTTTAAACTCTTTAAATTCACAACTTTATTGTTGATTCCTCACATTTTGGGTTTTTTCTGACGTTTTCTTTTTAGTGTTACTTTTTGAGTTTTATTTTTATGATTTTGTATTTGATTAGCTAACGATAGGTTTTGGTTATTTTTCATGTTTAATACTAAAAATTATAAATATGTATATTATTAAAATTACATTAACATGCTAGAAAATAAAAGTATTACATTATATGGTAAATCCTGGATTCCTCTATTCTCTAATATAATACAGTAGACAACCACATTAGTAAGTTGATGGAATATGTTTAATTATTGAATATTTCGTTAATAATAACTATAACACATTCATTTTGTATTTTAAATACTCAAAATAAAAAGAAACTATATATTTTTTTGGGCAAAATAAATTAAACATTAGAAGGAGCCTACTTTTCAGTATTAAAAAACGTAAAAAATAGGTTTAACCAAAAATGTTTCTTTTTGGATTCACTCTGCGTCAAATGTCAAGTATCAAAATATAAAATGTCATTATTAGGCCGTTGCAAATTTTCTGTAACATGAGTAATGGATTCTGAGAAAGATGTACCTCTGAGGAAATATGGAAACATAGAGTACCGGTGCAATCCACCTGAAACTAGTCGAACAATCAATAACAAGGTGAACCCATTTGATACTGTTGGAAACTACCACGAGAGACGTTTGAAAGACAAGCTACAGAAGAGAAACAATGGTGAAATTATTAACATATATGATCACGTAGTAACATCTCCACTTAATGCAAGTATAGCTTCAAGTAATATAAAGAGCGCTCAAGCAATCAGACAAGATCTTATTGAAGATGTTTTCTCGAACCATCCATACACAGGTGGACCGACCATTGCTAGTTACAAACGATCAGATAAGAGCATATCACAGCCTGCCTTTAATCTGCCAACCGATTTGGAGAATATTCCCACTACTGCACGAAACATGGCGAAAAGTTCTAGTTACAGACAAGTTGGATATAACAACTATGAGCAAAATAACAAACACGAATCTTTTACAAGAAATTTTATCAACAAACACAGTGTTATGGATAAAAATACATATCCTCAAAATATTCCTGATTACAGTCCACCACAGAATATGTACAATGAAGAGTATGTTATAAAAACTATGCAACGACATGCGAGATTGCAAAAAATTGTGAGAAAACTAGTTGTAGAGCGTCAGAAGGAGAAACAGAGAGAAGCATGGAATAACTACATTAATGAATTGAAAAATAAACATAGATATTATAGCAACGAACCGACTAGAATTGCTCCACAATATGTACCGAATGAGGATGAGTTTACTGACGACTTCTGGAATACGAGGAACAGCCACCAGCAGAATGATCAATGTCAAAGTGTGCTGAATAGTCTTTACAGAAGATTCAGAAACGACTATCAGGATGGATATGATACTATACCCAGAAATAATGATGCCATACAAAGTCAGCGTCCTACACATTATTATGAAAGCAATCCCTACTGTTACCCTACGGCCTCGCAAGGACGTCTCATGATGTTAAACAAAGAAAAGCAGCGTTTGAATTCAACTCCACGACCATTAAATAAATATAAATCTGTTGTAGTTGATCGAGACTTAAATAGGCGATGGTTTGATAATAGCAAAACGAAATATAACAAAACATTCCCAAACATACAAACAGATATAAAATATTTAAACACACAAGGGGTTCTTACCGAGGAGACAAATACAGAGTACAGTAAGTTGGATGCCTTTAGAAAATTATTTAATAAACAAACCTTTAAAATGGCGACACTGAAAGAACAAATACTACAGACAGACAATCCACTGCAGAAACCGTTAGAGAATATCGAGCAAAAGCTGGACGTTTTGATCAACTCTGTTAATTCAGTCATGGTAGAAATAAAGGAACAGAAAGATAAAAAAACAATGAGATGTCCTATTACTAAATCTCGGTCTATATCTTGTACTTTAAATAAACTTTCAGATTTGGAATTAAACAAAACTAAAAGTGAGTCGTTTGCATTCCAAAATGATAATGACATTTTATATACCACAGTTTTACAAAATACCACTAGGAATGTAGTAGTTAGTGAAATTGGCACCAGTATACCCCAGTTTGAACAAGTCAACGATAACAAAATAGAGCGAATAATAGAAGAGGAGATGGAGAAAAGTGAGAAAATAAGGAAAGATATTGAAGAGCTGCTTCACACAAAGTGTGATAGACAGTGCTCTGTAGAAGTAGAATTTGACGTCCCAACGAGGGAGGTATCTACGTTTGCAACAAATTTTTCTCTGCCTCAAGCACAATACTGTGTTGAACCTGAAAGAAAGGTAAATTTTGTAAGAACTCAAGACCGAGGAAACAGTAGGCAAATGACGATAGCTGTAAACACAGATCCCCTGGGTTTGTGTGCATTGATGCAGGTGTCGGCAGAGACTATCAAGCAGTTGCTTTTATATATGCTGAACATCAACTATGAGTCGTTTATGCCTATTGGGCAACATCAGAGGCGACCATGCAGAACTTCGCATTTTATATGTAATATTTGCGGAGAAACGTTTGCCAGAGCGTCACAACTCAGTGATCATGTTGAAAGCCACTATTTGGGAAGGAAGAGGTAGATCCATTGTGTTTGTATATTTTTAACCATTTCATACGATCACTGAATATATGAAGCGGATGTCATTTAGTAATATAAAATACGAAATAATTTAGTAGTTTCACGGTTTTTATGCTTCAATATTTAAAGGTAAACATCAAAATTATCTGATATACTGGCAATTTTTATTTAAAGCATTACTGATTTTTCAGGAACTGTTGTGTCTGCCGCCACGTCCTGAACATGAGAAAAGATCACATCGGTTTATTTAGCTGCAAGTACTGTGGGCAAAAGTTCACAAGGTCTTACTGCTGCGACTTACACCAACAGGCTTGTGCTAAACTCTTGGGAAGGAAACACGATGCTCAGTCTAATTTAATGATTCTGAGATAGAAATCAAAATTCGTTACGAAGACTATTGATTTAGATGCTAAATAGAAAATGTGAATTGTATTGGATATTGAAGATTAAAAAAACACAGATGTTTTCGTTTACCTAAAGTTTACAGTGGTCAGATTATAAGGTTGAAATTGTAATAAAAATCAAAACGCTATTCAAAATGGCATACCTACATTTGTTTGTCCAACCTCAATAATTAATATACCTAATACTTTTAAGCTGTTTTTTTTTTGACAGAAACAGCCCCACATATATTTTTTTTGGACAGAGTTCCGGCAACGGTATGGGTGGACAAAATCTTTGCCTTTTTTCTATAATTGGACGTAGGGGTATGTGAGCGCTGTCAATGGGTCTTTTGTGTGTGCCGCAGTGCATCCATCATGCTTGTTTGTACCTCGACTTAGGGACACCCATTATAGTCAAATGGGCATAAAATTCCGTCGATACATCACAATAGTGGAAAGCTACATTATATGTAATTATGTCAGGCTTGAGGTGAAGCGTGATAATGATATTACAGTTGGCTACCAATCGATTCTCCTATTGTGCCATTGCTTAGAATAAGAACATCGAACAATGGTTATAAACTGTCCAGTTCGAAAGTAAATTTAATGGTATTATAAATTTATAATACCATTAATTTTGAGTTTAATAAAAATAAGACTATCCAATCCCAATTGAGAAAAAATAAAATAAAATTTTAAATAAGATTACAATAGCACAAAATTCGTGCTTTCCGATGACTGACAACAAAAGTTTTGGAGACAATTATCTGCTCAATTTTTTTAATATTTCGGCAAGCACTGTTGTCCCACAGACTGAGGTGTCAATTCAATAATAAGGTGCAAATACAATGAGTTTTTGTGCGGCTCGGTGCACGCCGGCCCACCAGGGTGTCCAAAGCCCACTAATTTATATACCGTTAAAGATTTGCCACGGCTTCGTAAGATCATGTCTGTCTATTTGTTTAGGTGAAACTGTAAGTATTGTTGCGAGTGGACGTGGGAAGGAAGTTGCAATAAAAAATATTCTAAGGTGAATTGATTTCTTTGAAGCCGTGCGGTTTCTCTTTACTAGCAATATTTTGTGTTAACTGACATTGATTGGGTCTTGTTTATCCTTGCACGGTGAAAAATGTTAGCTAATCTTATATTTATTTACGAACTGGAATAAATACAATACACAATTTTGAATATGAAACTACTACTTCAGATATTTTTTTAACCAATACACCACTGTATGTGATTGTGACTTATAAACGAATATTATAAAGACAAAAGAATTGGTTATAAATAAAATCGGCTAAAAATAGTAGTATTGATATTAATTAGTTTGTGCCTACACAATCAAAAATCTTTCGAGATCTGGAAAGAAAGAAGATATATCATAAGACCCACTGTGCAAAATTTATAAATATATAAACGTCATTTCTCAAAGCTTATCATTGTAGTTATAAAAAACATACTATTACTGAGACACAATATATCAAAGATATCCTTATGATGTAAATCTACCATTTGACTATGTTTACACTAAAAACATACCACTATTAATCTATGCCATGATTACAATAGACTGATACACTACCGCGACAAAAACTTATCAGCCTCCACCTGCCCTTATCAAACAGAAAAAAATTGTGACTTGTTATTGAGAAGTTAATATTTGTTATTCTAATCACAACAGCACGCACCTTGTGCCACGTGTTGATAATCTTATCAATTATGTAACAAATACACATTTAGTTATATTATCTAAACCGGTAGTAGTTCTTTTATACAAAGAAATATATTTATTTAACATTTTTTCGGGTCCAAAAAAATTGTAAACAAAACCACTGTGCAGATTAAATTTGGTTGGATTTCACGCCCATTATGTTTGGTGATGCGTCAAAAAGTAAATATATTAAAATATATTTTGTTATTATTAGTTGTCTATGGACTCTATCTCATTTATAATTTTATCTGTATGTATAAATAAGATCAATAATATGTCTGTTCTTTTATAATTAACTTCGGCCTTTCACGAGAAATCTATTTTATTAGAAAACAAGCTCTCTTCTTTCTGCTAGTGAAAGTCCCGTCTAAATTAGTCAAGCCGTTTCAGAGATTTGCTACGAGAAATAAAGAAACAGACAAAAATTTTCAAATAGATTTATTGATGTAAATACCGTAAGTATTTTTATATGCATTTAGTGATAAGCTGTTAACTCAGAATTACAAGCAAACACTTCAATTTTATTTATTTGTACAGATATGCATAGGTATTCTAGGTTCTAATTTTATTTCGTGATATGACTTTAAAGTTGCTATTATTCCCGATATGAATTTTGAACATTTGCTGATTTCTATTTAAGTGGGTGACAACAAGTAGTTACACCGTTTTATATAATACATATCGACCCCTATACGTGGTATCCGACATGGCTTTTTTGGTTACAGCCAAACTTCGCCGTAAAATTCCATTCACATTGCAAATGATCGCACTATGTCATAGTACTGTCAAACTCTGTGATTTAATTGTACATTGTACAATATGTACATGTACAAAAACTCAGTCTCCAATATTTCTTATTCACAACCTTTTCAACAAATAAACAGGTTTGAAGCAATTTACCACATGCACAAACATAACACTTGCAATAATGCACGCACACAAACAAAAACAAACTTAGTATCATATCAAACGAACTAAAAAAACATATAACTAACACCTCTGATCTCATTTATCTGTTGAAGAAAATTACTCCAAACCACTTTGTGTGCATTTCGATTACTGTTTATTTATAAGCAGACTACATACAAACAATTTACGACGTTAAAATCTAAGTTTCAAAGTTGAAACTTCATTGTATTATTCTCGCAGTGGATCTTGATAAAAAAGATTATGACGCGTAGTCGACCAAAGGGTAACTTTTGAATATCTTAATTTTATTTTTGGGCGCCATTTACTCAGTTTTTTGTATAAGCAGCTTATGGTTATGAATTTATTTTTATTAAAAAATATGAGATTTTTTGTCCGGTATTTCGGACTGATGGACCATTGTGTGTGTATGATTGTCACTTGTCATATCACCTCTTTATAATGGGGTAGATACATTTGACTTATCACAAGTTATTATGAATGCTTTATTGTTATTAAAAGGTGTCAATTTCAAGACCCCCATTCTTACTGAAAAACCCCTGTACGTCCTGATATCTATACAAATAAATAAAATTGGAGTGTCTGTATGTAATATTCAAATAACCGCTTTTTTATAATGCATAATAACTTTTTTTTATGCTACTGAAATAACATCTTAAAAGTTTTTGGCTGTCTGTCTGTAGCAGGAAGCTAGAAAATAGAAACAAGTTTAAAGCAATTACTATAAGATTCTGCAAGGAAGTTTTTTTTGTTTTAGTCTATGTTCAGCCACCTCCCAGAAGCTGTTCCTACTTGAAAACATAATCTGTATACTATATACTTACACTCAAATATTAATTATTTATTACGCCTTATATAGATAGACCCTTTAAATTTCAGTAGTAGGTACGATAATAGTAGATGCTATATGTAGACTCTAGAATAACAAAGACTAAATGACCCTGATGAGCTACTGGAGTTATCCAAGAGTACAATTTGTTTATAAACAGTTTGGTGACCATATTACAGCTTTATCTAGTTTGGGATGATATCTAGACAACTCAAATGGGCATGTGTGAGATATCTAAAGTTCAGTAACTGACTGAACAAGAAGTTAAATTGAGAAAAACACAAATAGGGCTAGGGAAATTTATATAAATCCTCCTCTAACGAAGTGGGACTCAAAACACGAAAGTATAAGTCCTTTTTAACTAATAAACTATTGTGACTAAATAGATTTACTTCAATTTTAGTTGCACACGTCTGACGACATATTTATGTTAAATAGTTAAAAGGAACCAGTGTTATAATAAGCGCGTGGACATGTCGGAACGAGTTGAAGGATAATAAAGCTTCCGTTACGAAACGATAAACGTCTGTCGATTGTCTGTGGTCTATGATCAAAGGTCTACACTTTTTGGTAAACTTGTTAATTCATATAAGACAACTTGTTTATATCTAGACTATTATTGAATGTTAGATGAATGTGATTGACCTGTTTTGAAAGTGCTATTGTCAAGACCTAGGTCATAGATTCGATTTTAATCCAAGATTGTGTGATTAGCACGGACATTTGATCTATATCCTAGTGAAATTTATCTAAAATATGTCATAGTCATAGCCCAGTTGCAACGAGAGCGGTCAGTACCTGGATGGGTGACCGCTGGTGGCATGATACCATGAGCGTCTCCGTGATTCGGAGGTCACGTTAAGCAGTCGGTTCCGGCTGTTATCATAGGATATCAGTCGTGAAGCTCTGTTGGAGGCCTTTGGGCAGCTTGAAAACATCCAACGGTAAGATTACGTAGTCACAACGTTGTCTTGCCAGTCTCCAACCCGCAGTCGGTCAGCGTGGAGGCGTATGGCCTAACCCTCTTCTGAAAGAAGACCCGTGCCCAGCAGTGGGACGTTATGGGTTGTTGATGATGAAGTCTATATGTCGTTTCTGTTGCTAATAACAATTCATTCATATTTAATACTAACAGATTTTGATAATTCTAATATTTATTCCTGACCTCTACAACAAAAGCCATTACGACCACATCACATCAAGTTTCCCATGTGTGTGTATGTGTGTTCGGTGACGGAAACCAATGCAAATACGCGAGCTCAGTCTCGATGCGCGTGCGCAACTCATAGCGTGCTCAATGCTCCTGTTATAGTTGTTTGTTCCCCGTATAGTATAAGGATATTATGAGCTTTAGACTTTCTAATAGTAAATACTACGCAGTTTTTGCTATACTGCATACATACGTTTCTATGATAGAAGAGACATTTAAAAAAAAATATTAAAACAAACGCTCATGGACAAGCTCAAGAACCAGATTGTATTGCACCCATACCCCCTCGGAGTCAAGAGGAGGAAGGGTCCTGTACCCTTCCGCCCCTTGATTCTAGGAGAAAGTAGGGTAGCCTCACTCACTAGGTGAAAGGCAATCATAGATCTCTCAATTTTAATGTTCTAAGTGAATTTCTGCATTGACATCAGGTTCTTCGACCCCAGATCAATGCTATTTTTACAGAACGAGAATTAAAACCGCAGTCTACATCAGTCAGTGTACGTTGTCAAAAGTTATGAGATCGTAAATAAACTAACAACATTGGGATATTTCTTGATCTAAACTGAACAATATCAATTACTTAATCTTTTAAAAGTAGTTATCATTCTGTAGGGGTAAATATTCCCCAATTTAAGGACAATAAACATGCAGACAGAATTTCGACAATTTAGATTTATCCCACAAGACAATGGCCGATTATGATGTTCATAATAACTTGTCTCTAATTCATTGTTTAGTTATGTTTTATTGTGGCTTTCGATAATTTATTTCATATTGTGTCTCGCCTCCATCAATAATAAACAAGGCAAAGTATAATAGTTTGATTACCATATCTATAACTTTTACATTTATTAATATATTAACGCTGATGTATCTTTTTTTCTTATTTATTGTTAACATGGTGAAAATGTCTTCGGATCTCAGGCGATTACTTGCATATGGAGTAGGGTTTTAGGTGAAATAAAGTCTTCTAAAAATTGGAGCGAATCGCGTCAAGCGTAAAGTTTTGAATTAGCTGGAAAAATCAATGTAGATGTTACAGTCTGGAACTCTTAACCGGTAAAAATCAGATCAGGTCAGATCCCCTCTGTTGTTAGTGAATCATTTGGGGTAGATGAGGCAGGAAATTGTGGTGAAAAGTTGCGACTATAATATAAGTTCTCTACATAAAGTTCATTCATTATGAGTATTTACTTAGCAGATTAAAATACAAGACAGATTTTTGAACACTGTCTGTTTCTATCAAAATACTAATCTACTACTGTCCAACACCTCTTACAAACATCAGTCTCTATCAAACTCAGCGATGTATACAAAATCCACGAAAGATATCTAATTAAAACATAAATAGTTTGGGATAAGACAATCGCATCGTTTAACCTTAACTGGCATTTATCAGGGTTATCTGTGCGGGATCGGTCACCGGTGACCAGCGGCCATCGCGCCCGTCGTGCCAGCCAGATAAGGGATGGTGGCGCCCTCGCCGGTACTACATGGATATACAAACCCTAGAACAGACATGTTAAGAGTAATGACTAGGAGTAATGACAAGTGCTGTAGTTTTATAGGTATGTTCGGGATATAAACGATTAATTTATTCTCTTATATTTGAGTGACTATAAAGAGGTGAATTTAACCATTAATAGTTAGGTAATTTTCATAGAAACATTTATCTATATACATTTAAAAGATAGGTTTCTTCTACTGCTGCTTCACTTGATTTGTTTATTATTAGTCTAGATGGGTCAATCCTTAATTTGATTAATTTGAAAAAATGAGCGTTTCTTTCGATACTAGTGGTCACCTAGTGGTCTAAATCCGACCGTATTGTACCCTCCTCCTCCGTATAAACTTTAACTGTGCTGAATTTGATACACCTCTGTTAGCATAATTTTCGTAAAAAGAGGTACAAAGGTTTCGTTTCAAGTATGTGTACAGATTATGTGTTCAAGGTTGTCATTCGAAAACTAATCTAATTTAAAATCTTTCGAAATAACTATGACAGGAAATTCAACTGTATTTTGTATAGTAAAAGACCAAAATGTGATTAATAAGTCACAATATTAAAGTTATCTCTCATCGACGTGCAGTTTGCATAACAGACATCTCTTTTATAAGTAGATATTGTGCCATATTTGGTGTCTACAATTTAATCATTTCTTGTTAAATGAGGTGTGAAAATAGAGAAACAGTTCGAGGTTATAATTAGATGTCAATTTGAAAAAAGTTAATGTTTCATTTCAATTGTTTTGGAATTAATTTGGTATGGTCTGTTTATATTATACGAGTATTATAGATCAATTGCCAAAAGGGATCGATTTTGGAAAGTATAACTGTTTTCGTTGTAGGGCGACCTACTTCGCCTATAAATAGTGCATAACATAATATCGATGGCTACGATAAAAAAACAATCAAGGAACTGTGCATATACAAGTTTTCATTAAAAATAGTCAGTGTAAATTGGAACATTCACAGTTCTTATTGGAAACAAGATTATCTCAGTTACAATCAAAATAAGCCTCTGGAGTTTTCAAGGCCGTCAAGTGCGCTCACCAATAGCCCTTCCATTGTACATATATGCGTGTGATCGGCGTCGGCGCATGGGTGCGATGGTCCACGAGTGTTTTTATCGTTTTCGGCGCGGGCGCAGGCGCGGTGGTGTTAATCGAGAATCAATGTATTGTGTTCCAGGAACGGCTACAATGAGGGAGCTGCGAACTTAATTACCTATGGAGCTGGTTGTTTTAATCCGAAGAAGCAAGTGTTCTTTTATGTAAAGTATATTTATAACGATAAAGTTACTAGATAAGGAGGACGATACCAGTGATTCAAGTTCAGAAGTTAAGAATAATGTATACTAATGTCAAAAATGATTTGCGAAATGATTCTCATCCTGGTTTTTCTCTTAAAACACATAAAACGAATAGTTCAATTGATAATTTAGTTCTACGCGATAGTAAGTTACAAGACAGACTATATAGGTTAAACAGATACACCAAGTTGACAATTTAATAATACAATGTATGAAACCAATAACATAATGACAGGAATACTTTTTAATTCTTGTATAAACGTAGATAATGTTATCTTTCGCCTGAAACGCAATGATTTCAAACTCTCCTTGTTTGTCCCACAACTTAATTCGCATAATCTTCGCCGCGAAATTGCATCTAGATTCATCTAGGTAGTTAGTTCTGTCGGAAAGTTTTCAGATAAAACCAGATTACGATATATTATTTGCCGCATCCAAATCTCAGAGCTCGTTTCCCTCACACGCAGACCCAAGAGCGCTTGGAATGTGCCGTCCAATGCATAAAATAAAAAAGCTAAATAAATATATATAACGATTCTTTATCAGATCAAGACGGAGATAATGGATTGACCCATTTAGTGTGTGAATCATTCAATACGCCCATACAAACATACATTTTGCAGCCTCGATACCACTTTTGTACTAATTTTAAAGAGATTTTTGAAAACCCAGCCGCAAGATTAAGTTTGTCATCAGATTTTGGATTTTAACTTTGATTTTAGTATGTTTGTTTTGGTAATAAGAGGTAAATGATCGGTAATAACAATAAATGTTGAGTATGCTTGTATATTGGACATTATTTTAAGATATATTTGTGGGTGAATTACAAATTAAAAGTGAGAATCTTACTGAATTTATTATTAACATTAGGAATGACTCGGATGATGATGACTTTTAATAGATATTTAACAACAAGATATTACTCCAAAATACCAAGCTAAAGTTGCATTTGTTACCCCAATTCTATCGTTATCTATCAAAAACTAAATATGGTCCCGCGTTCTTTAATCGGGGCGTAAAAAAGCATTTCAGTAAGCCGCCATAGTGCGGGTCGCCATGTTGCATTGTCTGGATTGGCAGTAAATATGCTAACCCCACTCTTGGATTTTACTCAAGCTTACCATCATGCTGAGTAGAGTTAATTTTCAGGCATTCAAATAAAAAAAAATGGTTATTTTCTTTATTATGTGAAAGCTTGAAAATTACTAAGCAAATAACTTACCTTTAATATTTTTCCAAGAATTGGTTTTCTAATCTCATTTCTAGATATACTTGCGTGTTGTGTCAGAAGCAGGAAATAGTAAAATACTTTATCAAATCTAGCTTTTAATCAAAATTAGGTTATCATAGGCTATAGTTTTATGCCTACGTAACTAATGTTTTGTGGTAGAAATTTATAACAAAAGCGATAAACCACTCAAAGGGACGGAAGGAAGTGTTTCTTGAAACTGTTATAGCTTGTGATTTAAGGAATTTAATATAAGAATATTTATTACACCAACCACTAAGGTAGTGTAGAATCGAAATGTCGAGAAAACAACCTTATAACTTCGGCCCGGCTTCGCAGGGAAATCTTCGAAATTATCGACTGTTCTGTACTACAATATGTATGTATTACACATATAAACCTTCCTCTTGAATTACTCTACCTGATGCAGTAAAATTAGTAGAGCAGTTTAAGTTTTGTACTATGTATAAATGTAAAGAAGAGGCTGTCAAACTCTACCGAGGTTTTCTGAGTATTCATTCCTAGTGTATACCCAAACCCTTGAATAGATTCGTTTGAGGCGTTGATTCAGATACATCAACGAACGGAGGAGAATTAAATTTGGAACAGTAAAAGTTCAAATGGAGAAGTACTTTACGCTGAAAAAAAAGAATTATGGTCGATTTGGACCACTTGGCGATCACTAGTACTGTTCGAATCAGCAACCATTCGATCGGAACCTTAATCTATTACTTTACAGTACGCTAGATGTATTTAATATTCTTTGCACGAAACATCAGTTTCCAACCACAATTTTACTTCATAATCATAGGCCGCCAAATCCAGAGGACCTTGCCCTCTCAGACTACAGACGCTCTAATGTATCACGAAACAAATTGAGGGTAACAGCTTATAAAAATTGTGCGTGACACATCATAGGGCCCGCGTATTTTTACGACTTGTCGTGTTTGCGACGCGACACGAGGCACTGTTTGCCGACGTACGACTGAAAATCGTGACGATATAATTTATACTTTTATAGGATTTTATGTTTAATCTCCTAGTGGTTTAAGCGGTCGCTACGCTGGTTTCAACTGTGCCAAGTGTTGTGGGTTCATATCCCACATGGAATATCATTTTGTTTGATCCATAAATTGTTGTTCTGAGGCTGGGTGTTCTTTGTGTCCGTTTCATGTATGTTTGTAAAGTCCCCCACGACACAAGAGTAAGAGTAAAGTTGTCTTAAAAAAAACTTAATGTCAATTGATACGAACGCTTTGATAGGCCTATGGGTGCAGTGGTTATTGAATGGTGGTGGCTGAGTTATTCTGATTAGTAAACCTCAGGTAGTGGGTGATTAATTTAGAAATACATATATAATATGTAAGTAATATAAGTATCTAAGCTAATTTTCTTAGTAAAGACTATTGTAAGAAATCTTATTTATGTTCTGAAATTCGTGCGAAAACAGGGCGGGCTTATTTTGAAAAAAAAAATACGAACATTGAATGACGGAATTCATGACCAGACAATGTTGTTCAAACACAAAAGCTTGATGTCTTTAACATCGATATGTGTACAAAAGGCTGGTTCAGACGGCGGCGGACAGTCGCTCGATTTCAAGCAACAAGCACGTACGAACAGACGACCCAACAACGAATACAAACAACTAAGTAAATATATCCAGTGTAGAACGTAGTCAATGTTTTTTTAATACAATTCAATGGCGCTTTGAGGCTGGGAAAGCCGGGAATGTACCCAATATTGCCATCGATTTGAGAACAAACAAAAATATCATGACTTTTATGAACCGAACTTAAGAGGAGGTCCTCAGTTTGACTTGATATTTATTTATGTGTACGTTAGATGATATCTACGCCATTTAAGAACCGATTTCAGTAATTCTTTTTTACCCGATTGCTTTTGATTTCTTTGGTAAGTACCGTAATAAAAACAGCTTGGTGGATTTTGGATTGGAAAATGTCTTAAGATTCGTCTTAGTATTGTAAGATTGAGACTGGGTACCTATATCAAAATGCTATTTTTTTCTATAATGAGATTGTTTTAAAATTGGATTTGTATTAGTTTTAGTTGGTCATTTTTAAATTCCAAGTGATTTTTGTACCTATATGGAAGAAAAAATATTCCGAAAAAAGTTTCTTTTTTAAGATTTAGACGGTCTTTTTTAAGAACTTCATGGTCGATTTTATCGGGCCCTTAATGGGCCTGATATAGATTTTAAAGCATCTACGTCCTGGCTACGGTATGGTGATCTCTTCGGAGAAACCGAAGGTTTTGTTTGTGCGATTATGGACGAAGTTATCATGACGAATAACTATCGGAAATATATCCTGAAGGATGGTACGGTCGACATCTGTCGGGCATGTCACCGTCCTGGAGAATCTATCAGGCATATTATTTCTGGTTGTTCTCGTCTTGCTAACGGCGAATATTTGCACAGACACAACCAAGTAGCCAGGATTGTACATCAACAACTTGCCCTTAAATACCATCTTGTGAGTTCAGAGGTGCCATACTACAGATATGTGCCCGACCCAGTTCTCGAGAATGGTCGTGCTACGTTATATTGGGATCGATCTATTATCACAGATAGGACTATTGTTGCCAATAAGCCTGATATTGTGGTGATATATCGATTGGAGCGCCGCGCAATGATTGTCGATATCGCCGTTCCTCATGACGAGAATCTCGTGAAAGTCGAAAAAGAAAAACAAATAAAATATTTGGATTTATCTCACGAGATTGTCGACATGTGGAATGTGGATTCGGCGATCATTGTTCCGATAGTCGTTTCTGCTCACGGATTGATAGCCAAGAGCCTCGACCAACACCTTAAGAGGCTCACGTTAGAGGGCTGGATCAAGGGTCTGATGCAGAAGGCAGTCCTTCTTGACACGGCACGTATAGTGAGGAGGTTCCTGTCTTTGGAGCCCTAACCACCGGTTTCTTGGTCCCTGTACCCGAAGTCGGTGGTTTACTATTTTTTATATTTTTAAATGTATTTGTTTTTTATATTTATATTTAAAAATGTAATTAATATGTATTTATAATTGTAATAAAGAGAATAATAATAATAAATATTTCGGACATCTAACACACAATTTATTGTATGTGTTTGGATATCAGCCAAAGTTGCATCAAATTTGTATAGTAACACTTGCTGTAGACTACTGTTATATATTAATTACTAATATGAATATGTAACGTGTGTCTCCTACCTGTCACGACTTACGGTGCCGAGATGTGGACTCAACGATAACTCACAAGCTGAAAATCGCGCAGACGGCAAACGTGTGAACTATGCTTTAGGATAAAATTCGTAACCACACTTCACGTTAATATCTTATTAACATTTTCCTAATCTTCAAATGCTAACTCTCAAGTTTGTAGGCTGCCTAACATTAATATTGCCTAGGTGTGGTGTAGGCGTAGCGTGCCTAGACCACTAATAATTATAGCTCCCGACCTTGGCGCTCACTCTAACACCATTATCGCTGTAGACAAAACACATTTACCTTAAATATTACCACAAATTGGCATAAAATTCGTCTATTATATTTATGAAGTCAGGGTAATTTCTCAGATCAATGATTATGCGAATAATTTTTTTCTATTCTTGTGGTGATTTATTCAGAATATACAATATCTCCACCCCTATACATCCTGTAGGTGTTGTAAGAGCCAATTAAGGGAAGAAACTACGCAAGACAACTGTATACTGCCCAGCCCAGCCGTCTGGCCATTTATTAAAGGACTATTTAGAGTTTCGGGCCTTCCAGAGTAGCTCTATTCTGCCTGCCTGCCTGCCTCCCTATTCTGCCTGAATGTATTAGTAGAATTCAGTCACCAAAGTTATTGCGAAAGCAGACAATGCAGCAATGAGGCATGGTGGCCTAGTTTAAATGCTAGACTATGTCCTAACAGAAAACCTAATACTAACAACTAATGTTTTAAGTAATTTATTGGTTGCTTTTCAGCGAGTGAGGTTACCAGATGGCTAAACTCAATTAATTAATCTATTTAGGAGCTTTCACTGTGTCTCTTGAGTTGCAGATTAATGCAGATCTCCGAGTACTGCGGTAGTCACTTGCCATGGAGTCATCCACCTACTCGTCTACTCCGATACCATAAAAATACAGTCCCATTAAATGCGAGTGCAAAACGAATGTCATGCAGTAGACCAATTCATACAACTATATAATATAATTTATGACCTTCCTCTTTGTGGATTGCGTGCCAGCAATAAGCGTTAAATCACCATAAAATTAACCTTCATATTTTAGGAAATGACATCAAAACATTAACTCAATTAAATCCCACGGTATGAAGTTGTGAACTACAGGCTTCTTAGACGACGATTAAATGGCGCCATTTTATAAAGTCTATGAAATGTGACAGCTGTCAGTTTAATTAGAGATGCACCTTAATGTTCTTATTAAGTTGGATTGGAATTAATGATTGGTAATATTCTGCAATGAATTGTTTATAAGTAATATTTTATGAGTAATATTTTATTTTAATGTGTTATTTTAACAAGACTGCAGGATGGATCGTAAACTTCTTTTAATTTCCAATTAGAAATAACGAGACTGCCATTCTTTTCAGAGAACAGCCTCCTTTTTCTCATGGCATAAGTTATGTGAGATTATTAGTTCTTGGTTTCCATTCGTTACAAAATGAAGATACCCTCTTCAATATACTACCCGTGTGAAAGAAATACTAGTTATTTTTATTACGTGAACGCGTTTATTACTGCATATTCATATATGTTGGCACGGGTGGTCTAGTGGTTTAAGCTGTCACCACGCCGGGTTCCGCTTGTGGGTTTAAATCCCGCATGGGACAACACATTGTGTGATACGCAAATTGTTGTACTGAGTCTGGGTCTTCTTTGTGTCTACCTACATACTAGACGGCAAAATATTATCGTCAACGAGGTAAATAAATTTCTAAATACATACATCTCTTTCCAGACACAAAATTAATGATGGTGCTCATCACATAATATTTGTCCTGGGTAAGATTCGAACCTTGACCTCTGGCAGAGCGGTCACCACTCTACCAGACTAACGATATACAAAACTATGTATTGCATATTTATACGTAATATATAACTTCAGGTTCTTTGCCCTTTGTCCATCCCTTCGTAGTTATTTCACAGTCGACTACACCCCCGTGATTGCAATCCACATTACACCTGCCCTTCGTCCCGGTCTGCTGCAGAACTCAGGATAATTGATTATTGGAAATTAATGACTCAATCGAAATACTGTCTGGGCCACGATACCGTTGAATTACCAATTATGATGTAAGAAAAAAAGCAAGCATGGAGCTTGATTATGGAATAGAATGGTTGAATAAAATTCTAACTGGAATTTACTTATTATTCCCGAGATTATTTGGGGTTGGCTACTAGATCAACCGGTTTGACCTGAATCTCAGTTTTTCGACGATGCTGAATTTGAAGGTTGAACTAGTTGACAGTATATTTAAGAGCACTGAAGTAAGGAATAACATAGTATATAAACATACAAAATATATAGGTATAAATGTATAAGGAAGCAAGCTATTTTACAAGACACATCTAAACAGTGATGTGTAAAGTCTCAGAGTATAATTTTTATTCATTATTTTTATTACTTATTTGTTTTACGTTTCCTACTTTTTGTCGTGTAACTCTAATGTATCTATGCTTATTAATAAAATTGTTTTTTACCGTTTTAACTAATTAGAAATAAATATAGGTAATTATTTTACTCCCTTTTTCTAACTTTGTTTCGGGTTAACGCAGAGGTTTAGCTGGTTTTATGACCTGTTTTAAGCTTATCCTCTTTAACAATATAAGAGTGATTCTTTGATGCACGGTTTTGACATATTTTTGACTGCAGAACTATGAATAATAGTAACTAAGTCTTTTGAAATGTTGTTGGCTAAAACCTTATAAAATATGGCTTCACCACCAGCCCGCAAAAATATTCCACATATTCACCATGATAATCCACAACAATACAGCACTACTCACGTGCTGCGCCAAATGCTACCATTTTTTGTCGCAAACTTGCACTTACCTGAAAAGACAAAAAAAGCACATTAGATATAAATTCAATAGGGCCTTTAGAAAAGGTCGTAAACCACGCACCAGATGGTGGATCTATAAAATTGGTTTCCGATACAAATAGGTGAAAGGTGCAAAAATCCGCAGAAAGGGAAAAGGCAACTGTGTTATGGATATTGACGTGGAAGTAACACAAATATGTACCTTATAATTAAAGCTATAAGACTCAACACATGAATTAATAAACTGCCTAATAAATAGGGGGCTAACGGTTAGTGATATAAAATGTTAAACGAATGATGCTAAGACATGTGTCGGTAAAGTAACATGTTAACTTCTGTGCGCCAGTCTTTTAATATCTTTTGAATTTCCACAAGCTACAATATGTGATACACAGTAACGGGAATTAATAATAAGTCTTTTTTTACAATAAGTTATCTCATACATCTTAGGTTCAGCCAGCCGATTGGTTCTGAACTAGGCAGAGTCTGTACTATTGTATCCAACACTTATATGTTTCTAAAAACCATTATCGATAACTAAAGGTCCGTATTCACGCACTTGCACTCGCACTAATCAAAGTGAATATAGGCCTTTAAACCCAGTGCAAGAACAAATGATTGTATTCACCTAGTCCCAAGTTATGCAGAGTTTGTGTTATGGGTACTAGACATCTGATATAAGTAAATATATATATCCTTTTTTTTATAAATAGAAAACAGACAAACTCCGAAACAAATATTTGCAGTCATACAAACATTTGGTCCGACACGGAAATCGAATTCGAGATCTCAAGCAGTCGTATACGCTACCACTGTGCCACCGATGCAGTAACAATTTGTCAGTTTTCGATTGCCTGGGTTACAAACGTGATCACATGTTGGTAACACTCGGCCTACTATTGTAGCAACTTTCATTAAAACGTCATTGTATTTCAATCTCTTAATAGTGTTCGGAAAACTATAGCATGGCTATAAGAACAGATTATTTTATGTCACTCTCTACAATTGCACCTACATTTATGATAACTCCTCCGCCCCAAACGGTGATGTTAATTAGGAAGTATTTATCTCAAGACTTGGACTTCCAACTGCATTTTTTCTTAAAAGCACTTGACGGCTCCAGGAATTAGCATGTTTAGAAACCAACATCAACTTTATTATATATTTTTTAAATCGGTTACAAACACACACAGACTAAAAAACTACACATATTTTAGGCATTTAGTATACGTAGATATTACAATAAGATTAAGCTAGAACTGGTATCGACTAGTATTTAATCAGACCTAAATCTCTTACATCGCGTGATTTAATCTATTTCAAAGTTAACTACATATTATAAACGTAAAAATATCGCCCCAAATAATACACTTCAACTTACAATTTATTTCCATAGCACCAAATTACACACTTGGTCACGAGGAAAACTTATAAAATATACTAAACTTATTACAATAAATACTTATAGTGTTACATACATTTGGAGGGATATCACATTTGAATTAGGAACGAGAATTGAAATCAACCTCTATTTGAAAGTGCGAAATTGTTTATGTTATCTATATTATTCATGTGTTGCCAAAATAAAATAAAAACATTATTTCTTTTTTTATTGAATGTACTTAACTATAATTTTAAAAAATCTCTACTTATAATGTTAGAACTAAATTATACTCTTGTAGATTTCACTGTTATATATTTATGTATTTCTCTCTGGAATTATATTGTCTGGATTATAGTAGTAAAATCTATAAAAACATTAATCAAGAGAAAAATACGTGGAGGAGCAAAGACAATATCATAGAGAAGATAATTTTATCATCTCTAGGGGTTCGTATGATTACGTCAATGTAATACATACATAAATTTTGTAATGTTTTTATTTAACCATAGAGCCAGAAAATCAAAAGTTGAAGTTGAAGTAATGTTTATTTACGCTAAAATTTCTATTACAAACTGGCTAAGGGGTGCTTATAATCCTTTGTGTCAACATAGATAGAATCTTTATTTTGACAATTTCTTTGCACTACTTGCTAGTAAAGCTTTCAAGTAGTAATTTGTTGTGTTGAAACAGTAGTTTTAATGGAAATAACCTGAAAAAACTGCGGAAAAAAAACATTATGAAAGTAATTTGACACTTTTATTAGAAAGAAAGGGTGACGTCTTGCGTAGGATGGTTACAAGGAGCTGGATGTGAGAAGTCGAGGATCGAATCAAGTGGCGTGCAATTGGAAAGGCCTGAATTAACTGCAAGTGTTTAACCAGTAGTTAACTAACTTCCTAATTTATAAATATTTTCTTTCATAATATGTGACACGTGGTCTGAAATGCCGTAGAAATCCCATCAAAATACCGGTACCTAATATTACCCTATTATCTAAATAACTCAAGTACTCGATGAAAATATTATGAGAAGGAGCGTGCCTTGCACACCTTGCCGACGTATCGTTTGTTCGATCATAACCGTAGGGAGCTTACGACTAAATATAATTCAATGTACACCCTCTTCCTGCCAAATATACGCTTGACACTTACAATTTTACTATGCAGCCTTATTAAATCTTATTCCTACATCGATAAAACTCAATTTCGTTTAAGAAAAATTGAATTATCTTGGATTTTAGGGCAGGTGTGCCACAAGGGTCTATACTAGTCCCGCTTTTAGAAGACATTCAGAGTCTGCGGACACGTGGCGAGGGGCGGCACTCGCAGAAAAACCATCACATCTTTAACTTCCGTGACTAACAAACACAAATAATGTGTATGATGTTTTTCCGGTACTAAGTGTTTGCTGATTTGGAAGTTTTCGAGTGATTTTTGGGCGTCGAGTGGGTCAATGTGAGTTTGCGGTCACTGTATGGCCAATTTACGAATATAATAGACACTTTTGTGTGTGGTAACAGATTTTTAATCTTTGTTTATAAAATTTTGGACGTTAGGATAATGAGTAAATTATTAGAAAGAGTGAATTAGAGAGTCAGGTCGTTGTTACAAAAAAACTATCAGACGGAGATGAATATTTTATTAATCTCTTCCATTTAAAGCTGATACACCTTATAGACCTTCAAATAAGCACATATGGATAACATATCGAAGAAATTTTACATTGCGTAATTTGAAACGTTATGTAAAGTAATGGACTAATCCTTTAATCGAATACCATAATCATTGGAAACATATAACCTGTGTTAGATGTGTTTTACGTCAGTGGTACATCAAATGAGGAGTGAACCTATAACTATATAATTGAATACTAATCCGACGCTCTAGTAATTTTGTTGAAGAAAGAAAATGATTTCGATCTCAGATGCATCATAAAGAGAGTGACCATGGTGATACACATAAAAAGGAAAGGTATAAATTGAAGTGTAACACTTAAAATTATTAACAGTATTTTAACAGGTGTAGGTTTGCAGATATCAACAGGCGACAAGGACATGCCGAAAGGGCTTTTTAACTATATGGGTTAAAATAACGGTAATCTAAATGAAGTTTCGTATCTGCAGGATCAGGTATTTTAGAACTCGTAAGTTTTAAGTCGAAGTAGGTTAGTGAGTCTAAACATCTGCGTCATAAAACAGAGTTAACGGTTTCACAATTATAAATTTTTAAGTAAGAAAATCCATGAAAGTATCGAGTAATTTTTATGCATTCCATTAATATGCATGGTAGTTATATTATGCATTTGATAGCTTACTTGTGGAATGCTAAATAACCTTCTTTTCAGTTGCGGTTTTTTTACTACATTGATCGTACATTTAAGTCAAAAACTTTATTATGCTTTAACTTATTATGGTTTTTGTAAAGTCTCAAAAGCATAACTTTTAAGTTGTTTAATATAATTTCAATTCTTATGTAGAAAATAACACAATGTATATGGATGGTTTCGATATCCTAAACCTCAATATCACATTGTAATAAAACAGAAGGGTAGATTGACAAGCTGATGTCGTAACCATTTGAATCACTGAAATATAATAATGTTCTTTCATTCAATATCTTACTACGAGTACATATATAAATACCCAAAAAATTGTATTATCATAAGCAAATTGCAATTCTTAAATACAATAAGCTACGAGCAGAATTCTTAATTTTATTTTCTAGTTTACTTCCATGTTTTTATATTACGATTATATTCTTGCAAGAAATACAATTCCTAACACCAATCTTGATAGTTAAACAACATACAAACACCATAAATATAAACAATACAAAATGTAACAATAATTTAGTTAATTGTCGCCATTGAAGTCGTATTAAATCCATGCGTTTACGAGTTAGATATGCAAACGAGGTTTGTATGTGCCGACAAACTTTTCACTGCCGACTTTAGTAGATTGGAATCACCAAAAAATTAACCGTTTAATGCCTGTTTGTCGCGTGAGCCGATTGAGGGTTGCTTGTACTAGTTATACAGGCTCATACGGATTTACGATTCACGTGGTCTTACAGTTTTATGGTGGAATTTACAGTGAGATTGGTTGACTTTGGCTTTGGGTAATAATTTCACGAGTATGAGTCTGTACTACAATGCCGATAAATCTATTATCACACTAATATATAAATGCGAAAGTTTGTGAGTGTGTATGTTTGTTACTTCTTCACGCAAAAACTACTAAACGGATTTGGATGAAACTTTACAGTAATATAGCTTATACATCAGACAGATAGGCTACTATTTGCCGCGATAACCGACATACACGCAGGCGGAGCCGCGGGCAACAACTAGTTATGAATAATTTTCGTATCACGTTGTTTGTCACGATCAACTCCGAAACTACCAAATTTTTTTTTTTTTTAATGTTTATTTATTTAAACGGTTTTGGGGAAAAGTGGCTCACCTGCAATGCAACAAAAATACCCAAGCGCATTGCCAGCCTCTAAGTGCCCTTTCTCTACTCCAAGGATCAGAGCAAGAGAACGTTGAGGTGGCGATGACGGCACAATTTTTAACACCGATTTCGTGTGAATTTTCGTCCGAATTCGAAGGGATGACCACTCTGGGTCAACTAATAGCTAGTCTGTATGTGGTGAAGGATAACTCTTCCACTGCTAATTGTCACTCACTCAGTAGACTCATGTGATCAGTGTGAAATAAGCAACTAAACGTGTAGAAAAAGTAATTATGAAGTTTATCTGATCTGTAACTTCACACGAGTGTAGAAATAACAGTGTGGTTACTAAAGAATTAAATGTTGACACTACAGCGCATGCAATACTAGGGTAATGCAATGTATTACATGGATAGTTTTATAAGAATGTGTAAAATTATAATTTTACTAGTTGTTGCCCGCGGCTCCGCCCGCGTATATGTCGGTTATCGCGGCAAATAGTAGCCTATGTGTTATTCTGATGTATAAGCTATATAACTGTAAAGTTTCATCCAAATTCGATTAGTATTGGATAGCGTGACATGGCAAAAATTACAATTCTAATCACTGTTATTTTGTACAGATTTGTATAGTAATAATAATAATAAAACTTTATTTGCGAAAGACAGCACACAACCAAAATACAAGTTTTCAAACATAGTAAAAATACAATAATAAAACTAAGCTAAAACAAATTTTTGAGGCTTGCATCATTTCATATGTCAAATTGTCAAAGTCAAATTACGTTACGTGGCGCAATGCGCATTAGTGAGTTTGATGACGTGTATTAATATGCAATATAGTATATATAGGAGTTTATATTGTTTTTTTTATATATAAGCCTGCCAAGGTGACTCTACTCTGCCTAATAGAAAGCATGAGCCGAATCCAAGAGTAACGGGCATATTAAGTAATAAGTTTTTTACAGATATCAAGTCTTTATGTGCAAGGGAAGTAAAGCTTTTCCACAGTAAAACTACCGAGAATACTTACGAATTTCGATGAATTCATGTTTTAAGCCAATATACCTAAGCAATTACAACATACTTTATAAAACGAACATAGTTTTAAAGTAAAATAAAATTTCGAACAATCCTTTTCTTTTTTTTAACAGATTTAGGCCAATACACAGTGGACCTACAATACGTCGGGCAAATCCGATGTGAGATTTAATCGAGCGAGTTGACAAATGGCCAGAGGTACACGCTATATTCCGTGTTCACCTCCCTCCCTCCTCCCTTAGGGAACGGGGAGCTTGGTACCTACCGAATAAAAGTTTCCCGATATTTTCATTATAGTCAAAAATTTTATTAGATTTATTGGCAATGCATTTTAGGGTTAACGGTATCGAAATGAATACATGATGAATAAGGGTGATAACGGTTATCCGATACTACGTATAAGAATAGTATATACACATTAGTAGTATCTAAGGTAAATTCTATGTTATACTTAATTATATAATTAACAGCGTTATATTGAAACTTTGGCTAAAGCATGGCAAACCAAATCCAAAAATGTACTTACAATATGTCTAAAACCTCATGAATTGCTTTAAATTTTTTATTTTATTCAAAAATAGTTTTTGCTCGCGGCTCCGCCCACGTGTATGTCGGTTATCGCTGTAAATAGTAGCCTATGTGTTATTCTGATGTATAAGCTATATTACTGTAAAGTTTCATCCAAATTCGTTCAGTACTGTTTTAACTTCTTCTTTCTCGTTTATAATATTAGTAGGATTAAGAGAGTTACAACACAAAGGAACTGCCTTTGCAAACGTATATTTATTTATTAACGGTATGCCCTAAAAATATGTACATCGGCGGACTTAATGCCGTATGTATCACTAGCCATTGCCTGCGGCTCCGCCCGAGTGTATGCCGGCCAACCAACTCGGAAACCTTTGTGGGCTCATGCACAACACTTTTGCTGAAGATCATAACATGATCAAATGTTTACGATTCTATAAAAGACATACAAACAAACATACATTTTTATATATCCTACTAATATTATAAATGCGAAAGTTTGTAAGGATGGATGGATGTTTGGATGTTTGTTACTCTTTCACGCAAAAACTACTGAACGGATTTGGATGAAACTTTACAGTAATATAGCTTATACATCAGAATAACACATAGGCTACTATTTGCCGCGATAACCGACATATATGCGGGCGGTGCCGCGGGCAACAACTAGTATAGAATATAGAAGATTTGTAGAAGTCAAACAGAATCCGCATCAAATTCATTGATGCACACAATGCTCGCTGTCCGCACTAGCCACTTTTTCTATAATACCATGACTTCATGAGGATGCGATTAGGAAAAAAAACTACGATACAGGTTATTGCATAAAATGACTCTATTATGCCTGATGGAAATCATAAGCATAATCCAAGAGTGGTGGCCACCATACTCTTTGCGAATGACCCACACCATGGCAGCCTAGTGATGCTTCTGCATCATTGGGCCTCTGGTCTCACACTCACCAACGAAACACGACAGCACGAACGTTGTCATTTTACGCTGATCTTCTGTGCGAGGGTAGTACCGCCCCAGTCGAGCTGGCCCGTTCTTACTACCTATTAAAACTTGACGTAGGCACTATCATCAATAACAGCGTTTGTGGCTTATCATCATATATTGTATATTACTTCATTAATACTAATTAATTATGCATTCTTGTAGTCTACGACAAACTGTCCCCTGTCAAATATCATTTAGTAATTAAATGCTTTTTTGCCACATTAGTAGTGCAACCACATGAGGGTGAATTTGTTAGCGATATGTATCATGATTTAATGTTATATAAACATTCATTTAATTATATGAATTATCGTTTTAATCTTTACCACAATTGTAATTTTATTACCACATAATAGACTCTATTCCTTTGTAATAAAGAAGTGATTGAGGTCCTTTTAAACAACGCGTTTTTTTTAAGTAATCTTAATTACATCTTTACTGTTTACGAAATATGGTTCAATTTTAAACGAAAGAATGTTCTGAATCGCAAAATTGGCTGGGAGTAATTATTAGGGGTGTATTTAATATAAAGTGGTTTCTTAAAGCTTAAGGTCTTTGCACACTAAACCAAAGAGCGACTGATAAATCATGTAGTTTCATAGGGTATTACCAGGTTTCGTAGATTAATTTCAGTATTATGGGGAAAAAAATGGTTAAGTATTAAAATTTAGTTATTTTTTTAGTATTTCACAGCCTGCCAAAGTGACTCTGCTAAGCCTGATAGAAAAATTGAGTAGAAACCAACAGTTAGACCACCATACTCATTGCGAAACCAGACAATGCAGTATGGCATCCCAGACAATGCAGTCGTCCCAGATGACGGCCTAGTTCGTAGCTTAGTAAGTTCAAGTTTTCGTGAAAAAATGTAAAATGAATGTCAAACACAAAAGTTAGAGGCCATTCATTCGATGGCCAGGAACTTCTAATTTAATATGATTTGGCGACACAAAGTAATAACTATTCCTCTTAATTGCTCACTGTTTAACGGAGCCCATCTTATATTAATCTCTAAGACATATGTCTTTAATATCATCTACTCGTTGTATTGTGCCATAATTGAAGTGTTTCGCACGGTTTCTTTAAAGAGCAAACTCTACTAAAATTCATGCACAATTTGGCTAAACTCTCATTACATTACAAAACATTATGCCAAACAGGAATTATTAATATTCGTCTTAAAAAATATCGTAACAATAAAACTATCCTTCTAATAGATGTTGGTCTTATAATCGAACCTTACACTGTAGTGTTCAAAGACCCTTAACCGGCGCGAGCGCACGCCAGATGGCAACTGAGGGCATTGACTCCTTAAATATTTTTTTATGAACAAATCGCGACCCCTAAATGCGGTTAAAGAAGACCCCGAGTTTAATTTGCCCTAAGTGGCGCCGCCTGTGGTTTAAGCTTAATTTTATATACATATATTACAGTGTTGCTTTGCTTAAATATAGAGGAAATATGAAAATAATTTTCTTCTATAGTATTTTTACTAAAATAGTCAAGGGAGCAGAGGAGGGGATGGTTTCTGAGGAATCTCATGAGCCACCTGATGGTAAGCGCCCACCGTCATCCATAGAAACTTGGAATACAAGTCACAGTGCATTCTCCATTAAGACTTTGTGCAAGCCATGTCTAGTGTAAATCCACCATTACCTACTGACTAAGCAAATTATTTATTTTTTAAATTCTGAATATCTTCAGGCTGAGTTAGAATTTTTATATTACTAAAGAAACTCGTTCGAATGAAGTTAAACTATAACAAGATATTTTGGAATTATTAAATTAAAAAGCAATAATTATATGAATACGTACGTACAAAAATAAAACTGTGTAAAATTTACAATTTCATATAAATACAATACAAGTATTACAATATAATACAGATGTTACACATTTTGTTTTTACTCCACAGATAACAAGACGATACAGGCTATAATAAGCAATAAAATAAAACAAAAATAAGCTATGATAACCGTATGTTCGAACGCAAAAGTTCAAATTTCAAAAATAGAACGAACGCCTGCGTTTCGATACTGCTCTGAGCGTAATATCACTAAATAGTATGTTTCAGACATTATGTTCACCTGCGGCGTTTAGTTGCACGCGAAATATTTTCGCTTTGTTTACTTGTTCTTTTAAGAAAAAAACCTAGGAAATATAACGCATTCATTTCATTTCACAACATTTGTGGCTTGCCGTATTTGGCTAGTGTGTTACTCCGGTTGTTAATGATTCTGACTGCGAGCCAAAAGTCGTGGATAAATGCCTACTTTCTAGATGTATATACTATTCATCAATAAAATCTATTTAGTAATTTATAAGGAAGTGTATTTATGTATACCGAATTATACCGATTTACACATAACGTTGTTGGATTGCTCAATCATTTATATAAAAAATCTAAGTAAGTATGTCTACTGCAAAACCTACAAGCTAAAGTTGTAATTTATGTCACAATATAAAAAAAATTGCCATAGAGTATTTAGAACATAAAAACTATTGCACATTTTTTTTCTAGAAAATCGTACCTAACCAAAAAGGAAATAATAAATAAAATTATCTTAAACGCGATGATTATCAAATTCTAAGCATCTCAAACAATATCCTGAGGGTTTGTTGCGATTTTAGGTTCAATCATGAGGCCGTTTCGTGTTGGCGGCAATCAAGCGATTATACTCCACGGAGAAGATATTGGATAATTCGGTATTTATCTTGTTTACTGCATTAATCATTAAAATGCTTACGTAATTTTATATGGATTTGCATGCACATGCACACACGAGGAAGTTCGATCAAAACATCCGTGTGGAAAATAATTATGTAATTGTATATCGACTCTATCTTGAATTGTTTTGTTTACCATCACGAAAAAAGTTTTTGTTGTTTTTACTTTTATTATTTGAACCTAATTATTTGCTATTAGAATACATAAAATCGCACAAAACATTGTAGCTTTGTTAGATAAGTAGTACGTACCTACATATTAAGATGTTTTTTTAAGCAATCAGAGATTGAAAGCAATAATTTATTTATAAAACACAGATTATTTAGCCTAGTTTAAAGAACTAGTCTAATCCCCAAAACTGTTCTCTGAGATGTATTTATACATGGGCATGTGTCTGGTCCAGCTGTGGGATACTGTTAGCGGCAGCTGCGCGCGCAGCTGGGTGCGTTTGCGCAGGTACACCGCACGTGCGAACAAGTTCATGTCATTTGCATGATGGAGAAAGTGACGTTAGATCGTAGGACTTCTTTAGAGGACAGTGTGTATTACTGTGTATGTGCTGGTACCGTTGGGTACGTCAGGTTGGTTTTGCTTGATGCTCTAAAGCAATGATCCTGTGATTAGTGGATCAGTCTTCAAAGTGTTTTTATATCTATAAGAAATAGAAGAAATGGTAGAAAATAAAGAGGTTTCGCTTCAATTGTTTGTATAAGAAACTTGGTATATTACAAAAGAACAGTTTTTCATCTTCTCATTGTCTATTCATCTAAAAAAAACATTATTTTTCCTTTAATCTAAACTTTTGTAGTAGGTTGGCATAGAGGTAGGTACTGGCCACATTAGTAATTGGCCTGTACTCTTGGACTCTACTCATGCTTTCCATCAGGCAGAGTAGAGTCACTTCAGCAGAATTTTAAATAAATGGTCTGGACTCTTGTTTCTTCCACTTCTAGTATTTTAGCAGCCAGTAATGATAAAATTAAAAAGAGGTATTTATGTAGGCAGAAAGTTTACAATAAGGCCAGTGATATTTGTTGACTTAGCTCTGAGTTTAAAAAGTAAGTAGCACATAGACAAATGACAACAATCCAAATACAAAAGTTGATTGTTAAAACAAACAAGTTTCTCTTTATTATAGCACTAATATAGCGACGTGCAAAGTCTGTATTGCTGTCTTAAAAATTGTAATATGAATTTTAGGCTCGATAGTGACAGGTAGGATCCAAAATTAAACAACTATAGTTAGATTGCTTTACAGGGGGATGACCAATACAAAAACCTTTAGCACTCGTTCAGTCAGTTCTGTTCAGTCAACAGTCTTTCTACAAACACATCAAGATAGTAAGCAAGCAAGGTAGTAATTGAAAAAATTACAAACTCTTCAAAATAGCTACATAGATTAGTTGATTTGAAATACATAAATGTCCTAATGTCGTCATTTAATTACAAGATGAACATACTGTTATAAGACCCTTCGAGATCTGCAGTCTCAGACCCGTTTACAATCCAATTTTATTAATTTCTTTAACCGTAATGCCTAATCTGACGACTTCTGACTTAACCATTAGGTCACTAACCACCAGACAAGTAGCTAGTCGATCACAATCTATAGTATCAAAATATGTTAAATTTATTCTCTTAGGCAAAAAATCTACTCTCTAAGACTCTACACCCAGAAAAGGTCCTGTTATCTATATAACAGAACCATTTCTGAGTCTCGTTTTCATTATAATTTATGGCTGCGCTATTTGCTGCTGCTGTTTAAACACAACCACAAAGTATGAGGTTAAAAAAAAACCAAAAGCAACTAGAAAATTAAACAGAGCTTAAAATTCGTCGTCGCTGAGAGGAGACGCGTGCGCAGAAATTAAACGCGCATCTGCCGCGAAACGTGACACGCCCGTGCTCCTTACCATATGAATTTACTTCCGAAAAAAATATATTAAGAAAAAAAAAGGATTTCAAAGTAAAACCAGCTTTATTCTAACGGAGGTAAAGCTAAAAATCTTAATAGATTTTAATGTTTTTATAACGTTAACTGTTAATCTAATTTAAACTTTATTTTCTTACAGCTAAGTGTAAGTGCGCGTACGCAACTCAATAGTCATTTGGATCGGCATGTGTGTATTCGCGAGGAACAGATGTCGTCTAGTGGAGAAGTCTAGAGGTATACAGACTCTTTTGTTCGTCACAATGTGTAGCGGTTTATCTGATCCTGTTATTTGTTGTTATAATGTTTATAAACTATGTGGGTCACATCAGACGATGGAAAACGTGAACGCGATGAAAAAACGCGTTTTGTTATTAAATATTTTTTTTGTTAAAATAAAGATATTTTTTGTAAACGTCGTTGTTAAAAATCTATGTACCTACATATGTAAAGCGAAGATACTGGTTCCTGAAATACAGTTCACACAAGTTCAAAGGCCATAATTCACATTCTATGTATAAAATGTATGTTAATAAATAAACCAATGTGTTTTTTACTATCTAAACTTAATTTTATCCGCAGTTTTACTCATGATGCAGTTCAGTTTCGTAGAGCCTACTTTTTACTTTTACTAGTTTAAAATACTAGATGTACGTGTAAACACCTATATATTAGGTTTCATTTTAAATTCTCACAGTCACAGACAATAACTTACACAAAACATAGGTAAAACATACATGTAAATAAGTAGGTAAACGTATTACTTACTTAAGTTAGATATTGAAATGGAGGTTTAACTTAAGAAAAGTAAAAGGTGCTTAAATTAATGTCACAATGAGATTAAAGAATGCTAACTTTAATTCTGCCAAAAAATACGAATTTTATGAAAATAGATGAATTACAAAGAAATAAGATTTGATATTCAATGGCACACATATGATACATCAGTCGGATACATAGCGTGTAGGCGGACGTAACTGTACAAACAATTATTGATAATTTGTATTCCATAAACGATATTGTAAGCTTTTGGATGTCACCGCGACTCGTCACAGACAATTTCCGTCCAACATACTCCAATAAAAAACAAACCATCTGTCAAATATTAAAAAAAAAAAACAGACAAAATGCGATGTCGCATTTCGAATGCCGTTGTAAAAAAAATAGCACATTATTTTAAACAGTTTAAAAAAAGAATTGTATTGTCTATAAATTTAAACGCGTTCGAAGAATAGAATTTATTTTTGGCGCCATTTTGGTTCGTTCACTGGATGACCAGACGTACTATCATTAGCTTGATATAAAATAAGAACGCTATTGGCTAAATTCTAAATGATTAGAACGCCTGTGTTATTTTCATCCATTAGAAATTTCCTTAAAAAAACATAATGTGCCTAATCCTCTTTTGACTGTCTGCTCAGAAATAACTTGTGTCGCTTGGTCTACCTAACAACCTTTTTTGAAAACAGTTTCGATTTACGTAAGTTGTCTGTTCATAGCTTACATGTTTCATTTTTGATTTTTATAAAGACCTGACCGCGTCATGAGATGTAAGGATGTTGTGTTGATAAGAGGATAAGGAATTAAAGCAAGAATTCCACCCTAAGCTCTACGATATAATTATGATCGTGAAAGTTTAAAAATAATCAATAAATGTCTTTGTTAATTGCTTTATCCTCCATCTTGGATCGAGGCTAGCTGTCTGCGAATTTGTAGCGTAGGTGAAGTGCGGAACCTTTAACAAATGTTATTCTCACACAAATATCACATACACTTTCTATTCACAAGTTATATTCCTTATAATGGCAACACCATTGGAAATATGAGCCACTGCTGCAACTGGGAAAACGTGACCCCATTTTCAGGGAAATGTTTTGTAGTATTTTGTGAACGGATTCACGACGAAACTGTTTTTAATTATTTTTTCCGGGTGCTGGATAGTTTATGTCTTCTTTCAATTTCCGCGTTATTAAAAAAGAAATAAGTGGATTATTATTAACTACTAAATTATAGCTTGAGTTGATTGCTTAGTTTAGATTGCTCAGATGTTTTTAGGGTTCCGTAACCAAATGGCAAAAAAACGGAACCCTTATGGTTTCGTCATGTCTGTCTGTCTGTTTGCCCGGCCGTATGTCACAGCCACTTTTTTCCGAAACTTTAAGAACTATAATGTTGAAACTTGGTAAGTAGATATATTCTGTGAACCGCATTATGATTTTCACACAAAAATAGAAAAAAAAAACAGTAAATTTTGAGGGGTTCTCATACTTAGGACTGACACTCAAAAAATTTTTTTAATCAAACCCGGTCGCTTACGGTATCTATGGATGGGTCTTCAAAAATGATATTGAGGTTTTTAATAAAAAAAATAAACTGAAGAGTTTGCGCGATATACACTTCCAAAGTGGTAAAATGTGTCCCCCCATGAAACTTCTTACATAAGAGAATGATAAAACTAAAAAAAATATATGATTTACATTACCATACAAACTTTTACCGAAAATTGTTTTGAACGAGATCTAGTAGGTAGTTTTTTTTTAATACGTCATAAATCGTAAACCGCAATTTACCTTTCAATCAATCAACACAAAATATAAAATTGTAAAAAATATTAATATTATGTTACTTTCTGTTACGGAACCCTTCATTGGCGAGTTTGACTCGCACTTGGCCGCTTTTTTATGGATAATGTGAATAGACGAATATAAACTAAATGTGCTAGATAGAGCGGAGACCGCAATCATTTATACGTAGTGTAGGTCGCCCTGGGATACGATGGACATATGATTTGAAGAAAGTGACTGCCAGGCCTAAGACCCGGACAGATTCCGCTCATTAGGAAAAATCTTCGATCAGCAGCGGCGACAGATTGGTAGAATAAACTAAAGAAGAAGCTTATTAATCAAGCTTCAATTGGCGCATTTGTAAACATAAACTTATATATAATATATATATAAAAATCAATGGCTGTTCGTTTGTCTCGCTAAGAACGGCCGAGCCGATTTAGTGGTAGTCCAGGAAAGGTTTAAACGGTAAAAAAATCCAAATGTCACGTGCGGGCACAGCAAATTTTTTTTTTCTTTGGCTCTGCTAAAATGACTCTACTCTGCCTGATGGAGAGCATAAGCAGAATCCAAGAGTGGTGGTCACCATACTGCAAATGCAGACAATGCAACAATGCAGCATGGTGACCTACACCATGGCGGGCTAGTGATGCTTCTGCATCATTGGGCCTCCGGTCTCGCACTCACCAACGAAACACGACAGCATGATCGGTGTCATTTTACGCTGATTTCCTGTGCGAGGGTAGTACCGCCCCGGTCGAGCCGGCCCAATTGTGCTGAAATCAGCGTGGCTCTACTACTTTAATTATGTATATTTTCATATCACGGAGTAGTGTCTAATATTAGTCGTTCATTCATAATGTGATTGGAGAGAAAAAAACGTTACGCATAAAAAGTTGACTGTTTTTCACCATCATTTATATTTTGATAGGAAGCCTAAGGCTAATACATACATACTGTTCAACATTGGCAAGGAATCTACTCTCCCTATATGTAATATAAACAAGAAATAGCTTTGGAGTATAAATTGTGAGAAAACATTTTTTGGCAAACGTTCAAACAAGTGATCAGTGATTTCAGTGAATCATCTCCTTACAGTGTAAGGCTTACACCATGGTTGTCTACAAAGATACTAACATTTAGAAGAAAGCGAATATTGCATTAACATGGATTTGTGTACGACTTATTATGGTCACAATAGTTTTACAGAAAGTGTTAATGTTTAAGCTCTAATTTATCTATACAAATAAATAAAATTGGAGTGGCTGTTTGTAATATTAAAATAACCGCTTTTTACTAAATGCATATGTATGTTACATACATATACAGGCTACATATACCAAAACTGTAGTTAATTATTTTTTGTCTGTCTATCTGTCTGTCTGTCGGTTTTTTCCGCGTAATCTCTGGAACGGATGGACGGATTTTGACGGGATTTTCAATGGCAGGTAGCTGATGATCCAGGGAGTAACTTAGGCTACTTTTTATTAGACTAACTTTGTCCCGCGGCGCTACTCGCTACTCGCGGTACGACAATAACCGCGGGTAACACCGCGAGGTTCAGTTAGTTTATTTATAAGAAAAGTTATCAGGAATCGCAGGTTTAAATTGAAAAATTCTGGATAACCTATTCAATGAAAGTCATTCCTTATCTACACAGCCAATTATAAGTATGTTGTCCTTGTGATTGAAAATTTTTTTCTTTTATTTATTAAGAAGATCATAGGGTATTTAACATCCCAATACCGTCAACAGTAACCTAGTATCACTGAGAAACATTGCAAAAGAAGAGGGAAAATTTATTAATTTTGTAACGCAGACGAAATTGCGCGTATCAACTAGTTATACGCTTCTACGCTAACGAAATCGCGAGTGAGATGTGGTACAAAAATCTCTGATATTTGAAGTACATTTGAATAACAATGCTGTTATGTCAAAGTTATGGGCAAAACTATGGGCGTTGTGTTGCGAACGTTTTTTTTTACGAAACAAACAAAGTAGACATGTCTGTAATGCCTTGTTGCGTAATGTGATATTCATTATTCTTGTGGTTTCCAAGTCAATATACTCATTAATCATGAATATGTACTGTCATTTCAAACTTTTTGTAGTATGACGTTTATAAACTGATATGTTTTTTTTTGTTTCAGAGGAGTTACTTCTAAAAAAGAGGGACTACCAACTCCGGGTTCCTCTTATCCCGGAGGTTAATTTAGCTTAAAAATTTTAATATTTGTCAAGGTTTGTTTTGATCATTTAAGACAACTCTCACATTAGGAATATCAATATCCTGTGTCGCTGTGGACTTTAGACATACATAAAACGGTTACAAAGAAAACTAAGACTCTGGACAACTATTAGGGTACCTGTAGTGTATGAAGGTTCCATACCTGTCTCGGGCAAATATGACGCGCAGAGACTATAGAGGGGTCTATAGCTTCTCAGTGAAAAGTTGAAGATAGAGATGAAGACGCGTGCGTGTGTGTGAGCGAGTCAGGGTGAAGGAATTAAATAAATATACACAACGAGTAGGTACATTACAGTACCCACAACACTCAGGGTAGTAGAAAAGGGCGCGCGACCGCTTAAGAGCTTAAACCATTACACCATTCGTGCAGTCGCAAGGTTAAATTTTTTAACGTAAATAGGGAGCAATAAAAAAAACGTAATAACTAAAACCCAACTACGACCAAAAGCGACGCTGAAAAGGTATGAAACAAGTTGGAAAAGCCGTAGTCACGCGTTAAGTATCATGGTACGTTTCCATGTAACTTGTGACTATGGCTTTTTCAACTTGTTTCATACTTTTTCAGGTCTAGTACACATAATACAAGCTCTGCTTAGTTTAGGACTAGATGGCGTTGTGTGTTAGATATCTAATTATTTATTTATTTCATAGCCTTGGTTTTCTGTCGGTCGTAGGTCACGAGTGACTCTCCCACGGTAAAATGTCAACTCTAGAAAATATAGCAGCTATCATTACATAAATATTTATCGTCTAGTAATATTAATGTTGCCTAAGCTAGTCGACGGTAATCAGCTGCTCTTTAAGAGACAGCAATTAGACAGGCGAAGGAATATCAAAGAGCGATTTCAATTTATTTAATATTATAAAGTACACCACATGACAAAACAAATACGTAGCCAGTAATATGAAGTGTATGTGATTTAAATGAACTAGTACCTACTAGAGAAATTAAAAACGAGCAATTGTCTTCAAACAATCAACTAATATCGCAAACGTATGAATTAAGAAATAAGTTATTTACAATTTACATTCGCATTTACAATTTACACATTCGAAGAATATACGGTATCACAAGGACTTTCTCAGTTTCTGTGATACTGTTGGAGGTATTGATGGTTCCTCCCTCGAAGAGGACGTGTCAGAAGGATTAGGTGCTTCTCCATGAGACCGCCATATCACTTGGTGGTGTCACGAAGAAAGGACGAATATCCCACACACACACACACACACAAACACACACACACACACACACACACACACACACACACACACACACACACACACACACACACACACACACACACACACACACACACACACACACACATCACATATAAACCTGGTAAGTTATTTCATTTCCCTTGTGTACAATCATGACAGTCAAATTCATCAAAGGGAAAGAGGTTAGTTTAAATCAAATGACATCCTAAAGAAAAGAAATTCGAGACTTGTAAAAGATCTTCAGCAATATTACTAAATTAAAAATGAACGAATCAAGAGAATACAAATCTCATAAACCCTCATCGTTAACCCATAAACAAGTCATCGTTAGTCCCACATTACGAAGTCAATCATTGACATTGATAATGGTATTCGATCGAATGCGTCTCGCATGCAAATATACTGCGCTAGCGCCACGCGGGACGACGGAGGGGGTTGAGTGCGGCGGGGGGCGTCGAGACGTTGTCTGCGCATCCCGTCCTGTACCCGCTTTGATCTGCGCAAGAGTTCAATACCAGTGTAGACATAACATTCGGAGAAGTAATTTAATTATTAATTAATAAAGTAACTGATCGCGAAATAAAAGAGTAGGACTATGAAAATATCGTTTAATACTTGAAGATGTTTTATTTTATAATTTTATTAAAAAGGATTTAATGTTAAATAATGTGTTACCCGTTATTATATTCGTGGTATGATCATAAGCCACGTGATCTACAATTGTATTTTTTAGCTTTGGTTTTTGGTTCAAAACGTAGGTTCACTGCTCCCGAGAAAATTCCTCTTATCTCCATTATTCCAAACCCGGTACAGAACTTGTCATATACGTTCTTGTTCTGACTGCAGATACTAAAGTTTTCCTTATTGCCTATTTGGTCCACCTACCAGCCTAATTCTTCTTCCTGGCCTTTATTATTCCCAATACTATTTGAGGTCGGTTACTGGTTACGAGCGCCTGAACGAATTGCACCTACGAGTACTTACTTTTGCCTCAAATTTTCCGCCTCTATCTATAATAATATTTTTGTACGTCCTAGTTTGTTTAATTTAAAATGGGAATCTGCGGGATTGCTACCATGTACCTTTGTATATAGCGCCTTTGCAATAGCGCCGAAATATCGGATACTCACAAACAAAAAGGTACATGACATGGTAGCAATCCCGCAGATTCCCATTTTAATGTTACTGACCATGAAAGTTTAAAACAATATATTGTTTAATTTAGTTATATAATTAATCTGGTGTACAATAAAGTGATATATTATTATTATTATTAATAATATTATATATTCGAAAGTAACTCTGTCTGCCCTCTGCAACCGATTTTAAGGAAATTTGGAGTGGGGATACTTTAATTCTCGAGGAAGAACGTAGACTACTGTTTATCGCGGTAACTGATATACTTACAGGCAGGAAGAGCCACAGGCCGCAGCTAGTTTTAAATAAAGTGTTCAGATATTGTCTTTTCTAAAGTCTGTACGCAATAAGTCTGTTGGGGGCCCGCGCGCTGTTTATTTGCGCCTGCGCCGTCTAAAAGCTACATTCAGTTAAATGCTATCACAACAGCCCAACACGGAGATACAGGGTTTATTTCCAGATTAATTTACGACATATCATTTGGTGTGCTATTATTTTAGCTATTGTCGTTCGTTTAAGGAATTTTAGTCTTTTAATACGTCTGATAACAATACAATTATATAAATAGGTACACTTACATGGGCGTCTATTAACCTCAAAGACGCCTCTTTATATGCCAAGATTTTGCAAAAGGCAAGAATTTTACTTCCCTAATGACTCAAAAATGTATTTAACAAACCTTCTACAAACCAAGACACTTAAAACTGTCATTTGTTCAAATAAACCCCATTTCTTTTCAATCAAAGTGAAATAATTAAAGATAAAATAAAAGAGATAGTACGCAATGGTAATTTCCTTGTCGTGTTATTGAAATGGCCATTTAAAAGCCCATTATTTTATGTTTAACAGTGTGAACTGATCGCAATCGTCGTCGTAAAGTAAGTTTGTAATGAAAATGTCGCCATTTGCAATTGTTTGTTTTTTCTTTTGTAACAATGTTGAGGAACGAAATATCATTGAGATTTTGAAATGATTCCTTTTTTAAATCGAAGAACATTGCAACTTTTTTTTAATTTTGATGGAAAATTAAATGAATATAAAAAAAAAACATTTATTCGAATTTTGAACTGCACGTCAATAATTTTGTCACGGGCCTGTTGACCCTGAATTTTAGGCTGCAAAAGAAATTGTCTGGGTTTAATTTATCTATAACATTTAGAAATATCTCAATACTTTTGTCAGGGTTCTGTTTAACATAGTACAGGGTCTAGTTTGGGATCAGAAGGTCGTGTGTGAGATGAGTGAAGTCATTCCTAATATCGATTTACTCTTAACTAATTACCGTTGAGAAATCGAGATCAACTTAAAGTCAACCGTCAAAGTCAGTCAACACAGTTTGCCAGTTACGTCCTTCCGCTTTCAATCGCCTACGCTATATTTTAATTTTATTCGTTCATTTCTTCCGCCTGTATGACACATCATCCAAGATTAAAACGTCGTATAGTCTCACAATTAACACTATTGCATTCGCCACATATTTAATGTGAGAGAACTGTCTAGACGTTTATATATAGATCTGCGGGAGTGTCCCGGTGTCCGACACTTTAGAACATGGCGGAACAAGAATACCTTATACCCCGCTATATTTAGAAAAGATTAATTTTAGTATCCGATTTGTGCAATGAAGATTTAAGTGAGAATAGTTCGAATTCTTTCGGAGTTAAATACAGTTGTATTTAAACGGGTTGTGTTTTACACGATACGAAGTAACGAACGCTCTGTTCGTTTGGCAATAAATCTTGATGTCATTAAGGGCTACAGACTCAAGAGAAGTTACTCTGGCAATGAATATTGTATCGGCAGAGACAGATTTAATTACAGAATTAAAATAACTTCAGATTGAGTAGTAAATCGAACTAATCTCCTTTCTAAGGAGGAACCAGTGTCCAGCAGAATACTGTAAGCGATGTTCAAGAAAGGATTAAAATAGTTATTCACGCTTGAAACCTGAGGATAGCCATCTCATAAATATATGTACCTGGCGACCTCCACATACACCGCAATACAGCGTCTTCGACCAGAAATACACCGAACTACGGTGTGACGTAACGACACGGAGTACACAACAGTACCAATCCTGAAGATTTCTCGCGCTGATTAACAAATATACAACTTCCCAACATCAACTGTTGGGCAGTGGCCAGGCATGATCACCTCGCCTGATCGGAGGATCCTCACTTTGTGTTGGAGGAACATGACACTCGTTCCTCCACATATACATGATAAAGTAATCTATGCTTCGCAAGCCTGATGATGTTTGATGAGTCTCGTTTGAAACTGACTCACATAGCCCTTCTAGATTGTAATTAAATAATATAATAAAGAGTAAGATACTTTATTAAATATCTACCATTGTAATTAATTATATATTTTGTAAATAATGTAGTTATTGTAAATGTAAAAAAAGTTAATAATACTTATAGGTAGTAGAGCCACGCTGATTTCAGCAACAACGGGCCGGCTCGACCGGGGCGGTACTAACTTCGCATAGAAAATTAACGTAAAATGACAGCGTTCATGCTGTCGTGTTTCGTTGGTGAGTTTGAGACCGGAGGCCCAATGATGCAGAAGAATCGCTAGGCCGCCATGGTGTGAGTCACCATGCTGCATTGAGTATGGTGACCACCACTCTTAGATTCTGCTTATGCTTTCCACGAGGCAGAGTAGAGACATTTTGGCAGGACCGTACATAAAAAAAGTACCTATAATAATCAGAAAAGATTCTGAGTCTCAAAACAAAAGTTAGTACAAAAAGTGTACATCGATATATTAAGTCCCAACACTAAGTCGCATTGTCTAATAAGACACTCATAATTTACTTGGGCAAGCGATTGCTACAATAGTCTTGTAGCTAGGCGGGCGGGCGCGGCGGCTGGCTGCCAAAACCCATACGTTAGCGCTCACAATGATATCGAGATAAGGGGCATTGAACCCACATCTACTGAACTGGCGGAAACTGACGTATCACTATTTGTTAAAAGAAGCTTTTGAAGTAAAAGCTCGATATCTATAATCTATACTAATATATAAAGCTGAAGAGTTTGTTTGTTTGTTTGTTTCAACACGCTAATCTCAGGAACCGCTGATCCGATTTGAAAAATTATTTCGGTGTTGGATAGTCCATTTATCGAGGAAGCCTATAGAGTATATATCATCACGCTACTACTTATAGGAGCGGAGCAACAATGAAGAATGTTTCAAAAACGGGGGAAATTTTCACGCTACGGGCAATATAAGCCGCAAACGAGGTTGCGTGGGTCAGCTAGTAGTCTTGTATACAGGTCGGTTGTAAAATAAGCGAGATTTTAAGAAAATAACATTTCTTGAGACAGAGATGGGGACGATTGAAGGAGACAGGAATGAAAAGAATCTTTTTAGCAAGCGAATCATGTAATGGTGAGTGAGAACTTCTTTTCTCTTTTCAAAGAGACAACTCACGAATTAAGAATAAACATCCTGTGTCACGGGGTACTTTACAAACAGACATGAAACGGACACAAAGAACACCTCGACTCGGGACAACAATTTGTAGATCACACAAATCTAATCGGAAAGAGTAGAAAATTTTACTGATAAAATCTTTGTTTTCTGTATTCTTAACTTCAAAAAAAGGAGGAGCTTTCTCAATTCGACCGTATTTATGTATATTTTTTTATGTGTGTTCGCGGATAACTTAGTCGTTTATGAACCGATTTTGATGATTCTTTTTTTAATGGAAAGGAGATGTCTCAACGGTAGTACCATGATAAGGACATTAATATCTGATGATGGCATCTAAGAGTAATCGAGTCGAACCTTTAAGTCGGTTTTATTTTTGTTAAAATTGTACTTGTATTCAAAGACTTCATATATAAACTTTATGCTAGAATAGGTAAATCATTTGAAAGTAAGTACACACCTGCAGCTCAAAAGACATAAGCACGTTGCTGCTTTGTACTCTAACCCTCAATACTAGAGAGGAGGGGATTGAACATCCAGGTGTCGATCACTGATTTTCTCAGAAACCGTGATTTCACGCCGATCAAGCCGGAGCTGTTAGAAAAGTTTTTCAAATTTTGGTAGTATTAGTAGTAATTAGCATGCGTCCTGTAAAAACTCTAAATATTATAAACAACCCTAACCCTATCAATATCAAGATACGTCTTCGACTCAACACCTAATATTTAATAACCCCTTTTCACACTACAATAATTTATCATTCAAAAACGTAAAAATTAAATTAAAAGGCGCTAATCCCACAGACACATTAATTAAAATAGCACTATCAAGGAGCTGTGAGTCTTAAAAAAACTCTTTAAAAATATAATAGTTACCCCTGACTGCGGTCGTCATAAAATATGCTTAAACAGCCGTCGTAATGATATGAAAAAGTACGAGAGACAGATGGCAAAAAGGTTGGGATAAAAAATCCTGGGTTGTGCTTGTATTACGTAGGGTAACGAAAACTTAGCAGCAATGATGGTTTTTTTTACCATTAATGAAGTGCCTGTTGGTCTAGTAAATGGAATCCCTGACTGCTAAATTGGCGGTCCTGGGTTCGAATTCCCACCCATGAGAAATAATGCTGTTTTGGTGCTATTAGCAGTCTAGTTGCCGTAGAAGGTACAGGTCCCGCCTACCGTGTGTGAAATTAGTTATTTATTATTAAATGGGGATAATTAAACAAGTATCATTACTAAAATGGTTTACAATAACAGGTTTAATTGTTGATAAAAAAATTCGATAATCGGTACTGTATAAACCTTTTTATACGTTCCCCTACATCCAGGTCGGGTGTCCACCTGGCTCCAACTACTTTATTTGTTTATTAAGTCTACTGCATCCAAAAGCCCAGACGTTCGTACGTAATAAAGAAAAAAAAATAAACAAAAACCAACAATATCAGCGTCCGCGCACATGCGCCATATTTGAATTTTGAATTTCGAATCGGATGCGAAAAAAACAGGCGCAATGTGGTGGCGCACGCGCCGTGCCGCCATATGTCAGGAGTAGAGAAAAAAGTTTTTTTTATTCATCAAACACAGATAAGTAATAGAAAAAATGGTTACATAAGCATAATGTTAGACGTAGAAAAAGCGAGGAAAAAAGCTAAGGTACTAGTTTGAGGTCAAATAAAGGTAGGGCTGTTTGTTAACGCTACTGATTTTTTTTTATTTATAGTTAAAAACTTATATACAGTAAGAAAAATAAAAAGAAATAGTATTTACCTGTCATGGCATCTACATAATAATCGCGGATCATGGTGGAATCAGCAAGTTTACTTATCATCGTATGTAGGTATGTAAAATAAAAAACGAAAATATACGGGTAGAAGAAAAACCTCCTACGTCAAAATGTGACAAATTACCTATGTAATATCTATGTATAACGTAATCGCGTTTATTACCGTAGCAAATTGTATCCAAAAAAGATATTTTACTGCTAATTTTGTCAGGCAACCATGTCAAGTGTTTACCAGATACAGTATGCGAACTAATATATAAACATGTCACATTTTTTGCTATGAATGCTATAAATAGAGGCGTGCGTGGCAGCCCTAGCCCAGGGTGCGCACACGCCACATCTGTCACCGCATTAGTACGTCACTTGCGCCAGCGCCGATTGAATTTTGCCGAAATATTACTTTACTGCGCCACTTTTTTGATTTGTCTAGTGCTACGAATTGCATATGTCGATTTTATAGTTAAATAAAGTTGTTACAAAATTACATTTAATAATAATATACATTTTGTTACGTAATCACATGTCTATTTATTAGAAATATTACATTACAACAGGCATTTTTAGAAAGTTTAAAAATGTATAATTCTTACAAATGACTGATTGACAAGATTTAAGTTAGTGAAGAGAAAAATTTCTGATAATAACATTTACAGCCCTCTAGAATTTAAGAGAAGACTCAGTAACGTAAATTTTTTAAGACTAGACTAGCACAAGAAGAAGTACCGCCTTTTGGAACGAGTAGAGCATAGACAACTTTGTTTAGTTAAAGGATAAAGGATTAAAGTATGTCTATGATGTATTTTAGAAAATTGTTTTGCAATACAAGAAAAAACAGTACCAAAGCAGTATTCTTCCAATATTTTTCTTTTCGAATATGTTTTCTCAAATCACATTCAAGTGTTTTTTTATTCGAGACGTCCACTGCGAGACAAACAAATATAAGTTTTTGACTTATTTTTTAAATTGAATGTTTAAATAAAGAAGCAAGAATTCTACCGAAACCAATCCCCGTTTGATCTACTTACATAAATAATGGTAGCTAATGCCCCCGCCCGCGGCCACGCAGCCTTTGATCTGAAGGCACTTGGCTTAAATTACGTTGTACGTTTATAAGAAATTGTTGTTTCAGTAGACAGACAGACAGTAACAATAATTAGGGTTTTTTGCTTAAATCGTAAGCCTTTTAGTGAATGTCGATAGTGTAACAAAAGTTTTTGGATAAAGGAGTTGAGGTATAAAGAGCAGGTTCATTTAAAAGCCAAACAAGTATAAATAAAATACAAAGAATTTGAGTTTACAATTTCACATACGGTGATCTGATCCTAAACTTAGTTTTTTATTATTGAATAGGGGGTAATTGAGCAGACGTATTGCATGATGATGAGCGATTACCGCTGCCCATGGGCACCCACAACACCAGAGGCGTTATAAGTGCGTTGCCGGCCTTTTAAGAACACAGGAGTACACTTTTTTCTTAACAGTTCAAGATAGACAGACAGACAGACAGACAGACAGACAAAAAAAATTTAAAATACATTTTTATATACGTGTATAGGTACATATGCATTTTTTTATTTTAATATTACAAACAGACACTCCAATTTAATTATTTATATAGATATTTAGTTATATAGTACATATTATAGATACATCCGGACATAGAATGGATTATGATCGAAGACTATGTAGACGGGAATCAAACGACTTATATAAGAATATAAAAAAAAATCGGTAATTTTTCAACATATTGTGTATCCTTTTATTATAACGAACAGCACCTATTATGTCAAATTTATTGAGCATACACATCAAGCCTAAACGGCAGTATTATTAAATTACATAAAAACCCTTTACGTGCCCAGTTGCGGCCGTCAGCCGCTAGGTGGCAGGTGCGTTACAGGGCAAAAAGCCTCCCTCACAATTTGAATATTACTTACGATTTTTTAGAGAAAAAAAATGAAGCGCCATAGACTAGGAACGTTGTTTTTTTATATTAACCGCGTGTGTTCTTTTATTGATATTTTATTAACAGCCAATGTTTTTTGCTATTTAGCATTTTATATTGTGTTAGGTTACACTTGGCTATTAGATACATATAGCGTTGTTTGACTTTTATGTATTATGTGCTATTATGAGGTCCATTCCATTGAATAAATGAATTTATAAGCATTATAACAATTGATCGTGGCTTTATCTTGTTAATCTACATTCTGATAATCTATCTAGGCATGCCTTTTTGTGAATAAAAACCTTTGTAGTGTCTGACGTTAATTTATGTAAACCTTATGACATATTATGGAAAGCAGTAGTTCAATCTATACAATTAAATAAAATTGAAGTGTCTGTTTGTAATTTCAAATTACAGCTTTTCACTAATTACAAATGAAAATATACACTGTATTTACCTACATCAATTAACATAATTTTGAAATCTTTCGTCTGTCTTTCTGTCTGTTAGTTCCTCACAGCTCAGCTAGTAGTTAATATAATTTTAAAACATCCCCAAAATGTAGACAGATACACAAATACTAATGTAGTTTAGAATTGTCTGACTACGAGACAAACTACTGATTGTTTTTGTCTGTCGTTTTCGTCAAAATGTTGTCTGAAAGACATCGGTTCTAGATACTGAATTATATACTTAGACTAGCTGTTGCCCGCGGCTTTGCTCGCGTGGAAGTTGATTATATGCATTTAATTAAAACTGTGTAAAAGAATGTATCAGTAATTTATTCATGTTTTTAAACGTATTTATTTATTTATTTTTGATCATTATCCTATTTAAAAAGCTTTCATACAAACTTTAGGAACAAAATTCGCATAAATACTGATATAAGTATTCATCTATTTGTAATCAGAAACATAAAAACGAAAGTTGTTAGGCTGCTAAATTAAAAAAAATTACGGACTTCCAAACTAACCAATATATGAAATGCCAATGTCTATTTCTCCCCTTAGGGGTAGAATATCCAGAAACGCTTAAATATGCATATTCTCGTTATTAATTAGTAACCCAAAGATAATATTTTATGTTTCTAACTCAAAAAATTACAGATTTCCATGCAATCTTGCTACCCTCATTTCACCCCCTTAGGGATAGAATATCCAGAAACGCTTAAATACATATCTACTCATTTTTAATCAGTAGCCCAAAAAAAAGTTTAATGTTTGGAACTTCACAAATGACGGATTTCCAGACTAACCTATATGCGAAATGTCAAACCCTATTTTACCCCTTAGGGGTAGAATATCCAGAAACCTTTAACAGGTATCTACTCATTTTTAATCAGTAGCCCAAAAATATAGTTAAACGTTTCTAATTTAAAAAATAACGTACTTCGATACAAACTTTCAACCCCTATTTCACCCCTTTAGGAGTAGAATATCCAGAAACGCTTAAATAACGTATCTACTCATATTTAATCAGTAGCCCGAACACAAAGTTTCATGTTTCGAACTTCAAAAATGACGGACTTCCAGACCCCTATTTCACCCCTTAGGGATAGAAATTTCAAAATTACTTTCTTAGTGGGTGTCTACTCAATAAAAGGACCCTACTCACCAAATTTCATAGCCCTAACTATCATAGTTTACGCTCGGCGATGATGGATCAGTCAGTCAGTCAGTCAGTCAGTCAGGACTTACTATTTTATAAGTATAGATAAAGGTCGCTATTTCTTTCGTTGTTTTTCACAGAGTTTAAGAGTCCACTGCTGGACATAGGCATCTCCTTAAAAAGAAGATTTTAGCCTAAAATACAGCGCTGAACAGACAGTTCAGTATGGAGTTTATTTTAAGTTTTCCTTCTCCAGAGTGAGGTTACCGGTGCCCAAACCAACTTCTGCCTGATTCTTGATCTTAAAACGCTGTTACTCACTTACGCCAAAATGACTAGGTACTCTGCCTGATGAAAAGTATGAATGAAATCCAAGAGTGGTGGCCAATATCCTAATTGACAATGTAGCAGCATTACCACACTATGAGGGCTTAGTAAGATGCTTTTTCACGCCCAGCCTAAGGGATCTAGGGTCGTAGTGAAGGAGAAACAGTCTCTTGAGTTACCTTGAGATCATACCTTCAAGAAACCCGTCTACTTATTTATCAGCTTATAGATACACTTGAAACCACGCGATCAATAATTGTTTCTCATGATCCACAATGAATAATGATTTACCCATCCAAATATAGTATACACAATAGGATGAATCGTTAGTGAATTCCTCATTTTATAGCGGAGTGAACGCCAGCTAAAGATAGAACGCGTTGTAGTTCATTCATAACTCGGGTGTGTGCTGTACTCGACTTCAATGGCTGTATGAGGCGTTCATATTTAGTATTCAAGTCTCCAATAGTAGCGTCAGTGATCTTATACATCAATTTATTTATGCGTTTACTCGCTATTCAACTTACGATTCTTCTAATTTCGTGTTCCTAACTTTGACATTGACGAATTTCCATACAACCGTTTGTTCTTTATTTTACATCCTTAGAGGTGACATTTCCAAAAATGCTTTCTAAGTTGAGATTTCAACTTAAAATGCTTCAGCTACGTTGATGATTAAGTCGGGGCAAGTGATGTTAACTGTATAAGATTGCTAAAGTAAGCATTTACTCGTGGGTTAACATGGAGTATTAAGAAAATACAGCAAACAGATGGTTGACAGTCCACAACTGTGCGCTTTTCTAGACACTTTCTTTCAAAACTGTGAAATGAACTGTCGCCTGCGGTATTCCCGGACCAATGCGATCTTAAAGAAAAAAGCGTACTACTTCTTAAAAGGCCGGCAACGAAATTTTGATGCTTCTGGTGTTGCGGGTATCTATGGGCAGCGGTAATCGCTTATCAACAGGCTCACTTGTACCCTATTCCATTAAAAAAAGACGAAGAAATAAGTCGTAATTTCTTAAACATATTCCAAACTCGTTCAAAATGTTTTATTTTACTGTTTGAGTAGGTATTATTGTAGTTAGGTTTTTTTTATGTCTGGCCCTGGCAAAATTACTCAACTCCGCCTGATGGAAAGGTCACCATTCTTATTGCGAATCCAGACAATGCAACAATGCAGCAATGGTGACCCATACCATGGTGGCCTAGTGACGATTCTATACCACTAGCCGCCATGATCATGTTCAGAAGATCAAGTTAAGTTAGATCTTTTAGCCTTGAAGTGACTATAACTAATGTCCTTAGGTATTATACTACACTATCATGGGTACACATCCTGCTAATAATATAAACTCGAAAGTTTGTAAGTATGGATGGATGGATGGATGTTTGTTACTCTTTTACGCAAAAACTACTGAATGATGGAAATTTACAGTACTAAAGCTTATACATCAGAATAACATAGGCTACAATTTGCTGCGATAACCAACATACTCGCATACGCGGGCGGAGCCGCGGGCTACAACTAGTACATTATATATATCATGGGCTCGATAATATAATCAAACAAAAAAAGATTTATATTTTTTCTCTAGGATCTATTTACATCCTAAAACATTAGTCTCCTGTACAAAGTGAAGTTTTCATAGCGCCTGTAACAGACACTTCCAAAAAAAAACTCTCAAAGTTACGTATACCGTTAACTATAGTTTATTTTAACAGATCAATGAAAGAGACCACTATTACACCCCTTCATTGTTCCCGGGCTCCATTAATGACCATAGACACATCCCAACACAAAGGATTACGTAGTACATCACAAGTTAACCTGCTTATTCAAATAACGGACAGTAAAAAAAAGCTTTTGTGACGTCTATGGGTCGTCTTCTTCAGTATTAAGGTTGGTTTTCGTTAAAAAAATAGTGATTGTCCATGAATGAAGTATTTAAAGAAATGTTTTACTATTAGATGTTACGTATTTGGGTTAGAGAATCATTGTTATGTTATATTTTTGGAAAAGAGGACGGTTGCGATTGTTTCAGATGCTTTTGTATAATATCTTCCGATGATTTTGTAATTCGGAGCTATGGAAGTTACGGAAGACTTTATTTACGGTAGGTATGAAGGTAAACTAAGCCTACGTGACTAAACTAACGTAGTTAGTAAACTAAGTAAAAAGTACATTCATTCATAATAAGAGGTATCTGGAATCTGGATACTTCAATAAATTAGAGTAACTATCTAAGTTAAAGAACATTTAAATCAAGATGTTTAAAAAACTATTGTTACATAAAAATATATTAAAGAATAATATTTATAAATGGGTTAAATTTTATCATTTTATTTATACGTAAGCTCTGAAAATGCTAAGCAAATACCACAGGCAAATACCTTAGTAATCTCAAAGACGTTTCCCTCATAGTGTAAGCTATGTTCGCTAAAATGTTTGTGTGCGTCATAATCAAAGATAAAATGTATCTAATAAGAAAATGGTGAGACAATTCAAAACGCCACGTCGTCCCTCGGCGAAGACGTGATGCAACAACTTAGTAAGCACAATAAACAACAATAACGCCGTGCTATGCCGCTTTTACAATGCTTTATAATCTATGAATATACACACTACCTGGCTCCACCGTTCCCACGGCCATACAAACCAAAAAAAATTAAGAAGAAGAACAAAAATGATTTTCACACCTTCGCGGAAAGGTTTTAAGACGGTTTTATTACGAATGTAAAATAATAATGGCTGCATAACTTTCTTTGGTTTAACTTTGAATTAGTGCACTTCTGAGAAAGCATGTAGTAGCGACATCTAGTATATTGGTTAGACACTTTTAAAGTTAGCGCCATCTATTAGGATGATACTACAACAGGTTGAAATGAAAAAATCAACACAATGGGAATAAAACATTTTTAATTACGTTAAAATACCCTAACATTAGAAATAAAAAAGTTTCATAAAATAATAAAGTAAAAAGTAAAAGAAAATAATACCGAAAATAGTTAGAAACAGCGTCACCTAACTGTACACTCAAACTACTACTACTATTATAAACCTAAAGAGGGCAGTGTTATAAAAATAATAACATTATAAGATGCATACATACCTACCTGTATGAATTCGTAAATCAGAAAGCTCTCGTAATTTATTATAATATTTCTAAAAATATATATTCTAAAAATCCACGAAGGTTTTAGTGCTAAAATAATCACTGATTATTTTGTGGTAATAGCGAGAAGACATTCTCTCATCACAAAAGGGGGAAAGTGTAAATGTGTTACTATTACCATTACTAAAATGTTAACTTCCTTCAAGTGTTTAAAATGATAATAGTACTATGATTGCACGCACATATAGATACGTATGATAACTCCATATTTAAAAAAAAATACATTGTTTGTTTTGTTAATACCATGGTAGCGCCATCTACTTAAAATTTATAGAACTTTTGATTTAGATGACAAGGTTTTGAGGCAAAAGTTTCAAGCAAAAATAGCTAGAGGGCACTTTACACCTATACATTCAAATAAATAAATAAAGCAATCTATTCATTTTTTTCTGTGATCGTTCTCTACTCTTCTCCCACCGTCGACTTTCGTACTTAAAATTTTATGAACTACATTTTCTCATCTTTATCAGTTCATCACACAAAGGAACAAGGTGATCCTTGTTCATACCATAATAACCTGTTGCTCCTTAACTTTTCATGCAGTGGTGCCACTTTTAGACTTTTTCTAATGTAATCATATCTCATCTTATCCATTACTAGCTGACCCACGCAACCTCGTTTGCGTCTACTATTGCCTGCCCGTAGCAAGATAATTTTCCCCCGTTTTTGTAACATTCTTCATTGGTGCTCCGCTCCTGTAGGTCTTAGCGTGATGATGTATAGCTTATAACCTTCCTCGATAAATGGGCTATCTAACACTGATAGAATTTTTCAAATCGAAACAGTAGTTCCTGAGATTAGTGCGTTCAAACAAACTCTTCAGCTTTATATATTAGTATAGATATTAGTTACACTACACATGCATCTCAACATTCGCATTTCAGCTACATGAAGGTTTCTCTCATCCGTTTTGTTCATTGGCTAACACTCATATCCATGTAGGACGGCAGATCTGATGATCTTTTTATATATTTGTCCCTATAACGTTAAGAGGAACTTGGGAACGCAAATAGTTCCTGTTGTATCTATTTCTCCATTATTTTGTAACACCGAACTATGCTGCTGCTGTCAAGTATATGTTTATTTTTCGTATTTTATTAAGTACGATAAAAGCCAATAATAGTTAAAAATACAAAGTTTTTAGTTTAGTAGTACAGAAATCTTTACTTTTGATAAAAAAATAAAATCGGGCATAAGCTAAGTCTACCTAAAACGAAAATTAATTACATGGGATGAAGTAAAACACTACGTATGTATTGCTCATTCAAATAACCATTATTTTTGCAATCACCAAGGAAACACTTCCCAAGTATTAATATTACACACATTTGCACTCAAACAAAACGATAAGGGCTTGTTCAATAAGCAGTTATATGTTATACAAGTCTACAACCCCTCCGCAATAAATCGAGGGAGTCTAATAAACAACTCAGTGGCGCCATCTGTCCGCGACACGTGCTCATTACTTCGTGCTATAAATCAAGGGCATCATAACAGAGGGCGCTGCAAGTTCTGTAATATATCTTTTGGCAAAGTTGTGAAACTCGAAAAGATTGTGTTTATGAGCGTTTTGCTTTGGGCCAGGTGTGTCTGAGAAGTGTTGGAAGTTTTACCGTTATTTTACAGCATTTGATAATGGGAGGGGAACTGTGCATTTTGATGTTTATTCTTCAGCAATGGCTTGGAATTACAGAGTTTGTGAAAAGGATAATTATAGTCCTCAGAACTAATAGCATCGCTAACCATTATTTTAGTATTCAAATTAGATGATTTCACATTATGTGCTATTAATCATCATTTACAGCTTTTAACAGTCCACGGCTGGACATTAGCTCTTTAGAAAGGTTTCGGCCTACGACTCTACGCTTGCCGGACAGGTAGAGGTAGGGTTTGTCACAACTTTTCCCCTTTTTGCAGTCATGTTGTCCTGAGTAGTCTGTTCCCTTAGTCACCTCTTACAAAATTTTAGAGGGTATACAAAAGTCTATATGTTATACACTTAGTTTTTACAAAGTTCACGCACATAGAAAATCAAAAGGACTGAACAACTAGCGCAATTCTATAAATAATGTCAACGTGATAGTTTCTGAACATGTCTAAATATTTATTTCTAAATAGAAATCCTCTCCGAAGAGATTCCAACCACATTCCGAGGCAAACCCTAGATAAATAAGGACCAAGGAAAACGCAAGCGTGGCCTGCCAAAACAAACCTGGGGGTGGACTATCATCGATGAAGCGAAGGCCATTGGCAAGACCAGCCCCTGCAATCGTTAACACCTAAAATCTCAGGTAAGTCATTAGCTAATCTTCTAAGTAATCTTAGAAAAGGTATTAGCCAATGACGCACGAGAATTTAAGCGTTAACGATTGCAGAAAGAAGAACGCTTGCATCTTGGCTAGGGGGCTGGAGCGAAATCAAGCCAGACGCTCAAGACAAAACGGGATGGCAATGCACTGTGGACGCACTCTGTCCCATCTAGGGGACATTATACCTTAAGTCAAGTAAAGTAAGTCAAATCGAAACAAAAGTAGCTGAACAGATTTGGATGAAATTTTGACACAAAGATGGATTTCTGGAATGAACGTGTAAAAGCTAATTAAATATTTTCTCATCAATTCTCATAATAACAGTTCACTTAATGCATCTATTAAAGTGAACTACAGTTCATATTTTCCCAGACACCGTTTACCACGACACAATACACAATTTAACTTTAACCTAATCTGCTAGTCTCCCGCTGTTATATTGGCGGAGTGCGCGTCACTTAATGGCCAATTTAGCCGCCACACGTGGCGTAGGCCTTTGTAGCAAGTAATGTATGTGCGCTGTGGCGAGATAGCGGTTACGTGTGAGATTTATTGCGACTTTCGAGTGTTTTGGTACAGCTCTAGCGTATTACAACTATTTAGAGAACAGGTTTAATGGTGTTAGGTTTTAAATTAAAGGGTTTTGTAAATAGTACCTAAATATTCATGTAAATGAGGAACGAACCCGAGATTTCAGCACTACAGTTGCAATCTCTTCCACTGTGCCACCGAGGCAGTCCTTGGGAAGGACTCAGAATTTGTCTAGCATGTGTGCCAGACAGTGTTTGGCGTCAGACTTGCGATTAAATCTTTACAGGTTCGGAGTTCACTCAGAGCGTGAATCTATTATTTTTTTGGTTTTGTGTTTGGCAAGGCAAGCAGAAAAAAACCTATTTGTACGAAAATGTTAAGTTGTATTACGTGTACGCTTTAAAATCTTTTAAAGTTCAGCACCGATTTAACTAAAATTTTGAGTCGATTTATACAAAAAGTAGAAGCTTTTTACATTAAAGCATTAATCGCTTTAATTTCTTTGTCACTTTAGCTACGTTTGTCCTTTCAGATCAGTTCAACTAATATGCGCCACAATCTATAGAATTAGATTTATGCACAGAACAAAAAGATATAAGTATCTTTCTATTTTGTGGGTTTATGTATATGGGTATGTCCCGGAGTTATCTTATTTATCTTCCTAGCCGTAATTATTGCCTAGATTATTAAGGGTAGGCTACTAATTCGACCAGATTTACAAGAATATCAGTTTTTCCACGGAGCGACTGGTATCGTACCTCCGCAAACCTTAGGGGGAATTCGAAGGTTAAACTAGTTGCTAGCATATTTGAGGGCACTAACTTCCCAATGACGATTGCCATAGATGTTCATGACAAACGGGACCAACTGTTTATTATTGTTGTTATGTTTAATCTACGCTCCGAGGCATGGATATGGAACCCCACCAAACTTTTTTATGAGACTGACAAAGTGATTCTACTCTGATGAGGAGTGAGAGAGAGAGAGAGAGAGAGAGATAATGATGCATGAGGAGAATCCAAAAGAAGTGGTCAGCGTACTCCGGGCTGTTATTTAGAATTTTTCCAAGATATAATACTTTTGGCCCGACCCGCGATTCCGACTCTCTTGATCGTCAGTCGCAAAGTAATCAATTTTCTTTTTTTTATGTTTGGTCCTGCCAAAATGACTCTGCCTGAGGGAAAGCAAAATCAAAATACAAGAGTGGTGGTCACCATACTCATTGCAAATGCAGACAATAGTGACCCACATCATGGCGGCCTTGTAATACTTTCGCATCGTTGGGCCTCAGGTCTCGCACTCACCAACGAAACACGACAACACGCTGTCATTTTACGTTGATTTTCTGTGCGAGAGTAGTACCGCCCCGGTCGAGCCGGCCCATTCGCGCTGAAATCAGCGTGGCTTTACTACCTATAAGTTTTATTAACTTTTTTTTACATTATTTATTAGTTACTTAAACAAAGTATTAAGCCAATGACACACGAGAATTTAGGCATTAACGATTGTAGAAAGACAAACGCTTGCAACTTGGCTAAGGGGGCTGTTCGTGTTTTAATCTAACTCTTAAAGTAATTCTACACACATAACTCGTATAAACAGTAAACAGACGCTAGACAGCATACCACCTGTTTTGCTCTTTCAATGGAATTGGTATTTCCACCAGATGGTAAAAGTTGTGGTGAATTGTAACTTAGGTGTACATTAAGTCCATATGTATTCTGTTAAATCAAGAACGAATTTTATATAGTAGAACTTTATAACTTTAAGAGCCATTTCACGTTTTCGCGCGAATTTCTAATATTTTGAGCTCCTAAATTACCATAGCCTGTAATATCTATAAGTTATTGAATATGCGCAAAAATAGGCCAAGCTTTCGTGTTGACGTTTAATGTAACACATTTGCTAAAAATAACTTATTTGATCTATACTTATCAATTTCCCACAAGCATTTTATTGAAAAACGGGTGCAGAGTTGATTTCACAGTCGTATTTCAATCAAAAATATTTATAAATTGAGTTTAAAAAATATATAAAGCATTGGATATATATTTTAATCGTCATTTAATGTAACAGATGATTGAATTGTATTACAATTTTTTTGTAAAAAAATAAAACATGCGGCCAATTTTTGAGTTTAACATCGCAATTTGATCGTGATTTTTGGTTTAAATACACAGTAATTACAATAATAAAATTATTCCAAAATAAACTACGTTTATTAAAGTACCGATTTCTGCAGTAATATAGGAAATTCTTGCATATACTTTGTCAAAATATTGATATAACTTTAATCAAAATTACAATAAATTACGCTACACAAGTGGGCAACGCTTAGTACGGCGCGAGCGCCCATTGAAGAAGGACCTGTGTCATTTTTTCCCGTGTCCCGATTATCGAGCGTTCGTAGAGTGAAAGCATTATTGTACTGCGACCACATAGCTTTGAGCTTTGTATTTTTTCACAAGGTAAAGTTTGGTTTATTATCAAGTATACTGTATGATTTTCATTGTTTGTAGAATAAATATACATTTTAATATATATTTAAGAAAGACGATGTATTTTGGCAGGAGAAAATGCTACCCAAATTGACTCGATTTTACCAAGATTGCATGTTACCGGAAATCATAGACCCAAGAAAGTCAAGATCAATGCCTTTACGCCAAATATTCATACAGCATTAATAAGTATTTTATTGTTAATCAACAATAATATGTGATTGGTTTAATCTTAGTTGTTATTATATTATTTTACATACCTAACTTCTTGTTGTCTATTTACCTAACTTGAAAATTTCATTAGACTAAATAAAATATATAACTTCTTATAAATCTCATAAAAAATCACATTACGGCTTAAGATTGCTTCGTCCGTCTCGTCTCTCGCGTTACACTGTTTATGTTACGTATGAGTGCGTAGCTATGCACACATAAACAATTATACAGTATTTTACCTAAACTCAAGCGCAATCATTTTGTGAAATGGCTCTTAACTTTATATCAACTTATTTAAACACCCTTATGTATACCTATGATTCACAATAAAGTACATTGATTGAAGTAATGATGTGCATTTTTTGTACTTTTATTTTTTGATCTCGAAAACAAAATAAATATATTTATAGAAAAATTAGGCAAAATAATAAGCAATATATAAGGGATTCAAAAGCTTTACACTTTTATACAAATAAAGTTCGTAACGCGAAATCTACACAAATAAACAATATTGAAGTGTCTCGTTGTATATCTAAAGTAATAGTTTTTCACTGAATGCATATTAAAGTACAATACGATAATTAGATCAAAAGTTTTTTTTTTCGTCTGTGTGTTTGTTTTGCATAAACCCCGGATTCACTAGTAGATAGCTGTTGATATAAGGAGTAACTTAGGCTACTGTTTTTATATTAGCTGTGCCCCGCAGTGTTACTAGCGTTCGTTGATATAAAGGTACAACAGCAACTACGGGCAACACCGCTAGTAAGAATAACGCGAGGGAAGCCGCTGGCAATAACTAGTAAGAAGTAATGACGCAAGGAAAGCCGCTGGCAATAGCTAGTAAGATATTATAAAATCGTCGTTGCGCTTGTCGTCATAAAATCTAGACGCATTCGACGAAAGATCGAGGTTCGTTTCCATTGTTGAATGTTTTTTTTTATATTTATTGATTAATTTATTAATTCTACTTGTATTTAGTTTTACTAATAGTTTGTAGTGTAGTGTGTGTGTAGTAGTGGTCGCCTATTAATCGAAACTTTGTCATAATACAGTTTTCTGTTTTTTCTATCTTCGTACGGAAATGGATAGTATGATGACATATTAATTAGTCGATTCGATCCCCACAAGGGACAGTTTGTGTGGATGATTGTTTCAGATTCAGATATGTTTGTAAAATCATCCCCGATTTAGGGTATATTATTCTTAGTATGGGAGTGGTCATATCACTGCGGTCGAGAAGGCCCAAATTTATTTAAACAAAAATTAATATCACATCTTCAACGGCCTTTAGTTCAGAGCTAGACATAGGCCTCTCCTTAGAAAGGAGCTTTTTTGAGAATTTTAATGAAGAAATCCATAAATTTATTTAACATCACGACACGATCTTTAGGACTTCCGCATAACAATGAAAACAAACGCATTAAGAAAAACAAAGAGTGCTTTCCACAACCTTGACTGTTTCCACTACATTTACCGTTAATTGTTCGGCGGGGGTGAAACTCTAGGGGTGCGAGGGGGATGATTTCACGGGGCCGCGCACCGCTAGTTGCACAGACATTATTATGATAGGTATTCGTCGGTAATTGCGATTATTTTATGCGCCGTCGAACGTTAAATGGAAATGTCAAAGTTTTAGATAAATTGCCGTGATTTTGTGAATTCCAGTGGTTTGTGTGCTGTAAAATTTGATTTCTGTTGATTAAACTTTTGTTATTAAGTTGTGCTTAAGGATAAAGCCGATAAAGGTAGGTGTAAGAATATGTATTTCATGTTATATCTTTAGCAATACTATAGAGATGAAGATTTGTTTCAATGGTTAGTGTCGTGTTGAAATAGACAAATGCGTTTAATGTTGGATAGTTCATTTAGCGAGGAACGGTATTGTTTATATGACTTCACGCTACTAATTTGAGCCAAACAATCATGAAAAATGTTTAAAAACTGAGACATTCAATAACGTTTTGAGAGACGCAGTTAATGTCATTATCTATACTAATATATAAAGCTGAAGAGTTTGTTTGTTTGTTTGTTTGAACACGCTAATCTCAGGAACCGCTGGTCCGATTTGAAAAATTCTTTCGGTGTTGGATAGTCCATTTATCGAGGAAGGCTATAGGGTATATATCATCACGCTACTACTAATAGGAGCGGAGCAACAATGAAGAATGTTTCAAAAACGGGGGAAATTTTCTCGCTACGGGCAAGGCTAAGGCGCAAACGAGGTTGCGTGGGTCAGCTAGTTATACATAACTACTAAAACCCCGGTTTAGCAGGGCTCTTTACGGCATCTAAACTAATATTATAAAGCTGAAGAGTTTGTTTGTTTGAACGCGAAAAATTCTTTCAGTATTGGATAGTCCATTTATCGAGGAAGGCTATATGTTATATATCATCACGCTAAGGCCAATAGGAGCGGAGCACCAATGAACAATGTTTCAATAACGGGAGAAAATTTTCACGATACGGGCAATAGGAGAGGCAAACGAGGTTGCGTGGGTCAGCTAGTATATAATAATAGATGTTACCCCGAGAAGATGTGCGGCTCAATTTTTTCGACGTCTTCAACAAATATCGCTAAATTTTAGCCAATATACTCATAAATTTAACAAGTTATATACGAAAACGTTCCTCAAGAATCACTCTGTCTATAGATAAAAACCGCCTCAAAATCCGTGCTGTACCTTTTGAGTTAACGAACAGAAAGACAGACAAACACGGTGCAGGACTTTGTTTTATAATGTAGTGATATATAAATGCGGGTCGGGCATGATCGGAGAGGTTGGCTCTTTGGGAGTGGCCTTCGTTCAACAGTGGTGAGTGAGCGATATTCAGTAAATGTACCGCATCTACGCATGACAGGTATTTGAAAACATATAATCATGTTTATCAGCTGTTTGAGATCAATCAACCATATGTAAGTAAGAATGTCCGTTAACCCAATATATCCCTATTTTTTTCTCAACTACAGAACAACGGAATAAATCGGGATGGAATTAAACCCTTATACTACTCGCATTTAGTCTAAACATATGAAGTGGGTATCTAATATGCGAGATATGTTAGAAAATGGTTGTCTAAAATAATTTCCAACACTCTTGAGAAATAGAAAATAATATTAATTCCCTAAATTCCCAAACGATACTTAACACAAAAGAATATTATCATGGCCCCGCTCATTATGAAAACTAATAAAAATAAAACAGAAGTTGTTTTCCCCTTTCTTGGGGCACTTGGGGTTAAGCGCCCTCTGTCGGCCGCGGGGGCAGTTGCGGCTGTGGTTTTTGATTTTATTTGCTCTCTTCACCCGTACAGCTCAGACCGTCTGCCAAGAAGATTTAGTAAATAGTGATGGGACATGATTAAAAATTATCGATGTATTTTTTGTCTTTTTGTAAAATTGGTAATAAAAATCCTCACCACTACACTACCTCAGCGGGTCGATTCATTAATCTCGACCATCTCCACTAACACCGGTTAAGTAACACGATGGCTGGGGCTCGTTCGCCGTCTGTATGGACTGGCCGACTCAAAACTATGGTCATTTCTTTAAAAGATAACCCCAGATCCTATGCTGTACTCGCATAGATTGAAATTTTTTTATTGAATAAATATTCATGTTCTTAAAAAAGACACCTCTGTGGTTTGTTTCGGCATTTCTTCCAAGAGTGAGTCTTAGGAAATGCCGGTCTCTTCTAACTGTAAAGTCTGTTTAAAAATATTTGAAAACATTTACTTACAAAATCATTCTCATTTATCATTAACATACTATCTATTTTCAATTCCTATTTTCAGTTCCGTGTTAACAAAGTGTAAAATTATAAAGTATCGACTACAATCCCATCACTAGTCGGCGAGTTGAGAGACCAGAAACAAGTTAAACATGTCTTGTTCTGAAATTTATTTCCCAATGTCTGTTCTTTTATTTAATATCAATAAAACAATTATTATACAGGACATTTATCTTCTTCTAATTACGAATACAGGAATGTTGTTACACTAACAAACTAATGTCAAAATATAGATTTTTTATTTAGTCGATTATTTTTTTTAATGATTATAAAAGGTATGATTGAATACAATTATTTAAGCATCTATCTTCATAAATAATAAAAAACTTAAACTAGACTGATATAGTTTATATAAAGATACCTAATGGCTATCATAAATATTCAATATATGGGCGGCGCAATATCAGCTTAATGGGTAATTTAATTAACTATGAAAAAAAACAATTTGGGAGTCAAATCAATATTGCAATAAGTGGATTTCGGAATTCAATTATGTTTTATATGCATTGACGTCTTTCAAATAAATGAATGATTGATGTGATTTTTCAAATTGATACAATAATAGCTCGAAGGACCATACATTTTTGGTGCATAATGTTTGGTCTTTCGATTTGGTATTACCAAAAAATTATGAAATTCTTATTTGGGAAAAAATCCAGTTTGCACAACATATTTAAACTCAAAAAATAAAAATTAAGTTGGATGTTCACAATTACATTTAACGAGTTTTTCAAATTAAAACAAGAAAAAACTGAGTCATGAGAAAATCCAATTTAAAAGTTGAGTGATTAAAGAAATTGAGACGTCTGCGAGTCGAACACTGGACCCACCGGTAATTGTTACTGCAGTCTTTAATTACGACCCCTCATTTAAGGGGAGAAATTAAAAGTTTTCTGTCTTAGCAAATTGTAAGTAGACAGTTTGAAATTTTTGAGGGTGTATTTTCATTTTACGGTCTTTAGAGATTAATGAAACTGGGAACAAGGAATGTGGAAATTATACTAAAATGCGAAATTTTGTGAAGATGTATTTCGTTTGTTACTATTTCACGCAAAAACTACTGAACGGATTCAGATGAAACTTCACAGTAATATAGCTTTGACATCAGAATTAAACATAGGCTACTGTTCACTGCGATAACCGATATATACAGTGCTGAGCAGCAGGCAAAAGCTAGACCATATTCATATTATAAATTGAAAAGGAACTCTGCTTGTTTGTCTGTCTATCTGTTACGCTTTTACGGCTAAAACGCTTTACCTATTTCATGATATTTGGTATGGAGATACTCTGATTCTTGGTGGAGGATATAGACTACTATTTACCACCAGAAGTGCCATTTTACAAAACAAACGGGCCGCAGTTATAGGCATTACAGAAAATGGGTGCTAACAATTTACTTGTTGCTTTTTTACAGAGGGAGTCTAAACTACTCTTGGCTTAAATAGCGGCAACAAACTTGTGACTCTCGATCTGCAGGTACCCATGACCGTAAGTGACAACTTATTATCAGAAAAAAAACATTGACCACAGAATACATGCACATAATCTAACCGGCCTTAAATCATTGAAGCCACAATGGATCAGGATTCAATTTTCAGAATAGGTTTGAAAAATGTTCTGTTTGACCAGCAAAAAAATGATCGCAATTCTTCAAAGTCCGCACCATATTGTAACTACAGGGTTGAAATAATATATAGAGATATAACTGACTAAACAAATAACTCACCCCTGGACAAAAAACGTGTATCAATTGCAACAAGGGCTCATGATTTATTGCGGCGGAATTAAATTGTAGCCGTCAGGCACAGAGTGTGGTGAAAAGCGGGGGAAAGTACGATTAATCTCTTATTCGATAAAATAATCGTCTAACAAAGTTTTTAGAGAAAAGTCATATATAGCATAGAAAATCAACGTAAAATGACAGTCGTTCGTGCTGTCGTGTTTCGTTGGTGAGTGCGAGACCGGAGGCCCAATGATGCAGAAGCATCACTGGACCGCCATGGTGCATTGTTGCATTGTCTGCATTCGCAATGGGTAGTCAATGCTTTGAAATTTTGTAAGGACATTTTAGAAGTATCTAGGAATAACTTAAACTGCTGAAATGTTGCAATCATGTAAAATATCAATAGAATTGATTGTTATCTTTTAGATTTCAGTATTTGGCGCATCTGCTGTTCCCTTGAAGGCATCATCTTAAAAACAGCGCTGCACGCTGCACATATTACTATATGTTATTTATTATATACTAGCTGAACCCCACGGTGTTACCCGCGCTTATTGTCGAACCGCGGGTGAAGCCGCGGGGTGAAACTAATCTAAAAAGTAGCCTAAGTTACTCCTCATATCATCAGCTACCTATAAGTGAAAGTCCCGTCGAAATCGATCCAGCCGTTCCAGAACAAACAGACCCCGGCACAAACAGACAGACAAAAATTTTTTTTAACTACATTTTTGGTATATGTACCGTGTATAAATACATATGCATTTAGTAAAAAGCGGTTATTTTAATTTTACAAACATACACTCCAATTTTTTTTATTTGTATGGATTATTTTGTGTTCGATTTGTAATAATATTATGTCTGCGGGTTTGAATAAATATGTTTTCTATATTTCTTGCATTTCAATCCTCAAGATCCCCGTACCGCGGGGGACTTTGCAAACATGAACACCCAGAACAACAATTTGTAGATCACACACAGTGATGTCCCGTGGAATTTGAACTCACAAGACTTAGCGCAGTAGAAAGTGACGTGCTGACACTTTAAACCACTAGGCCGACCGTGCAGAGTCGCTGCATCTGCTGGTGTTCCTAGCTCAAGTAAATAAATCGCTTCATGTTGCACACAGTGCGCACCCGAACGGTTTGGGTCGAGTGTCAGTTAATTATATTACCAGCTGTGTATGAATATATTGGCTGAATTACTTGGCTTGCGATAAAACTTGCTGCGTAGTTACTAAATAACGCGCAGCGTCACACTTGCTGAAGTTTTTTTTTGTGAAACGTAAATGCATTCAGAGTCAAGGTGCGGGCTCTCCTCACTCCTCTCTCCTCTCTCTCTCAAGGGCGGAATCATCACAATCTTGATATTTATTAAAGTGGAATGTATGTTTATTTGTATGTATGTGTTTTATGTATAACTACATGTGTGTATGTTTATATGTATCTTGTTATGGTTGTTTAGATTTATCGTATACCATTAGTATTTTTTTCTCATTTGTTTCTTAATTTTAAGTTTGTTAAGTCTATTTTAGAATTCCTAACCAAAGTGAAGTGCACCTTCTTATCATTTTCACGATAGGCTGGTAGAGAATACCTGCATCATTAAGTCCGCTTTTGTACATTTGTGCATAAAGTTTTTAAATAAATAAAATAAAAATTAATTATAACTCCTGTACACTTTTATCTTAGGTATATATGATACTACTGTAGTATACCTATCTATTCCTCTATAACTGTCACGTTAAGAGTCTTGAAGTTATTTGAGGTTTTTTATTATCATCTCACACGAGTCAAAAGGTGTGCTTCTGCAGACTACTGATCAATTATTATATGTAGATAAATGACATACAGACACAAAAAGTAAACCTAATTAGTTATCAACTTTTGGTACTGGTATTCAAGATCACTTACGTACGTTCAGTGGGCAGTATTATGTTCGCAATGTACTCGTATTTAAATGGCAAGTTACGAAAGTGTGTTAGAAAATGAACGTACCGCAACTAAGGATATCTCAAATGTCCATATTGTTTCACAAATTAACAACACCATAACTTTCTTTAACAACTTAACAAAGACAAGGAAATGAAAACATTGCGTCTGCACCATATTGATTAGATCGCTTCCCGAGGGATGAACATCTTCGCGCTACGTGCCTAGTGTACTGAGCAGGTAAGTAATGAACACGTACAGTCAACTAATTGAATATCTCTATTATATTAAATTGAACTTATTACACAAGATGGCTGAGGTTCACGGAAGTATTCCGCAGTTGGTTATTCTATACCAACTAAGGTTTAGATTATACGATATCTATTTAATAATACCCACAAAGAAATATCTGGTTGGGATATTATTAGTAGCAGATTTTAATTAAGTACATATATATAGTATATATATACATATATATGATTTGGTATTTAATTATTACGAGGCCTATTTCCAGTGGACTGTTAAAGGCTGTATTGATATTGATCACATAATTGTGTAGGCGGTTGTTATTTCAACAAGTTAATTAATAAAAATAAAAATCGAAAAACTGGGATGCCTGAAAATCAATAGGTAATTTAAATTTACAAACCATTGGTTTAAATTTGACCAGCTGTCTTTGTCCAAGTAGAATTTAACAAAAAATTAAAGTATCGTCAAAATCGATTCAGACGTTTTAGAGATTAGCCGGAATCAACAGAAAGACAGAGAGAATGCCACTCTTATATTCAGGATGAATGGCGTACAATAGATTGTGTAGTATAAACACACACAAAAACTAAAACCAGAGACTAATTGTAGCGCAATCAGGAAAAAGTCTTTTCATTCCGTGAAAAATAAAAATCCTTGGAAACCGGTATACTACAAAAGATTTGGTTTATCCTTTCTATAGCTGTATAGTTTGAGGTAATATCAAAGTACATACCCGATCACACGGCGCTGGAGCGTGCAGCTGGCGGGCCTGTCCTCTGCCAAGCGCGTCGCGTTTCCTCTGGGCACTGAACAGTCGCAACTCCTTGCGCTCCTCATCAGACAATGCGTGACAGTAACGAACCTGAAACAGTTTACCATACATATTGAGATAAACGTTTTTGGTTACAACTTGGACAAAGAATTGACCAAAGTAGGAAAGAGTACGCAATAATGATAGGATATTCAAGTCGAAGTCGAGTTCTAGATCTAAGGAGTGACGACCTTGTGTAATGCCCTACTTGGTTTCCCTTACCCCCACGGGCCGTCACCCCACCGGGGATTGCGGTGGGGTGGTGTGACGAAATCGGAACGACTAATACCACACTCAGATGGGAGGGATCCAGAAAATGCTGTTATTAGGACAGCTGGACCAAAGAACGAAAGTCTCACACAAGGAGCATCAACTATTCTGATTTTGAGCAGCCGGCATCCAACCTAGTGGTTGGCAGCGGATATATATAGACTAGTTCTTTTATTTTTCTTAACTGTGAGTTACCAATTACCTCGTTGTCCTGCGGCGGAAGTTGTTGAAGCAATTGCTTTAGCCTGTATCTTTCTCCGACGCTATTCACGTAAGGAACTTTGTCTTCTGGAAGCGCTGAGAAGTATAGGTGCACCTGGAATATTAAAATACAAAGATTTAACAAAGTCTTAAAGAATAGGATTAGGGCATTGAAATAACTTTAAGTATGCTCTTTTATATCACTGGTCCAAGTTTCCAAAATTCACAGCGTGATTTTTTACTGCTTATAATAAAGAATCTATATTATTCCTTAATAAATAATGTACCTAATAAAAGAAAAAGTTTAAAAAAAAATCCGACTTAAGCCCTGCGATGAAAAATACAAACAATTCCTTTTGGTTTCGCTGTGGTAAGATAGTAAAAACTATCATTTAAATTTCACTAATATTGCCCAAGGTTGGTTCGGTTAAAATAATTAAAAATAACAATAACGTTATCTATTAATTATTGTTATTTTAATGGCACAAGGGGAAGTAGACGTTCGGGGAATTAGACCAAATGAACCTACTTGACATTACAGGAATTAGACGTAAGCTACCACCGGTTCAAATTCTTTCTATGGTTCAAATCCGTAACGATTTGATAACAAACCGGCGCTAAAACTAAAGTAGCATTTATGAAGGAATGGTAGCGTAGACACAAATAATCTATTTTTCTGCCCCAACTAATATCTCCGGCTATTAAATTAGTACGTGGCAGAAATAAGAAATATTATATACGGCCCTGTAGGCCACTGATAGTGGTTTTATGAGATTAACTGCACAGAAATATTGTCGTCTTAACTGGATCCCATAGATTTAGTACACTGCTTATGGAATAGGATAGACAATTATGGCTTAGTAGTAATGTGATTTATGAGCCTGTGTCTTAAGAGTCTGTGGTTTACAGAGGGGTCATCTGCAATCCGTAGATGGTCCGAGGTACGTCGGGGTTCCAGGGTGCACCTGGTTCCTTTGCTACTTATACCCGAGATGGCGAGTGCTAAATAATGGACTTAACCACCACTGAGTGATGTCCGAGGGGATTTACGCTTACACTAAAAGGGAGCCGTGATTATGAGGAAAAGAGAATGAGAACGTAGAAGTTGCTCTTATTCTAAAATAGGAATAACTTGTATAACAAATATATATAAACTATATACACATACATATCTAGACATCTATACAAATAAATAAAATGGAAGTGTCTGTTTGTAATATTAAAATAACCGCTGTTTACTAAATGCATATGTATGTTTACACGGTACATAGACCAAAACTGTTTTTTTTTACAATTTTTGTCTGTCTGTCTGTTTGATCCGGCTAATCTCTGGATCGGCTGGACCGATTTTGACGGGACTTGGACCGATAGGTAGCAGATGATATAAGAAGTAACCTAGGCTACTTTTTTTAGACTAGTTTCACCCCGCGGCTTTACCCGAGGTACAATAATAGCCGCGGGTAACACCGCGGCTATTTCTTTCTTTCTTTCTTTCATCACTCACGAACAATAAAAATAAAAATAGCCTAACCACGAAGCAAATGACCATGATCATCAGTGTATTACAATTCTTTTCTGGATCGAAATCAAACCTGCAACATCTAACTCAGTAGTTAGAATCACTAACCGCTGGACCTACAGGGCATAAATATCAACCAAAGTCAATGTTTAATTTAAAATTCATTCTGTTGTATCTAAGCTAGTTTATTACCGGCGAGGGGACGCAAGCGCTGGGAGGGAGGGAGGACAGGAGAGGAGTCGTTTTAATTTTTTGCTCCGTTGCCTTCGAGTTAATTCTTTACTTTTAGTGTAATTATAAATACCGAATACTCTTGCATTTTGGTATTCAAAGTGCGGCGTCATTACTGGCTTTAGGGTGACCACGTTTGAAAGGGAATTTAAGACCTCGTATTTTATTGTTAAATTTTCTAAAAATGAATCCTAGTCAATTTATCGCTCCCGAAACCCGTGCATACTCACGTCACTCATACGATCGTGAAAATCGTAGGACCCGTTTCCGAGATTTAGCTTATTTGTTTAAGAAATATTGAAGACAAGTAGTCTTACTAGATAATTATTTTTTATGGTTTAGAGGGCAAATGAACAACAAGTGGGACGGTTGCTGGTTAGTGACTGACTGAGGCCATCGTTAGGTATACAACTAAAAGAGATTCGGTGATATGGCCCAAAGTCGAGAGGCTACTATTTTCTTTTATGGAATAGGCGGGCAAACGAGCAGACGTATCACCTGATGGTAAGCGATTACCGCCGCCCAAGGACACCTGCAACACCAGAGGCGTCACAAGTGGGGATCACATTCGGTGAATAAGGAAGAGGTCGTGGTATCATACTCAAGCCAGCCCTAATAACTGAAGGATGGCTCTGATAAATCATATTTTTAATGTAGTTAGGGAGTAGTGAACGCAAACAAACCAACTAAGTACTGCCTTAGACCTCAAAATCGTAATGTCATAAAATTCAAAGCCATGATTAAAAAAATATGAAAAATAAAGACAGTCTCATAAGACTACAGAAATGTGTGGTCACAGTATTAATAAGTGACCCCCCGGGGTCGGTGTGGCCCTATGATTATGAATATTTTTAAGTTATTGTAAGTATTTCCAATATGATTGATATTATAACCCGACTGGTAATAATGTATGTAAAGTTAATTTGAAGGGAAACGATTATGACTGGAAAGAGCTGTAGACAGCTAAAGTATAAGAAACATTAATTTTAACATATGTTACTGTCGTATAAACAAACGATTTGCTTTCGTTCAGATTGTTTTTGTATATTTTTTAACAACATTAAAAAAGGAGTTTATTCTCATGTCAATTAGGATTAATTTGGTTCCATTCAAGTTTTAAGAAAAACCTAAAGGGTGAAGAATGTAGTTTATTCTGATTTTTTTAAGGTGGTAGAGGCACGCTGATTTCAGCAAGAACAAGCCGGCTCGACCGGGGCGGTACTACCCTCGCACAGAAGACCAACATAATGCATGCTTTGCATCAGGCAGAGTAGAGGCAATTAGGCAAACTCATATTGAAAATCATAGAGCGCTTTGAAGTAGTAGTTATAAATGTAACTCTGTCAGATTATATATGATCGGTTTTATTATTAACTAGCTGTTGCCCGCGGCTCCGCCCGCGTGGATGTCGGTTATCGCGGTAAATAGTAGCCTATATGTTATTCTGAAGTATAAACTATGTTACTGTAAAGTTTCATCCAAATCTGACCAGTAGTTTTTGCGTCAAGAAGTAACAAACGTACACACTCACAAACCTTCACCTTTATATATTAGTGTGATTTTGTTTTATCATTAGACGCTTTAGAATCACTCTTTATGCTGTCTATTTATATTATTACGCATACAAGAGAAATCGAGTCAAACCTTGAAGTCGGTTTTAATTTTGTTAAAATTTTACTTGTACGAATATGCGAACGGAGAAGTAATGAAATTCGGCACAGTCGAAATTTAAAACAACTGTATGACCACATCATGTACGATTTTGAACTGTTTATACGTATAGTATCTGCTCGTAAATTCAAGGTAAAAAATGTTAAGAAGCACAAAACTTGACACTGAAGCTTTCGCACGCCATTTCGTAATAAATTAACAGTTGGTAGCGCCATATTTCAATCACAAAAGAACCACCACATACTTAATGAGATGATGGATGTTAGTGAAATGAAATAATACACAAATAATGAGTTTCAAATGATGCGCTGACATAAGTTAAATATCGTGTAATTGAGTTCGTGCGTTTTGTGATACATGCACTTAAATCATTCTTTCTGCACAGTGAGCATAAATAGTTTGACTCATCGTACAGTTCGTTTACAGTCCTTGAAGCATAGCTAGATGGTTGTGACAGATAGCTACGTAAACAAAGTAACTTCGAACAAGCGATTGTATTTTGTATCTTATATATTTTCTTTAAGTACCAGTTTTATTATAATCTCCGCCTCATAAGCTCCGCCCACGTTCATGTCGGTTATCGCAACAAATAGTAGCCTATGTGTTGTTCTGATTATAAGCTATATTACTGTTAAGTTTCATCCAAATCAGTTCAATGGTTTTTGCGTGAAGAAGTAACAAACATACATACTCACAAACTTTCGCCTTTATAACATTAGTGTGATTTTCTTATACACAAACCTTGTCCTAACAATAGCGAACACAGAAACAAAATAATTATTTAATTTAGTGCAGCCGATTGGAAGTTATGCGCGTACATACATTTCGGCTATTTTTTTTATATATACAGATACAGTGCAATACATTTGAAATATAAAAATTCACACCTAAAATGTACCTCGTAAGTTCTGTAATGATACTAGGATAGTTGTCACATGATAGTTGTCACAGAAAGTAAACTACATTATAAGAATCGTAAATTATTCTTTCTGTACAGTTACTACGAATATATTCATATATCGTAAAGTTCATTTAAATGTCAAAAATTGCTTTCGATTTTTGACCAGCGATCGGTTGGTCTAGCGGTTAGCGTAAGCGACTGTCGAGCAAGGGGTTTCGGGTATGATTTCGGGTCGGTCGAGCCAAAGACTTATTGAGGTACTCTGATTTATTGTAATGCTTTATAACAGTCCAGAGTTTGGAAGTCAGGGTTATACTATATATATTATGATCTCCTCTTATTCGTGTTGGATAGTCATACCCATACATACACATTGTGAGAGTTAGGGAACAGAAAGTACACTTGTGTCACACTTGTGCACTATATCAATTCCTGCGTAGGTGGTCTCCCTTGAGACTGGCTGCCATTGCCGAAATCGGCTAGGAGTACATATACGTGCCATAAAAATCCTAATAAATTTCGTTCGTTTTCGTTATCGGTTGGATAAATCGACCACAGACTACAAATAATCATTCAAATTGTCATACAAAGGCTACCAAAACAAGTCCTGTTTTCTGAAAACCACTTTCATAGCAGTTCTTTAACAGCCAAAAAAGAGCAAACTTTTATAAACAATAGCTCCGTTCACAATGCGCCATTGTGGTGAGCAGACGTCACAATGGCGAACACTTTTGTTCGTCCCCACGCGTTAGTTGAAGGTAAAAATTTTGTGTCCATTTTGTTCGATGCCCGTTCGTAGTAATGTGAAATGTTTGTATTCAAATATTTCCATACCGTATGGGTAATATTTTTGTATGGTTTTTATTGTTTTACCATAATAATTCTCTTTTAAACATATACAGTGTTATATAGAAGACGTAACAAATTAAGTTGACAAATATATTTATCATAATTTTTTGCTCATCTACAGGGTGTATATGAACATTTTGGAAATTAATGTCTACTGTATTATTTTCAGTTTTATTACCAGACTAACTTTTTTTATGTAGTAGGCGGACAAACGAGCAGACGTATCGCCTGATGGTAAGCGCCGCCCATTGACACTTGCAACACCAGAGGCGTCACAAGTGCGTTGCCGGCCTTTGGGGGATGTGGAGGGGCATGAGAAGGGGTATGGGAAGTGGTTGGGGTATGGGCCTCCAGTAACCTCACTCACTCGGTGAAACACAGCGCAAGCAAGATCTTACTACAGTTACTTAGAGATACTTAAATATCTAAAAAGCTTACTAAAATAGTTACCTGTTCTGGTCTCAATCCAGGCGGCACCCATGTGTACTCCTCAAGCGCACATCCTGAATCATCATCCGACTGTGAGTGCCTGTGAGGGTCCCCAGGCTTCATTAACCTCTCAGCATGTTCAAGCAAGCCTCGAAGCTTTCCCTGGGGTACTGGGTGGGGGGAAAGCGACATAGCCGACTGGGGTGATTGAGGAGACTGGTAACTTTGTCCAGGATTGTTTAACTGAGACACAGAATGACTGTGGAGGAGTCCAAATTCGGGAAAATTCTGACCTTGTACTGGTTGACTTCTTCTGAAGTTTGGATAAGAGTATGGGTGAGGGGAATTTGATTGGCTTGGTGCTGAAGACCCACTGTGAGAGGGCTGCGGTGAGGGGAGGGATGGAAGCAATCGCGGTGATGTGATTGGTGACGCTGGCGCTGGAGGCGGTGGGGATGATGTTTGCTCGTGGATTGGTGGCGGCGATGAACCCGTTGGAGACACCACGCAGTTTCGACAGACGGGTCTGGAACAAAGAGAAATTATATTAATTTTATAATTTCCAACATCATCTATGTTACTTTCTTTTTAAGTTCAAGAAGTTGAACCTCCAATCAACGTTGCAACTATGGCAAACCTTCAAAAGAGATAACAGTCTGCTGCCTGCAGCACTTAACTGATTACATTCACAACCTGAAGATAATTTTATAAGCTAAGCGATATTGTTTCCACGATTTTGGTTGGTTCATGGTTTTCTTAATATAATTTCATATTCCTAATGTAAGCTATACAATGCATGGTAATTATATTAGTCGATAATATCAGGTCCAGGGTTCGATTCCATTAGTATCGTACCGTGACTCGGTCATTGTTGTCTCGATTGATCTATTACACGCCTAATCATTTATCTTTACTGATACAGATCTAGACATCATTAATTACATCTAATTAATGGAACAGTTTTTTTAGAGGAATGTTGTTTTGATTGCTGAACGAGACCTAAATATTCATAGTATTGAAATGAAACAGTAGATTTAATTATTTATAGGATGGTATATCTATATATTTAGAAATGAATCCCTAATTGCCTTGGTCACGACATCACGCGTGAATGGCTGAACCGATTTCGCTAATTCTTTTTTTGTTGGATAGCCCATTTAGGGAAGAAGGTTTTAGGCTATGTAAAATTACGCTACAACCAACAGGGGCTGGCTGTCGACCGAAAATTTTGGGTAAAGGAAAAAAATATTTCTTATGGAGAGACGCAGACGAAGTTGAGCGGGTCAGCTAGCTAGTATATATATATTATATTTCAAATATATTATTTATCAGTAGCCTTAATATGAATATATCATCACACTATTTACCGTATCGTCCATTTATCGTTTTATAACTAACTCAAGCCATAGGTAATGCGAGCCGTTATATATAGCTGTTTTATATAGTGATATAAAACCATAAACTGTCATCACCATAAAATTGGAAGCAAATTTGCAAGAAAGTTGTCTGGCAGACACGGTCCACTATTAGGTAGTAACATCTTCATTGATTCGATTACAGGAAATTACTATATTGTGGAACTTGTTAAGTTTTAGATTTAGAGTTATTAAATCACTACATATTATAAAACAACGTCCTCCGCCACGTCTGTCTTTCTGTCTTTTCGCGATAAACTCATAAACTATACGGATTTTGATGCGGTTTTTACGAATATATAGAGAGATTGTTGAGGAAGGTTTTCGTATATAATTTGTTAATTTTTGAGTACATTGGCTAAAATATAGCGATATTTGTGGAAGACTTCGTAAAAAATTAAGCCGCAAATCTTCTAGGGGTAACATAGGCGACATTATATTTTCTGTAAAGAGTCTGTGCGAAGCCGGGGCGTGCGTGTTTCCAGTGATATTTTATACGGTACTTGTCACTCTGTATCACAGAATAAACATTTTAGAAAACATAACCGAGACACAGAAGAAATGATTGTACTCAAAACACAATATTTGTACTAGCGCGAATCAAACCACGATCTTCGGTTTAGTAGTTAGGGTCACTGATTACTAGATTGTGTATATACTTTTAACAGGTTAAACGCTCAATTTAACTAACTACTTATTTGCTGCCTTCATGGTATAAAAACTCCAAGTTATATTTGTTGTATTAAAATTTACATTATTACAAAAAAGGTGTATTATCTCTTTAAATATTCTAAAGACGTAAAGTTTGTGAGTTTGCGAGGTTGTAAGGGGTAACCTCTGGATCTACTGAACCGATTTTGAAAAATACTTTTACCAATAGATGCCACATCATTGTAAGTGTTATAGTCTATATATTAACCCGAAAATGATTACTGCAATATCCGAAATACATGCGGGCGGTGTCGAGGACGAAAGCTAGTGCTGGAATAGAATCAAAAACTATATTATTTACTAGCCTCTGCCCGCTACTTCGTACACGTGTCATTTGAATTTTCGAGTTATTTTAAATTTTTCATCGTTTAACCTTCCCTGAACTACGGGCAAACATTTCAAAACCTGAATCAGTTAAATCGGCCCAGCCGTTGTCGAGTTTTAGCGAGACAAACGAACAGCAATTGATTTATACATACAAGATTACCCCATGCTGCTTACTTTTTTGCAAACATTCATGAAATACACTTATTTGAAGAAAATTTAAACGGAACATCTAAATAATTACATCTGTCATAATCCCAAGATAGAGCTGCCACTAAACGGAACCATCCAACCGAGCTAGTGCCACAGTCATCCGTCACACGAGCCTTTGATGCCGGCTCACCAACCGACACCGCGGTCCTACCGACCGCTATCGCTACCATCTCCACGAGTTGAATACTCGATACGATCGCATATCGAGAAATGAATCGATACATCAAATTGCCAGTAATTGCTCAGTAGATGCCGATGATATAAATAAAAGAGAGATTTCTTTAAGGGATATCTGCTCGTTTAATTTTATTAAGCTGTGTCGTATGGAATGTGATTTGGAAGTTTTATTTGTTGGGAAAAATATTAAGCTCGAGTTCAGAACACTTTGCACTGTTCAGATGAGCCATATGACTAAATACTTAAAATTTATATTCTATTGCTTTGTTTAAAACCTTGTCTTCAGTTTCGTGACGATTGATATAAAAAAAATATATAAAAGAAGAGTTTACTGAACATTTTAATTACTTTCCTATACGCGTTTCTCTAGAGTGTTGTACAATCAAAGCAAATATCAATTACAATTATTTACAATCTGGCATAAATATCATAGTTACTTTATGGCATTCAATTAATCTTCATTTACTTCTGTTTCGTGTTTATATGGTCTCATATAAATAACAATTAAATGTACAGTAACGATGACTTACAACAGTATGTAATTGCTTTAAATATCTGTAGTTCTATTTATACAAATAAAAAAAATATATACGGTCGAATTGAGAAAACTCCTCCTTTTTTTGAAGTCGGTTAAAAAAGTAGTGTCTGCTTGTAATATTTAAATAACCGCTATTTAATAAATGCATTCATTTTTTTAAACTTTTGTCTGTCTGTTTGTTCCGGGTAATCTCTGGAACGGCTGGACCGATTTTGACGGGACTTTCACTAGCAGGTAGCTGATGACGTGAGGAGTAACTTAGGCTACTTTTTTTAGACTAGCTTCGCCCTGCGGCGTTACTAGCGGTACGACAATTACCACGGGAAACACCGTGGGGTTCAGCTAGTACAAAATATAAACTCGTTTATTTTGTATGAGCCTTGTTTTGTATAACTTGGTGATTCAGCGGGTCAATCATTTTAGAGATTTGTAGAACGTATATTTTAACATTTTGAACTCATTTATGTATTTATGCAGGTCCAAAAAGTAAAGGTACACAATATTCTATGTTTGGGGCATGAAAGTAATAATGGAACCAACACACTACCTTGAGGTAGACAAGAAAACAGGAACAAGACAAGACCAAAGATATATTTTTTGCAGGTACGTTACGTTTGTTCTACAAATCTAATTAAATAATTTTCGCTTATTGTTTTTATATGAAATGCATTCTTTTTAAAGTTTAAGACATTTATTTGACATCTGAATAAATTTGAATTAGTCAACATTGTCGAATGCATTAGACACGTCATGTAAATCTTTGACTTTATTAGGTTCGTTAGTTTGGTACCATCAAAGTGAAAGCTGATTAGCATATTGCGGCTTTTTCTATACCCGAAAAGATGTACCTATGCCATGTATTTTAAACTATTAAGTTAGCTACTACACCCAATAAGAGATTAGTAAAGTCGATTTTGAGCAAATCTAGATAATGTAAGAAACTCTAATCTTTGAATGGTCAGATAAGGTCATGGACAAGATGTTTAATACGTTTAACAAGATGTTATATCCGAGTAACAATATTTTGTAAAAATTAGGTAGTAGTTTGGAGATTCCTGGCTTGAAAGATGTACCTAGAGAGGGATTTCACAAAGCTCAGATAGCTTACAAATCACATCTGGGGCGGTATACAATGTGTTGCGCTGGTGCTTCCTGGTTTGAAAAAGGTGTCTACCTATTTGATTTCATTTTGTCTCCCGCTTTGTTATGGAGAGAAGCGGACTTGTTATGTTTCCAACTTCTTCAGTTTTCTTCTGATTGATTTCGTTGCGGGTTCTAATATTAGACTACTAAGACACTAGTAGCTTGAAGACATCGGATTGGCGTGGATATATGTACATTTTTTTAATTTGTAGGGCCCTGGTTTAATGGTTTTAACAGGATGTGGTCCTAAAATGAGCAAAAATAGTTTTAATTTTCGTTGAACAGACGCCTAGGAGAAGTTCGTTTGTCGGCTCTTTAGGAATGCTTACTAATTACTTTCTCTGATTGCCTGATTAACACACCTGTATTTAAAGGTTTGGGAATCAAATATAATTTCAGACTCACCATCCAGTGTGATTATAAGTTATTAAAAGCGCCATAAGCGCCTTCGTTTCAAAATTAACAACCAAATTATAAAGGTCAAATCTAACGTTCCCAAATCTTCTTACACTTAACATATTCCCAGAAAACTGATCGCACTAACTGTCTCATTCCAGACGGTTGTAAACCTTTCCATTCAATAAATAATGGTTATAATCGTATGGAGACGAGTATTTATGTGGTGGATAGTAACAAATTGGGCTGGTAATGAAACGTCGGGGTATTTACGACCGGTGGCGCCGAATTTTAGTCAACAGGTGCCTCTAGTAATTCTCTTAACTGAACATTCGAGTTCGATACAATGATTTAATTGACCTTTTATATCGCTTCGGGATTTACTAAAAGGTCTCATTCGTACACATTCGAAACACTAAAACCAACTATGTTCTCTACAAAAAAGTCGGTAAATTTCCAAAGTTTCAGAATTCAAAGTAGATAGTTATGACGTTTTTTATAAATAATTTACTTAATTTAAATAGTTGGCGTTACTTCTTAATCTCAGCTTATCTTTCTTAATCTATACAAATAAATAAAATTGGAGTGTATGTTTGTAATATTAAAATAACCGCTTTTTACTAATTGCATATGTATGTACCTATACACGGGACATATACCAAAAATGTGCCTAAATTTTTTTTTGTCTGTCTGTCTGTTTGTTCCGTGTAATCTCTGGAACGGCTGGACTGATTTTGACGGGACTTTCACTGGCAGGTAGCTAATGATCCAGGGAGTAACTTAGGCTACATTTTTAGACTAGCTTCGTGCCGCGGCGTTTCTCGAGTACAAAAATGACCGCGGGTAACACCGCGGGGTTCAGCTAGTATTAAGTATTTTTATAATTTACCCATCTTTAATTAATAAACTGATAAATTAACTCTTTGATGTAAAGTTAAAACAAGCGTGAAAGACGCACAAAAACTTAATTAAACAATAAGATTTACTAAACTTATAAGGGGTTTAATAAATATTCCTTAACTTTTAAGTCATGAGGCCCTAGGAAAACGAATCAAATTTTGCTTTTAAGTGGTTGTGAATACTCTTAAACATCTCTTTTCTACGCAACTCTACGCAAATATCTAATTTATTCCAAGTCTATCTAAAAAGAGTAAAAGAAGAACAATACCTACAAGGATGTTATGTCTCTAATATAAATGTCAAGCATATGTGGCCGTTATCCTCGGACAATTGAGCATTCTCACGCATGTTGGATGCGCGTGCGCAGCGCATACAAACGATAGTTGTTACTACATACGGACTTTTGTACGTGATAAATTTATCAACTGAATGGTTTTCATAAGATTTTTTATAATAGAATAATAAACAAAGTTGATATTTATACTAATGGCTTATCCGGATTATGGAATGGCCCAGGGCCACACATAAGTTTTCCCACCCAGTTCTGGCGCGGTGGTCAAAAGATCGTCGTCTACGGTAGATTAAGGTCTTGAGAGCAGACGGGATTGTCTTATGGTAAGTGATTACCGGCGCCTGCAACCTGAAACTCGATAGCCAAAAATGTATTGCCATCGTCCTAAATTCGAAGGGACACAAAGGTTTTGCTGCAACACAAAGGCTGTGACAACATCACTCTGTGTAAAGCTACGAAAGAACTGTTATCACTCCAGTCAAGACTGACTAATGTGTATTATGGTCTTCCAAAATAAGGTTCAATTTACCGTGGGAGAGCCACGCTTCGGCATGAATGGGCCGACTTGACCGGAGTGATACCGCGGCCGAAATAACACTTGCGCTGTGTTTCACCGAGTGAGTGAGGACACCGGAGGCCCATACCCCAACTCCTTCCTATGCCATCCATCTCTCAAAGGTCCGCAACGCACTTGTGACGCCTCTGGTGTTACGGGTGTCCTTGGGCGGCGGTAATCGCTTACCATCAGGGGATACGTCTGCTTGTTTGCCTTTGTACGATAAAAAAAAACGTTTTCTTCAACTAAGATGTATGAAGGGTTATTGTCCTCAAAATATCTGAGGAAAGTACTTCCGTGTAATATCACATTTCCTTACCAATACCAAAGCTTAACCATGACAATCCCATATCAATTTTCAATTCCCAAACCGGTATTATTTTCAATTAAAATACGATATTATTGCCAATTACATTAACGTTCCCGTTATCCACGCGACCATAATAACGGTTATTTAGGTTAATAACGTTAAATAACGTAACTGGACGTCACTTTTGACAATGTATGTTATCAATTAAGCGGGAAATGCAGTGAAAGACGCAAAAAGTTTTTATGTAAAATATTCGATATGGAAGTATTTCAATGTGATTATTTGGAAATTAATGAAACCATTGCAGTTATTTGATGGTAGTTTTACGGTATCAAAGTTCTAAAAGTGTCTTTTTTATGTTTTAATTATTTATGAATAGTCAAGATTTTTTATAATAATTCGGAAGCTGTCACGGTTGATCGAACTAGAGTAGGTTTTTAATAGCAGATGGTTATCTGTAATGCAGTTGCGCATGATATTAAAACTGATATTCTATGTTAATTTGATTTTATTATAGGTACTATAACCATGTGAACATGTACGTTATAAAGAGTGACCTAGAGATGAATGGTTTAGGTGTTTCTGTTTCTACTTCTTCTTCTTCAAGTACCATCACCACCACGGAGATCGGCGACCACATGTCTATACGTCTCACTGTCTTCAGTCATGCGAATTAGTACATATATGCTTCGACATCCAACCAGCCTCTTATATTTTTCGTCCAAGATGTTCGCCTTCTATATTTATTTAAAATTTTCCCTTCAATTATCAGTCTCATGAAGTCGTACTTATCATTTCTATATTTATTTATAATAAAGGTATATGTGTTATATTATATACTAGTGATTACCTAGTACTTCAATTTGAACTCTTCTTTATATATTTTTAAATTCTAAGTAAAGTTTCAACTTTTAAATGGACAGTATGTGTCAGAGACACACTGGACATCAATAGCATAATGCACTTACTCTAATGAAATTTTTCTATATTCATAACAGACAAAGACAAAGACAACATTGCTTTCTGCACTACACTAACATCATTAAATCAGAGGTTTATATGTCAGCCTTCGTATACCTTTCTTTTAAAATTTCTAAAGATATTATGAGAATAGTAAATTTTAATTATGTCTACAGCGATCTCTTTTTTTGACGAAACTCGGTCTAAAAAGCCCGCAGCTCTGAAATTATAGAATGCTTTTTCTGATGACATTCTTCATATTTTAATTGACATTTTACACGGTGATCACTTAAACACAAAAAATAACACAGAACTCTATTTGTATGTTGCAATAGAAGCGTTGAACCGCAGAATTTAAACTTTCAATCATTATTTGATTCAGCTCAATCTTCACGCATGTCGGCAGAACATTGCTCATCAGAACCATCGCCAATCAGATTGTCATGTTATGCTTGTAATAATTGAAGAGTTGAAGAGCCAATGACCTGATGCATCAGACCGGAAACCTTCCTTGTTCATTAAAACAAGATACTTAAGAATAATCGGAATGGCTACTTAATTGCATGGGTTTAAAGTTGCGGTGTTTTTGTTAATGAGTATTTTTAGTATTTCGGTTTTTGACTGACATTTGATCCGGGGTAATATGGACTCTTAGATCAGGTGACCCGATTATTGGTTTGGCCACTTATACCATAAAAATACATATCAACCAATTATCAAATTGAATTTTAAGATAATATCTGCCAATAAACAGTATTTTTTAACCGACTTCAAAAAAAGGAGGAGGTTTCTCAATTCGACCGATCGACCGAATCCGATATTTTTTTTTTTTTTTTATGTGTGTCGCGGATAACTTCATCGTTTATGAACCGATTTTGATGATTCTTTTTTTAATGGAAAGGCGATATCCCAACGGTGGTACCATAAGGACACTAAGATCTGATGATGGCATCCAAGAGAAATCGAGTCAAACCTTGAAGTCGGTTTTATTTTTGTTAAAATTTTATCTATATTTTGATCGTATTGAAAACCACACGCATGCATCACTAACACTCGGTCTAAAGATTGCCTGTGACGAATCAATTGACTTGGTATTTAAAGACAAAAGGCGTTGTATGACAACAATTGGGATTATTTACGCTTTGATTAATCTGACCGGTGAATTGGCAAAGTCACGCACATATAGCCCATTAAATTTAAGAGATAGAATAAAGGTGATGAACTAGTGATGGTGTCACTTGAAGACCAATTGGATCAAAAACTTAAACTAGTTATCATAGTTGAAACAGTGCCACGATAAGATCAGTATTTTTTTGTGAAAATTTTAATCAATATCAATTTTGCTTAGTTATATGTATTTTCAATTATATATAAAAATATTTGTGTTGTCATTTAACCGATTGTCCAGTAGCCCAATAACATAATTTTTCAGTAGACAACGGTAATAATATACCCAATGGGAATAGACACCATTTTTAAAGGTAATATTGGTTATTCCAAGCTGTACCTTAAGCGTCCAAGAATTCTCTTTTAACACGTTAAAGGTAGCCTGGTTATGCGTAAAAAACATTTAAGTGATTATCCAGTAGCACAAAAACAGATATTTTTTCCGTAGACAACAATAATAAAATGACATATGCAGATTTGATGGACGTTATAGCATATAGACCATCGATTTAGTGTGTGTCTTGATCCTTTCAAACTGTACCTAAAGTTCCTCAGAATTCTCGTTTAACACGTAATAGATAGCCTATTTATAATATGTACAAAAATATTTACTTACACCAAAATGTACGATCAATTCCGCACTAAAAACTTTCTCCCTCATATCCTCATGGTTAAGTAAAGGGCATAGTAAAAATTTATTCACACGTTCATATAAAATAACCGGTAACCGTTAATATAGCATATTAAACAATTATTAACTGTTATTAAACTGCTATTTCCTCTGGTATGCTAGCAGACTAGGTTGAGAGATGTAGCGGCGGAAGTTAGAAATGGAGAAATTTAAGCATAACATATAAATATTAATAAAGTTATGCGTTTATTAGTGTTGTACGACCTTCAATTAGAAACCTAATTTATGGCTAATCAATATCATAAATTTCAAACATACTTTCACAGACAACTTGCGTTTTAAGTTACTACTACAGTTGATATGGATAAGCAAAACTATTTTTAATATAGAATAACTGTCTATTAATATATCGACTGGCATTGTTGCAAGCACCGTTATCACGAAGTACTGAGTAAATTGTAACAGTAACTATATGATAGACTTGCTGAACCCCGCGGTGTTACCCGTGGTTATTGTTGTACCACGAGTACACAAAAAGTTAGTCTAAAAAAAGTAACCTAAGTTACTCCCTGGATCATCAGCTACCTGCCAGTGAAAGTCCTGTCAAAATCGGTCCAGCCGTTCCAGAGATTACCCGGAACAAACAGACATAAAGACAGACAAAAAAAAATTTAACTACATTTTTGCTATATGTACCGTGTATACATACATATGCATTTAGTAAAAAGTGGTTATTTTAATATTACAAACAGACACTCTAATTTTATTTATTTGTATAAATGTGAAACACACATATTTTTTCATTAAAACGATTATAATATCTACTAATCGTAATAACTTTGGGATAATATTTTTTATTAGCCAGATCATAATCATAAATAACGATTAAGTTGAAAAACCTGCATCAAAAAAACGTTATTTCAATAGTTATTTCGAAGCTATGACATATTATGAGCCTTAACCTATTTTAATACAGTTTATCCTAAAATTAAACAATAAGTATTTTTGAAACAAGAAACGAATTTATTACATACGCCTGACAGCACAGTAAACAATGCGAATTAGATTTGCGAGCATTACTTTACACAAATCGTTCCACAGTTGACTTGTTTATAATAACTTCACATAAACTATTTTTAAAACAAAAGCGATTGAGGTAATTACTTTTGTTACAATTAAAGTACAGTTAATCTACTTTCACGTTACTTTGTGTCCGTGTCATAGTCTTTAAGTCACACTATATTTAGTAGACTAATCGTGTCGTGACTTATTAATATCTAGAGAGGTTCATCACCCTTATTCTTCACGTGGGTGGCGCAAGAAGCGACTAAGGGATCTGACGCAGGACAATAGTGCTGCAAAGGGAAGAAAGACTTGAGCTCTATCTATCCGCGTGGTCAGCGTAGTATCGTAGGTCTTAACTTGCTTTCTAAGGAGAGGATTATATCCAGCAGTGGACATAGTTTAAAAGCTGTTGAAGTAATGTTTAGTACAATAGCAATACTAAACAGCAATGATGATCCTACTAATATTATAAATGCGAAAGTTTGTAAGGATGGATGGATGTTTGTTACTCTTTCACGCAAAAACTTCTGAACGGATTTGGATGAAACTTTACAGTAATATAGCTTATACATCAGAATAACACATAGGCTACTATTTGCCGCGACAACCGACATATACGTGGGCGGAGCCGCGGGCAACAACTAGTGTGTAATAAAAACTTTTTTTATGTTAAAGTGGGAAAACGGTACACGATACAAAATAAAGTCGCTTGTTTAAAGTTACTTTATTGGTGTCGGATCTATCTGTCCAGCTACAGTTTAGTTAATAAGGATTAGACCCACTCGACGAAAAGCAACAAAACAATGCATTTATGACACTTCAGTTAAGTTTAAAGAGGTATTCAGTTTCTAAGAGGTGATACGTTAGTTTGCCCAATAAGAAAATAATAAAATTAATGTATAATAAAATATTTATTGATTGCTTCGATGGGGCAGTGGTAGATCACTTCTGTTCTCGAGATGTCAGGGGTGATTTCAACATTTGTTTGTGTAATCTACAAAATGAAATATTATATGTTGTATGCATTTATTTGTTTTATCTGTTGGCGAGCCACGCTTCGGCATGTATGTCGGCGACGTAGTGATACCATGGTCTCACAGAAAACCGGTATAAAATAACGCTGCGCTGTGTTTCACCGAATGAGTGAGGACATCTGAGGCCCATACCCTAACCACACCCCATATGATGGATGGATGGGGAGGGGTATGAGGAGGGGCCTCATCCCCCTCCCCATCCCCCAAAGGTCGGCAACGCACTTGTGACGCCTCTGGTGTTGCAAGTGTCCATGGGCGGTGGCGGCAGTAATCGCTTACCATCAGGCGATACATCGGCTCGTTTGCCCGCCTAGTACATAAACAAAAAAAATCAAAAAAAAAGTATGTATATGTATTTAAATCAGTTGTTTAGTATCCGCAATATAAACTTAGCTTAGTTTGGGCTACTAGAGGCCTTGTGTTCTGTGTCAGCTGTCTGAAAAACTTAACCCCGCTACCCGTCTATGCTTTAGAACCAGGACGTGATCGTATGCTATGCGGCTGCCGTGAGCTAGCAATTACTTCCTCGGAGTCGACCTACGGAGTCAGCTATTAGACAAATATGTAATGTTTAATTAGATGTTATTACTTCTAATATATATTTCTGCCAAGTGATATTTCTTTATCAGAGCAGTTCATCAGACGTAGTTTATTCGTTTGTGTTTTAATTTACAGCTGTTATATAGCGAGTTATTAAGAGAACCAATCGTAGTGCAAGCTTTTTGTGTTCAAATTCAAAATCATTTATTCAAGTAAGAACACCACGTGCCATATATGAACGTTAAATTGAAGCTACAGTTAAAAATCATAGATCGACACAAACAGACAGTATGTGCTGTATTGTTAAAGTAAATTAGGTGAAAACACTAAAATCTACTGCCTGCCTGTGTCGATCCATAAATTCTAATTTCCAAAATGCGTAGAGCCTTATGAGAAGAATACTGGCAAACTTATCGCCACTCTTTTTAAAAGTGTTTAAAGCTACAGTACCAATTTTTTTTCCTTTGAAATACTCATAGCTTAATTTTGATTCCTTTTGGTTTGTGAATGACTCAGTTACATTTGTTTGAACACAACTATCATCTTCATCGACAGCCCTTAGCTTCCCACAACTGGATCTAGATCTCTCTTTCGAAGAACGTCTCTCACTACCACCGCAAGTGTGTCCCTCCCATTATGATCCAGGGTCCTTTAAACGGGGCGTGTAAAAGCATCTCACAAGGCTGCCATAGTGTGGGTTACCATGGTGACCACCACTCTTGGTAGCTTGATCATACAACTCATCGTAGTGTTGTTGTACTGCGTATTTTTCTACCTTAGTGGGCTCTTACGATACCTATGGAATAAATAGGGATGGTATGGTGCAGCATGGTGGTAGTGGTACATTCTGTATTATTAATTCGCCTCCACACACGACTATAATTAACTCTAGATGTCCGCAATGGCAGGTATAACAATCAACTAAAGAATTTTGTAAAACAACCACTACTAGGAAGCGAAAAATAAGTATAAGAAGATATCAGAATAGTATTCTTATCGCCTGTCTAGGAGGTGCAGTGGTAGTGAATGCGACTGCTGTGTTTGAGGTCTCGGGTTCAAATCCTGGGTCGAACCAAATGATTGTGTGATCTGCAAATATTTGTTTCGGAGTTCGGGTGTTTTCTATGTATAATATGTATGTATTTACAAAAAAATATAAATGTATTTATATCAGTTGTCTAGTATCCATAACACAAGCTCTGCTTAGCTTGGGACTAGATGGCGTTGTGTGTTAGATGTCCAAAATATTTATTATTATTACTTGAAACAACACTCATGGAGTAGAATTTTTTTCACACAAAGTCAAACACATAAAAGCAATAACATAAAAGTTTAGATTTATTAATAACACGCAATAAAAGCTCGACTTTCGATATCATATTTCTGAGAACATTAGAGGCTTTAATTATTTCTTATGTTCAAAAATCTTACTCAAAACAAACCCAAATTAAATCGTTTATATATATTATTACACTGCATTATTATTATAGTGCCTACGCCATAAATTGGTCTGTTATTGCTTTCCAAAATTAAATCAGCTAACGAAGCCAATTCATAGGGCGCGTATTCATATACTTCTAGTATAATTTGACACCTTATGCCTTATCAAATATAGGCAGACACGTTTCAAGTTAAATTTGTTATATTTACGGGTTATCTAATTAAATTTTAGTTTTTGTGGGATTCACTCTGGCATTCTGACATTATTTAGTAGAGACTTCCTATCATTAACGTTACGGAGAATTCATAGGTCTATTTATCCTGGCCGCTCAGAAATGTAGATTATTAGTTGTAAAGGTTGGTTTCATAATTGTTTATTATTATCTTATGTATATGAATATAATATTAAATGATATTATAATATTTTCAGATATTTGACACACAACGTCATCTAATTTCAAACTAAGAGAGATTATACTATAAAAGTCAGATTGACTGATACAATACTTATATATATTTGTTTTGTTAATATATACCTATAATACAAAAAGAAAACACCTGAACTCCGAAACTAATAATTGCAGATATTAAAAATATGACATCCAACCAGGGAATCGATCCCCAAGACCCTACCACTGCACAGAGCTTGGGCAGCATTTAACCAAACAATGATTAGGTTGAAAATCTACTGATTTCACGCTTCTTGTCCGATTTATGTCCGTTTTATTGAACCAACTGCAAATATTTGACTTTCTTATTAAGGCCACTTCAAAACCAATCAAACAAATAGCATAACATGTGATATGAGGATCTCACAAAAAATCAAACAAAAATCAAACATAAATGATGACTCTTCAAGAAAAAACGCAAATTTGTTGAGGAGAGATTATCTCTTATTTGCATGGCAAACCAGTTTCCTTGTAGTACCTATAACGAATGTAGTTTATACAAATATAATTTTTAGATAGACAAAATATTTGCCCAAAATGTTGATTAGCGAACCGAAATCGAATCCAGTGGTGGCTTCGAATTATTTCGAATCGAGTTTATTAAAACTATATGCTTTTAAAAATCCGTGTAGTGATAAACTAAGAACACTAAATGTCACCACCCTAATTCATTCCATGGGTGTCTTAAGAGGCAACTAAGGGAGCTAGCGACACAACGCGGGACAACGTTACTGGAAAAAATGGAAAACTGGAATCAATCCGTATATCAACTCGTCTAGCCAGGGTGGCAGTAAGCTTATATCTCACTTCTAAGGAAATGCAGTGGACTATAAACAGCTGTTGATGTGATGTGATAATGATTTAAAAAGAATAGGTATAGAAGTATGTTCATTATCAATAGTAATGGCCACATACTCATCGTGAATGTATACAATACAACAATGCAATATGGTGACCCTGTAATGCTTCTGCATCATTTGGTCATTCCCTTTGAGGAGAACAAAAACACAAACAGAAACATACACAACAGAAGAAGAGGAGAAAGATTTAGACAAAGATGCAAGACTTATATGTAATAGCTACAGCTTCTGTAATCTTACGCAATTTTCCTTCATGTAGGACTTGTAAGGAAAGTGATTACGGTATGTACCGGCCATTAGAAGTAACATTAAAGCTTTAATAACGCATAATGACGTATCAGGAACCATCATAAAGCTACTTCCAACCATTGGAAATTTAACCCTAAGTCTAACTACATTAGGTGTGTGTGGTAGATACAGGAATATTGTTGAGTATTATAGAAAATACTGGTACAGTTAGTAGGAAATAGTAGATTAGCGACCATTACTTTATTTTGTTGTAACTGTGAATAGCGTCATCATGTGTGTTGTGGTAATTTATGTTGCCTGAGAGCAATATTGTACAGAAAGTGTGAACAGTTTTGATCATTTTTGTAATGTAAAACTCAAAATAATCAGAATTCTCTGGGGCATATATTATGAGTAATTGTCAAATTCGTATTGGTCGTAGTTTTCGTTCAACGCGTAGAAACTTTTTTCAACATCATTAGATTCACTAGCCCTCAATCACTGTAGTTTTTTCGACTGTTTTCAGCATACAACTTTCACTGTAATTTCGCCCATGTTTTTTGCCTCTTGAGTTGAAGTGTTGAGTACTAGTAATTTAACTTTTGATCTCTAGTCTGCTGGATTTATGTCATAAAAATATTTACACTCCACTTTTTACGAAGCTTTTTATTATTTCTCACAGTCAATGCATACATTTTCACCTGCAGCAAAACTAGACCGATATAATCTTAACAAAAAATCGGTCAAGTGCAGCCAACTTTTAGTTTTATAGGGACAAACTTAGCTTTGCTGTTGGAAAACTATAGTTCCCTATACATTGGCATCGACAAATTACAAGTTATTAGGTCAAAGAGAACTTCCCTAAAGGTTTTGATTGCAAGTGTCATAAATGCGGCAAAAACGGAGCATTAAAGGTCGTATCTTTTGAACGAGGAATCGAACTTAGAAGTATGTTTTGTTTTCGCTGCTGCAAGGGACTATCGACCTGAGTATTTGATATTAATTTGAATTTGATACTTCCAGGCAATCCTGAGAAAGGAGCCTACACCGACAACCAGACAGGCAGGCAATGAAATGATTACAAAAGGATCCGTTTTTGGTCCGGTGTGCGGAAGCAAAAAAAGGGCTTACGTTGCACAACTTTATTTTTTTAACTTGTGGAAACCTCCTCGGGCCGAAAACCTACCGGTCAACGGTCACGGTCAACAACGCACTTAGACCTCTTGCGCTAAACATAAGGTCACCCGTAGTCAGATTCCTTGAAATGGCTGATCCTTTGTCCCATATGTACAAAGGCACATGATATGTTATAATACAGTAATAGAAAGTAAAACAACACAATTGACATCCAACCCTTACTCTCTGGAGACTGGAGCATGAACTATCTACACATGTAACATGACGCGCAAACTTTCACGCTTCACGCCTGGCTGTCCGTCCGTCTGTCCATCTCGAGTTGCGCCCTACTTCACGCATTGTTTAGATAATCGCGGTATATTTAAGTTGTTGGATGGGAAACTTATGTTTGAACTTATGTTCTAATGCAAATTCAACTTGTTTACTAAGTACATACGTAATATATTTTATAGGACACGTACTTTGCTAACTAAACAGGTTCCTTTGTCATTTTATATTTATAGAGAAAAATTTCTTAGTTTTATTTGTATAAGCGATTTCCTGTAATTTACACATTTTGGTTAAGTGCTCTGCTACTGAAGATAGTGGCGTAATCCTAATATTATACGTGTCTGACACGCTTTCACGGCTAAACCGTTACACCGTTTTAATAAAACTGAGCATGAAGACACTTTGATTTTTGAGGAAGGACATTGGCTACTTGTACTGCGATAGCCGAGATACACGCAGGCGGAACCGCGGCCAAAAGACAGTGTTCTATAACTTAAAAAAATATTCTATCCATTACAAAAGGAGTCATTTAAATCTGATTCACATTTAAAAATCTTATAACTTTTTTAAATGTAATCAACGTGGAAAATACTTAGTTTAGTCTTAAAATATACAAATTTTAATAATTTTATTATTTTTTTACAAAAACGTTAATCACTTAAGATTTATTACTGCGTCTGCTTTGCATTTCAACTATAAGGTAATGTTTTTTTTTGTATCACGTATTCGTGGCAAACAATAGACTATAGTAGAATAGTATTTTTAATCTGAATAACTAACTGGTAATCCTTGCAGGAAAATGACTAGGTATAAAATGGTCATTTCTTTAAATAATGCATCAGGAGGTTAAAATAAAAAAAATAGAATTTTTAATGCTAAAGGGAATAAACGAGCAGACAGGTAACCTGATAGTAAATTATTACCATAGCAAATGTCTTCTTCTCAATAGAAAACATAAAATTCATTGTCCATCAAACATTTTTTCGACATTAAAAAAGGACTAACTAGCGCAAAAAGAAGAATCATCGATAACCTCCGTCTTTTTTATGTCGGTTAAAAAGGCTATGTAAATAACATCAAGCATAGGTGTTCTAGATTGTCTGTAGCCATGTCATTAAGTTTAAAATTGGTCAACCAAAAAAATTACGATAGTAACACAGTTTTAAACAACAAATATTATAAATTCAACTTTATTTTAAACGTAATTTAATTCACAATGACATCTATTATCTAACCCCACGTAATCCCATTGTATAACATCGTAACCACGTAACTTTATACCGCTTTCACGGTTCACGCGCCGTCTGTCTGTCCATCATCTCAAGTGTCATGTTGCGCCGCTCACGCTTGACGCCTGTTTAGTTCACTTGTAAGCGTGTTTGAACTTACATACAGACAGATTAGGTGAGCTGTCAGATATTGTTGTATTACATTTGAATGTTTTAACTGACGAAAGAAAGCTGTTCTCAAATTGATGGGAATGTTTTGTTCTGTATGTAACGATTATGATGAATCTGTTGGCCTAGTGTTAGATGCTAACTGCTAAGCTCGAGGTAGCGTGTTCGATTTACTCAGGACATATAATTGGTTGAGGCGCTCATAGACCAGTTGCACTCGGTGATTGGAAACAATCACTGAGGGTAAGCAACCACGGCGCGGTCAGTACCTGGATGGGTGACCGCTCGTGGCATGATACCATCAGCGTCTGCGTGATTCGAAAGTCACGTGAAGCTTAGTTGGAGGCCCATGGGCGGCTTAAAAACATCCAGCGGCAAGATTACATAGCCACAAGATAATATCCTACTAATATTATAAATGCGAAAGTTTGTAAGGATGGATGGATGTTTGGATGGATGTTTGTTACTCTTTCACGCAAAAACTACTGAACGGATTTGGGTGAGACTTTACAGTAATATAGCTTATACATCAGATTAACACATAGGCTACTATTTGCCGCGATAACCGACATATTCGCAGGCGGAGCCGCGGGCAACAACTAGTAAGTCTATATAAGTATAATATCTTTATCAGTGACATTGAGGACTAGTTTGAAATCGTGATTGTAAAAGAGTGTAAGATCTAAAAAGAAATAATCAACGGCGGTGTAAAGAAAAATGTCGTAAAATCCATTAATTTTCTAACAAGGTCACATTACCATTCACCATTGAACCAGTTCTTAATTAGTTATCATTTAAACGACCATAGCGGTACTAAACCGTAAACTTTGCTCTAATCTCGCCATTTATATAAGTTTATCTCGTGGCTGCGTTATCTTTGGTCGTAAAACAAAGTTATGTGGAAAAGTTATTGTTATATAATGAGTCATTATTTATGGTGGGGTTTAACGGCATTGTGATTATTTAAGAGCTACTGGCGAGGTAAGTACATGGTGTATTGCTACTGCTAGTTTGAGATCGGAAGTCAAAATAGAGAAGTGGTTTGATTGTATTGTTGTCTTGTTGAGTCTGCAAACAGTAGCTGCCGTGATATTTAGGAGGTGTATTGTTATGTTTTTGTTGTTCACATCACACATCACATCAACAGTTTATTACTAACAGTTTTAATAATTCGGACTTCTAACACACAACGCCATCTAGTCCCAAGCTAAGTAGAGCTTGTGTATGGCTACTAGACAACTGATATAAATACATATATACTTTTTTTGTAAATACACACATATTATACATAGAAAATACCCAAACTCCAAAACAAATATTTGTAGATCATAAAAACATTCAGTCAGACCTGGGAATTGAACCCGAGACCTCAAGCACAGCAGTCGCACTCGCTACCACTGAGCCACGGAGGCAGTCGAACTGCTAGATCTATTCTTAGAAAGGTTTTAGACGTCTCTTACTACACTATAAGACAACACGTGCTGACCTTGGAACTACTTGGAAGTCACCGTTTCGGAGCACTTGACATACGTTCTCTAAACTCCTTTCCTTCCTGTGTCGAGCAGCCAAAATCTGGAAGGCTCAGGATCCGGGGTCCTTTAAGTGGGGCATGAATAGGCATCTCAGTCGGCCGCCATAGTGTTACTGTTATATTGGTCACATACGCATTAAGGATGGTGGCTCGGGTCCTTTAAGTGGGACATGAACTTGTACCCTTACTGTCTCAATTCCGTGCCTTTCAAGTCCCGAACAAGTGCGAATTATCCTTTAAAGTAGAACCAACAACTAATAAACCAACCAACTAAAGTCAAACAAATTGAAAACCCCGTCAAGATGTCCAAACGAGTTAAAATCAAAATTCTTTTTTTTTTCATATCAACCATATCATCATATCGGTCCTTTTAATATGTAAATGTAAAATTGTTTTCATTTACATACGCAAATTGAACATCAATGACAGACAAACGGTTAATATCATTTATTGAGCCCCAGTGCTGTGGCATCCTTATAAGGTATATTGGTCCCCTTTGAATGGATATTATGCCAGTACTAAAGGAGCCTGTTTACAATTGAATAGGTATATTACTCAGTATATTTACTGTAATATCTTGAACAATTATTGCAACAAATGCAGCTGTATTTTTACGCGACTGAATCAGAAGAAGGGTTATGTTTTTCAGTATATGTGTTTGTGGTTCTAATATTATAAAGGTGAAGAGCTTGATTGTTTGATTGAACGAGCTACATCAGGAACTTTCGTTCTTTTTCTGGAACTGCTGGTTTGAAATGATAAATGCTTTTAGTTTTGGATAACCCATTTGTCGAGAAAGGCTATATTTAATATCACGCTATGAACAAAATGTTGCAAAACTGAGTAACATATATTCCTTTTGAGAAACACAGACGGAGCTGCGCGGCTTAGCTAGTATTAGTATATATATAGCACCATACCATTATTGATTGTGCTAACAGTCCATCAGTAGTTCCTTACTTCTCTTTAGAGAAACAGTTCACCAGTTCCTCGCCAGTTTTCAAAGAACACCTGGCTTGTATATTTAAAAATATTCCTGGCAAATGGTCCCAGGGTTTTAATCATTTCGAAAACGTAAGCCTGTAATGGCCACTAATTGTGAATTCTTAAATAACCAGAGAGCAACAGCTGCAGGATATATATTGCCAAAGTAAGTGTGATTTTTGGTATTAATTCGAACAGATGTTTTACGAAACTTGGGAACAAGATTAAATCTATATTGGATTTTCAAAAATATATCGAGGAGCTTTTGCCAACGGCATTACAATGGATAATGTTTTTAACAATCATTCCAGATATCTGCATCTATATCTGTACCGAATTTTCTTCAAAGTCATTCAGATATTCTGGCGTGATTAAGTATGATTTTTTCAGTGTGGTGGTAAGAAAACAGTTAATACTGTCGAGTTCCATAGTAAATAAATTATCAGGAGAAATCCTAATAGGATAAGAGGATTAATACGTAACTTGACTGAATAAGGTAAGCAGTCAGACAAGCTAAACACAATCTTCCAAGCAGAATGTGTTGGCATAATCAAAGCAGCACAAGCAATTGCATCCAGAGATGTGAGAGACTCAAACATCAAAATTGTCTCTGACAGTGCATCCGTGCTTCAAGATCTGCAAAACAACAAGATGACCTCTGCCCTCATCAAATATTGTCATGAAAAACCTCCTGTCCATTGTAACCACAAACAAAATTACCCTGCAATGGATAAAAGGGTCATCAAGGATAAGAAGGGGTAAGAGGGATCACTTAATGGGTAACGACGATTAATATTGGTACTCTTTCCAAGGAGAGACCTTTGACGAGCAGTGGACTGTAAAAGGTTGTTGTTGATGATATTTTGGACCTGTTTAGGTGTTATAGTCGTGTCGTTATAAATTATGTGAAAAAATAAATATTCATACAGCTAAATCTAAAGCTGTTTTATTTTTTCTGATGTTGTGTTAATGACAAAACAGTTTTAAACAAACAGAACACTGTTATCACGAATCGTAGATTTTGAGCGTTACATTTATTTTTAATGAAGAGTATTTTATTTAAATAATTTATGTAAAGTTTGTCACCTATGAACAATATTTTATCCATTTACATGTAATTTGTTTCGTATATTCAATTCACTGGCACTTTTTACCCGACTACGGCAAAGCCAAAGGAGGGTTATGATTTTGACAGGCTATGTATGTATGTATGTATGTATGTATGTATGTATGTATGTATGTACGTATGTATGTATGTATGTATGTTCATTTGTTCCCTCCTAGCTCCTTAACTACTCATTAGATTTGGACGAATGAGGTGTCTCTAGAAGCGTCATGATTGTCTTCTGGTTATAGGCTATATGACGTGTCACTGAATCTAATGTGGCGCCCTCTAGCCGATATAAAGTACTGTATTAAAAAAATTATTTGAGATAAATATGCCGTGTTTGGTATCATTGGAAAGGGCGTTAGTTGTACATTTCAAAAATACATATATTATTAGCATTTTTTCGTGACTTTGTCCGTATTTATTTGAAAAGTGTGATATTTCTATGGTATGCTTATTTGTTCCCTCATTCTTTCGAAACTAGTCAGAATAAGACAAATGAGGTATCGTTAGAAGCGTCTTGGTTGCCCGCTAATAATAGGCTATATGACGTGTCACTGAATCTAATGTGGCGCCCTCTAGCCGACGTAAAGTAGTGTATTAAAAAATAAATATGAGAGAAATATGCCGTGTTTAGTATCATACGAAAGGGCGTTACTTTTAGATTTCAAAAATATATATATTATTAGCATTTTCTCGTGACTTTGTCCGTATTTATTCGATAATTGTGATATTTCTTAGGTATCTATTTAAAATATAATTTGCAAAGAAATTAGTATTATAGAGGCACCAAAACATTTTAAATAAAAAAAAGTAAAAACTAAAACCCAACTACGACAAAAAACGACGCTGAAAAAGTATGAAACAAGTTTCAAAAGGCGTAGTCACGCGTTGTTAAAGTGATATGGACTATGGTACATTAATAAGTTTCAAAAGCCGTAGTCCATGTAGTGTAATGTACCATATGGTACATATCACTTTAACAACGCGTGACTACGGCTTTTGAAACTTGTTTCATACTTTTTCAGCGTCGTTTTTTGTCGTAGTTGGGTTTTAGTTTTTACTTTTTTTTTATTTATTTATCTCAGATTTGCAAAAACACGGACAAATTGCAACAAATATTTGCATTTTAGATATAAAATCTTGTATCTTCTCGAAATTGTTAATGAAATATAACAATATTCTACAAATTCGTAGCCCGTCGTCAATAAGTGCATAAGTAACTTATTATTTATGTTAGTTTATTTATTTAATTTTTCATGATGCAGTGGGAGAGGGATTAATGCGCAGTAAGGTGACCTGAAATAAGTGTTACTTTCGCCCAAAGACACCTCCAATTCAAGAGACAAAATCGCATTGTCGCCATTTTAGTTCCCCTTTTAACGAAAGCAAGGGTCAACGTAGGATATTAAAAATCTAAACTAGAATTAAAATAATAATTTTATAATTTTATTTCCAAACATAGATCTTAATACTAAATTACAAACAAATTGGCAATATTTTACAGATCAATTTATTTTAGCATCTGCAATCAAACTAGGCAAAGCCTGTATTTCGATTGTCAGCACTAATCGCTCAGATTATTTCATTTAAATAATTGCTTATATTTCACATTTGCTGGTTGTATTTCATAAAAGTCTTACAATCCAATACCTATAATTAAATATGTAAGTAATTAAAAACGTTAAGTTTTTCCTTTTAAAGTGTGAGAAGTCCTCTTTTTTTGTGTGATGTAAGTGATGAAATGTATGTAAGTGCTTTGAGGCTAATGCAGTGGTGTATTAAGAGGGTGTGTATGTGTAAGTATACAAGTAGGTGTGTGTGATGTGATGCGTGTGACTTTGTATAAATTTATTACTTTACCTTTATTAACGTGTTATAACTAATAGCATTTCTGTTTCTTCTTAGTCTAGTTTCTGCAAGTACTGGCTCACGTTCACTGTACATTGTCTTTTCGTCAAAGGGTAAATGTTTAAAATTTTGTTTATTTTGTTATATAGATATGGGCCCAGAAACCCAATAAACCGGCCGCTAAATTCGGTTTTATACCTGGTCTGTGTCGTACATACTGTAAATTTCCTACGCTTCTCAGTTAATTTCGGATCATATATTAAAGAAGTATGTTGTTTGAGGACGACGTTCCGTATGAACAACTGCCTGACCGTCAATACCTCGCACATCTGGAAAAGCGTGCTGGTGGGAAAATAGATAGGCTTAAAATTACTTACCTTTAGGATAGCCCGCTGTGCGACTTCGATAGGCTTCATACTGGTTTTGCATGCACCTCCCCAAGAAGATATACAATAGGTAAGTAAAGATTGACATAGCGCATAGTATATCGATCTTAGCAGCCCGGGCTCAGCAATGTATCGTAAGGTTTTGAAAACACAAATGAGTTTGCGTACTCTAGCACATAGTAACTTTATATGTTCCCTAAAGTTGAGGACACTATCTACAGTGACACCCAAGTACCTAATAGAATGCACGCGTTCCAATGGCAAGCAATTACAGGGAACACCAGGGAAACACTCATGTGATATGATTTTGTGGCTGTCGCTAAGCCCAGTTACCCGCCTAATGCTGAAACACATGTACTTAGTCTTTTCGGTGCTCAACGTGAGTATATTTCTTTGAAACCATTCACTAGCAATATTGAAACCCCGCTGAGCAGCTTTGAAGACCCCGTCCCATGTCTCAGCGGCAAATACCAAGGCAGCATCATCCGCAAAAGATATAATCTCGCCATGGGTTAGTTTAACTTTCAGAAGCTCGTTTATGTATACGAGGAATAGGGTAGGTCCAAGGATACTACCTTGTGGGACGCCGTGCGTAACCGGGAGGAATGTACTTTTATTTTTATCTACTCTCACGCACTGAACTCGACCAGATAAATAGCTTCTAAAAAGTTCCAGCTGAGTGCCTCGAATTCCCAGTGCGTCAAGCTTGTCTAATAAGACGGAGACAGATACCGTATCAAATGCCTTGGCTAGATCCAAAAAGATACAAAGGCATTTTTGTCCTTTATCTAAGTTTGCACTGATGAAGTTAGTGAGCTTATTTACAGCTTGTTCGGTTGACCTTCCATGCCTGAAGCCGTACTGATTTGTAGATAATAGATGGTTTTTTTCAAGATATTCGTTTAATCGAGTATTTATTATCTTTTCTAAAACTTTTGAAAATGCTGGTAGGATGGATATTGGTCTGTAGTTGTTGATACGATTTCTGTCCCCGCTCTTATAGATTGGGCACACTTCTGATGCTTTCAGGGAGTCGGGAAATATGCCTGACTCAAGGCTGTCATTAAATATTTTTGTTAGTACTGGGATAAGAATACTTTTATATTCTTTGATAAATTTACAGCTGATTCTATCATATCCCATGGCACAATCGCTTTTTAGCCCCATTATTATTTTTCCCACCTCCTCTTCGTCGGTGGCAAGCAATACAAATGAATGCAATTTCTTATTTTCATTTGTGTACTCTTGTAGAGTGGTGTTCGATCTATGACTATTTTGTTTATTATTATTAATTTTATCTGCCAGTGAACTCCCTACGTTTATAAAATATTTGTTTACTTCGTCGAGTGATTTATCAACAGAAGTGGAAAGTGATAAGAGTTCTTTAGGATGTTGTCTTATTTTCGTTGTGTTGGTTATAGATTTAATCACTTTCCATAGTCTTTTGTTATCGTTTTTTGCAGTTTCAATTTGGTCTTTTTTATATGCTCTTTTTATTTTGCGTATCAAGTCATTACAAAAGTTTCTATAGCGCTTGTAACTAATTTTTATGATCTCGTTATCCGGATTTAAATTTGATTTTTTATGTAATTTGTCCCTATTCTGCATACATCTTAACAGTCCTGGAGTTATCCAAGGTTTTATTATTTTTTTTCGCCTTGTTAGAGGTATTTCTAGTGTATTTTTCTCGATAGCAGTTTGAAGGCATTGCGTAAGATAGTTTATGCTAGTATTTGGATTTTTTGACTGATAGATTGGATCGAAGTTAATATTCAGCACATCTTTACCTAGACTTTGGTTATTAATCTTGATCATCGTTTTGATAGTATATTCACGAGATTTTGTTAGACTAATGCAGGATAAAACTGGATGGTGGTCTGTTATTTTTACATGTGGGACTATTGTAATGGATGGGTTTATTGTTTTAATTAGCGCGTGGTCCAGACAGGTCTCACTGTCACTACGAGTTATTAATTGGTGCGCCGGTAAAAGACCATGTGCGGCAGCCAATGTCAAATAATTTTCGCCGTTTATATCCATTTTATTTGCGTTTATTGGTATGTTTATATCACCCATTACTATCGAGTGTTCAAATGATGACACCGTCTGCAGAATGTTATCCAAAGAAGAAAGAAATGAATCTATTTTAGTGTAGGATGGCGATCTGTACAATGCAATGATGGCAGCATAATTTTCAATGGTTGCCACCAAACAGTTACAGTTTTGGAAGTCAGGTTCTATTACATTTACGTTGAGATTTTCTTTGTAATAAATAACCACTCCATCATTCTGCTTAGAATTCATCTTTGTTGAGGCGTGTTGATAGCCGAGTAAATGGGGTATGACAGATGTACAGGATAACCAACATTCTGTCAATATTATTATATCACACTCTAGTTGCACATAAAATAGAATCTGCATTTTAATTTTATTCATTTATTAGTCAAACGAAATGTTGTTGTGAAAAAAAAGTGTTAATTAATGATATACGATGCGCTAAAATCAATAACATTAATCTGAACTGCTTGATATCTTCATCATTTTGATTTCAACTTTCTTTTCATGTTAAAAAACCTGTTGCCCAAGCAAACACTTTTGTGATATGTTTTTAGGTTTTACAAATTATTTACTACAATTTAATCATTTGTGGAAAGAGAAGTAGTTCTTTTTCTTGTTGACGCCGTGAGGAATCACTTCGGAAATCTGTTTTTGCCACTAAAACCACAGGATAAAGAAAATGTGATTTCAGGTCTAAGCCTTATTTTCACCCGACTACGGCAAAGCCAAAGGAGGGTTATGATTTTGACGTGTTTATTAAGTGCGTTACTCGTACATTTCAAAAATATATATATATATTATTAGCATTTTCTCGTGACTTTGTCCGTATTTATTCGATAAGTGTAATATTTCTATGGTACCTATTTAAAATATACTTACTTTGCAAAGAAATAAATATTATAGAGGCACCAAAACATTTTAAATAAAAAAAAGTAAAAACTAAAACGCAACCACGACAAAAACGACGCTGAAAAAGCATGAAACAAGTTTCAAAAGCCGTCGTCACGCGTTGTTTAAGTGTTATGGACTATGGTACATTACACTACTTGGAATACGGCTTTTGAAACTTAGCGTCGTTTTTTGTCGTGTTTGGGTTTTAGTTTTTACTTTTTTTATTTAGTTATGATTTTTAATTTGATTCCCAGAGTTTTTGCACAACAGATTTAGTTCCATTATTATTTTTTCATACTGCACTTAAGGTTAAATGAACATGCTTAGTTGGCCACCAAAATGCATTTAAGATATAAGATATTGTCATTATGGCGAAAGCAGAATGCTCATTATTTTTATCAGATGTACGGCTTCAAGAACTGGATAAAATGTTTGGTAATTTTACAAAGTAAAAAATTATGTAAAGTAAATTGTTACTTAATATCCGACTGCGTCTGAAGAAGGGTTATATTTTGGAAGTGAAAACTTCTTTAGCGGCGTTGTGAACTTTTTTGGGATGGGTAAAAAATGTTAAACTCGCGTCAGGACACATGACCTGATCGTAGACGAAGGTGGGGCCGTAGGAGAGTGTAACTCGTTTGTTTTTTGAGTGTATATATATTTTACTAGCACGCTCTATTACCCTAAACAACCGAATTTGATTTGGGCGGTCTGACACTTTCATAAATAACATCATAATTTTCAAACAACCCACAAGAAAGTAAGCAGTCAGGTTTTTCATTTCAGGTCATTAATTAGATTATTTTGTTTATTTGGGTCGTCAACAGATACGAGATACATCCAATTATTACCAATAGCAAAAGTGTAAGATTTTTGCCAGATCCAAGGACATATGTGCACGTTATAATTTTATATTTGCCTATTAAACTCCCATTTTTTTATCTAATTCGTAAAATACCTGACTATCCTTTATTCGGTAATTTCACTTAAAATCATCACACAACACAAAATAAATAACTGTTCTATGAAAATAGTAGTCGTGAAAATGTGTTTATTTAACATGCCGCTTTGGGGATATAGGTGTGTGAGTTACCATGCAATATAGACTAAACTAAGTAAACTAAAGAACATAATATTTAGTTGCTTATTTGTCGCAGATAGCGAGAGTAAAGCGGGCTATTCATTACGCGCGAGTACTGTCGCATTTGTTGGTACTAGACGCGCCGATATCGCGCCATCGTCTGCTGTGTGTGCCGACTAAGAGGAGTGGTTCTCAAAGTTTCAGTATTAACTCGATTACTGTAAAAGCGCTGTCGCAAAACGTATAGAAATAGACTTCGAACTGTGCACATTCTATTATTATTAATAACTAGTTTTAGTTAGTAATTGCACGCGACTCCACCCATGTGTATGTCGGTTATCTCGGCAAATAGTAGCCTATGTGGTATTCTGATGTATAAGCTATATTACTGTAAAGTTTCATCCAAAACCGTTTAGTAGTTTTTGCGTGAAGAAGTAACAAACATACATACTCACAAACTTTCACCTTTATATATTAGTGTGATGTGATAATTCATGTCACAAAGTTTTACCTAAACCTAGACTATTCATGTGGTAAAAGGCATCATTGCAAGAATGACCTTATCAAACTGACATATTGTGAGGCTGTAAGACGTAGGTTATTTAATAATAAATCTGACTATCAAATACAAAAATGATTCTTTGAAGTTGACTGGTAGTTTTAGAGACTAAGCAAAGGTGAAAGGCGTTGAAACAAAGCTAAACTCTTCAATTAAAATAATAGATACATCAGTTCATTAACTTCTGTCTCTTAAAACAGATAATGAGTAAAAAGTTTTAAAAAGGCAAGAACAAAATTTTATGAAGCTATCTGAAATGCAGTCTGTCTGCCACTCTCTTCAGACAGAAACATTCTCTTCATTCTAAAACTTTGAGATGCTCTGGCTCAGACAAATAAAGCCCCGATACAGTGAACATGCACTTTGACATAAAGCCTGCCACGAGCATTGCAACGGCGAGCGATAACTCGACTAACGCATCCCACATTAGTATCGATTAGAACGATAAAAAGCTATTAGAAGATTACTAGTTTACTTAGTGGGAACTCTAGTCGGATATTGTTAGGATAAATATGCATTACTGTATATTGCGTTTTAATTTTACTTTTATATAGCCCTGGAAAACGGAAGACGATGGTGGATTCAAATATGCAAAACTAACTTACCGAATACTTCGGGTCACGTACACACGTAAGTAAAATAGTACCGCTTGGACAATCACTGCAATGACGGTAGTTTCAATCGTTGTAACACTTGTAACGGAATGAATTTTATTTGACATACGGGACGCCTATTTAAAAATTAAAAATAAAGTGTTGCCACTAACAAACATATTCGCCTCGAGCACGCCTAACTACTCAATCGATTATTTAATTAATTCGTTTAGTTATTGATTCCACCACGTTACAAATGTTATTCATATTCGTGGTTTACGGTATATGATATGATGTAACTAAAAGTTTATGCTTTTCGCAGTTTTTCCTTTATCTGTGCTTTAAGACGTTGCTTCGTACTAAATTTCACAAGATTCTGGGTTCATGGGAAGTACCCTGTAGGTTTTGATTCCCTTGTGGGTGTCGAAAATTCGCAACATAAACGGCTGTATCTTTTGACTGCGTTGGCTTAGAAGTTTGATGTTTTTACACCTCCAAGGGACAGTAGAGCTGAGTATTTGATATGAATTTCAACTTCATACCTCCACGCGTTCCTGAGGAAATGCGTTTGACAGAGAGACGAACAACAAAGTGACCTTATAAGAAGAAGAAAGTTCCGATTTTTCCTTTTGAGGCACGGAACCCTAAAAAAGAAATAAGACAATTTAAGCCATTTACAGATATTTTTAGTACCAATACCTAAGTACGTTTCCTAGTTTTAAAGTCGCAATTGTTTTGACAAAGAATTTCTGTTTTTTACTGTACTTTGGGAATGCTTGACTAATTTCACAGTGCTTGATACCGAAATAAAAGGTCGCTTCACCCGTTGGAAAATATAACATACCCATTTATAAATATGAATACTAATTACGAAAATTTTTATGAATAAGACATCGATTCGAGGTTACAAAATAGACGAAAAGAAAATAACCCGTTAATCTCAATCAGTATATATTGATAGAAAATAAGAAAGTAAACGATGAATGATCGCTCATATGTATAGTTATTAAGGGCAAACTCATTTATTAAAAGGGATTTGATTGATTATACCTTGCGCTGCTACGTTAACTCCTTCAATATGTAATAACATCAACAGGTTGCGAAGCACACAATGAATTATGTGGCTATAAATTAGTTAATACATAATAATCAACATTAACTATTTGCTGTATTACTAATTTCATTAGATTTTTTTTCATTTTACAGTGTAACAGGTTTCAATTAATTATTCGGCTTATCTATCGATATGAGATTTATATTTGTTATCAAACAGTACGAATAGCCAAACTACTTAGGTTTAGGCGGTCGCCACGCCATTTTCTATTGAGACAACACTTTCGTGTGATCCAAAAACTATTGTATTGAGTTTTGGTATTAATTTTGTGAAGTCTCCGTAACTCTGGGTTTATTTTTACTGAAATTGATATTACACTTTATATTCAACAAGCTGGAGCCGTATTTCCGTATGTCTGTCTTATGATTCCACATAAACATAAGGATATCCCTGTGTTGTAATAAAACACACTTTTAATCTATACAACAAATAAATGAAATTGAAGAGTCTGTTATTTATTTTAAAGTAACAGTTTTTCACTGAATGCATATGAAAGCAAATACGGAGCTTACATCAAAATTCAATTTTTAAAATGTTTTTCTGTCTGTTCCGACTATATCACTTTAACCTAGATTCAGTAATACCGCGGGGTCATCTAGTAATACATATTATTGTATGTTTTACTATCAGCCATGACTATGGACTGTCAGTTTGCTTGATGCGCAAATGCCTTTTCTCATCAAAGCGTTGTCCCCAAAGAACAATAACGACATAATCTATAGATCCACCAATTGTGTCGTCTTTGAGGAATAGCATTTCATTTCTAATGAGTATAAGGAATTAACAAAGCTTTTATAAAAAAAACTGTTATAATGAATTTCAAACTCTCTGCATTTCAGTCTGCCACCCCCGTGCATTGGCAGCGACGGATCGTGAGCATTCATCAAGCGAGTCGCGTCGTGTTGCGATTTCCTGTGAACGATAGTCGCACCGTGCGCAGACGCCTACGCACCACGTGGGTTTCGATTTATGCGAGTTTAAGGAGAAATGGACAGCATTAAATGTTAAATTTATGACAATACCAATTTTATTACATTATAAAAATATTGTTAGATATTAATTAAGGATTTGTTTTACTTATTTGTACATTCCGAAGATGCCCAATTAGTTTTGGACTCAGCGGGAGCCCTTTATCAAAGAATGAATCAAGTTTACTTTTTGGAGTCTTAAACAATTTAAGATTTACTTAATTTATTTGTATACCACAAAGAGTTTTTATATGAGTATTATAAATATTGGTTTTAACCATAATCAAAAAACACAAACAGACCTCGTTAACAATAATCCTTTTTAGGATTTAGCTACCAAAATGTCAATATGGGGTAATACTCGCACTAAAACAAAACTATTTACTATAAATAGATAAAGAATAATTATATTGTATACCCACCTTTACCTATAAAGAAAACTATTTTTTTTCAATTTGTAACGTAGTTAGGATAGTTTTCTGTAAAAGTTTTATTATTTTTTAAATAAAAACACAAGAAATATTATAAAGAAAGCTTTTGTTTGTTGGTCAACTCCTCAAGTTAACCTACCCTATAACGTAAAACTTTTGCATACCCACTTATTTTAAAAACCTACCGTACATCTATACAAATAAAAAAAAAAGTAAAAACTAAAACCCAACTACGACAAAAAACGACGCTGAAAAAGTATGAAACAAGTTTCAAGAGCCGTAGTCACGCGTTGTTAAAGTGTTATATACTGTGGTACATTACACTACATAGACTACTTTGGCTTTTGAAACTTAGGAATGTTCCATAGTCCATAACACTTTAACAACGCGTGACTACGGCTCTTGAAACTTGTTTCATACTTTTTCAGCGTCGTTTTTTGTCGTAGTTGGGTTTTAGTTTTTACTTTTTTTTATTTAAAATGTTTTGGTGCCTCTATAATACTAATTTCTTTGCAAAGTATATTTTAAATAGATACTAGAGAAATATCACAATTATCGAATAAATACGGACAAAGTCACGAGAAAATGCTAATAATATATATATTTTTGAAATCTACAAGTAACGCCCTTTCCAATGATATCAAACACGGCATGTTTATCTCAAATTTATTTTTTAATACGGTACTTTATGTAGGCTAGAGGGCGCCACATTCATTTCAGTGACACGTCATATCATCATGGTACGTCACGTTCGTCTCGCGGTTGGCGTGTGCGACTGCTGATCGTGAGGTCTCGGGTTCGATTCCCGGGTCGGACCAAATGTTTGTATGATCTAGAAATATTTGTTTCGGAGTTTGGGTGTTTGCTATGTATAATATGTATGTATTTACAAAAAAAAAAAGTATATATGTATTTGTATCAGTTGTCTAGTACCCATAACACAAGCTCTGCTTAGCTTGGGACTAGATGGCGTTGTGTGATAGATGTCCGAAATAATAATAATAATAATATAACCTCTAGTCAGCGGACAATCAAGACACTTCTAACGGTACCTCATTTGTCTAATTCTGACATGTTTAGAAAGAATGAGGGAACAAAAAAGCATACCATTAAAATATTTATTTTTATTTATTTATTTAACTTTTTGCACTTTTGTACAAAAGGCGGACTTAATGCCATGAGGCATTCTCTCCCAGTCTACCTTCAGGTGATGTAGAAATAGGATGCGGTAGGTGCAAAGATAAACCTACATCAAATAGGACCGATCAACATAAACATACTATTACACAAATTAATAATATAAAATACATATAATCATACACATACATAAAGGAGAATGGCAGATCCTGTACCGCTAGTGACATGTAATGGCTGGTCTTGAGATTTGCGCTGTTTATAAAGTGAATCATCCTGAATATTCTTATGTAACTCTCATATTTTTAATAGTTTGCAAAGAGTAAATAAGTTCTTCTCAAAAAAATATTATGAATGCTAAACTAAACGTTTGAGTTAACGTCAACAAAACATATTCGTTATTTTCTAAACTTGCCATGCATAAAATGTATAAAACATTAAATCGATAATCATATTTAAATCGATAGTCATCAATGAGGTCACTTCTATTATTAACATTTTAATACAATATTTTTTTACTAAAAATATTGAATGTACTAATTAAAAGATGAAGTAAAAGAAAAATATTTTAAATCAATGTATTTTAGTTTTAGGTTCATTTTGTTTTCTAAGTAACGTAACGACTAGAATAATCGATTCCAATAAGGGCAAATGTCATACATCTGATTTGACCGGGCAACATTTTATTGACGAAATGCGAAAATCGTAAACAAACGTCAATAGCTTGTTTACTATTTTTGTTGTTTTGATTTCAAAGAGCGAAAGCTTATTAAGCGTTTTTGACAAAATCCGGTGTACATTAATTTGATTCGTCTCAGACAACACAATCTTGTAGACGAGAGTGAAAACCTAACCGCTAAAGTGTATATTCAATATACAATTGACTGTGGATTTATCATGGACATGTAGGTAAGTAGTTTTACAGACATATAACGAATTATTCTTATTTATTTGTAAATAACAAAAATGTTAAATAAGTATAATGTGTAATATTGTGTTTTATATTTAAATATTTTATTTTAGATTTCATCGGGGATGAAACTTGTATTCCTATTCCGTTCATTGTTGGTGAAGAGAAAAACCCATTACCACAACTTGAAATCCAATCTGTATCACCAGAGATTTAATGTATAAACTATGGTGACCACAAACCTAACATTATTAGTAGTGTTTGTGGGTGGGGTGGGTCATCTAAAATACCTTTTGCTAAACAACATAAACCTGAACATACTGCTTGATTACTTTGTTGGAACATGAGCAGGTATAATATTTAAAAGCTTTTATGTAAATAAAAAGTAAATAGTAACACTAACAGTCAGAGTTTAAATATTTAAATTAAAAATAAATCAATCTCTATAAAAATTATAAAAGTGGTTAATCCTTTTATCCATAATAGCAAAAGGACCTTAATCTGATCATTAATGTAATTGTGAAGCATGAAAGGTTCCTACTTTTACAAAGAAATATTTTCAAAAGTTGCTGCTGTAACATCTTATTATTATGTTTTCAGTTTTCATCAATGAATGAAGTATGTGGTGCATGCTGACAGAAAGTGACTAAAATAAAAGTGTCACAAGTGGTGGTCCTTATCGCTCAGAGGCAAACATGAAGACTAGACATAACAAGGAAACTAAAATATTTTAAGTGTTATAAAAAGTGATAAGTTAAGAGTATATTAAATGTATGATCTATCGTATAAATAAATAAAATTAAAGTGTCTGTTTGTAATATTAAAATAACTGCTTTTTACTAAATGCATTTTTATAATTTTTGTCTGTCTGTTTGTTCCGACTAATGGAACGGCTAAACCGATTTGACGGAACTTTCACTGCTAAAGTAACTGTAACTTAGACTACCTTTTTTAAACTAGCTTCGCCCCACAGCGTTACCTGCTGTACGACAATAACCGTGGGTAATACTGTGGGGTTAGCTAGTGAAATAAGTAAATATTATTTACTTAAATGAAATAATGTACCTAATTGACTAAAAGAAAAGTTGCTCAAGGGACATTGATGTCTCCTAGATAATGCTCCCTTACTTATTTCTTGAAGGCAATGAGTGTTTGTGCACTTCTGCATATATATTGCTTACATGAATCGTTGGGATGCAATATTAAGCTACTGCTGTAATTCTATAGTTGGTTTAAAAACCGTACGATGCTGCATAGGATCTGTTACGATACAAGTGGACATACATGAAGGTTTAACTAGACCAGCTCTTTTCTTAAAATACATTATTTTCACTAATTTGTGTGGATGTTTATACAATTGTCTACAATAAATGAATACAATTAGAAAGATTCATCTTTTGCATGAATACTGCAATATTATTTGCCATTTATATCATAAGTATAACAGCAGCACAAAAACAACTTAACAAGAGGGGCTTATGTCCCACTAGACAACTACCTATTGGAGGTTTATGATAATCATAAGAGTACAACATAAGTTTACCTAACATGGTTTGTTATAATGCATGTATGTACATTTGTGTACAATAAATGAGCACTGAAATTAAAATATGGTTTTATTTGCCTTATACCAATGATATTTTGAAATATCATTTATACCCTTAAAATAATAGCATCTCAAAGAGAATGAATTCATGAAACAGAATTCTGTACGAGCTTATGTGGACAGTGTGGCTCACTGGTATAATAGGTTAAAATCTTCATCATAGATTTATATTAAGCATGCATAGCAGTAGCCGTTCGTTTTTATGATGGTCAGAACACAACACAAGTGTTAGAGGTCATGCTAGATAAGGTTTTGTTCAGAGCAATGCTAGATACATAGGTATCTTTTACGTATTATCTAGTAATGTTAGGACACCATAATATTCCTTCTCAATCTTTCTTTGATGAAATGGCAGCTATTTCTGCCAATGTTATACATTCATACATTCCTTCTCTTTCGAAACGATATCATTGTTGACAATGGTAAAGTAAGTCCTGTGAAGTAAGTAGTGGGTTATCTTTTTTGACAACTCATTTGTGACAGCTAGCTGTCAGAGATTGCGACCTCATTACAGATTATTTAAATGATTTAAGTGAATTTAAAACTGAAATATCTTTTGAATGTCAACAGCTAAAAATCTGTTAATTTAAACTGAAGTTGTTGATGATATAACTAACCTAATAAATATAATAAAAATCTCAACCATGAGAAGTCGTAAGCGGTACAAAAGTCCCATACAAACCTGCCATTGTCCTTTAATATTATACTAGTACACAGTCGGGTATTAGGGTTGTGACTGTATTGCCAACTCATTCCGAAAAAGTTCGCGTACCTTTAGTTTGAATGTAAGACGGTTTGTGGACATCCTGATCTCAGCAGGAAGTGCATTCCAGAGAAGAACAGACTGCACAAAGAAGGAAGAATGGAGAAAGTTGGAGGTGTGAGAAGGGGATAGAAGAAGCAGATTATTTGTTGACCGAAGGTTTCGGTCATGATTGGAACATAAGAGACGGAAGTGTGGTACCAGGTATTTGGGTAACGATGGAGAGTTGAGGAACGAAAAAAGAGTAGTAAGCGCTCGCAAACTGCGGCGCTGACGAATAGGGAGCCATTGCAATTGGGAACGAAAAGCAGACACATGATCATACTTGCGAAGATTGAAAACGAATCGAATGCAGTTATTGAGAAGGCGGTCTAGTTTATTGAGAAGATCTGCATTCAGGTCAAAATAACACACATCACCATAGTCGATCAGGGGAATAATTAAGGACTGCATAAGCGTAACCTTGGTTTTAATGGGGATGAAGTTCTTGAGACGATACAATGCTCGGAGACACGAGGTGACTCTCTGACTGACGTATGAGACTTGTGCCCGCCAATCAAGTGTCGAGTCTATAAGTAGCCCCAGGTTCTTTACCACTGCGCTTAAGGGTATAGTCACGTTGTTGTAAACAACTGGTGGAATGACCGCCGTATCCACTTATCGAATAAATACGGACAAAGTCAGGAACAAATGCTAATAATATATGTATTTTTGAAATGTACAAGTAACGCCCTTTCCAATGATACCAAACACGGCATGTTTATCTCAAATTTATTTTTTAATACGGTACTTTATGTCGGCTAGAGGGCGCCACATTAGATTCAGTGACACGTCGTATAGCCTATAACCAGAAGATGATCATGACGCTTCTAGAGACACCTCATTCGTCCAAATCTAATGAGTAGTTAAGGAGCTAGGAGGGAACAAATGAACATACATACATACATACATACATACATACATACATACATACATACATACATAGCCTGTCAAAATCATAACCCTCCTTTGGCTTTGCCGTAGTCGGGTAATAAAATTGGAGTGTCTGTTTGTAATATTAAAACCGCTTTTTACTAAATGCACCGTGAATTTTGTACCGTGGTAGAGGCACACTTCGCATGCATGGGCCGGCTTGACACGGTACATGTGCCAAAATATAATTTTTTTTTAATTTTTGTCTTTCTGTCGGTTTGTCTGCCTGTCTGTTAGTTCCGGGTAATCTCAGAAACGGCTGGGTCGATTTTGACAGGACTTTCACTGGCAGACAGCTGATGATGTATGGAGTAACTTAGGCTAATTTTTATAGACTTGCTTTATTCCGCGACGATACCCGCGGTACGGCTATGACCGCGGGTAACACCGTGAGGTTCAGCTAGTAATAAAAATAAATGGAATAATATGCAGTTGAAGAAAACGCGTGAATGAACCCATTACATGTGGAAACAAAACCATTTAAGCTCATCGGAAGCTTTGCACCGATAGCATCTGTCCGCTTCGAATCGTTTAGGCTACTTACACAGACGCGATTATCTGTCGGCGACGATCGACATGTCGCACGGTTGCTCTGATCTGACGCGATACGAGATTATTCTTTTTTTTTCGATTTCTTTAATCGATTAAGTAGTGAAGAAACGTTGGAAGTATCGAGTTAATCAGATATAGGGTCTGGAGTTATGATATTTAATCGTTAGTATTAAACTATTACTACTACTACTAAAATTGGAGTGTCTGTTTGTAATATTACAATAACCGCTTTTTACTAACCATACATACACGGTACATATACCAAAATAATATTTTTTTTTTAATTTTTGTCTATGTCTGTCCGTCTGTTTGTCTGTTTGTTCCGGCTAATCTCTGGCACGGCAGGTCCGATTTTGACGGGATTTTCACTGGCAGATAGCTGATGATATAAGGAGTAACTTAGATTTTTTTTTTACCAGGTTTGCCCCGAGGCTTCGCCCGCGGTTGTTGTTGTCACACATATACTAATGAGACTAATTTTCCTTGTCTTGAAGCCCTTGAGATATTAGTAACCATGGGTGGTAGCATTAATGAAGTTATCAGTTAGTCCTTTTAATCTTATTTAGTGAAAATTCACTTGTGTCATCATTTTTGTTGATGACAGTATCTTCGTTACAAGAAGAAAGTCTCTTGCTGTCTTTCTTTGTTCTTTTTCGGAGAGCTTTTAACATAAGACCGCGGCCAACTCGAGCGCAAAATCTCAAATTACGAAAGTAATTTAACGCATGTCCTTTGATTTTAAAAGCCGATCGTATCGGCTTGCTCCTGTCGTCGGCTTTGGGTCGGCTTAATGGGGTGGATTTAGTTTAATGGGTATAAAAGTAAAGTATTGAATATCATTTATGGGTGGGTTTTTATTGAGAAGAATATTAATGCAAAGCCTTTTTGTACATACGTTAATATAAACTTGAACTACGTATGCATAAAGAACATGAATCTACTAATACCAATATATATTGCAAATATTCACTACGTGTATTATTGTACTTCTCAGTGAAAAAGTATCATAAACGGTTTCTACAAAAAGTTATCAAGCGTTATACTTCGTTTTTGTTTGTATAAAGCTGAAAAGTTTGTTTCTTTGTTTGAACGTGCTAATCTCAGGAACCGCTGGTCCAATTTGAAAAATTCTTTCAGTGTTGGACAGTACATTTATAGAGGAAGGCTTTAATCTTTATATATCATCACGCTAAGACCAATAGGAGAGGAGCACCAATGAAAAATGTTTCAAAAACGGGGAAAAATTATCACGCGACGGGCAATAGGAGGCGCAAATGAGATAACACTATAACCCTATTATTATTGACAGGTCATTCGTTTAAAACAGTTCAGCAAGTTTAGGTGCTACAATGCAACATATACATACTAGTTTTAGCCCGCCGCTCTTTTAATACCTCCAAGAATATGTGTACAAAGTTTCACGATGATCTATTAAGTAGTTTTCGCGTAAAAGCGTAACAAACAAACTTACATTCAAATTTATAAGATACTAGCTGCCCCGGCAAACGTCGTTTTGCCATAATAATTTTTTAAGGATGGGTGACCCTTACCATTTAGGGGGATGAAAAATAGATGTTGGCCGATTCTCAGACCTAGTCAATATGCTCACAAAGTTTCATGAGAATCGGTCAAGCCGTTTCGGAGGAGTATGGCAACGAAAACTGTGACACGAGAATTTTATATATTAGATGATAGATTGCTAAAACTCTTACCCTTTCTTTTGGCTTCGCCGTAATCGGGTAAAAAGAACTTAGAAATAGCGCAAATAAACATAGAATTTTGAACAAAATTATTTGTAGTAAATGGAAGTAGACTCTGAGGCCTCCTAAGTTGCAGTTGAATGCAACACCACGGCACCGTCGCGCTATTTTCAAAATAAAAGGAGAAAATAAACAAACGGCATTGATTTACAGAAAGAAAGTAATTAATCTGTAAATTAATTTATTGCAGTAATTAAGCATTATTTAATTACACGTCGCGTTGTAAGTAATGTATAGCTGTTGTAAGTGCATAATTAAGTCTCAACTTTAAAAGTTACTAGTTCCAATTGTTGAATGTTTGTTTGTGGACTGTATTTCTTTGGAGGTTGCTTCTGGTTGGAGGCGGATGATGAGTGAAAGTACCAATATTTGCTTGAGAATACAGTTTTATTGTTAATTTTAATATGACACACACAAGGTGGTATCTTACAGCTTAATTGGACAAGACTGGCTGGCTGAGGAATTGTTGCCAGACCAATAAATTAGTTTTATGTAGCCACAGATTGCTACACCAATATATTTAATGATTAATGCGAAAATGTATGCGTTCAGTCAGCATCGCATAACTCTGCCAGACTTTCTGGATGACCAGGTTTCAAGGACGGAGTACATCATGCTAGGCTCATAACATGCTCATTTGACTGCTTCGGTGGCACAGCGGTAGCGTATGCGACTACTGTGCTCGAGGTCTCAGGTACGATTCCCGGGTCAGACCAAATATTTGTATGATCTGCAAAAATGTGTTCCGAAGTTTGGATGATTACTACGTTTAATATATATGTTTTTACAAAAAATATTATACATATATTTATATCAGTTGTCTAGTAGGTACCCAGAATATAATTTCTGCTTAGTTTGTGACGTTAGATGACGTTGTGTGTTAGATGTCTGAAATATTTATTATTTATTAGGATTTATCAAACTCCCTACATTTACACGTTTAAAATGGCTTACTCTAAGTGGCGACGGACTAAGTTATCTAAGCCCCTGGGAATCTAAACTGCTGGGACAATAATCTTGACATTTAACACCTGATACTTTTTAACCGACTTCAAAAAAGGAGGAGTTTTATTTTTATGTATGTTCGCGTATAACTTCGTCGTTTATGAACCGATTTTGATGATTCTTTTTTTAATGGAAAGGAGATGTCCCAACGGTGGTACCATGATAAGGACACTAAGATTTGATGATGGCATCCAAGAGAAATCGAGTCGAATCTTGAAGTCGGTTTTATTTCTGTAAATTTTTTTTTACGTTGTAAACATATACGTGTACGAAGAGAGAATTTTAAGAAAGCACCACTTGAGAAGTAAAATATGTAAACTGTTTTATGGAAACTCATCATTTCCAGAATAAGAATTAGGAAATAATCACGCGAAGACGCAGACAATAGCTAGTATTTACAAAGCTACCACATATTTGCATGTGAGTATAAATAAATGAAATTAAAAAAAAGTTTTAAAAAGAAGCTTTTTATTGGAATACCCCAAAAAGAAAAAAAAGACGAATCAAACGAGTCCAAACTCGATGGTTTTGCGACGTTTCTTTACAGAGTTCCTATGGCCACCTTCCCGCTCCAGCATCAGATCAGCTCCATGTCATTATAATATTATATTGTCACGCTGTATACATATGCTTTTAAAATTTCAGCAAAATCGGTTGAAGAAATCTGCTTCAAAATTGAGTTGCAATATTCCACCCTAACATACATACATTGCAAGTTAATAAAACGTTTGTAAAATGTGTGTTAGCTCTCAACACAAGACCATTATTTTCTATAATTTATTGTCAATTGTCTACACTTTACTTTGTACACGTTAATTGTAAGCTTATAATGGTTAGATACAATAAAAAATATGTAGCTATTAGGTAAACTACTGTTAATATCAATTTGAGATATAAACTTGCTTTTATCTCAGCCTTCCCTCTGCGGTTTTACGATCAACCGCCATTAACTACATGTTTTATTTATAAAACCCTCCCATATATTATTTTATTTTAAGTAACATCATAAAACATTCATTGTAATTTATCCTCAAATGCACTGAAAAAACCCGACTTTAATACTAATAGGTGAACATGGTATAATTTGTCTACTAATATTATAAATGCGAAAGTTACTCTGCCTGTCTGTCACGGTTCAACCGATTTGTACGAAATTTTGCATGGAATAACTTTGATTTCAAAGGAAGAATATAGACATATTTTTACTGGGATAGCTGACTTACACGTCGGTATGGGCAAAAGCTAATACACATACATTTCACAAAATCATAAACTAGCGTACATCTTAAGATCTCTTTGAAATCTACCAAACCCGATTACTTTTTCATGTGTGGTCGACTTTTTTCTATACTTATGGTATGTATTTTTATATATATGTATGTATATCTGCTGTAGAACCATAGTTCATACTCTACGTAGTTTAAGAGATCACACTACTGTTGTCGAGATATGTAAAGTGGTTAATTTAATAATAAATATTATTTCAAATCTCCTTTTAAAGAAAGGTCTATATACAGAAGTGACTTTTAAAGGCTGCTGGTGTTTTATATATATTTTTTATCCAAAAAGTATTTGGTGACTTTACGAAACGACCTAAAATTTATAACGAGGCAATTAGACACTCCATCCCAAACAAAGCAGGCAGAAACCTGTCTGTATCTTAGTACCTTCTGCCTCATCATCTTCTTAGCCTTTACTATTCCCAAGATTTGGGGTCGGCTACTAGTTTAACCGGTTTTACCTGAATCATCAAGTTTTAAACGAAGCGACTGACATCGGACCTCTGCAACCCTGAGGGTGAACTGAATTCAAAGGTTGAATTAGTTATCAGTATATTTGAGGGCACTGACTTCCCAATAACGATTGCCATAGATGTTCATGATAACCGGGCCTACAGCTTAACGTGCTTTCCGTGGTACGGGCGGGAAACACCGCCATCTTCCATACTCCAGGCTTATATCAAGAATTTCTAGTAAGAAAAACCCAACAGCAGGACCTTCAAATACAAATCTAGTTAAGAGTATGGAATTGTGTGACCCAAGTTTATGATAAAGTTTGACTAAAATTACATTCTAGTGAACAATATGTGGCGTTTTGGATATGCATCTTTCTACCTCTTCAAGGGCTGTGATAAGTCGTGATTATTTGTACAAAAGTAGGGGTTTCGGCTTTGGTAATGTTACTTAGTCGATAAAAAGCACCAAAGTATAGCTAGTTTGGATTCAGATTTTATACTTTGGCCGTGTGTGAAATGTCTAAGGATATTATCGCTTAACAAAGATTTTCTGTGACACAATGTCACAAATATTAGTACCGTCAAACCGGAGCATTTATTGCAAAGCATCATTATCATGTTGATGATGATAGATCTTTTATGTAAGAAAAAATACTTATTTAGGAGATCTTGTAAAAGAATTTTCAGCTTAGCAGAAGTATGCTAAGCTGCAAGTATCATCATCATCATCATCATCATCAGCCCGTTGCAGTCCACTGCTGGACGTAGGCCTCTCCCAAGGAACACCACAGAGCTGCAAGTATATACCAACGTAATTTGAACTATCATCAAATAAATTGTACAACAGATGCTGGGTATTTTAAAATTAATATGTATATTTTTCAAGATAATCACTACATAACTAGACTTGTTCATTATCTAGAAAACTTTGTAGGGACATGTATGAGTAGTTTACATAATTACAACTCAAGTTCCCCCCGAGCTGCAGTTGCATCTGATTAAGTCAAGCAAATACCATCGCTTCAAATTATATATTTATACTTACCGGTTTCATTACGAAATGCTACTAAAATTCTTTGCACTTTGAGCATTATTTTTATCTGATACGCTGAGACAGTTTTTCCAATTATGATAATAATCATTTTATGTGTGAGGGCTCGCTTTAGCAGGCCTGGAATATTATAAGAAAGGAAGTTTATCTGTCTGAATGTCTATCTGTTAGGTTTTCAGGGCTAAACCGATTTTAATGAAACTTGGCATTGAAATCGCATATGCATATTCTTAATTAAAAATATAGGCTACTCTTTAACCGACCTACACTCGGATGGAGCCGCGATCAAAAGCTACTGTTCCCACCAGCTTTTGCCATTGCCCTAAAAAAAGCGATTTAGATTTTTCAGGTAACTTAAGTAGTTCTGTTGCGTGTGCGGCTCAAAAGTATTCGACCGGGAAACAGTAATTTTAGTAGCAATTTACATAATTGAGGATTGCGTGCTATTTTATAACAAAAGTCGGACGAAGAAAGTCGCCAAAATACATTCAAAACTGCCATCGGCATCAGTATATATCCACAAAAGATCGTTGGGTATTTTAGTCTGCGCGTTGAGGAGAGTGGGCACAATCGCGTGACACGAAACTTGCGTGTGCGCAGCTCCTGTTCGCCGATTCTTATGGAGTTCTTTTTGTTTTTTATTATGTTACTATAATTGATGTGCCTCGTATAGAAAATTAATGTCTTTATTCCTCATTTATTTTATTATATAAATAATTTATATTAAATTAAGGCGGCCGCCTTACTTAGTAGTTAAAATTTGTTAAGTAACTTGTTGAATATATTTGTTACTATTATTATGAACTAAAATGTAAGTACATTTAAAAAAGGTAAGGTATTCATTGTATGTAAAAAATATGTACATTAATAGAAGTAGTTACATAAACCAGGTTTAACTTAAAATTTAAACTAAAAACTTAAAAGCTAAACTAGCTGAGCCCCGCGGTGTTATCCGCGGTACAACCACAACTGCGGGTAACGCCGCGGGAAAAGCTAGTCTAAAAAAGTAAGCCTAAGTTACTCCCTGGATCATACAGCTACCTGCCAGTTATAGTCCCGTCAAAATCGGTCCAGCTGTTCCAGAGATTACCCGGAAGAAACAGACAGACATATTTTGGTACATGTAATGTCTATACACACATTTGCATTTTTAAAAGCGATTATTTTAATATTACAAACAGATCTCCAATTTTATTTATTTGTATAGATAAATATATGCTCGAACGACTGCCTGTTATATTCAGGACGTTCCAAGCAGGTTGTGCTGCATGTTACAGCTGGCCATGGCAAGTGGCCTACTATTACATAATCACAAAAACAACCGTATTATTCTTAAATATATAAGAAATATATGTAAAAAACTGTTTATGGCCATTCCAATGACCTAAAGACCTTTCCATTTATAACAAAATTCAATTTGTTTATTTTTGATATCTTCACATTTAAATATTAATGCATTTCAAAAGATGAACTTTAGATTTACACTTGGAAACCAATGTCAATAGTTTGTATTTTCGATAGTTGTTTTGTGGTAGTGGTATGATACGGTAAATGTACCATATCAATGATCAAAAGCACATTGTCCAAATTAATTTAAAGTGAGTGCTTAAACTCGCGCATGCGACGCCATGTTGATTTGAAAGGTATTAGCGCCAATCGCCGCTGCAGTGTTGCCAGGTAAACGTAGGGGATCGTGTCCATAGATCCAGCATTCATATTTCATCATACCAAATATGATTTATAACTACAATTTCCTTACACATATACAAAAACCCTATCATCATAATAATACAGTGTTGAAAAAAAACAATTGTACAAATCTTCGAATAAATCACGTTGGAGGTATTTATCAACAAACATGTACTTATTACTTCCATCTCCTCTCATAATCAACTCAAAATTGATTTTGGTCTACAAAAAATATGTTCAATTTTAATAGAACTTGTGCACATCTGTTATAAGATGACGGAGTGTGTTTCCATTTGTGGCTACGATACGATAATGCTATCTGTGATATGATATGAAAACGATTTAAATGGAACAAATATCAGCTTTATAAATTTGTCAAGTAAGATGAAAAAAAATATGCTACATTTTTTAGTATGTATGTTTTTAATTCATATTTTGACGTTTTTTTGTAAAGGCAAGCAAACAGACTATCGTCGATCATGGACAGCCGTAACTGAAGATTCATAAGGAGTTGACCTCATTTACTCGGTGAAAAGAAATGAAAAGCTCATTAATACTACACACAAATACTGGTTCTCCTACAACAATAACAGCACAATACATTCCATAGCACTGTATAGTAGTAGTATTACTGGATAGTATTCTTCAAATATTATCATATAACAAAAGATCTAACCAAATATATATTAATAATATAATATCTGACGGTGAAGCAACATTTGACAAATACTCGACTGTACTAAAACAAAACAAAAAACACCTTGATATCTTATTGTCCTATTGTATATTACAATAAGTAATATCTAAACAAAAACAGCATGCCCCATTTAAATGCCCCATATGTACAAGTATTCTCCTAAAGTAAAATGAGGCCTCTCAGAAAACCGCATCTAATAATAAATCAATGGAAACGCACACCTCCCAACTCCATCAATCAACAACCGCCGTCATGACACACGAACTTATTTATTTCTAATTACCACCTAATCAATATTAATGCATCCGTAATCTATGTATCCATGCATATTAATTACATGACTTCGAATGCTACGTACAAGACTTCGAGACTTGATCTTCATAAACCAAGTGATTTAAGTCACTATCGGGTAATTGCCCTAGGGCTTTAGGACATATCCACACTGTTATGGTAAAATCGGTAGATTCTGAATCGGTTGATACCTATTAACGTCAATACTACTCGTAAATACAGATTATTAGTGTTTATTTTATATTAAGGTTTAATGGATGCTAATGTAAATACTTATTGCATAGCATTTAGCTTTTATATTATTCAGTCGATCGGCTTAATAGCAAACAGTAATGATAAGAATATCTTGCATAAATTACACATTTATGAGTCTGTAGAAAGATTAGTACAGAATTGTTTATAATCTGATTGAGACGAAATTCCTTAGTATTCCCATATTTGTGTTAAAATTATAAAAGAACCGAATGTATTTTGTTGGCATCTTAAGTAAATCGAATTTCAAATTTTCCTTTAATCTTTTTTGAATTTCAGCGAGCAACAAAATGGTTTTATAATTGTGATAATCTCACACTCGACCGTCTGATTTCAAAATAAGCTATGTGTTATACATACTAGACTGCTGAAAATCATACAAATCTATACTGATATATAAAGCTTAAGAGTTTGTTTGTTTGTTTGTTTGAACACGCTAATCTCAGGAACTACTGATCCGATTTGAAAAATTCTTTCAATTTTAGATAGCCCATTTATCGAGGAAGGTTATAGGCTATATATCATCGCGCTAAGATCAATAGGAGAGGAGCACCAATGAAAAATGTTTCAAAAACGGGGGGAAATTATCACGCGACGGGCAATAGAAGACGCAAACGAGGTTGCGTGGGTCGGCTAGTATATTTCTAAATACGGAATGTTATTATTCTAAATACGGAATATCGCTATTCATCCCGGCGTGGGTACCATCAGAGTCGATTACGAAAGCGTCTGTCTATTGTGGAATAGTATGCGAAAACTATCTAAGGGGAAATGTATCTCCAGCAATGGAATATTAAAACTGTTGTATTTCTATACTAATATATAAAGCTGAAGAGTTTGTTCGGTTCCTGAGATTAGCGTGTTCAAACAAACATGTTTGAACACGAACCCTCAGGAACCGCTGGTCCGATTTGAAATATTCTTTCGGTGTTGGATAGTCCATTTATCGAGGAAGGCTATAGGGTATATATCATCACGCTACTACTAATAGGAGCGGAGCAACAATGAAGAATGTTTCAAAAACGGGGGAATTTTTTATATATAAGGCAATATAAGGTGCAAACGATGTTGCGTGGGTCAGCTAGTATAAATACAATTGTGTGGATCAAACCTTATTTTTGAAAATATACGCTGCTGTATACTTCCACTACTTCTAGATGATATCAATCATCTTTAAGTCTCATCACATAAGTGATGTATATGATACAGGTGATCTTAACTATAATGCATTATTCCGATATTTACAAATTGGAAAAGTAGAAATCCGTGCCGTTGTGGTTCTTTAAGACGCGGGATGCACGATTTGTGGGGATCAAAGTTCATCTAATGCTTACATCAATTCATGTTTTTTATTACTTTTAATCGATCAACGATATTTTAACATGAACATAAACTTTCAGCCATTATTTATTATTGTAATCAAATTGTATATTTTCATTTAAATTGATTAATTCGATTTCTTTAAATTTAAAATGGTTTTATTTTATTTATTCTGGGTATATATATTTGTTTTTAGTGTGATTCGTTTTCATTTGATTTAATTTCAATTTTATCTGCTTCAATACCATTACTATAATTTGGTAAGATTTTCTAAAATAATAAAGAAAACTTTATACTTATACCCTATAGAGTTGAAACATGTTTAATAAGTTCACAGAATCGGTGTCACGAAAGGCTTTAAACTTAAAGGCAAAGTTATTATTAAAGATACTAGATACTTTATAGATTTTTATTAGTTACTAACTGTGCCCGCTACTTCGTACACGAGACATTAGAATTTTCAAGTTATTTTTATTTTTTCACGGTTTCAACTTTCCCTGAACTACGACAAAGAATTTCAAAACCAAAATCAGCTAAATCGGCCCAGCCGTGAGCGAACAGCAACAGATTTTTATACATAAGAAGATTACTTTATTATTATTACTTGACGAGTTACCTGGTATTTGGTGTACTTGTACTAATAATTTACTTAACAACAATCTGATTTTTATAAGAAGCTGTAAATCGAGTTTATAATTTATTAGAGTGACTTGGCCTCTTTTTAAAACTAGCTTTGTCTCGCGGCGTTACTCGCGGTACGACGATAACCGGGGGTAACAACGCGGGGTTCAGCTTGTTATATATATAAATCTTCTGTGCGTATGTATGCGACTAAACTCTTCTAAACAGCTAAATCGATTTGAATTTTTTTTGTGTCTTTCTGAGGATTCGAGAATGGTTTAGATTCACTATTCGATAAAAAAGACATAAAAAAACTATTTGTGTAAACACATCGAGTATGTATGAATGAAAGTTGTTAGTTGTTGTTGCCACCAAAATGAAATAAGATTTGTTGATGTAAGTACTTGTGACGTCTCTGGCGATCCGTCTGCTCGTTTGGCCCTTATCCCATAAAAAATACAATAGAATTAAGAACCTCCTCCTTTATAAAGTCGGTTATAGTTCTGTCATGTGATAATAAAGAGCTCAGAAGTATTAAAGCTAAGCACATCTGCGCAATGTTAACAACCATTGATTTGTAGAACACCTTGAGAATATTCTTGATCCAGTTCCGAAGGCTGTGATCACTGTCTAACAAGTGTTATAAGTCTTCTCTTGACAAGAGATCGACAGAATAAATGCCCTATGAATTATGTTGGTATGTTTGTTAGTAACGGACTCAGAACTAGAGCTTAACTGGATAGTTTCACGCGACTAGGTGAATCGTGTTAGCCTTGACCAATACTTATATCTATACATACAAATAAATATCTGTTTGTTATTTTTAACCGACTTCTAAAAGGAGGAGGTTCTGATTCGACGGTATATATATATTATGTGTGTTCGCGGATAACTTCGTCGTTTATGAACCGATTTTTTAATAGAAAGCTGATATCCGAAATATATAGCCAACAGGCAAACTTTGAAGTCGGTTTTATTTTTTTCAAAGTTTAAAATAACAACTATTCACTAAATGAATATGAAGTGAAGGTATATACGGTACTTACATACAAAATTTTTTTTTGTCTGATTGATCCCGCTAATCTCTGGAGCGGCAGGAACGATTTGACGGGACTTTCCGTGGTGTTAGCACAGTTGTTGTTTTATAGGAACAGAAACCTCGTAAATGTGAAGGTTGAAATGTGAGCGTGGAAAATGGCTTGAATAGTTGTTTATTCTTCTTTTGATTTCTAGTTTATATATGCTTATACTAATAGCAATTAATGTTCCGATTAATAAATATTTTTTCATTAATCGATACATAAATTCATTTGCAAGTTTTATTAAGACTAACAAACAGTAACTCATTTTCATTTCAAAGAAGATAAGATTATTAAATGAAGAATAGGACAGACATTTACAAGTCTATATATATTATATATAGTTAACATTAGCACAGAATAAAAGTGTAGATGATACTCTTAGTGTTACTTACGTAATCCGCAGTAGATTGTATTCATGATGAATTAAAGATAATGTTGGTACGTTGGTACTCACCTGAAACAAAAAAAAGGAGAAAATATTAGATAAATGAATACTAGGCGCTCATAGCCCAGTTGCAGTCGGTGATTAGAAACAATCACCAAGGGTAAGCAACGATGTAGCGATCAGGACCTGGATGGGTGACCGCTGGTGGCATTATACCATGAGCGTCTTCGTGATTCAGAGGTCACGTTAGGTAGTCGGTCCCGGTTGTTATCCTATGATAACGGTCGTGAACCTTAGTTGGAGGCCTTTGAGCGGCTTAAAAACATCCAACGGCAAGATTACGTAGCCACAACGTTGTCTTGTCAGTCCCCAACCCGCACTTGGCCAGCGTGGGGACGTATGACCTTGACCCTCTACTGAGAGGAGACCCAAAGCCAGTAGTGGGACATTATGAGTTGTTGATATATGATGATATGAATACTATTAATAATTATGGTTCCTATTGTCAAGGTAAGTTAGTTGAATTCCCTGACTTATTTCCAAAGGAAAGTCAGTTTCCGCAAGTAGCCAAAAAATATACAAGCTAAAATCCAATGTTACATATTAGGCTATGTCCCACTAGAATTTCGATTGGGACAGGATATTTTCGGTGAAGATATTTATTTCTAGTGGAATAAACCACAATAAAGGGTTAAAGATTAAACTAGTTTACAATACAACATATTTAAAAATAAGTTTAAATAATAAATAAATAAATAAACTATAAAACAAAATAAGACTTTTAAAGAGACAATGATCCCTGAGTTTGTCTCGTCTTTTCTTCTCAGAGCTAGCCAGGGTAGGAAAAGCTGAACTTGTCTGTTTAAAAAAAGGCTTAAGTTGCAAAAGTGTTCATATAACCTAATTGCAGCATAAAAGATTTCATTCCATAAGTATCTGATTTTCTTAGTCTTAAACACGTTTACACTGTAATAACATTTAAATTCATGTGTAAAGTATAATATTTACAACCAACAAACCATGAATACATATGAAGTTGGTTTTGTAGTTCATTTTTTTTTAAAGGAAGCGCAAATCATTATCATTTTAGGTACAAAAGTTCTCACGTAATAAAACCTTGGATATGTGTTTCAATTTACAATAACATATTTAAACTGTGTTAATTTACAGATTTTATAATGTCAAGTTAAATTTCCGTTGATAGCGAAATTAAGACTTTATAGGACTGTTACTTCAATTGATTTTATATTTTACAGCCTTCCGGCGTATACTTAACCCAATATGGGTTTCGCAACAAAACTCTTTTTTTAATAATGAAATCTGTAAACCTAATTCTTACTTTACAATATTTTACAGTCACACTTTAAAAATTGTATAACCCTTGAATTAAGATTAACCTGTGTACAAAGAGAATGAGAAATGGAGAGAATTTAATTCAACTTACGTTAGGGAAACTAAACCTGATGCTAATCCGATACTCCAGAATATCAAGAGTAAGGCAAGCAAGGTAGTAGTAGAGCAACTATATTTAAGCACGGTTGGGTTAGCTCGACCTGGGCGGTACTACCCTATCACAGAAGACCAATGCAACCTAAAGTGACGGCATTCGGTTTCGTTGGTGAGTGCAAGTTCGGTGGCCCCGAAGTATCTAAATAACAACCCTGTATTGTTGCATTGTCTGCATTCGCAACTAGTATGGTGACCACCACTCTTGGATTCTGCTCATGCTTTCCATAAGGCAGAGTAGAGTCACTTAAGCAGGCTCACAAACAAAAGAGAAGATCGTTGGATTGAAGGTAATGCACAGCCTTATTGTGGAGCATATTCCAGGTAAATCGATTGAGAGATACATTTTGATTCGTTATGTTATATTATTCTTACAAATTCCCTTACTCATAAATAAAGAAATTCTCATACGAAGACCAGTTCTAGGCGAGTTATAAGTTTTAAGTTCTGGTAAAGAAATTATACGGTCGTTTTATCAGATCTACCTAGAAACTGGAACCCGGCTAGCTCTTAGAAACCGCTAGCCTAAACGAAATGAAGCATCATGAACACGTTTATAACCAGTTTTATACATTTACTAAATTCCTTGTTTTTATTATTTTATAAAAATATGAATAAGAATCTAAGACGCTAGAAAAATTTAATACATTCAAGTAGTGTTGTACTTCTTGCCGAATTTGGCCTCCGTGGCCAGTCTCAACGGAGATATTTTAGTGCACAAGTTTTTGTATAAACACAGGTGCACTCACTGTACCCTTACTTTCATAATTCGATGGGACGGCTATCCGACACTACTGAGGACAGATAAGGCGTAGGACCAACGGCTTTATTTGCCCTCCGAAATACGGAAATTAAGACCACAATGCCCGAAATCCGGGCTGCTATAAAAAATACTATAATCAGACAAACTAAATAACACTTTTAGTCCCGACCCGGGAACCAAACCCGTTTTATGTTTGTATGTATCACCGTAGCGACTAAACTACTGAACCGATTTTAATAAATGATCTTTAATTAAACAAAAGTTTTTACATAATCGGGTTAGTTTTAAACTGTTTCTTCTTAATTCGATTACAATGTATATGTACATAATATACATGATATAAATTTTATGTACTATCTCACAGGACCAGCTATGAAACTGGATATGATTAATGTACCCATATTTTTTTTACGTTTTTCTCAATTTCTCCTAAAAAGTCTACATTAAATATGACCACAGTATATCACCGCACCTTTCTGGTCATGACCCACTAATGCCAAGACATTCCGACATGACACCACTACTGTACAAAACCATTAACATAATAGTATTAATTTATACACACAATATATTACTTGTTTAATTTTAAATAACATATATTTTCCAAAATGTATGAGTAGCACATTATTTAGAATGTCATAATTGTAGACTATGTCCGATAAATTAAGAAATATGACCGCCAAAACTTGTAGTCATAAATTATATTACTGTCACGGTAGATATAAAATATGGCTTTAGAGCTATGGTCAATGGGTCGTGGAACAATATAGATAGCATGAATCTATACTTAAGGGCCTACCTCCCTTTAGATGCGTAAAAAGGTTGCATTCCAAAGACTACACCTCATTAACGGCTGCATCAAAAGATTGGAAAAAAATGTATGTTTACTGTCAATTCATGTTCAAGAATGTGGCAAAAAAATTTTTAAAGTACGATAAATGGTATTGTCATAAAAAAATATATAACAACACGCTATTTTGTTCGCTTATTTGCTTACTGCTTTTAAACGGCTTTGAAGCTAAAAAATATTTTTATATAGAAAAATTTGTGGTTAAATTTGCTATAAATTCGCCATTACTTATATTTAAATCAATCAATATTTTGTAAAGGAAATGTTAAATATTGAGATTTCCAAAGTTAAAAGTGTAGCGGGTCTCTGTGCGGGCGCAGGCGGCAGTCGTGCGTTGGCATTCAGAGGGGAAGGCTGTGTCGTTCGCTGCTCCGCTCGCGCTATCGACTAACTATGCGTATACATTTGCTTTTTGCAAGTGTTTACGTACTTTCTGGGTTAGTGTGCATTAGAGACTAACTCGCTGTAATGGACTGAAAGTAATCGTGCGCTTGGACGCTTTATTGATGTTTTGTGGACTATTGTTTTTATGAATTTATAATTTTTTTTTTTTGCTTGCATTGTACATTGTGCTTATACCAAAATAGATGTTTATCGCCTCGTTCGCTCGCTCGCTAATAAAGCTCAATGCAAACCTCTAAAGTCATCTATTTTTAAGTTTTTGTGTCTGTCTGTCTATTTGTCTGTCTGTCTATCTGTTCCGCGGTTATTGTTGAACCGCGAGTAACGCCGCGGGACAAAGTTAGTCTAAAAAAAGTAGCCTAAGTTACTCCCCGGATCATCAGCTACCTACCTATGAAAGTCCCGTCAAAATCCGTCCAGCCGTTCCAGAGGTTACCCAGAACAAACAGACAAACAGACAAAAAATTTATTAACTACATTTTTCGTATATGTACCGTGTATACATACATATGCATTTAGTAAAAAGCGGTTATTTTAATATTACAAACAGACACTCCAATTTTATTTATTTGTATAGATAAAGAACACCCAAACTCCGAAACAAATATTTACATATCATACAAACATTTGGTTCAACAGGGGAATCGAACCCGAGTCCGAGAGACGTACAGCAGTCGCGTAAGGTACCACTGCGCCAATGTAGAACATGTAAAATATTATCTATACAAATAAATAAAATTGGAGTGTCTGTTTGTAATATTAAAATAACCGTTTTTTACTAAATGCATATGTATGTTTACACGGTACATATACCAAAAACGTATTTTATTTTATTTTTTTGTCTGTCTGTCTGTTTGTTTTTTCCGGGTAATCTCTGGAACGGCTGGACGGATTTTGACGGGACCTTAACTGGCAGGTAGCTGATGATCCAGGGAGTAACTTAGGCTACTTTTTTTAGACTAACTTTGTCCCGCGGCGTTACTCGCGGTACGAAAACCGCGGGTAACACCGCGGGGTTCAGCTAGTTAAAAATAAAATCATGATAGTTATCTGTAGGAGACGATTTTATTTCAATTTGTGGACATTGGTGACTAGGGAACCCTATTCTATGGATGACCTGACACGCAATTTCTGTTTTTTTTAATTAAAAATGCTACTTTTAGATTCAGTAATATGAATTTTTTTATTAAAAAAGTATATAAGCTGAATAAATAGTTTATCAGATTTTTTACTCTCTTCTATACAAATAAATGAAATTGAAGTGTCTGTTTTTAATATTAAAATAACCGATTTTACTAAATGCATATGTATGTATACACGGTACATATACCAAAAATATAGTTAAAAAAATTTGTCTGTCTGTCTGTCTGCTTGTTCGGGTAATCTCTGGAACGGCTGGATGGATTTTGACAGGACTTTCACTGGCAGGTAGCTGATGATCCAGGGAGTTACCGCGGGTAACACTACGGGGTTCAGATAGTATCAAATATAGTTTGATCGGTAATTTGATTAAACTATTTATTTAAATGCTGAGCCTGAAACTTCTAGTCCGACTCTCACATGACCGCTTTTTTTTGTACTTAGTACCTACCGATGATAAAATGTTTTAATTATAAATCTTACTAAAACTTTTAAAAATATTTTGTTTTTTATGTTAACATTATAACCATTTTTAATCATTATGTTTTGAAGTTTAGGCAAAAACGCCGGCCAAACGCGCATGTCTGTCCCGCTCCCTAATCTTTGATCATCGTTTTGAAGTAGCGCGTGCGGTACGGAGATATGAATGTGTGCGGTGCAGATGTGATAGTATGCGTTTAGCTTCGCCCAGACGCTCAAGGTTATTGAGGCTACTATACGCCTTAATATATAAAGCTGAAGAGTTTGTTTGTTTGTTTGTTTGTTTGAACACGCTAATCTCAGAAACCGCTGGTCCGATTTGAAAAATTCTTTCAGTGTTGGATAGTACATTTATCGAGGAAGGCTATAGGTTATATATCATCACGCTCAGACTAATAGGAGCGGAGCAGCAATGAAAAACGTTTCGAAAACGGGGGAAAATTATCACGCTACGGGCAATAGGAGACGCAAACGAGGTAAGCTATTGTATGATCTACAAACATTTGTTTCGGAGTTTGGGTGTTTTCTATGTATACTATGTATGTATTTAAAAAAAAAGTATATACGTATTTATATCCGTGGTCTAGTGCCCATAACACAAGCTCTGCTTAGCTTGGGACTAGATGACGTTGTGTGTTAGATGTCCGAAATATTTATTTATTTATTACAGTTGGACATGGTGGTTTGTCAGTCTAAAGGTGAATTGAATGCCAAGCCAGATGTCGTGAGTTTGAATCCCATCCAAGGTTTATATCGTGTTTTGAACACAATCTATGTCTAGGTATTAAGAAGGTTTATTTCATGTTATATTGTTTATTGAAATTACACGTTACTTAACACAGACATCGAGCTAAAACAAAATATATCAAATGAAAAATCAAAAGACAGCAAAATGCTTTATCATAAGAGTGGGAGAGCTTTATCGGTAAAGCCGTGAAAACCGGTATGAAACAGCGCTTGCTTTGTGTTTCACCGAGTGAATAAGGATACCGGAGGCCCAAACCCCAACCCCTCCCCATCTCCCCCATTCCTCAAAGGAAGGCAACGCACTTGTGATGCATCTGGTGTTGCGGGTGTTAATGGGCGGCGGTAATCGCTTACCATCAGGCGACACGTCTGCTCGTTTGCCGACTAATCCATAAAAAAATGTATGGGTGTCAAAATGACTACTCTGCCTGATGGAAAGCTTAAGTAAAATCCAAGAGTTTTATGTTATTTGTTTACCTACAGCTAAATTCACAATACATACACGTAGTGTGGCTTTACTACGTGACAATTATATGCTTCCTCACACAAAAAAAATTAGTGTAAAAAAACAAAACATTATAATATTTGCTACAGTTTTTTTTTAATGATCTGGTGACGTAAAGTCACAGCGGCTTGCGCATCCTACAATCTATAATCAGATAAAAAACTCCGAAAACCTTCGATGTACTTGTAAAACTTTATATCAAAATGTTAAGTGAAGTTTAATTTATTATTATATTAATAGGATAAATATAAGTTTTACGACATCAAATACGGCGGTCCTTGAAGAAAGTTAATGATCTTAATAGCACTGACAACATTGGAGGTTCTCGAGAATTCTCAATTAAATTAGTCATGCATCTGAAGATTTTATTACGTTTTTGATTCCAGTAGAAAGGATCTTTATGCCCATGGTTATAATCTCGGGGAAGCTTTACAAATTCGATTATAAGGTTAACCCTTTATTATTATTCTTACGGAATGGATAATATTGTAAAAATAGGGTCTGATATGTAAACTGTTGGTACAAATTCGATAGATCTTGATCATAAAATTCATTTCGAAATAAATCTACGTCAAAATGATATAGTTTTTTCTCTAGTATATTGTAGATAATTCTTGATTGCTTACTATCGAGAGTTAACAGTTATTAAACCATTTTTATATATATTTAGTTATTCATCAAATCTATCGCTCACTGCTGAACGAAAGTCTACTCCAAGAAGTGTCAGCTAACCCGGTCTTGGGCAGCCCGCATCTATCCGCTGTCAGTAACTTTCTTCAAATCGTCGGTCCATCGCGTTCCAGGGCGCCCTAGACTACTTTTGCCTAATTGTGATCTTCACTCCAGCACATTTTGGCTCCAATGACCATAGACGTAATCCTCTAAATGTAAATTCTCTTGTTGTAAGTAGGTAAAATATTTCGTCAACATTTTATTCCTAGAAATGTATTCTAAAATCATGATCTGCTCCACGGCCCGTTGCAAGCCCAACCTTAAAAATTATTCGCGCTTCGTTGCACCCGGAAATAGAAGCTGGGACTTCAATCAAGCATCAAGGAAGGACAGAAAGGGGCACAGCAGTAACAGTAATAATAAAATGCTTTGTTTATTGAGATGTAACTTCCGTGATGGAATTAAAACGCCGTCTTATCTATCTAACTTACTTTTACATAACAGATGATCCTTAGATTAACTCGATATTCTGCTAGTTTTAGAAATATTTTACTACTTTATTACGAGAACTGACCTTATGGCCAAAAGATAGTCATTTTATGGCACTTTATTCTTACATATTTCAAAGGATACTGGTTGTGGAAGAATAAACTTAGTGAAATGTGACTTGTTTCTCTACTAGGTCATTTCATTATTGTCCAAATCTCTAAACAAGGTGTAGAGACCACCAAACCCGGTTTAAAGATATTCAAACCTATCTTCGTTTGTTTTTTGCTTAAACCTCGCAAACTGTGTACAACTGTGATCTTTGACCCATCACGTCATATTACGCGGTCTAAGAGCGAGCGAGTTTTTATTGTTGTTTGTAGGCTTTTATTATTAACTTTAGTGAACATTTCTACTTCGCTCTTAGAGTGAATGTAGCATGATATTGTCTATAATCTTCCTCAATTTATACTCTATCTATACAAATAAATAAAATTGGAGTGTCTGTTTGTAATATTAAGATAACAGCTTTTTAATCAGTGCATATGTATGTATACATGATACATATACCAAAAATGTAGTTAAAAAAAGTTTTTGTCTGTCTGTCTGTTTGTTCCGGGTAATCTCTGGAACGGCTGGACGGATTTTGACGGGACTTTCACTGGCAGGTAGCTGATAATCCGGGGAGTAACTTAGGCTACTTTTTTTAGACTAACTTTGTCCCGCGGCGTTACTCGCGGTACAACAATAACCGCGGGTAATACCGCCGGGTTCAGCTAGTTGGATATAAAAGTAATCATTCAAATCGCTTTAATAGTTTCTAAGGGAAGCACTATTAAACTATCAAACGAAAAAACTAAATAGTTTTATTCTATAAGCAAAAATTTGTTTCAAAAATTTTTATCAAGAAGTTTATAAATACTAAACCGTAGATGTAATATAAAAAACACCCTTGTAAAAAGAATTGGTAAAGGTATGGAAAAGGTGCAAATGTAACTTTCAGTATAGCAGAAAAATATAATAGGTTGAACAAATGTACAGTATCGCAATCAAGCGTAGGCAAAAGTAAGCTTCTCATGAATTGTCATGGCCGTAGTTATAGTCGTTTGACTTATATATCCGGTAGCATATCTTCTCGAAACTCATGCACATATTGAAAATTTATTATCACTTGCTTCAATAGCAAACGAGCAAAAATGTGTAAGTAAAATTTTATACACTGAGAAATCTTCATAACACTCTCCAGTGTTTGATTTGTTCCCTTAATTTTTTCTCCAACATTTAACGAGCAATTCTTGTATTTATAATTAGAATCTCGCAAACGGCTACAACGATTTTCATGAAGTTTAGTATGCAGGGTGTTTTGGGGGCGACAAATCGATCTAACTAGGATTCATTTTTAGAAAATTTACGAAAATAAAATACCGGTCATCCAAGTAGGTAGTACTTGTAACGTAGTTATTTTCATTACAAAGTTGTTTACATAAAATCACGATAGTTATGAACAGGAGAAAAAGCCTATAAAATCTGAGCTGTCGCCACCAGTGGGTTGCCAGTAGGCGGTGTAGCGTCCCTGTCAGTCGGCGTCGTTCGTCACCGTCCGTGTCGGTCACGCCTGCCACACCAAGGTCACACAACACTACATTTTATTAAATGATTTGTGTTTTACAGGAAGTGGTGAACAAACCAGTCTACCAGCAATTTATTTAGAGCAACTCTCTTTTATTTATTGTTCGGAAATGTTGGGTTTTAATCGTATTGCTAATTTATAAATATTGTTGAGATTCATTTTGTGATGAGAATGATCATTTGATCTGTGTCTGGGTGCAATTTATTTATGGTATGTTTTTAGTGATCTATATTATTAGTATGTTTGCCAGTAATCTGTTAACAGTAGCACAGGCTTTGTTTAGAGTAAGATGTGTGAGATGTGGTAGTGTTAGTTTAATGGCTGTAACGCACAACGCCTCTTCGAACCCCAGGAACAGAAATCATAAAAGTAAGACACTAGAAGTAGAATAGACGCGTGATTGTCACCACATCATTGGGTTTAGATCATCGGACGTAGTGTGAAATCTACCAGTTTAGTGGGTATACTGTTTAAATTGGATTAAAATTACAGTTGGCTAAATTGAGGCATTTCATATGGACCAAGAGCCCACGCTGGCTAGACCTTCGTTTTTTTATAAAAGCTGAAAGTTTTTCTGTGCATGTCCCCTATACAGGTAATAACGACTAGCGACTATAGAGTTTGGGTTGTGGTTACTTGGGCAGGTAACAGTTAGTAAAGGTGTTTTAAATAGTACCTAATTTTCGTTAAAGTATAAAGCTCAATTTTTTTTTTTTTTCTTCGGGATAATTTTAGAAATCTCGTCATCCATTGCCGGACACTTATGACAGTTGCTACCCCCTACCAGACACCCCTAAACTTTAATAAATTATAGTTGTACTTTCGTTATAGTATAAAAGCTAATACTACTACTAAATGTGTCTAGCAAGATGTAAAACCGATTAAAACTGTCCTGCTCTTGAGGAAACATTTTTGCAGGGGTAAAAAAACTTTCAGCTTTCATAAAATAACGAAGGTCTAGCCGTCTTGGGCTCTTGGTCTAATACAGCTCTCACTTTTAAGTTTTTGAGGGTTTTTCTACAAGGATGTAAAAATTCTTTTATACAAACAGCCTTAAAGTTTACAAATCTCAGAATTATGTTATAAACCCTAATACATACTAAGTACATACCATATATGTGGCATATAATTACCATACGTAATGTGTTCATTAGCGACAAATTTTTACCGTTGGTCAAAATATTTTACATTTTATTACCCGAATTTATGACTTTATTTGGTTGTTCGATTGTCAATAACTGGTTCTATTCGGACGTGGGCCGGTCAAATTTGTACTTGTAACAGTAGTTAGACAGCAAAAGCTAATATAAATAGTGTTTATGAGGCATTCGCTTTATGTATGCTATAATAAAATTGTTTATGTCTTAATTTAAGAGGTTTTAGGTCTTTTAGACGACATTGCAAGCTAATTTTTGGCATTTTTATTATTTACAACTGTGATCATAAAATATTAGATGAAAACTAATGGAGTTTATCCATGTCTTAAGACCCGCCCGTAATATTAAGACAACGATGTTGGTTTCTGGCCTTTAAGTGCTTTCAAGGGTTCAAGGAATGACTGAGCCGAAGTAGTAAGGTCTGGTAGCCAAAGAGATATTTTAGTTGACATTAACAAAGAGAAATGATATTTTATCAGTAGATACTGTTTTAATTTACTGTTGAAAGCAATTTTGTAAGTCCGACCTTTGTCACATGAAGTACCTACCTTTATAATTAAACCTTATTTTTTGGGTGGAGATCTCGGTGTACAGGCTCTTGAATTGAATATCTATTGACTTTAGATGGAAAGACGAGATCATCTTGGCCAATTGTTGGCCAGAATTGTGACGCAGTGAGATCGCTATAATATGATGATTGTCCTGCGACTTCAATTACAACTCCTGCAGAGTTGTCCTTCATCAACAATTGTTTAGTAATTAAAATGAAAATTACAATGTTTAGACACATGTTCTCAGATAACATTTGAAAAAAAATTTAAGGTCATATAACAGGTACAATGTAGATACATGCAGCGATGTAATAATTGTAACTACGTTGTTGAAAAAAAACAAACCAAACTAGTTTTAGACAACTCGCACTGGTCATTGCCGTAGCGGTAATATGAGTGTCACGGAGCGCATGAGAAATGTACACGATAGATTGTTTAATATTCTAGTACATATCACAAGCTACTAACACAATTAACCTTTATGTGCGCCTACATTTTGATATGATACTTTGTAATAAAATGTACTTTTTATTTTTTACAAGCTTTTGTTGGCACCTCCGTCCGTGAGTCGGTTATCAAGGCAATTTAGTAGTATATGTCCTTTCCCGGGATTTAAAGTATATCCATGCCAAATTTCAATGAAATTGGTGTAGCGGTTTAACCGTGGAAGCGTAACAGAAAGCCAAATTTACTTTCGAAATTTGGCTTACTCCACCTTTAGGAGTGTTATTTTTTCTTCAATTATAAATTTTACCTGTTAAGTAAGTTTTTTTTTATTATTTCATAAATGACAATGTTCTGAGCTTTTAATAGTGTCCTGATAGACATAGACCTTTAGAAAGGAGGTATCTCGCCTAAAATATCACGCTAGGCCAAACGGGTTAGCATAGTTTTCTTTCACTATGTCCTACGTTGTTTGCTCCCTTGTTGTGACACCCACAGAATGAATAACACTCCCTTAAAATTTGAAACAAAACCAGCCAAACTATGAAACTCCTTCTCTTACGTAATAGACGTAGATATTTTAGTATTCAGCATATAACAATGTCTCCGTGCGAATTTAGTTGAACGAGGTTTAAAAGAATCAAGATGGATTTTAGGCGCCTTTTCCTGTCTTGTAATTTTTTACCACAGACTGACTTTTCTAAATGAACAGTTTTAAAAGCTTTTAACAAAAATATACACATTTTATATGTTTAGTTTAAATGCGTTTATTTTTGTTTTGTTTATATAACGATTTCTTGTTTATTGACTTCGTGAAGTGTAGAACTCGTCAACAGGAAAGATGCGTTTATTTCGTGTTGTGAGATAAATATAGAAAGGCACACTTTCAACTCTCTCTTGAGATGTTTACGTTATAAATATGTTCTCACGATCTCGTTGTACCTAATAAGGATATTACTTTTTTACTATACCTACAGGTGGCATACAAGGATACAGGCTGCTTTACAGTGAGCCTTATGTCCTTAGTTTTGTTTTCCTAGTTGTCTTAGGTAAAAAAAAAAGATTTGTCTGCTGGATTTTGGATTTCCTTTTGTCACATGGATAAGCAAAAAAAAACGCTTACTTGGGATAGCTTCTGCTAACTATATTTTTTATGTAATATGGAGAATTTAATGGGCCACTTGATGGTAAGCAATTATATCGTCTATGGACACTTGCAACTCAAGACTCTAATAGTTACAAGTGCCTCTTACCTTAGAACCATGGGAGAAGAGGTTTGGGTTGTGTAAACCTCGCTCACTCGGTGATAAGCAACGATAAAATTACAATTGCGAGAAACGTGAAATCACTAAGTTCCAGTGGCCAGTTTCCAGTGACATGAGTTTTAGTGACCTTGAGCATTATAGGGTAGTTGGCTGTATCGTAAATAAATACCTATATCTCCTCCCTTACAACGAATACGAGTATTACAAAACGTCAAGGAAAATATAATTATTACAAATTTTCATTTCTATTACCTAACTGACCCGGCGAACTTCGTACCGCCTTATTTACATTATTTGTCTCACCTTCCCACAGGCACTGTACAGTCGCGGACAAAATAAGCACAAATTTAAACAAAAAGAAAATAACTTCAATCTGGACCAAATTGAAATGGGACCACACGGGAAGCACCATTTTCCAATAAAAAAGACGTGAGGAACTCGGGGGCTGCCGCGGTAAAACATTTTTTATCAACTTATGCAATTATAATTATTTATTTATTTTTTATCTATGCAGTATGTATAATCTTTTCTTTTTGTGACAGATTCGTCGTTCGGAGCAACTCGTCTCTATCGATAGGTGCTTGAACTTCAGACAGATTCGTTGATACGTCATTCGGAGCAGCTCGTCTCGATCCGTGCGCATTTCGGGTTTCAGGATTTTGTGTCACGAAATTTCTTGATACGGTCGCCGCGCTTAAAGGCCTCAAATAGCGCGATAAAAGCTATACAATAGCTTAAAAATAAAAAAATATTATGTTACTTGCTGCTACGGAACCCTTCATGGAATCCAACTCGCACTTAGCTGCTTTTTTATATATACAAATAGATAATCAAATAAACAATGAAATATAATGCTTAATTGAGTAGTCTAGTTTTGTATTTAGTACATCTTTCATGCAAAGTTATCGTTTTTACAGATGAATAAAAAGTGTCAATACCATAACATGAGTATGGTGTGTTTGTTTTTATATTCCACAAATGCGGAAAAAAAGACCTTATACACATCACGTCATTACGACAACAGCCTTTAACAGTCCATTGCTGGCTTCTCCTTAGTTAGAAGGTTTGGCCTACTGTACGCTAGCTAGGCTTGGTACAGGGGTTGTATCAAGTTCTGGGAGGGGTCCGGATGTGTTAATAACAGCAGTTCCCGGATCTCTCCAGTCTCAGGCGCAGAGTGGCACACCGTGTGGTTTTAGTTGGTTCGATTCCGACACACCGCCCCGTAGTAAACCCCGGCGGGGTGACGGCCCGAGGGGGCTTCCACACTTTAAAAAAAGGGGTTGTATCAAGTTTCCTTCTTTCAGCTGAGCTGTTGGTGACACTGTGTATTCTTATTCCACTGTCAGTCACCACAAGGATTCCGACTCGGACACATGTAACCATAAACATTTTAAAAAATCCAACACAAATTGTAATTTTATTCGATGTATCGAATAAATGATTTTTTTTTGCCGTAGATTGCAATCTCACAGAGAGTCTCACGGGTAGATGACAAGCATTAATATCGCGGCACTTAATCGGATGTAAAAACAATATGGTTGGCCATTAGTATAACAATTATGTAACTAGCCTTTACGCATGGCGTCACTTGTGTATTTTCTATGAAGTGAAAATGAAGAAAAAAATATTTTGGGATGGGTCAAAAATTTTAAACCCGCGTCAGGATACATGAGCGGCGCAGGGCGCTTGAGCGAGTGTGCATGGAGACAGCTGATGGATCGACTGTCTAATATGACATGACTGGTAATATGTTTATACTGTAGAGCATTAACCTAAATGTTTATAACATCACAATAAGCATTTTATTTAAAAAGCAAAGAGGTTAATTTCAGGTGAGCTTAAACAACTGTTTGTTTATAGTTTAGAGTTTTCACTTCGGTTAGCAGTCCTCATGACTGCTTTGTGTTTTTTTTTATACATCAGTTGCGTATTCTATGACCTTAGTTTAATGTAAAACTTAACGTGCATGAAATATATTTTTAACTAAAAGAAAACTTTAAAAGCATTTCGATTATGAACTATGAGCAAGCGAACTTTAAAATGTTTAATATAATTTATTTATAAAATTTGGCTATAACTGTAATTTAGATTTATGTCTATGAAAATAAAGCTGGAAGTAGAATTACCTATATAGTATACCATTTTGTTTAGATTCATACCACTGAACTAGCAAACAAATATACTGTCGAACAGTTAAGTGCTTCGACCTGACGTTTGATCTGTAATGAAGCTACGTAATTAACATCTATATTAATATTACGAATGTGAAAGTTCGGATGGATAGATGGATGTTTGTAACTCAATCATGACAGAACAGTTGAACAGAGCTCAAGTAGGCCACCATAAGGTGGGTAACCTAGCTGCATTGTCCATTTGCACAATGAGTATGATGGTCACTGCTCTTGGATTCTGCTTATGCTTTCCATCAGGCAGAGTAGGGTCATTTTGGCAGATTGTACCAGAAAAAACTGAATTAAATTTAGCACAGAGATAGGCTACTATTTATTTCGTAGTAGGTTTGTGAGAAAATCGACAGAATTAGGTGTGAAGCCGCAGACAGATAGCAATATGTGTAATTTAATTTTTCTGCCATCCTTTTTGGGATAATTAACTCATTGATAATGATGTCGCCCATAGGAAGCTATTACCGGCTAGCGGTGTTCTCACAACACCAGTGCTATTAATCGTTTGTTGCCTTCTCTAGCCCCCCTCCCCCTACCCCTTTCTCGCTCTCCTCTAAACCTTATCAGCAGTAATACAGCTGTCTATCGATCGTGTGCGGCTAAGTTTAGTGGAAATACATATGCGAGTAATTAAAGGCTTCTTAATTACTTTATTAATTAGATATTTTACGTAATTATTAGATGTATATGCGCACCTACTATTACGTTTCTCGAAGCTTATAAGTTTTCCTTCTGGATTTGCTAATTTGTTAAATACTAATTATTACTATCCGCTTCGTTATTGTCTCTAATTTTCATAAATTTAAATACAAAAAGTGCTAAAACATTTACTTAAAGAGTTTAAAATTGTAAAAAAATTATAATAATAAAATGCTATCTAACATCTGTACATTAGGCTTATAATGCGCATAAATATCTCTTTCCACTCCTTTCACAAAATGAGTTCATGTAAAATTTCCTCCCAATGTATATATAAAATTAAATTAAAACTCTGAGATCTACATAATGACTACTTATTTGCTACTTAAGCGGTACAAATACATAAAGAAGGCTAATTAAACATAAGTATGAATGCGACAATAAATCAAAGTTACCCCATACTAATTGACATTGTGGTGCCCACTCGTCACGAGGTTGATAACATGCCGAGACATTTGTCTGACATGCCATGTCTCATAGAATTGCGCTAATAGGCCATTCAATGAAACATCGATGAGTCTGATAGAACTATTCCTTTAAGATAGTATTCAGGCATTCGAGCAATTAAGTTTCATTTCAAAAATACCTTTTTCCCCCCGTATTCCATTTATATAGTTGTTACTCCACCACTGTGCGGTTTGTCATGGAACTTTGGTTTGCACAGTTAATCTGTGAAACAAATTGTCGCTGGATTTGTCTCGAAGTCTTAACGATGTTTAAACTTAACTCGATGACAGAGCGTATTTCTATTTCAAATATAGGTAGTACACTTGTGAATCTTGATCATGTCTTTCCTAAGTTGATCTTCTTCTACTTAGGAATAAGTGCAAAAGAGGTAGTTAATTAGGTCCCATCCGATGTACACCGTCTCATTTGTGTAAAGTGGTATGAAAAGCTAGGGATGTTTTCGTTCCCTTGTCAACAAGAGAAATAAGTGAACTGATCAGGCCATTTTGATACCAGGAGTACAACGCTTGCTATTTTTATCTTTTCCTTTTCAGAACGCATTTATATATCCAGTTAATACGATAACTAGATAAAAAATCTTAAAAATGTTAACAGCTCTCGAAGAACTAATAGTTGAATGAAGATTAAAGATGTCTGTGATAAATCCCGCTTCACTTTTTTCCTTTTCAAGCTACGGTTTCCCTGCTTCCACGTTTCTCGTCATTTAAACATTTAATTGCACCATAAATGCAGTTTCTGCAAACGGCTTCACTTCAAACTGACTGTTACACCGACATATTAAAGCGCAAACATTTATATTTAAAAACTAATTCACACACATAAATAATCTTGGTTTCGTAATTAAATATGAAACAGCTCTAAAATTTAAGACTTTACTGTAATACCTCAGCACAACAAACAATTGTGTATTAGCTTTGCCTTTGATTGCACTCAATGATGCTTTTCGTATATAAAACAAGTTCTAATCAAAAAGGACACTTAGGGAATAAATACCCTTCTTGAAATCAAGAGAAGTAGTTAGAGAGGCAATAAACAAAACGGTTAACCGGATATTAGAGCGCCGTATGTCCGGCTATCCAGATTTAAGACTGTCCGGAAACATAGTATTGGGCAAAATGACTATTATCTTTGACTGTGATCGCTCCTGATGATGTTGTTTCTTAATTCGTGAGAAACAGACTACTTCTATCAGATGTTCTTTTTCATTTTGTGAGAAAAAATGTTTATACATACGTATGCCAGCGGAGATTTTATACTCTTTTGCGAACGCTACGAGTAGGCGATGATGCGGAGGAATTCTTAGACGCTTGTATGTAAATATTGTTTTTGTTTTTTTTTAATAAAATTGGAGTGTCTGTTTGTAATTTTTAATTATTTTTCTTACTTTTATTGATTGAAATTGCGATTTACCAGGTATATAACAACAGGCTTTAACAGTTCACTGCTAGACACAGGCTTCTCCTAAGAAAGGAGATCTTGACCTACTACGAGTATACTGGGTTGAGACTGGGATGGGTTGGCGAAGGATTCGTTTCAAGTCATCCTTCACTCTGCAGCGCCATTTTATGTTTATTATTTTCAAATTACACATTTAATTTAAGTAATAATGAAAGTATTAACGCAGTAACTATTATCTGTCTACATATAAAATGCGTCGTGAAAACACACGTGGTGACCTGAATAGGTAAGTAATAGCCGACGGTATCAAATGTGTGCCTGAGGGAAATTCACTGAATGCTTGGAAACATACAGTTTAGTATTGCTACATACTGTACTGTACTAGTATTATAAGCAGAATTACGAACACGAATATTGAGGATCTGTTATGCTAAAATTAAAACAAGTTATTTGTATGCAAATATAGTATAATATAGTATATCTATTATCTAAAATTCTCATGTCACGTTGTTGCTCAGGAGTTGAGCATGATTGAAAAGAGACGCAGATGAAGTTGCGTGCATCAGTTAGTGTTACTATAAAAAATATCTTACTTTTGTTGTAAATGCAAGTACATATATGGATGGATATTTTCTAGATTATTGCACAGGAATTTCTTAACTGACTTGTATGATATTTAGCACAGAGAAAGACTTCAGTCTGAAATATTAAATAGCTGGTGAAGTCTCAGATAAAACAAAAACAACAGGTTGCACTCTGGGAGCGCGTTGGTTTATAAGTTTGATTTTTTCACAGCTCTAAGGGACAGTAGACTTAAGTATTTAAAATGAATTTCAGCTTAATACCTCCACGCGTACCTATGAAAATGTGACTTGACAGACAGACAGACGGACAACAAAGTGATCCTATATGGATTCCGGTTTTACCTTTTGAGGTACGGAACCCTAAAAATTTGTCATACATCTTCTTAAAACTTGAGTGTGTGTTTTAGAGAGCTATTTAAGTAACCCGAAATAAAGCTAACTTATGATTTAATTAAAGTTTTACATTCAGACAGAACAATTTATTAATAGTATTAATATAATAAATTCTCGATTATCAACAACATATTTGCTTTAGATTTTTATAAAATAACAAAAAGTTAAAGAAAGAATCGTGTCATCTGATGGTAAGTGCCTACCCACACACACAATTCAAGAGACACAAGTTTTTCTCCTCCAGAATGAAGAAGTGAAGAAGAATTTCGTAAAAAAAAGCAACGAAATAATTGCTAAATACCGTTTTTCTGAGCTGATTTACGTTTAAAAATGGCAAGTGATTTTATTCAGAGATACAAACAAACCTTTTCTTTTAATTGGTTATGTTCGCTATCACAATAAACCTGTGTACAATATAAAAGCTTGAACATTATTTAATATAGCAATAAATAACTGCAAAAAGACAACCGCAGCCGGCACGCCCCGACTATCGGCCCGTAATCTTCAAGCTACCTTGTAAATTAGACTTGCCTTTCTACTAATTATCGAGCATGGCTGGATTACACTGAGCTTTGCCAACGTGGTACATCTTTAAAGCAAATACTTTTATTTTACAGGAGTCTTACTGTTGCTCTAGTGGTAAGCGATTCTGAGTGCTAAGCCAGAGGTCATTGGTTCGATTCCCGCACAGACCAAAAATAGTGTGTCTACGTAACTACTGTAATAACTCATGTGATTAGAGACTCTATTATTCTCTTACATGAAAATCAACTGCTAACTACACCTAAAACTTAAATAAATAAATATATAGTATTCAAAATTATTCCTGAATAATGTGACTTTCAAATGGAGAAAGGAAAGAGGTTCTGTAGTTTCCGAGTTAATCGTCACCAAACTTTTTCGTTCTACAGAACCAAAGCAGCACCAAATAAAATACATTTCGTAGCCATGCCATGGCATAATGAAGAAGCCTTTCTTATCAATTTCTCTTTAAATAGACCCCACCTGTGTGGCTACTTGTTTCAGATTAATGTTTGACCGTTGACCCCAATAGATTCGGGGTCATAATGAGATATTTTAATTAAAACTGGTTTTTAATCAGTAGCGGAAGACGGGAACAATTTAAAGAACTGTTACTTTGTTGCTATAGCAATAATGAATATTAAATGAGGTGTATGTTATCAGAAGATATGAATGTGTCTTTTTAATTACTTATGTTGGTTATTGAAAGGTAACATACACCTCTCTAGGTAGTAGAGCCACGCTGATTTCAGCACGACGGCCGGCTCGACCGGGGCGGTACTACCCTGGCACAGAAAATCAACGTAAAATGACAGCGATCATGCTGTCGTGTTTCGTTGGTGAGTGCGAGACCGAAGGCCCAATGATGCAGAAGCATCACTAGCCCACCATGGTGTTGGTCACCATGCTGCATTGTTGCATTGTCTGAATTCCCAGTATGGTGACCACCACTCTTGGATTCTGCTTATGCTTTCCATCAGGCAGAGTAGAGTCATTTTGGCAGGGCCAAATATAAAAAAAAAAACATGAAATATAGTACAACAGATTTAAGAAATAAAATCGCAATGTTTGATGGGGCAGTTTCTGGTGAAGCAGGACATCCCATGGGTGTCATATGAAGTGACTAAGAGATCGTACTACGCACTGCAAAATAAAACTCGAAACATAGCCAATACGAAGCAGTCTGGCCAGCATGGCATGTCGCGATAAAACCTGTTGTAATGTCTGTTGATGATTTAATGAACAAATACAATTTTATCAAAAATAAAACCGACTTCAAGGTTTGACTCGATTTCTCTTGGATGCCATCATCAGATATTAATGTCCTTATCATGGTAACACCGTCGGGACATCTCCTTCCCATTAAAAAAAGAATCATCAAAATCGGTTCATAAACGACGAAGTTATCCGCGAACACACATAAAATAAAATAAAAAAAATATACGGTCGAATTGAGAAACCTCCTTTTTTTGAAGTCGATTAAAAAGAGTCAAAGTAGATATATTTTATGACTATTTTAATATATCGGACAATATCACTGGTAAGTGAACACCGCTTTAAATAGACACCTTCAACTCAAAAGTCGTAAGTACCTTTCCTGCCTTCGAGGGTTTGGGCTCCGGTAACTTCACTGACTTGTTTGTTTAGGGGTAAATAAGTAGACGTGTCTCATAGACATAGTAAATGACAATATCACTCGCAACACAAGAGCCTTACCACCAACTGAGTGCGTTACTACTCTGTTCACCTCTTTGTAAGGCAACTTAACCATATTAATACCTGTATATTTCAGAAGTTCATGGTGACAGGTAAGAACGTGGGGAAAAGACCCAGTGGCCATAGTCCGCAGGACTGGACAACCTAAGTCTGGTCTGTATATATGCGAACTAGCCGACCCACGCAACCTCGTTTGCGTTATAATGCCCGTAGCGTAGGTCTTAGCGTGATGATATATACCCTATAGCCTTCCTCGATAAATGGGCTATCTAACACTGAAAGAATTTTTCAAATCGGACCAGCGGTTCCTGAGATAAGCGTGTTCAAACAAACAAACAAACTCTTCAGCTTTATATATTAGTATAGATATTCCACAATTTTTTTTTATCTAAAACAGTAACGAGAAACTTTGAGAACCTTCCTTCCATATCAAGGCACAACAATAAATGTCTACGATCACAAGCCTACTCATTAGCGCTAGCAATGAGCGTGGACCATGTACCCGGCACTACACACTCCCTAATTACATTCCGCTATTTATAGTGGCATGGTTGGAATCTGGAATAGAACCCCATCTATAGTCAGGCTGCAGTATTAATTAGTGATTACAGATCATGAGTTACTTAGTTGCAGACTAACATACAATTTATTTGTAAGTTGCATGCATGCCTAATGGTTATAAAGTTAATAAGAAATGATTACATTAATATGAAAATTAATTTATGTGATCAACTTTGGGGCTTAGAAACTTTAGATCTAGTTAGAACTTAAATAATATATCTATTATATTATACACATATAATACAAAATTACATATTTTTGTAGTTTTCAAATTATAAAGATCTTCACTTAACTAGTTAGTCTGTGAATCTGTGGTCAGTGATTCTAAGTACATATTAAGTCAAGGGTAGTGAATTCGATTATACAGTGATAACTACTCCTGTTGAGTAGTAGTATTGCTTACCCACGACTAAATAATAACCATAGTGTAATATTATGTAAGAAGACTAAACTTTATTTAACTACTAGCTGACCCACGCTACCTCGTGTGCGTCTCCTATTGCCCGTAGGGTGATAATATTCCCCCGTTTTTGAAACATTTTTCATTGGTGCTCCGATCCTATTGGTCTTAGTGTGACGATATATAGCCTATAGCCTTCCTCGATAAACTATCCAACACTGAAAGAATTTATTAAATCGGAACTTTGGTTCCTGAGATTAGCGCGTTCAAACAAGCAAACAAACTCTTCAGTTTTTATATTAGTATAGTATAGATTTTAAATCATTCTTTTTCATAAATTTTATTTATATGGCAACATAATTACCAAAGGATTAAAAGAGATATATTGGGCATAGATTCGCAATATATCTCTTTTAATCCTTCATGTCGTAATGTTACCAATGAAATATAACGAAACATAAAACACCCCTTAATGTTGTTATAACATTTGAAACCAGACCTTTTAAGATCTTACAACCACTTTACACCTGTACAACATTTAAAAATGAAACGCCACGCGCCCACAATAATATCGTTACATCACGAATGATAAAAAACGTCCACCACTTACCATTCCTGGCCACTCCTGACCGAATACCACCTGCTCTTCAAATAATTAGTAAAGCTAACGTCAGCTCGAGAGCTCGGCAAATATAACAGCCTACTGAGAAATTTAAGGTCTCCCTATCCTTTTCTAACCTATAGAATTGTTGTAACAGTGAATGAGAGAAAAGATGAGGAGAAAAATGTAGGAATAAACATTGGTAGTTGGTCCAACGAGCCGCGACCTTTTATTGTGTAATCAGTACAGCGTCAGATAGTTGTAGTATTGAGCTTTGGTTAAAACAGTAGCAGGAGTTACTGCAATATAAACTAATCCGGTGCTAATTTACTTTAATTCACGTCAATTTGAAACCAGATCGCAAAATATGTAATTCATAGTAGATAGTTCGTAAAAAGAATAGAGAAATTCCTTGAGGGCTGTATCTAATAGCTCGAGATGGTCAGGCTTATTATTGTACTTGGGACATCGACATCGCATACCGAGCCCTCACCTAAAATACTCTGCATATATGCATGTACATGAAGCTCAGTCCTGTTTAGTGTGTAAATTCCTAACGGTATATCGCATGCATTCAACAGATAAATAAAAACAATGATTAATGCCGTGTGTTAATTCGTCGAACGCTTTTATTATGTGTATCAATTGATGGCCGACCGTGGCAGATTTCCAATTTGGTCGGAATCGAAAGGCTTATTTTCTGCTTGTGGCGAATTTATTTGCCTGTAACACGAAGAGGTTTGACTGGAATTGTAATATTTAATGGCTGGAATTTGGGTTGGTGTAAAATTAAACTATTTAACGAATTAGAGAAAAACTTAAATGTGGGTTTGAGTCGCGAATCAAATGGTTTCATACAAAATTTAACGTAGAATGTTCTAGTTTGCTCATCCCGGGTCTCCAGATATATTTGATGATTCCTAAACATCTTTCCCTAATTTCCAGTTTTTTTATGGTATAGATGGCATATCAGCAGACGTATCACCTGATGGTAAGCGATTACCGCCGCCCATCGACACCCGCAACACCAGAGGCGTCACAAGTGCGTTGCCGACCATTAGGGAATGGAGAAAGGGATGAGGGAAGGGGAGAAAAGTCATTAATTAAATTTTGGATTGCTATATAACTCTTTAAAGGCTTTAATGAGTTGATAAATAAATTACGTTGGAAGTTAAAACTCAAATTCAACAAACTCTGCTTGATGAAGTCCTAGAATATTATCGATGAGTAAAATATAAGTTTGTAATCTCGAAATAACGATAATAAGTATGAGAAATATTCAAATTAATAACGGCTGTCGAACATGATTCATTAACTATTCATGTTGTCTGGTCATGGTGTACTAAAATAACTGCATAAAATTTTCTTATGAAGTTATTTTTACAGATTAAGGTGCTCTTGGCGTGATGGCACGGTACTTAATCAAATTTAACGTAAAACCATAAAATTAATACGTAAAAATAATGGCCATGACATTTTAAGGCCTAATAAAATTGTTGAAATTTTATTATTGCTTGCAAATTGCTTCTGTGCGATACATGGTTAATTTATTTCTATTCTTCTTTATCGAGTTCTAGAAACCAGGAATTTGGATAGAACCGATAAATAAATTCTACATCACAAATTAAGTGGAAGTTAAAAGTTAGCCATTAGGCCATACAGGCCTCGTAAAACACAACTTGTGTTTTGGAGTACTGAATTTTTCGGACACATCTATAATTTATCATAAAGATTGGAATTTATCTTTTAACACGAATACTTGGCGACAAGTACAGCCGCCGAGTATCAAGACCGTTAGAAATAAGCATAAATATGCATACACTAGGCATTTCATAATAATTTAGAGATCATTAATTTTGATCTCTTTATATTTGGAAGGAAAAGCACAAAAATAATTTATAACAGTTTGACATTCTTAGCAAAATCAATTGCTTAACGACTTGGAAGTTATGGTTTTTTGATCATCAACAATTTTTTAACTAACTAAGGTTCGAGTGGTTATGGGCTTGAACACACGCAGAGCTAATAAGGAGCAAGGAATAATATTCAGAAACAATGTTAATAGTAGACGGAAAATGCCTTTTAAAACTATGTATATTGTAATTCTGAAGAATTATATAAAACATTTAACAGCTCTAGAACTATTGTAATATCTTAATAACTACTTCCTACAAACGTAATGAGAAAATAAATTAATTTAGGGGACCTTCTGGCGGTTCAGTTCTTAACTCACTGTGCTGTCATTGGATAGATGAGATTTTGATTGATTTAGAGTGAGTTTGTGTAGCATCATGTTGATAAGATAGATGGCTTAAGCTACAAGATAGATGCTATCTTTAGTTCGAAAAGTTTAGTAACAGTATTTAAGCATTTAAGAAAACAGGACCAGTTTAATACAATGCTGCATTGCATTTTACACATAGCTATAAAAGAAAGACATAATGTAGAAGTCATCTTAGATAAAAGTATGGGAAAACAATCGAACTTATTAACGTTACAAGTTACAAGATAAGGGCTCTACTTCCCGGCAACAAGAAATAAAACAGTAATTATTGATACCAATCTACCGTTTGTTTGGTTTTAATTATCTTCTGAATAAGACATGCCGAATCAATAGCTGGTCATTCTCTTCGTTCAAAATACCTAAATATTGATACCATTCCAAAAGAAAGAGGGTTTCTCAATTCGGTCATGTTTTGCCTTTGCCTGTTAACTCTCAGAATCTAAAACCTGAGAAGAGAAATTTGAAAAGAGTGGAAGTTGTCATCGTGGCCTAAATCGGTTGAGGAAGTTCCAATTACTTCAGAAATAGGTTATTTATGAATTGATTTAAAAAATCAGACTTCTTAGTTAGGAGCGTAAGCTTCACGTTTCGGCATATTAATATTTGCAGGAATACACCACCTGGAAGGGTAGAAAATAAAGGAATGAAAAGTACAGCTCATTAGGATCCGTGATCTAGAAGTTTTGAGTTAGGTGACATTCTTTATGAGTTAACTATTTAATATATTATGTACGCTAGATAGTGATAAATTGCAGGAGTGTTACAAAAACCACAGTTAAGTCACAGACCCGTTGATAATACTATTCCAAGGGATTATAAAGTACCTTAACTAACCGCGTTTCGCCTGAGACGGATATAATTTAAACCTAGGAGACTGGCAATTTAGTACCAACACTACGAACAAACCATCTATAAAGGCAGAATCATGGAAGGAATCTTATTTTCATTGAATAGGGGACAAACAAGTAGACGTATCGCCTGGTATTAAGCGATTACCGCCACCCATGGACACAAGTGCGTTGCCTGCCTTTTAAGAAGGAGTACGCTCGTTTCTTAAAGGTTTAAAGGTCGTATTGGTCCGGGAATACAGTTAATTCCACAGTTTAGTTGTGCGAGGAAGAAAATTCCTGAAGAACCGCACAGTTGTGGACTGCCAGCCACCTAAGAGATGGGGATGAAACTGACGTCAGTTCTCCAAATTGGAAATAAGTGTTACAATTTATAAATTGTCGATGTAACAACTTACATAATACTCTATTTCTCTGCATATATGACTATTAGACTATAGAAGTATATACTATTTTTAATCTACGTGTAGACTTTCCTGCATCATTTTTAAATTTATAGTATCCTAATTCCTAAAATATCCTATATTAATCCTATTTCATAATCCTAATCATACTATATTATCACACTAATATTATAAAGGTGAAAGTAAGTTTGCTTGTTCACGGGAAAATTATTTAGCCGATCATCATGAAACTTTGTACACATATTCATTCTATGATATATTAGATGCTAAATAGGATACTTTTTATAAAGTGCTAACGAAGTCGCAAGCGAAAGCTAGTTATTTATAATTTTGAGCTAACAAAATATCCTATATACTCTTATTGTTACATTCGACACGAAAACGAAGTGGATATTGTTGGAAATTTTCAGCTGCACTTCTTCTATTTATTAACATAACATAAATGTTATACTTTTAACAAATTAATAATTATTTAATAGTTTGTTATGTAGATTGAATAGTACAAAATATTATGATTAAAAGTAGTATATTAAAGAACTTCTATTAACGATTAAATTGGAACGTATCCAAGCCCACAGGCGGTTATATCGACGTGACCAGAGAAGCGACGTAAGACCTCGTGGCTATGGTGTGAAAGCTTCTTATGATTTATAAATACTTGTAAAATTATTATCATTTTATGGTGAATGGTATGTATGAGTATAAAAATGTCGTATAACTGGTCCGTCCGTATGTAATTTAGGAGGATTCGTAATTATTTTTATGGTAATTTTGAAGCTTTCGAATTGGATTTCGGTAGAAATGTATTGCAAGTTTCACTGATTCATGCGTCTCAAGATGTGAGATGATCAAAGAAGTAGAGATTGTGAAATGCTGATCTCTATCATCAATCACTTTTAATCAGATTGTAGAAAAGAAATAACTTACCGAACCAATAAATCAGACAGAAAGAAATATCACAGATACAAGTAAGAAGTAAAAAATATCTTTCAAGTATATGATTTATGTATTTAAGTCAACAAACAAAAATATTCTAACTTCTATGTAGGTCTTGATTTACATATTTAATGAAAAAGAAATTCGTATAAAATAATGGTAGTGACTATTTAAATGCCCTTTAATAATCAGTAAAAAACATATAATCGAAGTAAAAAAAATACAAGCTTTTTAATTGAGTTTGAATTCAGTCAAATTGAAAATCGATTGATTAATTAAACAGATAAAAATTGTATCTTTAAGAACGGATTACATTACATCCTCTGTCTCAATAAGTCATGATTTAAATATTGGAGCAGTTTTTAAACCAGATGGGAAACGAAATACCGGTATGCATGTTTCACAACGGAAGGAAGTCGGCAAGAAGCCTTATTGTAACTGTACACAAAAATGGCTGCTTAAATAAGAGCAGACTATAGAAAAATAGTTGGATACATTTATAATACAGCGAGTGTGAACGGTTCTAAGATTTATATGGGAAATAATGTGCACGTGTGTGTCCATTTATGAGTTCTGAGGAACAATAGGTAGTTGTTCCACTGAAACGATTATAGAATATGGTATTTATTTTACAAATAGTTCATACATGTATATATTTTACTCTAAAATATTTTTGGGGTGATTTTTATTTCATCATCACCTCATTTATTTACTTCTAGATTTTACCCGCGGCTTAGCTCGATTTTATAATCAACTAGCAGACCCACGCATCCTCGTTTGCGTCTTCTATTGCACGTAGCGTGAAAATTGTCTCCCGTTTTTGTAACATTCTTCATTGGTGCTCCGCTCCTGTAGGTCTTAGCGTGATGATATATAGTCTATAGCCTTCCACGATAAATGTACTATCTAACACTGAAAGAATTTTTCAAATCGGACCAGTAGTTCCAGAGATTAGCGCGTTTAAACAAACAAACATACTCTTCAGCTTTATATATCTATACTAATATATAAAGCTGAAGAGTTTGTTTGTTTGTTTGTTTGTTTGTTTGTTTGTTTGTTTGAACACGCTAATCTCAGGAACCGCTGGTCCGATTTGAAAAATTCTTTCGGTGTTGGATAGTCCATTTATCGAGGAAGGCTATAGGGTATATATCATCACGCTACTACTAATAGGAGCGGAGCAACAATGAAGAATGTTTCAAAAACGGGGGAAATTTTCACGCTACGGGCAATATAAGGCGCAAACGAAGTTGCGTGGGTCAGCTATTAGTATAGATTTTCCTTTAAAAAAGGTGGTAGTAGAGACTATAAACTATATATGTTCTACGTTTAATCGAGATTCCTTTAATCGTGAATCTGCAGTTTCAAACTTTTGTATTTATAGATATTGGAAATAGAATTTGACTGCCTCGTTGGAGTCGCGGTTGGCGTGTGCAACTGCTGATCATTAGGTTTCAGGTTCGATTCCCGGCTCGGACCAAATATTTGTACGATCTACAAATATTTGTTTCGGAGTTTGGGTGTTTTCTGTGTATAATGTGTATGTATTTACAAAAAAAAGTATATATGTATTTGTATCAGTTGTCTAGTACCCATAACACAAGCTCTGCTTAGGACTAGATGGCGTTGTGTGTGAGATGGCCGAAATATTATACTGGAAACAGAAAAAGATAATGTCAAACAAATGTCATCTTAACGTTTTGTATTGGTCAAACATTCAATTTCTTATGTCATTGCCATCGTTCAATCAAACAAGTAACACAAACAGAATTGTATTAAATGAAAACAATTTTCTGAAATTAATCGATCAATTCACTTGAATAGCGGCAGACTACAAAAGTTGTTGTAAACGGTAGCTGTGAGATAAGATCGGCTGCGTTCGACGCCATTTTGAATTTTGTGTTATTCTTTTTTGTCTCGCGTGGCTTGCATGTTGCCAGATTAACAAGTTGCAAAAGGTGCATCGGCAATTTTATTAGTGTAGTAATTTTAATCTAAAATTAATTAAACTGAGAAAATTTCTGTAAAAATGTATAGGTATTTTTTGTAAAAATTTCAACAGGTTTTACTTCCATTGTCATAGTGTATTCCATAAGTACGAATATAGTTATATTTTGTTTAAGTATTTACATAATATATTATGATGTTATTTTTAAGTGAAAACTTCTTAAGCCGTGTTGAGCATTTTTTGGTAGGGGAAAATCTTATGGGTTCGCGTCACCGACATACCTACTTGTTGGTGTTTGTTACCAAATAAAGTTATTTCTATGTTGAAGTAATTTTAAACTGTAAAAGTGTGCCAATGGGCAGCAGTCTTTACTTCAAATTAGGTGATCAGTCTGCTTACATTCCATAAAAAACCTCGAGCTAGTGTAGCACATTAACAACATTTACAATAGACAATAAAATTACAAAAGTTTAAAATCTGATAAAGAAATAATCATGGTTTCAAACTTCAACAAATCGAACGTGCCATAAAACATTATTCATTAAAATATAGAAGAAACAATTACTCTGTTCCATTAAATCTCTTTTTATAATGATTACTTGACCGCCCAGATGCGTTATACACGTGAAATGAACATAAAGTTCCTTCTGTCCTGGTTCGATCCCGTCCTTCAATAAGTCTTATGATATCATTTATCAATCTACGGTTTTATGGAATGGAATTTTTATATGACAACTCTTACAGATGGATATCAGTGTAAAAACGTCGATTTAATGTTATCAGCAACGTTTTACTCGGCATTCTAAGGAAAGATAAAGTTGAATGAAATCTAAGAAGAATGCGAGTATGTATTTATTAGTATTTAGTTGCCAGTTTTTTGTTTATTTTTGAAGAATTTTCAAGAAGTATTTTCAAAACTTTCATTTCTATAGCTGTTGAACGTTACACAGCTATAAACAGCTAACCCCAAATAGAGACTACTAGTTATGAATCATACTTTTTTTGTTTATTATTAAGATGTTCAGAAAGAGATTGTAAAACATTCTGTGCATCGATATTGATCCAAATATTAAAGCTTTTACAAAATAGTACAAAAGGAATTCCTTCACCAATTCATATAATAAATCAGTCTTTTTAGAAACATTTTACAACAAAAATACAGGCTTATACAGTAACCGCGAGACCGCAACACCGAATTCCTGGTAACGTCATTATCGGATGGAACTGCGGTGACGCTGCGCAGGCGACGGTAAAACCGATGCGGGCTTTACGGGTCTTTGTGGCGAAACAATACACAAAGTAACTGAAAACCTTATTGTTCAAGCAATAGGGTCAATATTAACGTGGACATTCCAAAAGACAATAAATTGGAAAATTCTCTTGTGCATTTTGGTGATCGTCAAATGGGTCGCCTTAATTATATTTAAATTGTTGCTACTGTATGCATATACGTAAGTAGCATGTGATCAAAACGATCGTTAAGTGAGGGTAGTTGCAGAAAGCCGCATTTTATAAAACCATCGCTCAGCTATAAATTGTTCTCTACTCGGTGATTTCCTTTTTTATCTGATATGGCAAGTACAAGAGAGAAACAGAACTAAAAAGTAAAATAAGGACTTAAGCTAGGTACTTACTCATTACACGATGTATTTAAAGTCTGCGTAACTGTCACCAGAGTTGTAGTCGTCGTTGTCAGCTTATCACCTATACACTTCTTCCTAGAACACTCATCAAGCACTTTGTCCTCCTTCAGTGGCTGCAGAACTTCCTTCACTTTATTAGGTCCCATTTTCACTGTGGACCTTTGAAACTTAAGATTTGCTAACGTCCTTCCATCCGTAGAAATTGCTGTTTCCTCGGTAACCAAAGCTCCTTTCTTCGTTCTACATACAGTCTTACATGTTTTACCAACTGTGTTACCATTTCTTACTATTTCTTCCTTTGCATCTATTACTGTAGATCTAGATTGAGGTAGACCGTTTTCTAGCATACTCTTAATACTATCTGCACTGAGCCTCGAGTTTAAAATTTTGTCTAAGTCAGTCGTGTTAATGTACTCCTCATAACCCTGTTTGATTGGTTGTCTTCTTTGGTCTTTCTGCCATGTCGTTTGGTAATCAAAGCCGTATGTAGTTTCAGTGTCGGCATCGAAGTTATCTTCTACTTTTTGTGTCTCTTCGTCTGGTGCTGGTTCTATTTGAGAGCAATTATCTTCGAAAAAATCATCTGTGAGTTCAGTTATTTGGGCTCCAGGTCTTTTAACATCTGTATTGTCGAAATTGAGAAAGTTCGTGTTTATATTGTTGAGTTTCTTTTTTCCATAGAGCTGTCTGTAGTATTTCTCTTGGTCACCATACATCCAACATACTTTCCACCATTGTTTGCACATCAGTATGTTGGCGGAGTTGGAGGCTTTTACATGTCGTGTTGCAGTGGCCGACATTTTTGTTCCTGTCGATTTGGATAAAGCGTTTGAAACGAAAGTCGAGAAGTGTGTATGCTTTGATGTAAACCATTGGTTTTTTTTATCAATAAAATGCGAACAATGTGAAAGAAAAACTAAACAATGTTATTGTAGGAAATAATAAAAACGATTGATAGGCCGATAACAGGAAGAGTGTGTGTACTACTTTGAATTTGATGGTTTTATGTGGAGCACTATTATCAATATACATAAATTATTTTTAATATCTATATCATATGAAAATAATGCTATATTTTTCTCGTCTACTTCTAGTGACAAATATTTTAACTGTCAATAATCGTTTATGTTAATTAATCTTTTAATAATATCCTTTCTGGGCATTTTTAGGAAAAAATTCAATTTTAAAACACTATTATCAAAACATTAGATTTATTATAGCTACATTACAAATTTATTGAATTAAATCTTCATCCGCCTCGGTATTACAATGCACATCTTAAATCTTTCCTCTTTACTGCAAATCTCTTCTAACATTATTTTCAAATATCAAGCTAACCGCAAAACTTAACCAATCTACCCACACACAGCTGCGAGCGTCCGCCATCATTCACAAGCTGTCATTACCGACAGCAGACTCAATCGCGCCTATGGTAGTTACCTCGGCTTCGCTGTCTAGCTTGCTATTGTGTACCATATTGCCATTTTATATTTTGATTTATAGCCTAATTGTCTTTTGAATTATATAAATCTTCATATTTGCTTTATATTTTTATTTATAAGTATTTATACTTATTTCATATAAGTGAACACTTGGTTTGTTTGTTGTGAAATTTTTGAATGAACTTTGAATCTTATTTGATGAATTATTTTTTCGTTTTATGATTTGTTTTATAAAGAAGATAGAAAACACTTTAGTGAGATAGTAACCACTGAAATACAGTAGTACATATTAATATAGTAATGTGACCAAAAAGGGTTTTAGAATTAGAATTTAATGAGAAAACTCATCACGTAGACATAACTAGTGGTACTAAAGCAAGGTTTGAATGATCTCCACCGTATCATTTCATTTTTAACCGACCTCAAAAATTAGGAGATTTCAATTAGGTTGTATTTTCTTATTGTTTATAGTTCCTAATTCAGAACTCCCGACCTTTATGACCAGATTAAGACCATTTTATTACAAACTTTTATTTAGCTTCACCTGTCCTGATTTTTGTCTGTAATCAAATCTTACAAGTTCAATTTGACTCACTTTCCGAATTCCAATTGAGCCGAAATTTAAAATATACTTTTAGTTCTGATGACAATGCTATTACATATAAAGAAAATATCAACGAACTTATTTAATTAATCACTTATTTTATATGTATTCAAATTTGGTCAAATTCTAATTTGGAGGAAACAACAACATTTAAAATTAATTTATGAAGAATACAATTTACATAATTTATTGCAATAAAGGTTTCGGATTGAATTAGTTTTATTCATTGGGATCACTTAGGCGTTTTTAGTGTTGTAATACCTTTTTTTTTTTTTTTTTTTATGTTTGACCCTGCCATAATGACTCTACTCTGCCTGATGGAAAGCATAAGCAGAATCCAAGAGTGATGGTCACCATACTGCGAACGCAGACAATGCAACAATGCAGCATGGTGACCCACACCATGGCGGGCTAGTGATGCTTTTGCATCATTGGGCCTCCGGTCTCGCACTCACCAACGAAACACGACAGCATGATCGCTATCATTTTACGTTGATTTTCTGTGCGAGGGTAGTACCGCCCCGGTCGAGCCGGCCTGTTCGTGCTGAAATCAGCGTGGCTCTACTACTCTACTACCCTAGTTTAAAGTTGATTTTATAATAAGGTCTTCAATATTTAAGTTACCGTTACTTCACGAGATCACGTTACTTAGATTGTAGCCGTTATATAATACTGTTCCCTTTATAATCTTTCTTGTGATCGTTAATCGAGTTATCATTAAGTTTATCACCTAAACTGCTTATAGCTACAATCACTACTTTGATTAGATTGAGTTAGTTTATAATTATAAATAACAGTTTAATCAAATCTAGGCTTTCGGTCTTTTTTATTGTGGTGACTTGCAAAATTTCAACTTTGATTCCAAACTACCAGTCCCTAGTTTGGTAACTAGACTCAAATAAGTAAATGTACTTTAATATTTGCATATATATTATATAGGTACGTAGACAATTGTCTGTGATTGGTGGAGCTGAACCTATGTCCTCAGGCGTAATATGACAAAACTTTAAATTTTCTACCTATGTTTGATTTTAGTAGCATTGAAAACTGATATATCACACCCTTCTGAGACACTAAAATAATAATTGATTACATTCTTTGGTCGCTAGCTTGCCATTTGTTCGTAGTACTGCAAAGAGAAGGCAAATTTGACACAAAACCTACAATAACCCGTCCGGCAAGTGTATTTGTATATGTCGGAGTCACAGTGTGGCGAGCGGTCGGTCGAAGCGGTTTTTATGAATTGGTGACGTCAGCTTCGCCGACGTCACTTGGATATTTTGTCAAGTGGCACTCATGATTTAAAGCAATAGAAATCGCTCTTAATCAAGTCTAGTCTAGTCTAGTCTAGTAATCAATCTTCATTATTACACACGTTGGTAGGTAGGGTTTATTTGCACAGCCAAAGACAATATAGAATTCCAATAGTTTATTGAATCAATGAAGCTACAGTTAAAATCATAGATCGGCACAACATTGTCAAAGTGAATTAGGTGAGAACACCAAAATCCACTGAACGTCCGTGTCAATCTATAACCTCCAGTTTCCAAAATGCGTAGAGCCTTATGAGAAGAAACCGGCAAAGAAACTCATGGCCACTCTTTTGAAAGTTACATCTTAACTTATTAGTTACAAACTATCAATAGTCAATTACAACAATTAAGAAGCCTATGTACTTAGCTTATTTACAGCTTGTCCTTCCTCGTACAATGCCCGTACTAAACTGATCTGTTGATTCTATTTTTCTAAATACGAAAACGGTGGGTAGATAGTTTAAGAGCCAATAGGTTAGTAGTCTGTATTAACAATGTACTCTGTGTTAGTAGCCCCGCAACTCGTGCGGCCGCTCTCTTTTATACCGGCTGCTCGCTTTAACTAGTGGTGACACCTACTACTCTATTCGGTGTTACCCGCACACATTTTAGTAACATTTAATTTAATAGTGCTTTACAGAATCGACTAAAACTAAACCAACATTATTAAATCAAGCTGTAAGTAAACTAAGACTTAATAATCACATCGTTAACAACAAATAATCAGTTTCTTCCTTTACATACACCGTCCACAGATTTCACCCAAACTGCCATGTTTCTCGATGCACAGTATGACGTTTCGAATAATCGATCGAAATAAACACGAATTCAAATTAAAACTTAAGAAAACTACTCGTTCTCCGACACGGCCGTCCTGATGCATCACACGTCCTCGTGTGAGTCATCTGTAAACAAAGAAAAAAGCAACCACAGTAGCTCAATTTATTCGGCCGGTATTACCTGGCCGACACAGGCATTCTAAAGGACTTACACGTCTACGTGTTTGTTAACTGAGGAAACATCTGGACAGTGAATCCGTCCTCTCGGCTATTCCTGACCAAATTAAAGATTCATAGAAACCAATTTCAATGATAACAAATTATTTTGCCTTCATGATTTTAAATTTGATTTTTCTATTCACGTCAGTATCACGATAAGGTTCTGACCATGCTCATTTATGTCTCTACCAGCATAATCACATAAATCTTTGTACAAACAATAATGATTGTTAACGCCAGTAACAGCGTTAAGACGTTTTGACTTTGTCGCTTAACCAGCAACTGCGTATAACCACTTCACCAGCGGCTTTTTGCTCAACTCTTAACCAGAGATCGAGATCTTTTTATTGTCACTTAACCAGCAACATATCGTAGTCACTTAACCAGCGACTGCGAATAACCACTTGACTAGCGGCCTTTTGCTCAACTCTTAACCAGAGATCGAGATCTTTTTATTGTCACTTAACCAGCGACCAACATTCGCATAGCCAGATGCGCACCGCGCACTCTCTACAGATAAGTACTGCATGAGCTACGGCTACAAATGACCAGCGAGACCTAAGTAGGTAGTGAAACCAGGCTACCAACACTACATGTCTTTTAATCAAATAACTTTGTTTATTAATTATCGCAAACTTAAAGAGTGTAATCCTATCTCTATCAACAATTAACAATGGTCTGGTTAAACGTCACACAATACATTCCAAATAATTGTTCACGAACAAAATAATCAAAACAGAAATAAAGCCTTCGATTAATTTAATAAACTATTCAAGAATTATTGTTTTCTACATCATGTTCATTGGACAAATCAATAGGGACTTCACTAGTGGGTATCTGACGGTCTGTATTGACTTTGATTACCGCGGGTGTAGATGATCAGTGGTCGGTAGAAAATATGTATAGACAGCAAATTCGCGGTCTCTTTCTAGTATATCGGCGACCACGTAAGGACCTTAATACTGTGGGTCTAATTTCATTTGATTGCGATCCTCATTTTATAAGAGAATGTAGGCACCAATAGAAACGACCTTACTATTTTTAAAAACTTTTCAAAAATTACAAGTGAAAAGCCTAATGCAAGCAGATTTTCATTCTTTTCTTTAAATAATTATGTCATTTGAAATACAGTAATCGTGTACCTACTACAGGAAATACTATTCAGTGCATTTCTTGACAGAATTTCTTGTTTTATTAAAAGACAACCCTCCCATTAGGAATAAACGGGGGACCTCACAAACGTACACAAAGATCACCCAGACTCAGGTCAACAGTTTGTGGACCACACAATACTATGTTACAATAAGGGCGGGCGTTACCTACCCACTATACTGTCGTTGGCCCAGAAATCTATCTCACAGAATTTGTCTTATTAAAGAGCATTTGAAACAAAATGAAAACTTCTCACCAAATCTTTCTTAGAGCTGAACTAGAGCTGGTTGGATGGAGCTGACATTCACTGATTACTCGGTTTGCAAATCGTTTGTCTTGGCATTCATATTGGAACGGCATCTATGACACCACACTTGAATAAAGTTCAAGTAATCATCTTCTGCGCTTAGGTTTCCTTTGACTGTCAGGCGAGGTAGTATCTGAAATCTCAGATTATGTGTTAGCAATATTGTCACGACTAAAATTGTCCTAATCTTTACTGGATTACGTAACCTTTTGTCATTGCCACAACTGTGACAGCTCTTGTATTTTCACACATCACTTTACTTTTACAGTCGGAGTAGTTCTCTCACTAGTTGGCGGTTCTCGTTTAACACAAATTAATTCAGTATCGAAAAGATTTTTTTTTTTAACGTAGGGTAAACGAAAATAAAATAATAACAATCTGCCCTGTATTTTGTTCCTGATCCGTTATGGGTAATCCATAGGGACAATCCATAGGGATAGTTCATAGGGGTAATCGATAGGTAATCTCTAGGGGTAGTCCACAGGGGTAATTCACAGGTAATCCCTAGGGTAATTCACAGGTAATCTCTAGGGGTATCACAGGTAATCCCACTTCTGATGTCGGAGTCACAGTGTGGCGAGCGGTCGGTCGAAGCGGTTTTTATGAATTGGTGACGTCAGCTTCGCCGACGTCACTTGGATATTTTGTCAAGTGGCACTCATGATTTAAAGCAATAGAAATCGCTCTTAATCAAGTCTAGTCTAGTCTAGTCTAGTAATCAATCTTCATTATTACACACGTTGGTAGGTAGGGTTTATTTGCACAGCCAAAGACAATATAGAATTCCAATAGTTTATTGAATCAATGAAGCTACAGTTAAAATCATAGATCGGCACAACATTGTCAAAGTGAATTAGGTGAGAACACCAAAATCCACTGAACGTCCGTGTCAATCTATAACCTCCAGTTTCCAAAATGCGTAGAGCCTTATGAGAAGAAACCGGCAAAGAAACTCATGGCCACTCTTTTGAAAGTTACATCTTAACTTATTAGTTACAAACTATCAATAGTCAATTACAACAATTAAGAAGCCTATGTACTTAGCTTATTTACAGCTTGTCCTTCCTCGTACAATGCCCGTACTAAACTGATCTGTTGATTCTATTTTTCTAAATACGAAAACGGTGGGTAGATAGTTTAAGAGCCAATAGGTTAGTAGTCTGTATTAACAATGTACTCTGTGTTAGTAGCCCCGCAACTCGTGCGGCCGCTCTCTTTTATACCGGCTGCTCGCTTTAACTAGTGGTGACACCTACTACTCTATTCGGTGTTACCCGCACACATTTTAGTAACATTTAATTTAATAGTGCTTTACAGAATCGACTAAAACTAAACCAACATTATTAAATCAAGCTGTAAGTAAACTAAGACTTAATAATCACATCGTTAACAACAAATAATCAGTTTCTTCCTTTACATACACCGTCCACAGATTTCACCCAAACTGCCATGTTTCTCGATGCACAGTATGACGTTTCGAATAATCGATCGAAATAAACACGAATTCAAATTAAAACTTAAGAAAACTACTCGTTCTCCGACATATATATCAAAACCTCCTTTGCAAGGAAAGGCTTATTAGCAGTGACCTAGTAGTCTTTTTATATTCTGATGATCTTCTACTAGATCATCACGATAATTTCATATGTTTTATTGTAGTGCCTTCAGTGTTTTACATAGACTTACTTTGTTTATATTCATTTTCAAAACTATTATTTTGACATTTAAAAGTGCACAGTTATAAAGTCTACTAAATAAAAATATAACTAGGCAAAGCCGTTCGGAATTATATCCTTTGTCTATTTATTTATTCACAATTTTATCGTTATTCCGTGTAAAAGATATATAGTTATATTAACGGTAGGTTTTCAAAGAAAACTTAGGGTTTATTGAGCCATGTATGTTTTAGTGCCTATAGAGTTATGAAAGCCAGCTTCTGTAGTCGCTTTACAGTATTATTCCGTTTTAAAACAAGCCATGTACGTACAACTCAAATAAGGTACTGTTTTCACCTTATTGGGTTTCGTTTATTAGTTATTCTTTGAAAAGGTTTGTCGGGAAAGGTTCAGCTTTTAGTGTAATGTTAGTGTTATTGTTTTATCTCCTTATTTTTAATTATACACAGAGTTGTTCGTTCATGTTACGTTCCATCTTTACATATTACATATAATGATTATATATATATATATATATATATATATATATATATATATATATATATATATATGAAGTCGCTTTCCGTTTGTATGGACTTAGACCTTCTGAAATACGCAGTGCATTTAAATACTAATGTTAAATGTGGTTTTCAATAAATGAGAGAGTGATTGAAGAGGAAAATCATATATATAATACTAGCTGACCCACGCAACCTCGTTTGCGCCTTATATTGCATAAACATTCTTCATTGTTGCTCCGCTCCTATTAGTAGTAGCGTGATGATATATACCCTATAGCCTTCCTCGATAAATGGACTATCCAACACCCAAATAATTTTTCAAATCGGACCAGCGGTTCTTGAGATTAGCGTGTTCAAACAAACAAACAAACTCTTCAGCTTCATATATTAGTATAGACAGAATACAGTGTTATGTACGCACGTAAGAAGGGCGTTTGTTGTAGTAATGAAAGTAAATGTTTATATGTATCCCGTGTTATGTCTTATAACTTTTTTTATCTTAAAAAGAGCAAAAGAATAGATGGACGCCTAAACGGAAGCTACTTAATACCCATACCTTTTGAGGCTGGTATGATCCAGGCTAGTCGGCCAATTCGGGCCGAAACATTAGTCTGCAATGGTTAATACAAGCTAAGTATGAGGGATTTATCAGTCTATTTGTTCGACACCTTTTTGTTATACCAAACAGAGACATTTTTTACTTGTCTTAGAGTAAAAAAAGAAAGCCCGTATGTAGCGTACACAGATAGACAACAAAGAGTCATCAATGCGATGACTTTTGTACCTACTTGCGTGTCGTTAACATGTTCAATATGTAACATTGCCATTGTCTGTCTGTGATTTATGAGATTATTGCGCTGTAGATATATATCATTACACTTTCTACTTCGGGCGTGGCTTTTATGCAGTGTGGGTAAATTTAACACAAACCTAATATTAACTTTATCTATACAAATAAATAAAATTGGAGTGTCTGTTTGTAATATTAAAATAATATAAAAAAAAAACTCTGGAACGGCTGGACCGATTTTGACAGGACTTTAACTGGCATGTAGCTGATGATTCAGGAAGTAACTAAGGCTATTTTTTAGACTAACTTTGTCCCGCGGCGTTACTCGCAGTACAACAATAACCGCGGGAAACACCACGGGGTTCAGCTAGTCAGTAATGTCAGTATATAATACTTACCATGTGAATAAATCAGATTAAACGACTACATCTTTAATTTATCACCTTGCACAAAGGGCACTAGATGGGCATATAATATTTTGGTTTTACAATGGTTTCCTGTAATGTCATGACTCCAGTTAAGACGGTCCATTTGCAATGACACGTGTTAAAAGCGACTTTTTTCAAGAGTTGAATAACATCACGCTACGAACTGAATTTTAATGAAAATTGTTGTTCGGGGTAGTAGAGGCACGTTGATTTCAGCACGAATGAGTCAGTCTAACAGGAGCGGTACTTCCTTGGCACAGAAGATAACCGTAAAATAACAGCGTTTAAGCTGTCGTGTTTTGTTGGTGAGTGCGAGACCGGAAGCCCAACGATGCAGAAGCTTCACTAGCCCGCCATGGTGTGGGTCACCATGCTGCATTGTTGCATTGTCTGCATTCACAATGAGTATGGTGACCACCACTCTTAGATTCTGCTTATGCTTTCATTCATTTTGGCAGGGTCATACATAGAAAAAAAGAAATGAGGAACATTTATCCCTTTTTAGAAGAGATGTGGACAAAGTTGTACCAGTTAGATAGTGTTATTATTTAGAATTATGTGTAAACAGTAATCATAAAACTACCAGAACGAAACTTCTAACATACTGTACAATTATCTATAATGTACGTCGATAGCGAATGTTTACGAAGCACATCTCTAATTATAGAGGCGCTCTTCACTATCGCAATTATCAATGTTATCGATTCAACGCTGCGCACCACTATTGTGGCCTTGATTTGCAGCGCATTGTATTAATGCTAGTTTATTACATTTTAATAGAATTATCATATTAGTAGATTGTAGGAGATGTCGTTGGTTATTGTGGGGTTAGTTTTTATATGCGATTACGAAGACCGATTCTCCGTTGGCGAGAACAAAACAGTGTTATTCAAAGATTACCATGAGAACTAGTGAAAGTTTGATATTAGTTACACGATACGTATAATGAAGGATGGGAGGCAAAACCGTATAGAAGTATATCTGGTTGTAATATCTGGAAACTATAATATGTTGATCAAGTCTGATCTTGCAAAAATAAATGTTATTTATGACTATTTAAGATTAAATAATAAGCAAATTCGTAAATATTACACATAAATTTAAATTAACTAACCTCGCATACAGCTTATACAATTTAGTATCTCCTTATTTATTTTAATCGTATAAAATATCCCATTATATACACAAAATGACAATATCCTTCTTAAAATACTCAATCACTATCTCATCTCTTTTTGTCATCCATAAAAAGATAAAGATAGATAATATAGATAAAATCCTACCAAAACAAACATAAGATAACCATATGGCAAGGTTCGTCCACTCGACCTTAAATAAAATAGTAACATATTAACAAAAGTATTAAAACAGAATGTCAATAGACGTTCAACAAGTTGTTACACCGTTATCGTATTCTTACATCGCCTTATTAACACAGAACACGAACAACCTGCGCTTGCGCACCGCACGCATGCAAATTAACTATACACATGAAACGAAACTTCCAAAAACATACCTATCCCTTTCGCACTTCAATTAAAGTAGCTTATTGTAAAAGGGACAGACGTATTTTTGGATGGTACGATGATTATGGTAATATCAGATTTTTGTATCAGACTGCTACTGTAGCGAATTTTTGGACCTTTAATTTGGTAAAAGTGCCCTTTTTTTGGACGATATTGAGCGCCTTAAGCCAGTTTTCATAGTAATGATGGCGTGATAAAGTTTTTTGAAACCACAAACTAAAATTAGTCTGGAGGGTACTTTTTTAATAATGATATTGAATAATATAATAATACAGTTCTTTTTACACTAAGCATGACTTACACTGTGAACTCTTTTTGTTTCTTTCGAGCAGATTTTCAAAAACATCTTAACCAGAAAAACCTATTTTCTCAGGGGAGGCCTATGTCCTAGTCATGGGTTATTAAAGGCGGTTGTAGCTTATCGGCTTTGTAAAATATTATTTTAGGTTAAAATAACCACATAGGCTTATAAATTGTGCTATAATTAAAAAGGAGATTTCAAGTAGGAGTAAGTAAAGCAGGACCCAGACAAGATATGCTCACGAACCGTACACGAACGCATGCAAATTTACAACTACACAATTGAGCACTAAATAATCCTGACCCCAGGCCCCAGCTTTTACAAGAATATCTTTAAACTATCCTTAAATCTACTAACGTAGCTACTGTCTTCGATTTTAGTATAGGATTTTATAGCCTATACGCTTGTAAGTAAATTTGGCCCGTTTACTACTGACTACTTAACAATCTTTGTTACCTTAGGCATACAAAATTATGATTTTTATTTTTATTTTAACTGGTTTAATAAAATAACTAGTGAACAGGAAACAAGGTCAGTTGACGTATCTCTCCCACTCGCATTTCCGATTACCGGGGGGATACACGAGAATGCGACCTAGTCACTTAGTCCCATTTTCCTACCTGGGACTAACAGGTCGTGCGCCTATAGGTGCCAGCGTCCTTAGACAAGTTGCAAATGTTTTGTTTCGATTCTCTTTATAGAATCATTAACGACTTTATACTCGTTGTATTATTATTATCTAAATATTTTCTTTTTAACACTAGACTTGGCGTTTAAGATTACGTCTTTCTAATATTTGTTATTTTTCTAATAACGTTTACGTTTGTAGAGTATCAACTTGGCAAGAGTGGATTGGACCGCAGTTCAACGTTCATTCTATCTATATAGATCCAATGATTAATTATTTTGCAGTAGTATTTTTGGCTTAGAAATGTATCGTTCGTTAAAAAACATGGTTATTTTTAAAACTTTTTGGGTAAAATTTTTATGAGACTAGAATGTCTCTATAAAGTATATGTGTGCCTGAATAAAAAAATATTACGCTTACTTTATGCACAGTACAGTAGTAATCACTACATCCGTTTGTAATTTTACATCCTAATCATAATTACACAAATCTCATAATAAAAAAACACATACTCTCTCTCTCTCTCTCTCTCTCTCTCTCTCTCTCCCATACATACATACACATACACTCGAAAAAGCTCTCTCCCACACCCTTGGATGCATGTGCAATAACTTAAAAATCAATTTCAAATATTGTAGTCAATATGTATTAATCAAATATGATAAGCCATTTTATTAAATGACCACGATTGACTAAATAAACGTAATCGAAATCTGATAAACATGGCGTCAGGATGCCGATAAAAAATAATTTTATTAATAATGTTTACATAAAGTTCATATATTTTAATATTAGGTCCGTGTCGATCACCAGATAAAAGCCATTAAATTAATTATTTTATTTCGTTAATGATTATTGTGATTCATATTTGAGAGTTTTGTTTAATCGTTAGTCATTAATAAAGGGTATTTACAAGTTTTTAGTTTCTCCCAATTATTTGTTATTAATTGGTGGATTTATGCTTTTTTAGAAAATATTTAAATGGGGTGTGTCGAATGAGTAAGAAAACTATTCGAAACGTTTTATTTAAGTGTATAAACCTGTTACGGAAATGTCAAATAATATTAAATTACACAAGGTTATCGACTAACACGATGCTCATATTTTTATGAACTTTGGAATGAAAAATATATCATGGGGTAAATATTCTGTGGCACATAAGCGCCACGCAAAGCTCGACTTGAGAGATTCCCTAGCCTAACAGAAAAGCGAAGCAGTTGATAAAGATCTGGTAGCTATTCACAAGATGATGAAGTTACCGAAATGGAGAAGAAACAGAAATGCTGGTACTAAAAGAATACAATCATACAAATATCTCAAATGTGATCTAAGCTGTTGTAATGAGCATTTTCAGTTAAAACTTTGACCATTTAAATTGATAGAGTTCGTAGGCAACTATTCATAAATATAAACAATCCAATTTGAATGTTTGGGAGCAGCAAAGGCCGTTACTAATTAAGGTTAGAACTTTCTAAAGATATCCTTAGCGGATGGAGAAAGTCTGGTCCTAAAATATGTAGATATAAACCAGTTCGTTGATCGCCTGAATTCCTATCTTCACACAAGAAACCGTTAAAGCTATCAACTGTAATAGATTCTGCGTCATTAGATAATTGATATAAATTGTGTTTGAATAATATAAATATGCATGATAGGTATAAGTTCAATAGCGAAATACCATAAACAATTTTTCTAATATTATTCATAAGTTTAATAAAATAGGTCTTCTATTCTTTTTAGGTTTCTTTTTAACCGACTTCAAAAAAAGGAGGAGGTTTCTCAATTCGACCGTATATATATATATATATATATATATTTATATATATATTTATGTGTGTTCGCGGATTACTTTGTCATTTATGAACCGATTTTGATGATTCTTTTTTTAATGGAAAGGAGATATCCCAATGGTGGTACCATGATAAGGACACTAAAATCTGATGATGGCATCCAAGAGAAATAGAGTCAAACCTTGAAGTCGGTTTTATTTTTGTTAAAATTATACTTGTTTCAAAAATAACTCTTGTGTTAGGAATATGAACCCAGTGTCACGGGGGCATTTAAAAACAGAACAGAACTCAGAAAAACAATTTGTGGACTACACGAAGTGTTGTCCTATGTGGGATTTGAACCCACAACACTTGGTGCAGTAGAAAACAGCGTGACGACAGCTTAAACCACTACACCAACCGTGCAGTCAAAGTCAGCTCTTTACACACGAAGAATTTTTTTTTTTAGTTGGCTGTACACGCTTATCTAAGGAACTACTGAGTCTATTTCAAATTGTATTAGTGTTGGAAAGCCCATTAATGAAGAAAGGCTTTAACTACTTCTTTCTAAACATAAATTCAACCAATTGCAAAATAGGGAAAGTTTATTCCTTTTGTGGGACTTAGACGAGGTCGCGTGGCTCAGTTAGTATGGTATAAAATTGCAAAAAGCTTAAATTCACATATTAAGTTTATTTCGCTTCAAGCAAAATACTCAAAGGAGAGATCTGACCATTCTCGATTATATGATACCCTTATTATTAAGGTGTAAAATGCGGCTCCAATAATTCTGCTTGTGTCATTAATGCTGGCAGCATTGGCAACTTATCTGTTATTCGTCTGCAAGTAATTACTATAGCTGTTTACCACTTAATGCTATAAATAAATTTAAGTTATGTAGGCTTCTATATAATTAAGGACTCTGATTCTATAAACATCTAACCTTAAATAAACTGAAAGTCGACCCAAAACTAATTACGTAAAAAAGGAGAATATAAATACTATTATTTATATCCTCCTTTTTTACGTAATTACTTTTGTAGGATACGGCTGAACTTCATCTGTGATTTCACACATTCATTTGACTTTATAGTGCTTTCCAACAACCCTTAACGTCACCAAAGCTGTTCATATGATCACCGGGACCGATGGTTTAACGTCCTCTCCAAAGTACCGGGGCTAAATATGTTAAAAATGGACCTGGCTAAGATTACTTAACGTTGCAATGCAATGTTAGCACTGAATCACGAGCTCTGTCTTCCATTTCGAAATTTGTAAATCCACGACTGGCTTCGAATACTCCATCAAACCTTATATCTTAGTTTGGTACCTGCTCTACATTAATAGCTCGGTAGCTCAAATATAAAACAAACCAAATCCAAGTGCCCATCAAACCATATCTCGATCGGGATTAGAGATTCATCCGACATCTCGAAAAGCCATTAAAAATCAATTACTGAAAAAAAAGACTGGATCCACAATAGCAGTAGTCTCAGGTGGCCACGGGGGACCAAATAACTCACGAGCAGACAATTATGAACCTTAATTTGAAACACAAAAGGATTGTTTTTATAAAAAAAATCACTGACGTGCGTTTATCAAATTTTGACGAGCGATTTTGAACTTTAACATCTTGAGATAAGAACGTGTCAGTAGTTGGATAATATTAGCCCTCAGGTTAGGTCCTGTTTAAATTATAGTGGACAGACCCCAGGCTCCAAATTGAGGTTGTATTATTGCGTTGGAAGGCTGACAGTTGCACTTTGTGTGCAAGGTTCAGAAATGTATAATGATGGTCTTGGCTTGTCACATTTCTTGAGACATGACATCTTGGTTTTACTTACGTGTTGTAAGGCCTGTTTGACTTATCTACATTTTTTTTAGCTTGTCATTAGTACTTAGTTGTAAGAAACATTCTCATCGATGTTTCATTCTTTTTTATTAATGTGGGTTTTCTGGACCGACTCGATCTCTAATCCTTTAACTAAGTGTACTTTTATCAAAGCATGTTTATGTCTCTTTGTGTCTCTAGACATAAGTCAGAAAAATTTTCCTTAAAAGCTATGTTATTAAACTAAGATGAGGTTATTATTTGCCACTTATATTATGTACTAGCTGAACCCCGCGGTGTTACCCGCGGTTATTGTTGTACCGCGAGTAGCGCCGCGCGACATAGTTAGTCTAAAAAAAGTAGCCTAAGTTACTCCCCGGATCATCAGCTATCTGCCAGTGAAAGTCCCGTCAAAATCCGGCCAGCCGTTCCAGAGATTACCCGGAACAAACAGACAGACAGACAGACAGACAAAAAAATTTTTAACTACATTTTTGGTATATGTATCGTGTATACATACATATGCATTTAGTAAAAAACGGTTATTTTAATATTACAAACAGACACTCCAATTTTATTTATTTGTATAGATTTTACATTCTAAATCTAATCATTCTACTATTGCGTTAGAGTTGAGTTCTTGTTTATTCCCTTATAAGTCTCTACTAGTTTCAACGTTTGTCTATAGTTGTTAACTAGTTTTTACACCATGCTCCTGATTTATTGATATTATTCTATAGTCTTCCTATGGACTTGTCCGATATAAGTAAAACAAATTACATACCTAGATACGTATAAATTCATTTAACCGACTTCAAAAATAGCATGAGGTTATCATTTAGGCTGTACCTTTTTTATTTAATTTTTCCTCAGAACTTAGTGAATGGATATAGTATGTTTTTGATTTGAACTACACATACATATACACTTTGGCTCGACCAGAATAATAACACAGCCTTACAGAAAAGCAGTGTAAGATATACGATTTCTTTATGGTATTTCATTAAGAGTGATTAATGGAGGAACATACTTCTTCCTAGACGAACTTTTTACGGTGGCACTCATAGACTCACTCTTGTGTTTCTCTGCTAGTTTTATAACATAAAAACAATTATGTAGTTTATGTTTTTCGAATTCTTTTTCAGAACGTTCAAACTTACATTTAACTTCTCTCAAACTGTAGCTGGAATTTTTCTCAAAATTGTTTTCAAGCGTCTTACTTTTTACTTCTTAGACTAAGTTGCTTATTAACGGTCAAAAAATACTGAAGAAATAAAAATACATTTTGTTTTTAAGTTCGCATGTATTACAGTCAACATCCGCAAATCTGCACAACATTTATTTAACGACACGATATCTGAAACTGTTGTTTGATTTCGGGTACACACCGGTGAATATACTTTAATTTAGTAATTTACTTTTATTGATTTCTCACATGTTCTTATAACAGGTTTAATTGTATATGGAAATTACGTTCGTTTTAAAGAATGGTAATTGTTTTGTATCCGTTTTTAAGACGGCCTTTGATAATTTTTAGTTTTAGTTTAACTCATAAACAAATGAAGACTTCGAACGAAACTACACTTAACTCCTGGAAAGAACTATTTTTAAGACAGTTCATTCATATCAATTTTTATAACTGTTTTCCTATACATGTAAAGTTACTCGTCCTGGCTTATTGACTGATTTTTAACACAGAGTCCAAACCGATAGGACTCCAAATTGGAAATTTTAACAGCTTCTTATAAACAAGCATTTCGCAATTAAGAAGGTAAAATAAGTTATGACATAGTTTGTAAGGACATTCATCATTATTAAAATTTTGTAACGCGAAATAAAATACCAGCTTAAGCTAAACCATGTAAAGCGTTTTCTTATTACTAGCAAAAAGGGACACACAATTTTCCCAAAGACTCTAATATGAATGAGACAATTTATTAGAGAGGCATTGAAAAAAATATCGTAGACTCCACAACCAACATAGCTGTAAATAAATTTACAAATCACAAATGGTTGAAAGCTGAACAGTTCGCACCATAGATATTTGCGTTCAGTCTTAAACAATGGCTACTTTACACAATATGACGTTTTCACTCACCACATAATAGACAATTCATTTACTTCAAGACTTCACTCCATAGTGCTTTGACTGTTACTGTCCCATTACAACTGACACAATATTTTTATGTTTTTTTTTAAGGTTAATTTCGTTTAACAGTTTTTTTTGTAGCAATGCCATAATAATTCAAATTAGTTACGATTTAAAGATTAAAATAACAGTGATAGTAGAAGTTTATTTGCACGATCTAAGGTCACAGGTCCGATTGACACTCAACCCAAACATTTACTTGCACTACACAGGGCATTATAATTGCTTATTGTGTCCTATAACCGCAAATATGCTTCAAACTATGTATTATGTATAATAATATAAACCATGTATTTCAGAATAAATATTTTTTCTTTCTTTCTTTCACTAACTGACCGTCTTCTGTAGTTAATAACTATTCTATCTTTTACATCTCTTATACACTATTCACTAAAAGAAGAATTCTTAAATTATAAAAATCTGAATAATATTTCAAGAGATCATGAGTTATTTTAAAAAAAGACTCAACTTTTTATGTATAGAACTGTGTACTCTGGTCTTGAAGTAGGTAGTTAAGAAATGATTTTCATATTCGTATTCCCGAACATTAAAGATTAACATTCGAATATTAGAAAAACATCAAAATTTGTATACCTAGTAAGAGTTATTTCCCACAATAAAATTGTATACAGAGAAGGGTGGTGGAGGACAGAAGTCACCCGTCCACCTGTCACGCATCCTTATCACTCACCCCACTTCCTTAAAAACAACTGAAGTGTAACCAGATGATTTGGGTTCCGTGTTTTATTTAACTTAGTGTAAATTTAAAAAATACGATTTTATACTGTCTAGTCAAGACAGTTTATATGTTATGCGTCAAACCGGTACAATATGTAGAAATTTGTACGAAATGACGACCTGATGTAATCGACTTAATCAACGATTGAAAACCAAAAAAAAACGCCAGTGAGCATTACAATAGGCTATACTTATATACTACTACATGTCTGTTATCTCTAGTATCATTGCTAAAATCAAACAGCTCTCATTTTCTAGGCTTCCTTGCCCGATTGCTAGCAATCATCATCATTACTATCATCACCAACTCCCTTTAGTAGCCCACTGCCAGACGTAGGCCTTTTCTCACAAAGTAGATAATAGGGATGCTGCCTATTACGTAAGTAGACTAAACTTATGGTTGTGAAAATATGGTAGTTTACCCTTTATTTAATGAAAACGTGAGGTTATATGTAACTAGATATGATGTATTTAGCATACAAATACACATGTTCGAATAAAAATACATATTTAAAAGCAAACGGGAATGGAATCTACTACCATTTACCTCTCTACCGTCGCCGCTCAATTTAGGTCGTCATAAAATGACAATAAAGTTTATTAGGCAATTAACGGAATTGAAGAATTGATTTGAGATTGAAATTCTGGCAATAAACAATAACAGTTAGGGCCAGATTTTAGCCACTAGAAGCATAAATACAATGATATTGTAACTATACTGACTGGCCTCTGGGTTTTGTGATCCTGGCTGTTGAACTAGAGGTCGTGAGTTCGGCTCATTAGCAATCCAATTCCCACTGTGCAAGCTCTGTCTAGTTTGTTCCAGGGTTTTCCTTTCTAAGGTGTACCTGGTTCCCAGGCGTCTAGTATCCTAGACGGCGTGCGCTTATAGTCGGTTCGAGTCCGACATTGCCACAGTCGGTGGTATCCGAGGGACTCTCCGTACAGAAAAAAGGCTGTCTAATTTGTGTTAGAATGCTATATATAAGATGTGTCAGATTAGTATTGTTTTAACTAAACTTTGACCATCTTTCTAAAGAAAGGCATTTCTCCAGTAGTAGACTATTGAATGCCGTTGATAATGAAACTTTAACGTAAATAATATAATTAATCATATACTATGCAAGTGTGTAGATGACTCAGATGTAAAGAGACACATTTCCATATTTTTATAACTTCAAATGTGTGCACTCAACTATAAATATTTAAGAAATCTTACGCAAAAAGTGGCATTGAAGTTAGATTCACACCTAAGACTGATTCATTAAATAAATGTTAACGTGTTTTAATTTTTCCTATGTTGTTTGTATGATAGTTAGCGATCGATCCTTATTACGTGGTGACTGGTCCCTATGATCCCTATTCATCCCGTGGGTGTTATAGGAGCTGTCTAAGGTTAGAAGACTACCAGAACAACAGCATTGCAAAGAAACATCACGGTTCTGCCTAATTCAGGATCAGGCTGCACCGTGCGTGAGATGTGTCAATAAAAATTGATTTCTTTTATTAAATATTGTTATTACTAAAACTTTAGATTCTCGCTTGAACTACAAAAGGTAAAATTTTTGAAAAATAATTTATACAAATAGGTCTCTTATTTCGAATTAACAGCTTTTCAATTAATGCATGACAGTATATAGGATACTTAATTTAAAAATGTTTTTTTATATCTGCCTGTTTGTTTTTTCCGGTTAATCTCCGGAATATAGACAGATAGCTGATGACATAAGGCGTAACTTAGGCTTACTTCTTTAAGATTAACTTCGCCTTGCGATGTTAACCGCGGGTGACATCGTATCGCGTGCTGTGGGTAACACCGCGCTACTCAGCTAGTTAATAATAAAACTAAGTATATACGACAGTAATATTAACCGGTAAAGCTTCACATTTGTTATAAAAACTAAAAAGTTCCTTATCGCACACAGTCAAGTCGAGTATTGTAATAAATATGTATTATACATTGCCAGAGAAGGCTAGACCTGGCGACGGCCGTGCGTGACATTACTTGTAATTGTCACACTTGCGGAGAGGCCTGAGCTGGCATCTCAGTAAAAGGAACTTTTTACAACACCGAGATCATTCACACATACAGATTTAAGACTTTGCTAACAGGAACAGATGCTCAAATACATTCATAAGCTACCATTCCGACTTGCAATTAGAGCGAACTAGCGACGCGGCGCAACTTCGCACGAAGGTCTTTAAAATCCTCAGATTTCCTCTCCAATAACATACATGTATTGCACATATTAATCTTTCTCTTGAATTATTCTTTCTATTGCTGTTAGTAGTTTAAAAGATTTAAGCGAACAAACAGCGAAAACTACAGCCATTTTAAAACTATCAATACCAATATCAGAAAGAAATACCATCTATCAGAGACACTACAGACGGGACTTTGAAGCAATTTCTAACTTCTTGCCTCTGAAAGTATCCGCAGGAGAGAGGGTTTGGATTTCGGTAGCCATACCATACCTCGGTGAAAGAACTAAAGAATCTAATATATATAAAAACTAGCTGTCCCGGCAAACGTCGTTTTGCCATAACTACTAATAAATTAAAAATTAATTAAAAAAACATTGTCCAGCGGACTAAATTGTGTATCTAAACCATTCCCAGATCCCCTTGAACACACACAAAAAATTTCATCAAAATCGGTCCAGTCGTTTGAGAGTAGTTCAGTGACATACACACTCACAGAAGAATTATATATATAAAGATGAATCCCTATTTGTCTTGGTCACGACATCACGTGTGAACCGCTGAAACGATTTGCTAATTCATTTTTTATTGGATAGCCCATTTAGCGAGGCAGGTTTTAGGCTATGTAACATCACTCTACGGTCAATAGGAGCCGGGTATCGACCGAAAATGTTGGGAAAATGGGAAAAAAAATATTTCTTATGGAGAGACGCAAACGAAGTTGAGCGGGTCAGCTAGTTACTTATAAGCGTGACTCATCCTCGCTAACTCTAAAAGAACCAATCCCTTCTTAACCAGGAGGTCAAGAGGAGAATAAAGTCCCTGTTTTAGAGTTATTCCTTTTATGTTCCTCGTAGTATGTAATTCTATTAGTAAAGACGGTTTGTTACTGCAAACACGCGTTTTATTTGCGTAATTTAGAAGGCAAAGTGCATAAGTCTGTAAGTGCCTCATTACAGGTGGGTATGCAACAATGCAAGTATACTTGTACTCACGTAGTATCCTATAAATATTCTGTACTATTCGAAGTGTTTAGCATAGCTTTAAGTGGCTTTTGTATAGGATTTTATTTAACTTTTTGTAAAATAGTGTTACTAACACTATTTTGTATAATAAAAGTTATCTTTGACCACGGTTTCGATGTAGATTATCGCGGCAAGAGTAGCTTATGTCCTTTCTACAGAAACAAAGCATTTACACGACAAATTTTATTAAAATCGGCGCAGCAGTTTAGCCGTGAGTGAGAGGGTACCAGAAAGACAGATTTACATTCGAATTTATAATATTAGTATGAAAGTACGCAAACTTAAATACATGATTAATTATAATATATATATATATATAATTGAATCGCCAAAATGTATGTACGCGCGTAACCTTCCGATTGCCTAATGATGATATAATTCGCCTAATATACCTAATTCTTTCTTCTAGATGTTCGTTAGATTAACGGGATTTTTTTTAAAAAAATATGGCAGTGTGACGTTTGTCGGGTCAGCTAGTTAAACATAAGCCAAGACGCTGGTACAATTATAAATCGCATTTACACAATATGCATGTCCATAATAACTTGTATAAATACAAAAGTGAGACACGTTTAATCTTGATGATGAAGGAAATAGTCCAATTACTTGTAGTTATAACTACAAACAACCTGACAGACCCATCCATCACAATCTGAAGAACGCACGGGATGTACCACGGGACATTTATGGTAACGTAAACGCGAGAATTTATAAGTCTATGAATATAAATCAATAGATGTTGTCCTGTTTTGTTCTGTCAGTTATTATTAATGGGCCCTTTGGTTCTTGGCTATAAACACGTCTATTAAGCCGGTTCCAGTAGCCTGAGGAAATTACTATAAAAATGTGCGTTCCTCGTATACATTATATTAACTAGTAAATCTATTAACAGATATTTGCGTGTTCTTTGCTCGAGACTTTTATTTTGTGGCATTTTCGCTAGTGTGCTAATCATCAGAGAATTTGCCATAAACGCCACGCTTGGTATGTGGGTCGATATCGATGTGGTACGATCGCAATGAAATGGTACTGTCCTGAGCAGCATGCTACTGCCCATCTTCTGGTATATTTCTTATATCTGTTGGGGAGCTCTATGTAGAACTGGACATCTGCTGGGATGACGATGATATTTTATGATATAGTGGGCATAGAAACAAACGGGTTACCTAATGATAAGCAACTGTTGTGACCCATGGACACCTACGAGTCAAAAATGCATTGCCGCCCTCCCGTTATAAGAGTTATCCAGTAACCTAAAACATTTGGTAACAGACAACGAGATAATTTATATACACCGTTTTAATAACAGGCGTTGGTATCACCTTAGTCCTGGTCTTTTATATTATCACTAGCCGACCCACGCAACCTCGTTTGCGTCTCCTATTGCCCGTAGCATGATAATTTTCCCCCGTTTTTGTAACATTCTTCATTGGTGCTCCGCTCCTGTAGATCTTAGCGTGATGATATATAGATTATAGCCTTCCTCGATAAATGGGCTACCTAACACTGAAATAATTTTTCAAATCGGACCAGCGGTTCCTGAGATTAGCGTGTTCAAACAAACAAACAAACTCTTCAGCTTTATATATTAGTATAGATTATATCGACAGCATTCAATAGTTTACTGATGGACATTTTAACAACACAAAAGTTTATAAGTCTGGATGGATGTTTGTTACTCTTTCACGCAAAAACTACTGAACGGATTTGTATGAAACTTTACAGTAATATAGCTTATACATCAGAATAACACATAGGCTACTATTTGCCGCAATAACCGACATATGGCGGGCGAAGCCGCGGGCAACAACTAGTTCAAACAAAAATTAATAGTTATGAATCATATCCTGAGGTGGAAATTTATAATTCAGCGCAGAATTCTTCGCTCTGTGACTCACAGAAATGGTATTCTAATTGAGAATGAAACCCGAGACCCTCAATGAGCTTGTGAGAGCTTTTAACTACCGGTCATCCAAATCGTTTGCATATTTTACATGCATATGATAACTAATACCTGTTATATCATATCAGGCACATGCACATACACACACTCACACACATACACACGCACACTCATAGACACATCTGCTCATTTCATTATTCAGATAACATTGAAATTGCGTACTATCAAAAGAGATTTATTTACATGTGGTTTGTGATCTTGACTGTTGAAACCTGTTGTTTTTTTTTTCGCATCTGGGTGTAATGTATTAACCATAGTTGAGCCTACCCACTTTGTCCGGAACTAAAAGGAATAATCCTTTATTGATATATCTATGGGTCCTACTGGCTGTTAAGTGATGTTATTTATCCTAGAATATTATTATAGCTAGCTGACACCGTGAACTTCGTACCGCTATACCTAAGTTTCCGAAAAACTTGTTTTGGTTTTTATGTACGCCTTAGGTGGTAGTGTACTGTCGCCGACTTACAAAATATAACCCTTTTGGTTTCCCTATAATTTTCTTCTATTCAAACCTTATCCTAAATTACAAACATATAAAAATCAACCATCCAAATTATTGCAGACGATCGGAAGTTATTCGCGTACATACCTATATACATTTCAGTGATTCATTTTAATTTATAGTATGACTAAGTACAGGCTTTACCTAGTTTGGGGTCAGATGACCATATGAGAGATGTGTGAGGATATTAATGTAGTGCTGACCTAATTGAAATGGGACCAAACGGTAAGCACCAGTTTCAAATAAAAAAAATCATCAAAATCAGGTCACCTAATCGAAAGTTATAAATACAGTCGAAATGATAACCTTCTCTTTTTTTTGAAGTCGGTTAAAAAGTAATACAATTCCAGTTTAGATAGAATTATACGTGTTAAAGTTTTCAACTAAGATTCTCGTTCTTAATGATACTCATATCAGTTCAAATAAGATTTAAAAGGTTTTGAATGTCAGAGGAACCGAGTTTCTCAACTCTATGCACGGCTAGGGATTCCCTGATGACGTGGTATGCCTACAAGTATCTCCGGGAGAGTCCTAGCCGGTCCATTTCTAACCAAGCATGGTACTCCGAATGGAAGTAATACTTACTTACGGATAGGTAGAGTAAGGGAAGTTTACAGTTCTATGAAGGCTTATGGCCAATGTTTGTGACTTTTATTTCATTTTACTGCCTTTTAAATGCTCCTCAATCTTGTAAAAAAAATTATTCTAAGATGTTGTCTTTTGCCTTTATTTGCCAAGTTTATAGTTTGAATAATTTCATCAGCACACAACAAAACATTAGCAAACTAGTACCATAGCCCAAGTAAATTATTTCTGTCTGTCAGCTTGCTAATTCAAACCCTATCTCCTTAAATATTAGATACATAGGTGGCAAAGGTAAAAGTCAGACATACCCAATTTTTTTATGTTTTTTTGTCAAAACTTTTGAAATACGTATCTTATCATAAAATCTTACTGCATTCTAGGTAGGCTTACGTTGTAAAGCATGTCGTGCTGATATGGACAGGTCAAAAACGGAGATTTATGCATAGCACTATTCTATTATCTAGGTTCCTTTGTATAGAGTTCGTATCTGTGTCCCTTTGCTTTACACATTCCTTATTAAACGTATTAAGATCGCAACAGGAATTCTTCCTATTAAATTTCTAAATCAAGACGTTTTTGCGTTCGACTTATAATAGGTAATTTTATCTTAGAATGCGAGAATAAATACGGTATTCAAATTCTACCAACTCGGGTTCACTAACACTGCATATGACATATCTAGGCGTTAATTTCCATAGCCTTAAAGCTTTGAACTTTCAACATTGCATTACCATATACATACCATTAACATCCCATATCAGGTATTCTAACTTAGCCTAATCAGAGCGGAGTTGTTCAATAGAAGGTCACGTAAAAATGATTTTTCACAAGTTCATTACAACCGTAATTAGAAGTGAAGCAGACAGGTGATATCGGCTCACACCTGACAGCCTCAAACTTATCATTAGTCTCCGACGTACTAGCTAGTGTCTGCTCGCACCTACTTATTTCTACAACGGTTTACATCATAAAGCATTCACGTTTCCCTTCCGCGCGCAATTCATTAGCAATAAGAGTGTGGTTCTCACGTGTCTCCAAACAATAACACTGTAATCCTTTGCAATTTCACTTTCTATATCGCACAAAACTAAACTAGATCTTCGGCCGTCGTGATCAGACGCACCTTTAACACTTCACGTCATCCAAATACTTCGTAAATCAATCACCGCGCACTCAAATCACTAGTCAAAAACTTCGCGCGCGGAAACACATTCGACTTTTTAAACGCGAACGCTTCCTGCGGCTGCGTGTGCGCAACTGACTCTGAGTGATACACAGCCAGCCAACCGTTGCGCGATGCCTTCTGTCTGATAGAGATAGAATATATTTTGTAGACTAATGCCAGAGCAAGATAGGCGTAAAGAAAATCATCCCTTTAACCAGCTTATTTGTGCCATTAATTGAAACAGGTTGCAGGGTCGAATATTTTATGGTGTTATGAAGAAAATGAGAGCTATTAAAATTCTTCTATACAATAGCGCATTAATAAAATTGGTATTGAAAAGCTTGGTTGGGTCTAATGAGTAGTTAAGTTGATGCAAAAGCGAAAGTAGAAATGACTACACATTTTCTTGAAGAGTTATCGGCAATGGGGAAAAATTGTAAATACTTTTATATAGCCGAGAGAAAAATATTGTTACCTCATCATGGTTGAGCAGATTCTTTTCTTATTCGTCATAACTTTTTATATTCTTCTATTACTTTAAGATCGACAATTAACAATGAGTAACATGATTGTTCTTCTGACGTAAATGACAAGAACCATCGTCTGAAAATGAGCGACAAACGAACAGAATCCCGTTTTTCTTTTAAAAAGTAGAGTGCGTTAGGGAGAATGGAGCATAAAAAACGTAAACACAAGGATAATATGAGTTACCTCTATGTCACAAAGCGGTAACAAAAAGGTAACATGCATATAGTACTTTGTTCATACTATTTTATTATTGTATAACTTACTAGCTGACCCACGAAACTTCGTTTGAGCCTCCTTATGCCCACAGCGTGATATTTTTCCTGCGTTTTTAAAACATTATTCATTGGTGCTCCGCTCCTATTGGTCTTAGCGTGATGATATATAGCTTATAGCCTTCCTCAATAAATGTTCTATCCACCACTGAAATATTTTTTTAAATCGGACTAGCGGTTCCTGAGATTAGCGCGTTCAAACAAACAAACTCTTCAGCTTTATAATATTAGTATAGATATAAAATATTAAATATTAAAATATTATAGATATATATAGTATAGTAATTGATTTCATGAAACGTCGTTAAAATCCAAACTAGACCCAAAATAAAAAGCATTTAAATGACTTTGCTGTGTCATCCACTTCTTCTAGTCTAAATGCAAGAGAAAGAAAGAGACTAAAGTTGCATTTATTATATTACTCTCATAAATTAGAACATTATGGCAGTAATAAAATCAGGGAATGCACACTGCGTCCTCCATACCATTAGTCATACGTTGTTTTAATATTGAGCGTAAAAATAGCAACAACATGCATCAATAAAATAATACTTAGTTTTATTTTTTTATTTTTTCAACACATCTGTTTCGTTTTCAATGTACATCTCAATCGGTTTTTTGTATAAATTTATGTAAAGTTATTTTTTATCTTTTTCACGATAGACTTTTTATTTGGTTACCTTTGTATATTTTACTGCATATTTTCTCAATTTACGAGCAAATACCATATTTAGATTATTTTGAGAATATGGATATAAAGATACTCCCCTTTTGATGGTGGCAAAATTAAATAATAATGAGTTCAGTTTATTGCAATCCATATCAATACTAGTAATATTGTAAATTCGACAGTATGTTTGGCTACCAGCAGGTTATCATGGTTGCACCAATTTCGATAAAATTTACAATGGAATACTTTGATTGTTGAGGAACGGTAAAGGCCTCTTTTACAAAAGCTAGTTTACCATAATTCGGATTAATTTTTCCGGGTTTTTTTCCCAAATTAGGTTGGGATAGTCGGCTTTAGGTCTGCCATGGTTTGTCTCTATTTTTTACGCGGAGTCAGCTACTGCCATTATTGCCTCCGCGAACCAGGTATAAGGCGATATTGAACTTCTGTGGAAAGACTGTTGTGGGATACACTTATTATTATAAAACCCCAAGCCAAAGTCAACGGTTAGCCTTTGTTAATGTAGATTATATCAGAAACCGAACAGTTTACTAAAGCAATAAACGCCATATACTTCATAGGTAGTGTACGAGTTAATTAGAAGTTGTAAAAGTACCCATAAGATTCTAACAAGAAATTCTGCTACTAAATTGGACATTACTCAAATTTATTAATTTGGCTAGTAGAAGCTTTAAATATCAAGTGTCAATATATTTAATTTATACGATTATAAGAGGTCGGGAATCATTGATTCAACATTTGAGTAGACAGTTTAGTTTTCAATCGTTACTCTAACTCCCCGCCATAACCTAATTCTACCCTAATGTAAAATCGCCGTCGGTCTTGTATTAAAACTTTACCTATTTCCTTAAAAAGGGTAAACGAAAAAAAAATAAAAACACAAATGCTGTAACTTAAGAAGCTATGACAACAAGTAATTAAAGAACCAACAAGAAATAGTGTTCTACAGTCATCTTGAAAGAAAGTTTCACATCAACAACTAACATCGAAAGTTAAATTAGAACAACTCTCAGATGTAAACCATAAGATTATTAAAACTAATCTCACCAACTTATAATCAATACGAAAAGCTTTAAAGGGAAAATTATGGAAAGTGCCGATATTAATCATTTACGAACTGGTCACGTTATCTGTGAGTCTATCGATGTCGATTTCATAGAGGCTTTTGATTGGGTCGGTCATATTGGAATGGTAATACAGCAGGGTTGTCGAAAGAGATGAATATCAATGAAGGTTATTTTTGAACCAATTAATATTATTTTTGTTATAAGGAAGAAATTTAAAAATTGCAGATTTTCTTTTTTGGCGTACATGAGTAGGCTTTATATTCATTAGTTTACTCCATCCTTTGGCACATCTTTAAACGTTAGCTTTATCGTTATGTTCAACTTCTTACATTCAAAATAAAGTGTCTATATCAAAAATTACGAGTTCAGCCCCAAAACACGATTAGATTTTTCACATCAAGGGCAATAAATTGACTTTAAGGACTTCTTAGAAGCAGTTTACTGGAAAATACATTGATCAAAATTTCTGACATTGTAACTGAGATATTTATTAAATTATTTTTACAGAAATCATAAAAAATGCATCGGTAATACTAATACAATGCATGGAATTATAATACGAAAATTATGTCAAAATTTTCACTACATAAATTTCATCTAGCTTTCTTTCTGTTTATGTGGACTTATATTTTAATGTCGGAGAGCTACGCTTTGGCATGAATGGGCCGGCTCGACCGGAGTGATACCACGGCCTCACAGAAAACCGGTGTCAAACAGCGCTTGCGTTGTGTTTCACCGAATGAGTGAGGATACCGGAGGCCCATACCCCAACCCCTGCCCACATCCCCCTCACCTTGTAACGTCCCTCCAAAGCACTTTTGACGCCTCTGGTGCTGCGGGTGTTCATGGGCGGCGGTGATTGCCTACCATCAGGCGATAAATCTGTCCGTTTGCCCACTATTCCATAAAAAAAAAAATTCTTTGCAATACTGTTTAACCAAATTTAAATAAAAGCAAAGTTATTCTCTGCGTTAAGTTTTAACTTGCACTCTTTGTGTCAATTTCTTATATTTCATCACTTATGTAACGTCTACTATCTCTTAAATAAAGGTGGACTAAAACAACGTTGTGGAACACAACCACCTGCCAAACGGTCCATAATAATAAATTATATGAAAGATTGCAAAATCGACCTACGTGTCTCAAACAGAACACCTAATATTGCATAAAGTTAGGTTTCTAAGTTAAGATGTTCGTGGTGCCGATTGTGGCTTTAAGGGAGACAAAGGAAAAAGAGACTTTAGTTGCTGGCATAAAGTTAAATTTCGTAAATTTTTACTTCTAACGGAATTTCAACCCATGTTCTTCTAGTGTAACCTATTATGTATTGTTATCGAAATTTTCATTCGACGCATTAAAATTCCAATAGAAAAGTTAAAAAGTTGTGTAGACAACAATATTACTTCTGCCACGCATAACATACTGGTTATCAAATTGGTGATGTTTTGGGCAGACTGAAGGTACAGTAAGCAAATGCGGTATGAATGGAATGGACGAACTTCTTGAGCTATATAAGAAAGCATCCACTAACTCCGAAGAGTTTTGAAAAAGGTCTACATTAATTAAAGCATTGGCACTATGTGTGATAACGGGTTTCTGTTGGTTCTGAAGTACTCAACCCTGAGTTACCAATGTAAAGCATTATTTTCTTCAATTAGTTTTCTCATACTTGAATGACAAAAGTGTTACGTTATAAATTCTTTTATATCAAAAGACTACATGTTCTTAGATATTCCAGAAGATTCCTGCCTTTATGTTATCCATGTTTGTCGTTAATATCAGCAATGTGACAGTATTACCCGCTTCAAATCGATATCAATTCGTGTTAATCCTGGCATAAAAAACGTGCTCTTGGCAGGAGAGGTGCGCGGGCGCATCGAATCATCCCGTGTAGTGATTACGTTGATTGCGGTAGCAAATGATACCGTGGCTGCGTGCCGCCACAATTTGTTCCCACTGGGCCATGGTATGCCATCGCTTCCTACCGCAGGCACGAAAGGCTGATGGGGTTTTTAAATTATAGAATGTAAGGGAATGGAATCGTGTATAACGGCCGCAGATATTTTGTTATCAATATAGGCTATAAGGCCTTTTAAGATGTAATAAAACGAAGTTGGTAACTAATAAATTACTAACAAACGTTACGAACTCAATAAATCACTTGATACCATTCGTACATCACTACAAAAGTTTTACCCTTTATAAAGAAAACAACATATTTCCCTGGTAATGATGAAACATTTTCTGGGTATGAAAGCTGTGGGCAAAGACACTGAAGGAAAGAAGACAGGCCGAATGCTAAACCAACAGTCTAGGGTAAACGCGAGCATTAATTGTTAAGTGAAATAAAGAGTCAATTGTTTAGGCAGAAGCTGGAAGGCAAAAAATGTCCGTAATTTTTTTCCAGTGTACTTACTAAAATATTTGTTAAATATAACATTTATAGACCTCCCACGTCCGACACTAAACACCCTAGATTTCCCACAGTATCCTCCGTCACAGCAAATACGTCACGACGCATTGTTCGAGAACAATGGCTTGTCAGCCGCCATGAGTTGTTCACGTCTGCCTAGAATTTGTGGAGTTAGCTCAACACTGTCAACAATAACTCTAAAGCTGGAGAAAGTAGTGGAACTGTCTAAGTACTAACTCTCTAAGTAATAAATTTCTCACTTAAAATTATTCCGAAAACTTTCGGAGCAATTTTACGCAACAGAGGTGTGAGTTAAGATTATGATAATTGTTATTTATATTAACTATATATTAACATTCTACTGTGAATACAGGTAATTTGAAAGAAGGTTTTGGCCTACTTTACATCGCATGCCGGACAGGTTGAAATAGGGTTTATTTTAAGTTTTCCGTCTCTTTGTTTGATGTTCTTCTTGTGTATTTTACTCCTTTAGTGGCTCTTAAAACAGCTATAGTATGAATAGACACTCCATATCTTAATCCGTCACCAGATGGAAAGTTTTTTTATGGTTTTATGCGAAGGAGCAAACGTATCATCTGATGGTAAGCGATTACCGCCGCCCATAGGCATCCGCAACACCAGACGCGACACAAGTGCATTGCCAACCTTTGGGGAATGGGTTGGGAAATGGGCCTCCGGTATCCTCACTCACTCGATGAAACACAGCGCAAGCGCTATTTCACACCGGTTTTCTGTGAGTCCGTGTTATTACTCTGGTCGAACAGGTCCATTCATGCCGAAGCATGGCTCAAAGTGAAAGTTTTAAAATGTAAGTCCACACAAGGAGAAGATTTTTATGTGAACCATAATAATAATTATACACTACAAGCAATAACGTCTGGGTCTCTTTTCAATCATCGACTGCTTTTGGTCTAAGCGTGATATTAACTACCCTATCTTAGGCACGCCAGCAATACTTAAAATAAAACGTGAAAATCGGTTTATCTAACCGATTTTCAGAGTTTACAGTGAGCAACAGCTTTACATGATAAATATAATTCAATTTCAAAATTACTCATACTATTAAAATCGAAAATTTTTAACAGTTACAAATCAAACAGGCTACTACTAGGTACTACTAGTGAAGTTCAAACTGTTTAAATAGCAAAAGATAAATTAAAACAATTTATTTTGAACTCATCATACCACGACGGTACCAAGTGATATTTTAAATGTTTCTCTTTAAGTAGAGGTCAGTTGAAGCAATTAATTTCTAACCGAAACTGTAGCAGGCCAGTTTCAACAACCGTTTATACCCGAGCGATGGCCCGCCCATTCTCTGTCGACTCATATCCCCAGGCTAGGAAACAATTAGAGAAACAACATTTGAGAAGGACTATGAACTCTAACAAAATTAAGATAAAGTGAATATTTGGGGGTACAAGAAGTGGTATGTCGGGTTGTCTTAGAAGCAGGTCGTTGAGTGAGAATTTTATGGGTGAGTTTTGTTTTATAAAATATTAGTTTAAAATACAAATGTATGAACAAAGCTCCCTTACTTCATAAATCCGTTTACTGTGCTGTGACTTAGTATTATAAACACGTATATTGTTCGGAGGAAGCTGTATGTTACTCTTTATATATTTTCCTGTGGCCGCTGATTGCTGGAACTTTATAGAGTGCCTTCATCATCTGAGGGTTTAATCATACTGTATGGTGGCGAGTAGAAAGGATAAGTCGTAAAAGATAAGTAGATTAATTAAATATAAATAATTAAGGCAACATTCATATTCCTTGGCTAAGCAGAAGACATGTCTGCAAAGATAAAATTATACGTAGGTAGTTATGTAAGAATGTTTGAATGTGGCACAGAGACGAAATCCCTTATCTATACAAATAAATAAAATTGGAATGTCTGTTTGTCATATTAAAATAACCGCTTTTTACTAAATGCATATGTATGTATATACGGTGCATATACCAAAAATGTAGTAAATTTTTTTTTGTCTGTCTGTTTGTTTCGGCTAATCTCTGGAACGGCTGGACGGATTTTTACGGGACTTTCACTGGCAGATAGCTGATAATCTAAGGAATAACGTAGGCTACTTTTTTTAGACTAACTTTATCCCGGGGCGTTCCTCGCGGTACGACGAAACCCGCGGGTAACACCGCGGAGTTCAGCTAGTTTTATATATTTTTGACGAATGGTTAAATAATCACGTGAGCGAAGCCGCGGGCGATAGTCAGTAAGGATATAAAATCAACCCACACAACAACACAGCAGGTGCCTTCTAGACTTCTAGAGGTCAGGTAACGTCTATTTTTACCGTCTGTGTGTACTTTTCAAGTAAATAGTATTAAAAACATATGTAATTCGTACATAAACTTTTTAATTTATGGACGCTTTCGTAGCAATTTTATCTTTAGTGTATGGCTTCGTGTAAATGACCCAACGCCCGAATGACTGACTATAACGGCAGTGTCGCCAGCGCATTAATTGACCCGTTGCACAAATACAAAGTGTTGCAACATTAGAATTAAATTGCGTCTCGTCTCACACAGTTATACATCATCATCATCATCAGCCTATCGCAGTCCACTGCTGGACATAGGCCTCTCCAGTTATACATGCAGAATTATTAATTTTAATAATCATAAATATGATTGTTAAATTCATTGGGAGATTCAAATGAGAGATCAAAATTAATTATTACAACAGAATACTTGTGAAAGTAAATGCAATTCTAACATATTATTTATAATTATATTGTTAAAATAATTCAAATTTCGGGAGTGTATGAGTGTTTGTTTGTTATCTACTAGTTAGGAGCATAAATCATCGCAAAATGTTATGAATACTTTCTTGAATGACCAAACATCAACCTCACTTCAACATCACGACTTAAATCATTTATATTTTCTACTTGATATTCTTCCGCAACAATAAATTAAAAGCGCTTTTATTACCAATCATAAAAATATTTCAAATCACTATAAATCATTAGTTTCTATTGGCAGGAAGAAAGATGTCGACGTACGACGTATTGACAGTCCACTGCTGGATATGGAATTAAGATTTTAGCCTACGATATCACTCAGACCAGACACTGAATTTGACAGACTTCTTGCAATGCTGATGTCTTGCGTAGTTTCCTACCATAGTCGACTCTTACATCGCTTGTAATATGAACAGGGGTTGTGATACTCCATATTATTTAACGGTCAACACACAGACTTACAACTTCTCAAGGTCAAAATCATTCACAAAGCCCGTTACAGTACAATACTGAAAATAGGCCTCTTCGGCTCTCCTAAGGAATATCATAGAGCAGGGTCTCTTGCTTTTTGTATTCACTTGCTGCCAGTGCCAGTCCTCTTACGTAAGTCGTTCCGCCGCCATTTTGTCAGAGGGCGGCCCACACTATGTTTGTCAAAATACCTAGGGTTATTGATTGTGTCACAGTTTTTAATATAATAATTCTTATATATATGTATATCAAATGTATAAATGTGGACTTCATCATGTCTATACTACATTATTCTACCATGTGATGAACGGCCATCTTGGGAATCTTGACATAAGAGTAGGCGGGACAAATTAGTTTAATTAATTAGCAGTGTTACCAGTTCGAATTATTTAATAGCTGAATAAATTTACATTTCACATAAATATGTTAAAAAATGTAAAATATTTAGGTTAATTACTTAAAAATCAAGCATATTTCATTTAAAAGTTATATTATCCAAACTAAACTAAAATAATCGAACTTTGCCTTACTCATTCGCATATTAAATGTATGTATACTAACAGAAATTAAGAGAAACAGCATAAATTATACTAAGTGCTACTCTAAATTAGCTTAAGTTATAGATTTATACTAATATTATAAAGCTGAAGAATGTGTTTGTTAGTAGAACGCGTTTATCTCAGGAAGTACTATTTCGAATTGATAAATTAACATAATATTGCATAGGGTCTTTATCAATGAAGACTATATACCATCACGCGATGACGATTACAATTCGTGTTGTGTATCAGTGTTGCTTAGTCAGAATGTGAAGATGCAAATCATGTCAACTTTTGAAAACAAATGAAACTAAATATTTTCTTTAAATGTTAAAAGTTACTTTGAAACGTAATTATCAGAGATCGGAATTGGGTGTGTGAAAATACCTAAAGTTTGCAGCGGGACATAATATGGAGCTGTTACAACCACTTAAGTTAAACCGGTTTTGGGTTTTACCGGTTTAGTTTCGGTTTTTTTTATATGTTCCTTACCTTTGAAACACCGAACTATAAACATTTACAAGCTGCTAATACAGTTCTAAATTAATTTTTGTTTTGTATTTTTCCGGTTGAAATTCGGTCTTTTAGTCCCAATTGTTCTTTGTCGGTCAAACACAGAATTTTATATATCTGCAAAATGCTAATGCGGCTTTAATTTCTTTTTTTATCTGTATCTTAAGTTAAAAACTTTTGCTACAGGTTGATGCAAGGAAAATGAACATTTTCGCGCATGTAAGCGCGGCGTTCACTTTAATGGCGTCGCTCCTTTTTTACTTGCCCTGCTTACTTGACCTCAACGGAGTTAAATTCCGACTTGTTACTATTAGGTATTCTGTGACAGTGTTCGTCCTTCGTGCATCGATCTGTATTCAGGGGTTTACTATGAAATAGAAGCAAAAAAATTATTAGAAAATATTTATTTTAATCACTTCTTTGTTCTTACTTGAACGAATCTAAGTAAAACTGTTACGAAAATTCGGACTAACGATAAATACGATACACAATTGTTTTAGAGCAATTTTTAAATCTAATTAACTGGCTATTTACATACTACTAAATTGCAGCTTGTAAATGTATATAGTTCGGTGTTTCAAAGGTAAGGTACATGTAAAACAAAAAAAAACGAAACTAAACCGGTAAAATCCAAAACCGGTTTAACTTAAGTGGTAGTAACAGCTTCATATTATGTCCCGCTGCAAACTTTAGGTATTTTCACACACCCAATTCCGATCTCTGGTAATTATTGATTGCTATCTGGTACTATTTTAGAATTTATGAAATGTTGGCCAATCAGTGAGTATGTCATCATGATTATCAACAGCCTTCATCAACACATTGCTGGTTATAAACCTCTCTTTAGAAAGGAAATTGTTGCCTGCTATACCTCCCTGGTAAATTTTCCTTCTCCATTAAAGTAATGTTGACCTGTGTAGTTTTCTCCTTTAGTCTAGTTAGGCTTTGAGACTATCACCACAAGGAGAGAGCATACTTAGTGCTGCAACAAAAAAAACAAGCAATAGTGGCGCCGTTACACCAGGTTTTATTCCTGGACAGGTCTATGAAGAACAATGAATGACCTTTAAATAATGTTTGATGGTTCGAATGGCATGGAGTGCGGCGACCCATGGCAGGCGATAATACATTCAAAACATCTCGGCCGGACTTAGCTGGCGACCGACGGCCGACCGGCGGCCGTCATTACCTGTAATTTGGAGGTGCCGACAACTAGCCCAGGGTTGTCACAAACACCTGTTGATTCGTGTAGAAGGAAAAAGCTTCGTGATATATCTTTTACTAATAGAAGTAGGCTTGTGGATTCGGCTTACGCTCGCATTTACCTTTTAATATACCATATAGCCCATGCAATCCGGACAGGTCCTTTATTTTAATTCTTGACTAGCTCTGGACTATGTGTCTCTCAAAAAGATTAATTTTTCCCCAATTTTGCAGTAAATTTCAATTATACTCAGATCCTAGTCTACGTAATCGTAAATAGCCTTCTTAGAGTAAAGGGCTATCTAATACATAAATCAAATCAGTAGGTTCTGAGACACAGAGACAAACAAAGTTTCTAGTCTAGACAAAACTTGTAACAACATTACAGTGTCCCTGCCCTTTTCTGTGAATGTTGGCGCATCGAAGTTGATTATCCTTTTTTGTGGAGTTATCTTCTTTTACATAAAAATCAATTGCTGTTCGTTTGTCTCGCTAAAACTCAAGAAGGGCTGGGCCGTTTTAGCTGATTTTGGTTTTAAAATGTTTGTCGTAGTCCAGGGAAACATTGAAAACAACTTGAAAATCCAAATGTCACACGTACGAAGTAGCGGGCACAGCTACTTAATAATATAATGAATTATTATTTATTGAGTTTTATAACAATAGCCAACCCTAATTGAATTCGGAGATTGCTCTGCACAACTAAAATTACAAGCAATTTAAATGATTCGGTGTTCATATACAAATTCTTTAGACTCATTGTATTGTAAACGTACCAAATTACAAATCACCACTAAAGGGTATCTTTGATGTAATTCAATGATACACACAATTTGGTTGGGTTCAATATCATTTGTGGTAGAATAATCAATACTAGGTACACGTGATGGTATTTCAAAGGTATGCGATATAGGAATATGGAGAAACAGTTAGATTTGATAGCTGCTACACTTCAAGTCGCTATACGGCTTACAAGGATTGACTGAAAAATAAGAGAAGGCTCTATGAGGGTACGGTTTTTAATTTGTTTTATTTCTGTTAAGTAAATTTAGTATTAGAATTAAGTAACGTTAGTAAGTCCTTGGGTCATAGTTTCGTAACTTTTAAAAACAATGGTTACAACTTACTATCAATGGTTAGTGAAATTATTTTTACCCCGACTTATGCACAATGTATATTTAACGCCAAATCAATACGTAGGTATCGTCTTTGAATTTCCTAATGTTTGAAAAAACTTGCACTAGCCGTTGTAACGGCTGACTGGTCCAGCCAAAAATAAGTAATAAGCTATCAAGTAATCGTGTTATTATTGTCTATGTTGTATCAACGGCAGAAATAATAGGAGCCCTTATTTCTAGATTTTACTTCCATGTAGGCCTTGTTTCGAGGAGAAACTGAAATCGCATGGTTTAGTCTGATGCTCCTTAAAGCAGAGCATCTGATACCCACCTTCGGGGTGGTTTTGGTAGAGATTCAACATACTTCTGGTTCCTGAGTCCCCAAGTAACCGCAGATCCAAGGCGATGTTCCACACCGTCGCCGAAATATTAGTAGGGCACAAAGCTTGGCAATATCAATGGGTTCAGCGGAATACATATTTTTTTAAACCCGATGATGCCGAAGCATCACTAGGCGGTGTGGGTTATCATGTTGTATTGTTACATTTTATGCATTCACAATGAGTATGGTGACCACCACTCTTGGATTCTGCTTACGCTTTCTATCAGGCAGAGTAGAGTTACTTTATCAGGCCCATACATAAAAAAACTACTTATGCCGATTCTACCATTAATACTTCTAACCTTTCTATATATTAAAACTATGGCAAAGAAAATGAGAGTCAGAATTAATATTACCGTTTTCAGCTATCGTCAAAGGCATTCAAGCTTTTAGAATCACCCATTCAAAACACACATTTACCAGAGTACTATTAGAAATAGGCAAAGTGTTGCCTATCGCATCAACGCACATAAATTCATAGATAAAGACAGATAGGTTTACTAACAGAACAGCTAAAGTGCCTATAGTCAGGAGTCTTTTATGTAAATCGTTTTGAATCGAAGAGTTTTATTATAAAGTTTTTTTTTGTTTTTTATATGATCGCATAAATAGTGGTAGACTACGGACCCGTGTCCAAAATTGAAGGATCATGTGAACCACCAGGAGACCATTTTAGAAGGATACAGGGCCACAAAATAATAAAATTCAGCACTATGCCGTCACTTTTCGACCTATCAATTTTCGACACAGGCCCAGAGTCTTTAGAGAGTAAAAATGAACTTCGATTATTCGGAATGTTAATTTTGGAAGGTCATCGAAATTTAGTCAATGTTATATCTATAACTTGACATAATAATATCTGTTTTCTACTTGGGTTTAGATTTTCTCTGGAAAAAGAAAATACATACTTAAATTATAGATTAAAACTCACCAAAATTTTGAATTTTAAACCAGCGGCAGTCACCTATAGAATTAACTACCGATAACCAAAGTTCCTGCGTACGACATAAGTAGCATACAGTCTTGTAAACATACCTGTAACAAAAATAAGACTATTAATATTTAAATACGTAATATCGTTCATTACAATATATTGTGGAAAAGCCAGTCTTCTACACAAATCGCAAATAAAAGTAATATTTGTTTTAAACTTAAGATATTTTACTTACAATTATTGATTTGTTTACCATTATTTATTAGGTAAATTCAGAAGAACCTATTTGGACTACTGTATTCGTAACTGAGATAAATCTTGAATGGTGAAATCTTCATAAATTATACCACAATTAGTTGGCCATCCTATATTTTATAGCTGTATAACATGCGTATAACATTATATACGAACTCAACATAAAATTAAACCTGTCTAAATTAAGATAAGCAAATAACTTAGTATTTCTATAGCAATAAATAAAATAATTATGCAAATGGATTTTGTAATTTGAGAGTTCGCTAATTATTTTTCGAGAAAAAATAAATAATGCACATTTAACAATAGCTATATATATTACTAGCTGACCCACGCAACCTCGTTTGCGCCTTATATTGCCCGTAGTGTGAAAATTTCCCCCGTTTTTGAAACATTCTTCATTGTTGCTCCGCTCCTATTAGTAGTAGCGTGATGATATATACCCTATAGCCTTTCTCGATAAATGGACTATCCAACACCGAAAGAATTTTTCAAATCGAACCAGCGGTTCCTGAGATTAGCGTGTTCAAACAAACAAACAAACTCTTCAGCTTTATATATTAGTATAGATATCTTTGAAACATCTAACGCACGGCTAGGCTGTATGATACCAAACTATACAGAGCCTGTTCGAAACGCAGATTGTTGACAAACATTCGATTAAGAATATAGAGTTAATTACGTTTACCTCATCCGGATGCATCTAAAATAAACAAATAAATAAAATTGGAGTGTCTGTTTGTAATATGAAAATAACCGCTTTTTACTAAATGCATATGTATGTATACACGGTACATATACCAAAAATGTAGTTAAAGAAATTTTTGTCTGTCTGTCTGTCTATTTGTTCCGGGTAATCTCTGGAACGGCTGGACGGATTTTGACGGGACTGCCAGCCTTTGGGGGGCGGGGAGGGGAATGGGGGAAGGGGTGGGGGTATGGGCCTCCGGTATCCTCACTCACTCGGTGTAACACAGCGCAAACGCTATTTCACACCGGTTTTCTGTGAGGCTGTGGTATCATGGTACTCCGGTCGAGCCGGCCCATTCATGCCGAAGCGTGAAGCGGCGCTCCCACGGTAGTTTATTGGTTATATGTAGTTTATTACAATTCATTACAAAGTAGGTACATTGAAGTAGGCGATATAATTTTAAAAGTTAATTATAACAAACAATAAACTATAGTAGCAATACATCCGCTATACCCGCACTGATAAAAACTGCAATTATAAACCACCAGCTAGCTATTACGTAGTCTCACCATGCATCATCCGGTGTTCAGCAAAACGACTAGAAAGACTACCATATTAAAATACTGCTCGCTCCCTATTGACGTGTCAATACAAATTATGGAAAAACAAGATAGGTTTAAAGCACCAATGGAAGGTGTTAATGCTTTCATGATCGATTTAACAAAACGGGTGCGCAGTAAAAACTGGGCGCTGTAAATATATGAGGTGACAGCGATGATATACAGGTTGGTTTAAAACTTTTCTAGCAAAAGAACGCGTCAGTGCAATTTTATGTAAATTTTATTGGAATTGACATAATATTGAGATGAGAAAAAGGATAAAATGTAAAGGAGTGATTTAAATCAATTGAAATTACATGATGTTTTGTGAACATATAACAGACTAACTTTACAATAAAAAAACCCATGCTACTAGCTCCCGCGGCCTGAGACAGGTCGTGGAAGTCGTTGGATGAGGACAGCACAGGTCTTATGGATGTTGCGCACCTTGTGGAAGTGGTAAGTTCAGTAATGACCTTCTTTCAATTGACATAATTTAAATTTAGGAATGATAGAAATTACATGATATTTGGCGAACGTATAGGAGAGTAATTGAACAACAACATTTACTTCTCAAAACATCAATAATATACATAAAAGGCAACAAGATAGTTTCTCAACCTTTCTGACTTATTTCAGGCACGTAAAATATTAGTTACGATAATTATATATTAAGATAGAATTCACTTAAAGTAGCCGTTGCAGAATGAACCGAAGCCCGCAGCCTACAGCCTATTGGAATTATCAGTAAACCTGTTATCAATAGGCCTGCCGTTTGTGGACATCCTGTATATAGTCCGAGGCGTAAATGGTGAGCAGATTAATATTGGCAATTGTTGGAAGCCGATTAATCAATGTACCCCGTAAGTAATGCCTGAGGTCGAAATGTGGAATTTTAAATGGAACGCTACAGTTTTCTAGAGGTACCTTTTATTTTGGATTCAGATTAATGTATTTACTGTATGTTTATATGACATTAATGAATTTTTACTATCTTTAGCCATTTATAAACAGGTAGGATTTAACAACCATGATTACACTGAATGTAAATGTGGCCTCACCTACATGAGGTACCATTGCAACGAGACTAGTTTTAAAACGAATAATACTGATTATTGGAATAACAAGAAGGTGCAACGAGACTATTCTTACGGCATCTAGCCTGTTTTATCTCTTCAAGGACGTGTTAGGTTCATTTGAGACTCTCAGACGAGACTGAGAGGGCGTTCAACGATTTCTTCTAACAACAGCATTCGCATACTGCAGCGGAAACGAGCTAAGATTTTCCCTCGCTCCATTAGTTATTCTTACCTCCATCCTTCTCTTTTGTTCCGTTTTAAAAATATAACGATACCAAAGAAGGTCATGTTAAAAAACTCAACAAAATCCTTTGCATTTTAATCCCCGACGCAAAAAGTTTGACGTCGATATCTGTCTGTGCGTGCGTGCATCGTAGCTCTCAATTTCCTTGCGGTGATTCTAAGCTGAGTTTGGTTAATATCGGCCTAGCAGTGTGTATCAGCTCTTTTCCAAAATGATGTAAGACATTTTTGGCGAATGATTACTCGATTAAGTGCTTGCGTAGGGGGTTTTTATTTTTTTAGTTGCTTGCTAGCTTGTTATAAACTGCTCTGATCACAACATAATAAAGGTAGAATATGACATCCACCGATTGCCCTTCTGCTAAAGCTCGAAAAGCGGCAACGGCGTTGTTCTTGAGTCTATATCTGCAAGTCTTTAAGGTTATTGTAATTTACCATAAGGTGACTCGTTTTGCCCCTAACTATCCTTACATAAAGAAAATGATTACAAAGGGGTATGCTTCCTTTGTTTCATTTTAGTTAAAGCAAGTTTTCTCAGTTAAACGCTGATCAATTCCCTCCAGCGATCGAACGCTATTCATCTTCAAGTCAATCTAGATTTGTATTTATGGTTATACTTCTCACTTACGCGGACGCACCTCCTAAACACGTCAACACACTTTGATTGATTGCCGCGTTCTGTGTGAATAACTATTAAAAGTAAGTGAGAAATTCTTCAAGCATAATAAATAAGGAACGAACCGCTTTTTCTATAACTACCACCATTCTGGTTTGTCCTCTTCAGATTTAAGAGCTTGCTGTTGACACTAGGTATTATTTAAGTATAATTTTTATGTTATTCAAAAATATATGTGTCACATGTTTATCAGTCGTCTAATTACCGCAATATACCGAGCCTGGAATCATACGGTCGTATGTCATGTGTGAGGTATGCTTACTTATTAAGGATAGAATGTTGATATTGATGGTTAAAAACCTTTTGAATAAATAATTTGTCTGAAATTTCGAAGTTCTGTTATGAGAAATCCAAAACGTTTTTACCTAAAGAGAGTCAGAACTATCTCGTGACAGCCAGTTAGATCTAATTCATAAATTCTACAATCATTTGTTCTAAACTGGCTCGACTACTTCTACTAACTTTGACTAGCGAATTAACACCGTCGCTCTAATATCTTTTACCTGTGGGATATTGTACTAGTTTGAATTGTGAAATTTCTCATCTAAATAATACTTAGTCTCCATAGATGTTACTTGTGCGAGGATGATGTTGCATTTCCCATATAATCTTTGCTTATATCTTCATTAATCAAACCGTTACATACAAAACCAGTACTATATATAGATGCTAAGAGATGTAAATCTAAGTTGTTTAATTATTCTGTGTCAGGGGTCATTTAAAGTGTTAAAAGGTAACGGTTGTTCGATCAAATTGTTCAATAGCTTTAGTATGCTACTAAGTAGCTTTTAGACTTTATAGAGAGTTAGATATCATATTATTTTAGATCGTAAAGATACTGCTAGAGATTAAATTAATGAAATGTCCAGAAATTCAAATTGAACAGAAATACATATTTGATTAATTTCCCGTCGGTTAATACACAACTTGGGTGCTATGATGCATCATTTCGTCATCATGAATAATAGCATATCTTTTATCCGTTCAGAACGAATAAATAATTATGTCTCTTTTTTTTGTATGTGCCTGCCACAATGACTCTACTCTGCCTGACGGACGGGCCTCCGGTCTCGCACTTACCAACGAAACACGACAACACGATTGCTGTCATTTTACGTTGTACTTTTGTGCAAGGGTAGTACCGCCCCCCAGTCGAGCCGGTCCGTTCGTGCTGACATCAGCGTGGCTCTACTACCTATAAAATATATGTGTGTTTGTCAGCATTATGTTTCTTATAGCAGAGGCTCTGTCTTACTTGGGATAAGGCTTCCATGTGCAAGATGTGAGAGGCTATTGTTATATTAGTATTGTTATATTATTGAAACAAAACATTTAATTATGTTACTTGCTGCTACGTAATCCTTCGTGGGCGAGTCCGACTCGCACTTGGCCGCTTTTTAATCGTATTTTAATAGACCTCTTTAAGAAGACAATTTAGTAACCTAAATATTCGTTACTTCTCTGTTATTCCTAATGGATTTCTATATTATAGGCAAAGAAGAAGACAGTTCACAAGTAGGAAGCAACACCGTCATCCACAGACACTTGAAGCTCAAAAGCCACAACACGCCGTTCTTTGAATGCAATTAGGAAGAGGAGGGCTTGGATGCACTTGGATGGCTCCGGATCGGCTTGGATCGAAGATAATCAGAGTTTATCATTTTTTTGATGGAGTTCTGGAGAGAGGTAAGAGAGGTTATGAGAGGTCACCTTCCTCTGTTGCTAGATCACTCAAAAGGCGACACACTCCTGATTCTAATCCATGAAAGTCAGGTCAACGAGACTCATTTCTTTCTAATGAAAAGACAAATGACAAAACCAGAGTGATTCACAGAATGGTTTTTAATTATTATTTATTAGAGAACGAACTTTTATATCACTAAACAGTTTGTACTTATGTGTTATCTGTGTATTTGTAGAAATTTAGACTGTACCAACTTACAGAAACCTAGTTTTAAGGATTGCACAATAGAAATCGCATAAGATATAGGTATCTGTCTCCCCCTTAACTTGTTCAATGGCAAGATCACGACGCGCTTTCAAGCAATGTGCATAAATGTCAGTTCGTACTCATGTATTAAGAACAGCTTAAATCCTAAGTAGAAATAAATAAATGACATTGCCTGTCTACGCATTTCACTGAGGTACTTAGGTCGCCGATACGATACATGACTTTATCACCGATTTTTTAATCCCAAGATTGTGCCGACTACAAGTTTAGTTCTATTTAAGTAATGGGGGTTAAATATTTTGGAATGAAGTTCTTTATGGGGCGTTGGGGAGGGGTACCCTAGCCGGCAAAAAACGTCCGTAACGTTAAAAAAAGCGTAAGATTTTTATGTGTAGTGATTAGTGTTTTTAAATGTACTTATTTTCTTTATACCACGAATATAACTTTTTATAGCAATGAACTTCGTTCCAGTGTGGTTTCCCACGACACCACACGGTTTTTTTGTACATAAACAATTATATATTTACTAAGCCAATTGATCCGTTAATTTCTAAGAATATTTATCCAAAATTACAGTTGATGAAAAACATATCTCATGTCCATATAAATAAAATTAAAGTGTCAGTTAGTAACTTCAAGTTAACAGTTTTTTGCTAAATGTTTTTTAAAGTATATACGGAAACAACACATTTTTTTTTATTAAATTTATGGCTATCTGTTTGTTTCGGCTAATTTCTGGATGGATCCATTTTGACGAGATTTCGCTATTTTATTTTGGAAAAAAAATCAGTAATGTTAGTCAAAATTAAACCAATATAATATTAATATCGCAGGGTGCACTTAATTTCATTTATAAATATAATTTGTTTTAAAGTTCATTAAGCTCACGTTTCTTACTAGGTAGAATAAAAAAAACAAAGTACCCGTTTTTATTCAAAATAATAGGTCTCATACTTTTGGATATTATACTACATACTAAGGAAGAATGCAGAATTTTTCTATTACTATTAGAGGATACTCACTTTTTTCGACGAAAATTACTTGTTTAAAGAAATACCTTAATTCCCGCTTTTATTTAGTTCCCTTCGCACCCACCCTTCAATGTCGTCATTTTTTTTTAAATTACATTTATAAAGCTCTGACAGGGACAGCAATATTGTTTTCTTTGGTCTACATAAAGGCTTAAGTGGGAGAGGTAGCTTACATCCCGACCGTCTAATTAACCTGTCTGTAGAGTGCAGACGTGCGCAGGAGCTCGGCGATTGTATCAGACGAAGTGCGTATGCGCAGATTGCTTGCTACTTCTTTTACAATATTGTAGTGCTCTCACATTGTGATAACAATTACCTTTCTATCTATCAATGTACAATACTAATTTTCGTTGTGTGTAGATTGTTTTAGTAAATATTTCGGACATCTAAAATACGAGCCAAATAATTTATGCACTATGAAAACTGACTGATTGACTGATAGAATACCTACACTTTTCTTTATAAATAAATACATTCATAGAAAACACACTCAAACCCCGAAGCAAATATTTGTTGATCATAAAACCTTTTTTTCCGAGATAAAAAGTAACGTCTGTTGTATTTGAGTCCACAATATGTATACAAATAAATAAAATTGGAGTGTCTGTTTGTAATATTAAAATAACCGCTTTTTACCCGACTACGGCAAAGCCAAAGGAGGGTTATGATTTTGACAGGCTATGTATGTATGTATGTATGTATGTATGTTCATTTGTTCCCTCCTAGCTCCTTAACTACTCATTAGATTTGGACAAATGAGGTGTCTCTAGAAGCGTCATGATCGTCTTCTGGTTATAGGCTATATGACGTGTCACTGAATCTAATGTGGCGCCCTCTAGCCGACATAAAGTACTGTATTAAAAAAATAATTTGAGATAAATATGCCGTGTTTGGTATCATTAGAAAGGGCATTACTTGTACATTTCAAAAATACATATATTGTTAGCATTTGTTCGTGACTTTGTCCGTATTTATTCGATAAGTGTGATATTTCTATGGTATGCTTATATGTTCCCTCATTCTTTCTAAACTATTCAGAATAAGACAAATGAGGTATCGTTAGAAGCGTCCTGATTGCCCGCTAATAATAGGCTATATGACATGTCACTGAATCTAATGTGGCTCCCTCTAGCCGACGTAAAGTAGTGTATTAAAAAATAAATATGAGAGAAATATGCCGTGATTGGTATCATACGAAAGAACGTTACTTGTAGATTTCAAAAATATATATATATTACTAGCATTTTCTCGTGACTTTGTCCGTATTTATTCGATAATTGTGATATTTCTGTGGTATCTATTTAAAATATACTTTGCAAAGAAATTAGTATTATAGAGGCACCAAAACAATTTAAATAAAAAAAAGTAAAAACTAAAACCCAACTACGACAAAAAATGACGCTGAAAAAGTATGAAACAAGTTTCAAAAGCCGTAGTCACGCGTTGTTACAGTGATATGGACTATGGTACATTAATAAGTGTCAAAAGCCGTATAGAATATATAATAGTATAGAATAGCCGTATAGAATAGTATGAAACAAGTTTCAAAAGCTTTTGAAACTTGTTTCATACTTTTTCAGCGTCATTTTTTGTCGTAGTTGGGTTTTAGTTTTTACTTTTTTTTATTAATAAATGCATATGTATGTATACAGGGTACATGTACTAAAACAACATTTTTTACAATTTTTGTCTGTCTGTCTGTTTGTCTGTTTGTTCCGGGTAATCTTTGGAACGGCTGGACCGATTTTGATGGGACTTTCAGTGGCAGGTAGCTGAGGATCCAGGGAGTGAGGGAGGGAGGAACTTAGGCTACTTTTTTTCCCCGCGGCGCTACCCGTGGTGCAACAATAACCGCGGGTAGCGCTGCAGGGTTCAGCTAGTGAATATATGTTTGTGTATCGGGTACCGCTGTCTTTGTGCTAAGCATCCAAAACCGTTTGTACACTCCCAACTCTGAGGAATGGAAGCGGGGCACTCAAAAGACTCGCAGCAACACGGCATTGAATCTTCTGAGCTGAAAGTATCTTTGGATACTGGTTGTTACTTACCACCAGGTCATATGGTCTACTCCGTTGCACTCTATGTCATAAAAATTGCTTTACACATTACTTGTATTCATGTTTATCTAACTTAGCTAAAATCTGTGAATATAATAGATTGCAATTAGCAATCACTTGTCTAAAAACATGATCAGAATTTTCTAGTATTAGTGTGTGCTCTACACTTCTTAAAACCTTGATTTGCTAAGATATCCACGAGGTCGTCGAAAACAAAAGGCAAAACATAAATTGTCTCGATAGTTATGGTAGCCTTAATAGAGATCCAGCAAATCCATTTGAAACTCAAAAGTAAGCAAATATAGCTTTCCGACATTAACTTTTCTACTCTGATTTCCTCCAGTTATTGCATTACTTTAAAGTTTGATTTCAATAATCAACTTCCTTTTTCATCTATCAATAATTCGCTTCACGTGTCGCTTCAAAAATCCATTTTACATAACGTAAATTAATTTCTACTTAATATTAATCCGTGACGAAGAACTTCGGTTATTATCACGCCCAGGGGGTCAGATGGTGGCAGAAGAGTTCATTGTGGCTATATATGAACACAATAGGCCGATATTGTACCATAGAACACCATGGCTAATGGTGTGAGCTATTAAGTTAATGACGGCGGTACATGGTCATTTTGTTTGTGGCTACTGACCGTTAGATGGTGTAGATGGCCGCTGACCTACCAAAGTGTAATATCATTTTAATACTGCATTCTTATTTCTTGATAAAGATAATATCTATCTATACATAAGAAGCCTTCGGGAAGTGACCAATCTTCGCAGGATTATAATAATGAGAAGCAAAGCTTGACACAACCAAGACGAGTTGTTATGGACCCACCCATTTGACTAGTGTGTCATAGTTCTTAAGGAGAGGGTTATGTCCAGCGGTGGATTATTATAGACAGTTGATAGTGACAATCAAAACACGCGGGTATTACTATAGATTTAGGTCGCCAACATACTGGGTGTTTAAACCAAACTAAGTCAGTGTTAAGGTTGCTTAAGCTTTATCAATATCGTGTCATAACCTATGCGGACATATAAACAAAACGAAGTGACATACCCCAAAACCTTAATATTGGACATATTAAGCTTTTGAGGTGTGTCACTTCGTTTAGATTTTTTTCATGTTTGGCCCTGCCAAAATGAATCTACACTGCCTGATGGAAAGCATAAGCAGAATTCAAGAGTGGTGGTCACCATACTCACTGCAAACGCAGACAATGCAACAATGCAGCATGGTGACCCACACCATGGCGGGCTAGTGATGCTTCTGCATCACTGAGCCCCCGGTCTTGCACTCACCAAAGAAACACGAGAGCACGATCGCTGTCATTTTATGTTAATTTTCTGTGCGAGGGTAGTACCGCCCCGGTCGAGCCGGCCCGTTCGTGCTGAAATCAGCGCGGCTCTACTACCTATTTGTATCTGTGTCGGTCTCTGGTGTGTGTGTCTAGCTTAAGAACTAAGATCTATATGTACTGGCTGTAAACTCCAATCGGAGTACCTAAATGGTATAGAAATGTCCAAAATATTTGGCGATCATCATGCTTATTTTCTTCCTTAGAGCTGTGTTAAATGTAGAAAATAACATAAATGTTATTTCCCTGTTGTAATATCTTTATTGAGAGCTTTCTTGTACTTTCATAATTTCAACAGTAGAGACGTAGGCATAAGTTTACTCAACTTAAATACTACCTCGAAATAATCTAGTTAACATATGTAGTATTAACCGATATCAAACAACAAATTTAACTTCAAAGATTTTTTTAGATTTTTTTACACCAAATCTGGACCTGTTTTCCACAATTTGGTTTTCGCCCCGGGTCCAGTACCCTACCATTAAGCACCATTATGGACCACATCTAAGGAGATTTATGGCGCCTGGTTCCGGATGGGATGTATTATCTTTGTTTAAAAGAATCTCCTAAATCTTTATAGTCTAATATAAGACACTTAATTTTGAAAAGATCAAATATAGTATTATTTTTTATTTTAATTATTTGAATTCGTGTATTACTGATAGAAAATGATTTAAAAGTGTGTGGTAACTTTTACGTTCAATCTAAAATTTACATCAACGCCATCTATTAAATAAACAAAAACTACGGAAAAGTTTAATTCATTCTGAATCGCGCAGCGAAAGATCTTTTGCCGATTAGAGTTTACGTGTCCATGGACGAAAGTCGTCAGTTTGCTATCAGATGACCCTGCTTGTTCATGCCTTATACCATAAAAACCGTTAATGATTACTTTTGAAGCAGCTGACCTTTAACCTTATTTGCACGAATTCAGTCATCATGAGAAAAAAAGCTCAAGCATTGCGCACTTATACGTTGAACGAAACGCGTAAGCGCCATGAAATTGTCGGCTCGCTTTGGCCGCGGGAAAACTATCCCTAATAATAAGCGTTCTGTCGCTGTTTATTTTCATATTTTCTTAGACAACATAACTAATAATAAAGCGATGTAGCGTAACGCAACGGCCAACGCCTCACTTTAATTAACGCTCGATTTTACTATTGATAAAATGTTCATACCACGGGATAAGGAGTAAACTCCAATAAGTCTTCTTAAATGGCATAACATGGGTCAGTATTCTAGATTTTAATATAGTGTAATTATTGTCCATTTAGTGCTTAGGACTTAGAAAGTGGAGGTGTGCAACTAGACCGGTGCAGTGCGTACCGGTCCTTATGTGGAAAAAGCGTGGTATGCAAGCTATTTGCTAAGTAATGGCGTGATTATAGATCTGCAGGTGGAAAGACATTTAAATAATGTGTCCTACTACAATCCTTAAGTACTATCTAATTTGATTTTTATGATGTTTTCTTTCTTATTTACCGTGGGAGACCCACGCTTCGGCATGAATCGGCCGGCTCGACCGGGGTGATACCACGGCCTCGCAGAAAACCGGTGTAAAATAATGCTTGCGCTGTGTTTCACCGAGTGAGTGAGGATACCGGAGGCTTATAACTCAAACCCCCTCCTCCTATCTCCCCTTCCCATCCCCCAAAGGGCGGCAACGCACTTGTGACGCCTCTGGTGTTGCAGGTGTCCATAGGAGGCTGTAATCGCTTAGATCAGGCGATACGTCTGCTCGTTTGCCGGCATATTCCAAAAAAAAAATTGCAATGGTATGAAATGCCATAACAGTGTAATGACTTTCTAAAACAAAACCTAAGGGTATTAAATGATATCTGGAGTCGATTTCCTGTCTAGGTCATACCAAAATATCGAATGATGGAACATTGTGGTTTTAGTCGTGTCCAGATACCAATGTCAAACACAGGAGTTCTTGTATATTTGTTATTTGCTGTAACTTTTTTAACAAATTATTTTTTTTTTAAAGTGCAGAATTAATTCAAAACATCTAATATGTACTTGATTTCCACTTACAGAAACGAAGACAGCTCCTTAATAACCTCCTTAACTAGAAAACCCATTAAATCAAAAGTAACTTACAAAATTATAATTAATAACATATAAAGTATATCAAATGTTCCAAATTGGTCATTTCAAATATCACCCGTAGATGCTGGGCGTTCATCTGTCACTCATTCATCTCAATTAATATTCATGGTTATGTAACATCGATGTAGGTAACGTTGATTGACGAGTCTGTGATCGGGCGGCATACGGGAGATATTAAAAGAGCATCGTTCAAGAATGCTTAACCAAAAAACTAGTGTGGACTGTGTTTGAGGACATTAAAAGTAAAAGGTTATATAGAACTTTTTTAAACTTTCGGTATTTGTATGAAAATAAAAGAAGTAAAATTTTAACAAAAAAAAACCGACTTCAAGGTTTGACTCGGTTTCTCTTGGATGCCATCATCAGATCTTAGTGTCCTTATCATGGTACCACCGTTAGGATATCTCTTTTCCATTAAAAAATAATCATCAAAATCGGTTCATAAGCGACGAAGTTATCCGCGAACACAATTAAAAAAAAAAGAAAAATATATATACGGTCGAATTGAGTAACCTCCTCCTGTTGTAATAATATCTACAATACATACTTAGTGCTGCCATCTATGACAGATTGTATAATGTCATTTCTTTAAAATAAATTCTCATTCATTCTGTATCACTGTAAGGAACGTAGTTTTATTTTACCTCCTTTTTTTGAAGTCGGTTAAAAATACTATTAATTAATGAATTATAGTTTAAATATAAATATACAGCTGTAAAGTAAGATAGACACATAGCAAAACAAGACATATTACAGCATCATTATGGTCGAAAATCCAAGGTTGGACGTCTTTCCTCAGAAAGTAGGATTTGTTAAAGCTATTTAAACCTTATTTTTCCTTGCTTCAAATTTTTTACTTGCTTTATTTTCGTTTTATAAGAATTACATTTCTAAAGAGAGTTAAAGTGGAAATTTTAAATAGCCAAAGCCCTTTACAGTGACGTACGTTGTTATGATCTTATTAAAATTGGGAAAACGGCAGAAAAGAATGTAACTATTTTAGAGGATAAATGAAAGGCCAACAATTGACCCAATTAGTGCACTTTCAAGTCAATTTTGTGATGGGAGTACAAAATGTTCTTCAAGATCTAAAAGTTAATTTATTCCTAGGCACTAACGCAGCACTGAAGATATCACAGATCGAAACCCAATCCCTGGGATGTTACTTGCATTGATTACGGTACGGAGGTACACGAACATACTAATATGCGCAGGAGTTTCACCTGCAGTTTACATATTACTAGCCGACCCACGCAACCTCGTTTGCGTCTTCTATTGCCCGTAGCGTGATAATTTTGCCCCGTTTTCGAAACATTTTTCATTGGTGCTCCGCTCCTTATGGTCGTAGCGTGATGATATATAGCCTATAGCCTTCCTCGATAAATGGGCTATCTAACACTGAAAGAATTTTTCAAATCGGACCAGTAGTTCCTGAGATTAGCGTGTTCAAACAAACAAACAAACAAACTCTTCAGCTTTATATATTAGTATAGATATAAGGCTGGGCTTGTTGCCGAAGCGAACGGCGTTCAGGGTTGGTAGTAACAGTATAAAATGAAATCGATTCCGATGTCTGCTCGCTTACATCTTTAAACTACTCTACACATTTAAATGCAGTTTTCAGATAAAGATAGAGTGAATCAAAAGAAATGGAATAAGGGGCAAGCAAGCAGACGTATTGTTTGATGGTAAGCGATCATCGCCAACGCCAAACACCTTATAAATAATAGTAAATATTTTGGACATCTAACACATAACGTCATCTAGTCCCAAGCTAACCAGAGCGTGTGTTATGGGAACTAGATAACTGATATAAATACATATTTATACTTTTTTGTAAAAACATATATAATACATAGAAAACACCCAAACTCGGAAACAAATATTAGTAGATCATACACATGCATATTATAGTAGAAGAAATCCGAAAAATCCAAAGATTTCGGTACGAAGCGGGCCGGATTGCTGGTTTTGATTAAAATTACAAATTAAATGGCCTTTTTCTATATTTCCAGTCTTATCAGAGTTATAGAAGACCTGGAAAGGCGTAGTATATAGCATACTACTGCTTGGTCCTTTGGTTGCAACCAAAGTATTAACATACGATAGCTTTTAGGGTAACCATATAATTTTACAGCAATATCGAGTTACTTTAGACATCACAAAAGAGACATAATCGTAGTGCACAGATGATACAGTGCTTTAAGTTGTTCTTGTTTTATCCAAAATCACTTTTCTCAAGTCTAAGAGTTATTTATATGCACTGTTGTTTATTCTTAAGGTTCCAGGAGCCACAGGGAACATTTTTACTTACTTTTAATGTACCTACCAAACCAATAAATCAAAACAGTAGAACTCGAAATTCTAGGGTTGTAAACCGTTTACCAAGAGGCATGTATTCTTACTAAGACAAACTTTAAGCACAAAACAATAGGTCCATTACGAAAGTACAAGTATAGAAAATAATTTAAGTACGACTAGCTGAACCGCGCGTTTATTGTTGTACCGCGGGTAATGCCGCGGGACAAAGTTAGTCTAAAAAAAGTAGCCTAAGTTACTCCTAAGAACACCAGTGAAAGTCCTGTCAAAATCGGTCCAGCCTTTCCAGACATTACCCGGAACAAACAGACAGACAGACAGACTAAAATTATAAAAAAAATTATTTTGGTATATGTACCGTGTATACATACATATGCATTTATTAAAAAGCGGTTATTTTAAAATTACAAACAGACACTCCAATTTTATTTATTTGCATAGATGTATAGATAGATAGATAAACAAACATTTATCTAACAGTAGCAGCCCTAACAGACCTGATTACAAGAAACATCTACCCTTTAACGTTATATGGCAACACACATAATTACGGAATATTTAATTAGCACGCAATATACCTACCACCTTATACTCATGAACTAAAGCCTTGCTTAATAGCGTGTTCAGCTAAGTATGGACGATTCTAACTCTTTATTATTGCAAAATATTGAAGTATTTTTTGAAATATTTCGGAGTTTGGGTGTTTTATATCTATAATATGTATGTATTTACGAAAAAAAAAAGGATATAAGTATTTATATCAGTTGTCTAGTACCCATAATACAAGTTCTGCTTAGTTTGGGACTAGATGACGTTGTGTGTTAGATGTCCGAAAATATTTATTTATTTTTATTTATTTATTTACTTCGATATGTGTTTGTAAGACAGAAAATTGCTCACACAAGTCGTTGAAAGGTCAATCCTCGCCAGATGTTGTTCTATTGCTGAGTATTAAACCTGCACCTGCTTTTATTGTTAATACTACGCTCCTAAGGGTCTTAGGGTGATGGTTTACGGCTTATATTACTTCTTAATAAACAGCCCGTCTGTTAAAAACAGAATCATTCAAGTATGATTGACAGCTTCAGAGATTTTTGCGGCTTTATAAACAAATATTTTCTCAGTTTTATTTAATTAGTATTGAATTTTGTGTTTGGTATGAAAATTTCCTAGGGTCATTACTCCAAGGATTGCTATGTAGAACTAAATCGAATTGATCACAGGTAAGTCTTCTGAGATAATCTGGCGAAAATAAGTCAGAAAACGGGAAGCCTAAACTCTCTGCAGATCTGAGAGGCGGAACATATCATGCCAGTCTCAATGCTCGGCCTTCGTGCTCTTGTCCACAATCTATTGCTCTGTGGTCTGTTTGTTCTTCTGCCCCATAAAACTAGAATTAAAACTAAGTTTTTTTAAAATACAACTCTTGCATATGGGATAAATGCTGCGGCGAGGACTTTACAAACAGACAGAGAAGAAACAGACTCGGAACAGCAATTTGTAGATCACATAAAGTGATGTCCCGTATAAGGTTTGAACCTACAACACTAAACGCAATAGAAAGTAGCGTGGCAACCGCTCAAACCATTGGACCATCCGTGCAATCACATTATTTATAAATGTCTCCAATGTTAATAGCAACTGGTTTTAGTGCTAACGAATATAATCGATTAAGTATAAAAGGTACCGAAAAAAATCGATTTCAAATTGATTTATCGCGTAACAGCACTACGCACTACTGTCGGCTTCAAGCTGTCAGGTAAGGAAACATTATTCATTCGTATAGGCCAACGCTTTTTGTGTCGTTGACATTGGCTTCCCATGAAATGATGGAAACTAGTTCAGAATAAATTAATGGTATTGCCATGGCGCTTATTAAAATTTTGTTCATTAAATCAATAATTTTTTTAGGTACGGTTTTTTTTTATTTGACTGCAACATTTAAGATGTAGGTTCGAATCCTGGCCCGTGCAAACATTTACGAAAATCTTTGTTTTGGCACTTTTAGTCGTACGATACAATAAACAAAGAATTTAATAACACTATTTTTGGTGACATCCCCAAATTCTGTTATTATATTCAAAACAATAAATTTTCTTTAGCCTTTAGTCTTAGTTTACACCGTGAGAGAGTCACGCTTCGGCCTGAATGGGCCGGCTTGACCAGAGTGATACCACAGCCTTACAGAAAACCGGTGTGAAATAGCGCTTGCGCTGTGTTTCACCGAGTGAGTGGGGATACCGGAGGTCTATAACCCAACCCCTCCTCGCATCTCTTTCCCCATACCCCAAAGGTCGCCAATGCACTTGTGACGCCTCTGGTGTTGCGGGAGTCACTGGGCGGTGGTAATCGCTTATCTTCAGGTCGTTTGCCCCATATACCATTAAGTCTTTAATTTACGGATTTTAAAAAAATAGTAAATGTTATGAATATAATGAGAATTAAAAAAAGTACAACTTTCCATGAAACTTTGCTAGTTTAATTTTCGTCCAATAACATTCTACGACAACAGCGTTCCAGCGGTCAATAGAAAAACTAAAACGAACAAAAGTCCAACCCCTAATCACAGATGGCGCTGTAGCAACCAAAAGCCCTTGCAATAACGGTCCGTATTAAAAGTAATTGCTCTGCGGTCGGTTACGTTAATATTTCCATTTATTATTGGTTTTTGTTACTTTCTCGCTTCACTTTTCCAATTGTACTATAAAGCTGGCCATTTTGTATGCAATAATAATTAAAGTCCACTGTTATTATACGTATAATTTGAATTAGCGTGCTAAAGACAATGATCAGGCCATGGGGAATCATTGTAAAATTCTCTATTATTAAAATGAGTGCCGTTACGAGCCATAAGTCATAACTAATATGGCTAATATGGAAATTTAATGGATATTTATTTAAATGTTCATGTTGGGTGTGAAAAGGGGCGTTGTGTTTAAAGTTACATTTATTTTCATGCGAAATGTAAAATATTTCCAACTATCGCAGCAGTTATCACGTCGAAGTCGGGGTCACTTATGAAGAGGAAGAATCACAGATAAAATATCACGTGTGTAGTCTATTGTAGGTACCAAACTTTGGCCTTTTTACTACCTTCCGTTAATATCTACAATTCCGTACCAGTGAGTAGTAAAAGTAAGAAGCATTTCGTTTCCAATGGTCGCACCTAAAAAAAATGATCTTTTTTTATGGTATAGGTGGCAAACGAGCAGACGTTTCACCTGATGGTAAGCGATTACCGCCACCCTTGGACGCAACACCTGAGGCGTCACAAGTGCGTTGCCGGCCTTTGGAGAATGGGTAGGAGAATGTAAGGAGAGGTTGGAGTATGTGCCTCCGGTATCCTCACTCACTCGGTGAAACACGGCGCCATGGTCGGTCGAACGATCCCAATCATAATAGCTTACTAAGTAGTTTCCTTTAAAAGCCACTTTAACATAATCAAATATTTTTACTTTACTTTCACGTTCTATTATTTGGAAATCGGTGTTTATCTATAGTGAAGTGTGACCTAACTGAGAACAGTTTATGGAGGCGTTGCGTTTACACACGTAATATTAAGAACAAAATGCATCTCCATAAGTTACACTACAACTTTACCGGATAACTACGATTACACCTGACAATTTTCTATCCCAACATATAATTTAAATATAACAATATTTAGAAAGATATTATCTCCTGTAGCATTTCGAAATCACTCTAATAACACTACGGCCTACCTACCAATAACGCTTTGAAACATTAAAAAATAACTGTTTCAAAACGAACACTATGAGAAAATGTTTTTTTTATATCCAATGCCCTTTGAATTGCAGATGATTTTAAACCTTATAAGTTTGTTTTAAAGTCGATAAGATAGCGGAGGTTGCAATATAATAGGTAGTTGGTACGGAAATGACATTTCAGGGTAATTTCCGTAGCTATGACAACACACATAATAGAATTTACGCATGTCATGTTTCTATCATCATGGTTATTATAAATTAAGTCATAGCAGTTCCGCTGTGAGACATACGCCTGTTCAAAATGAAACACTACCACCGTATGCGTTTTGCAGTGAATCTTTGAACAGGCGCTATTTTAATATATGTCATGTTATAATGTCATAATTTTTCATATAGCTGGTATATTGAAAATGACCTAGAGGTAGGTATTAAAGCTCACCACTTTGAGGGCTTCACACCTACGCATTAAATCTAATATACTAGGGTATTCAATATTCACAACACAAAACAATACATGTTTCCGAAACTGTGAGATGACTTGTTTACTACGACCATTGACGATTTACTACTGTATTGCTGCATTTTAAGTATTTTAGATTTTCATTTAATGTTTTTATAAACACAGAGTTTAAGCAGTTTGGAATCAGACGACCGTGTGATAAATGTCTAAGGATAATCATTTTGCTAAAACACCTGTTCCCATCGTCATCGATTGATCAAAGGGCTTGTTATTAACACTTTGAAAGGCGATGACGTACCGCCCATTAAATTATGTCGACCTTACATCATGGATATAAAAATATAAGTAGTCATGGTCACATACACGTACACAAACCTGATTTATCTTTTAATATGTTCTTTTATAGGGCAAATAGGCATACTAGAGCATACAAGTTTATTTACTGTAGGAGAGTCATGTTTCAGAATATATGGGATATGATCGATTAGGGCGATACCACTAATTCATAGAAAACCAGTGTTAAAAAGTTTTTACGTTTTTACCCCTCACCTCTATTCTGGAGGGAGGACCTACCCATAGATCTTGACACTTGAGTTGTTAGATGGCCATGGCAGTGGAAGTAACTTACCCAATATAGCATAAAAAACTATAATAAAAAGAAACGTTTCTTCCGGTAGGCAAATATTTTAAATTGCTCTGTTGGCACTGTAAAACAACCTAAGAGGGATTAAACTTATAGCTAGATATCTAGATATATACAAGCGTCTTCTCTTCTTTCTACCCCTCCATCTACCTCCTACCCTTCTGTCTACCCCTACCAGCATATAGACCTTATAAATGTATCCCTGATACATATTTCAAAGCAACAATTATAAGTTTACCAGCAGGGACAGATTGAGCTATGTTAAGTGTACCGTAGCGTCTCACTCGTCATAAAATCGAAACAAACCATGAATTTATAATATACTGTACAAGTTTGATGACATATTACCCTGGTTCGTTGTGATTTATGATAATGTCTAATGAACAACGCCTACTTAAAGTTATGTTAAGTGTGACAAAGACATATTGCTATTATTATTTTGTTAGGCGCTGTGGTAAACAAAGTATATGCACGGTATTAGTTAATTATTTTATTTGACTTATTCGATACTATCTAGACCTAAATTGCGTTCTAAAACATTCCTACAAGATGTTTTAAAAAAATACTGATTCCGACGAATTACTATAAAAAATGAGAATTCATATGTATGATGACAGAGGTTTAGGGCAAGATGCTTAAACTTTCACTATGTGAAAAAAGGCCTCAGGTAGGACCGAGACTTGTCGGAAATCTCCAAAGTAAGTAAAACCCAAACCTAGATTGGGAATGTTACCCTCTGTCTTTCGTAGCAGAGTACTAATAACTACAGGTGCGCTACAGGGTAAGACAAAATATACCTAAATGATAAGGTAATCCGAGTATTTTACTCTGACCTCCCTACCATTCTTTCTGACAATTATTTATCGCTTGAGGGCGCCATATTAGATTCAGTGACACCTCAAGCCTATAACCAGCGGACAATCAAGACGTTTCTAACGATACTTCATTTGTCTAGTTCTAAAATAAGTGGTTGAGGAGCTATGAGGAAATAGATAAACATACAATGTCAGAAAATAATCCTCCGTTGTCTTTGGCGTAGTCGGGTAAAAACTTGGTGTATCAACAAAATGTGCATTAAAACTTACATATTTTTGGTGCTTGCTTACTTTTCCGCTACAGTTTAATAACTTAAAACCAATAAATTAGTACCTGAAACAAAAAAAAAGACATTATTACTATGGATATTATGTGATACTATCTATCTTATCTATAGTTAGACCACAGATACATAAACATTTTTCTAAGACAAGAAAATTAAACAATTAAATTCGAAACAGAATGATCTGAAGAACTGAATGTATAATCAATATTATACATTCAGTTCTTGACCGGGGAAAACAATGGCAGACGTTTTTTGTCGCTTTGCTAGAGAATCGTGGTATCTATAACAACCTGTAACAATTTTAATTAGTAGATATATATTATGTAATCAATGTGAGATATAAATAAGAAATATACGAATTATAGCTAGTCTTTTATCTACGGTACATGAGTTATACTGCATTTAAGAAACTCATTGAGCATTCATTTATAACTGTATTCTCTTCAAATCAAATGTTACGTGTAATACAAAATATTAAGTTTCTATATACAAATTGAACTACTTAACAACTCCAGTGCATAACCGTACAACTTATTGTTATCAGTTTTCAATAATAACACCTTGTACACATAACCGCTAATGAAGCTAAAAACATGCTAAATAAATCTCTATGACTTTAATTAGTGCTTGCTGTATGATTTATACTTCCTTGACAATACATTCATCAATAAGTCGTTGTATTTACAGGATAACTACCTGTTATGAGACTGTTATTAACTACCTCAGGTTTCATAAATGTATTTATTTATTACTAACTGACCTGGCGAATTTCGTACCGCCATTTTTACTTATCTGTCTCAGCATCCCACAGGCAGTGTACAGTCGCGGTTAGAAAAAAATCACGTTTTCCCGTTATCTTTTAACTTTTCTTGTACACAAACCTTGTCCTAATAATTACAAACAGTTACGCGCGTACATACATTTCGGTGATTCATTTTTATATTTATAGAAAATAGTATAAAATACTTAAATTACAAAGGGGATTAAATCTTTTACTAAATTTATAGTTTTAATGATGATATTGTGAATGATTTGATTAATTTCCAATAATGATGGAGATGGGAAAATTCAATTCACATCAAAGAAACTGAAAATGTCGGAAGCTTTCCATTCCTTCCCACTTTTCGGAACACTTAAATGCCGTTACAAGGTAGGCTCGACATTCTGGGCATGGATATCTGCCGAGATCTCAACCCACGCGAATACGTTGAGAGTGTGACTGAAGCGGCCTCTCGTAAACTAGGTGTTTTAAACAAGGTGAGACGGTTCTTCTCGCCCGGGCATCTGTGTCTTCTTTACAAGACCCAGGTTCGCTCGTGCGTGGAGTACTGTTCTCATCTTTGCAAAGGTGCCGCTCAGTAACTGTTTGACGCTCTCGAGCGGTTGCAGCGGCAAGCAATCCGCATTGTCACGTCCCGAACCCACGGAGTCCCTTGAGCCTCTGCAGTTGCATAGAGATATCGCCTCAATGGCAGTCCTCTATCGCTTTTATCATGGAGAATGTTCTGAAGAGCTCTTCCAACTAGTCCCTCCCTCTGCCTTCCTCCACAGGACAACACGTGCCGGGCTTGGAAGTCTCCCCTTCAGAGTAGTAGACATACGTTCTCGTACTCATCGCTTCGGTTCTTTCTTCCTGTGCCGAGCGGTCACAACCTGGAACTCACAACCAGCATACGTGTTTCTCTCCCAATGTGACCCTGGGTCCTTTAAACGGGGCGTGAAAAAGCATCTCACCAAGCCGCCATAGTGCGGGTCACCATGCAGCTTTGTGCTTATTCGCAATGAGGATGGTGACCACCACTCTTGGATTCTGCCCATGCTGTCCATCAGGCAGGGCAGAGTCATTTAGGCAGCTCACTATAAAAAAAAGAGTGGCCATGAGTGTCTTTGCCAGTATTCTTCTTATAAGGCCCTACGCACTTTGGAAACTGGAAGTTATATATCGACACAAGCGGGCAGTAGATTTTGGTGTTTTCACCTAATTTACCTTGACAATTCAGTAAATGGCGTCAGTTTGTGTCGATCTATGATTTTTCACTGTAACTTCAATTTAACGTTCATAATTTCCCTTAAAGTTTTAATTGAATAAATAAATTTGAATTATAATACTTAGCCGTTGCTAGTAGCTTCACTAGCACGATTATTCTGTGCTTCTAATTATGATAATAACGAACTTTTACACAAAATCGTTTCTTACTGAGTGCTTTGGGTGTTTTCTATGTTTATTATTATTTAAAAGTATATATTATATCAGTTTTCTAGTACCCACAACCCAAGCTCTGCTTAGCTTGGGATTAGATGATGTTGTGTGTAAGATGTCCGATTTTTTATATCTAAAAAGCTCAGATGCAAAAATTTCGAACTTGTAGCCCCACCAGTTTAGACTGATGAATTAGTCACTCAGGGCAAGTAATTTCATATGTACAGAATACAGATGTATGTATTAATAATTATAAATTCATTACACTAATATGTTTTATATTTATTTAATATACTGAAAGCGAAACTTTGTAAGTGTGTATGTTTGTCACGCGCAAACTGCTAGACCTAGATTAAACTTTACAGTAATATAGCTAGCATCAGAATCACAGAACAAAAGAATTATCCTCTTCTGTGATCACAATAACACATGGCATACAAGGCAACAGCTAGCAATTCATGGTGACACACCTCCCGCACGCGGTCCCCAAGCCGCACTCGGCCAGCCTGGGGACGTATGGCCTCTGCCTCGACAACTGCGTGTCGTCCTCGTACAAATGCAGTTTACAGTGTTTGACATGTTTAGGAAGATCTGAAGTTGAAAAGGTGAAAGTATCGAACTTAAAACAGAGCCTTGTAGTGTTCCCCTATTTATTTGCTGGGTTTCTGACTTAAGTAACTCGCTGCGACGAATTGACTGCGGTTGTTTAAAAAGGCCAATGTTTTCAAAAAAAAGCTCTCGCATTACGGTACGAGAGCTTTTCTAGAAGTAATTCCGTATTCAAACAAAGGCTCTTAAGAAGTCCAACATTACCAGAGCGCTGCTCAATCTGCACATGCCAAAGTCCGACGCCGATATGATGTCATCACTGACATGCGCATGCGCCGTCGCAGTCCCAAGCCCACTGCGCTAACCCAATTGTATGTCCGGAAGAATACCCTCATTCTCAAGAACTTTATTTAGCCGAGTACATACTAATAAATATAAAACCTTGAACTTGACAGGCAAAATACTAATTGGCCTTAATTCTTTTATGATGAATGTGATTTTATGTTTCTATGTATGTGTCATTCGTGAAAAGTTATTGTTTCAAGATAGTATCAAACCACACAACAGAGAATAAAGGTAGAAATAGAACGTAGGCGTTCAAGCGCAGCTAGCCTACACTTCTGTACACCTCTCTCTGATCGTACTTGAAGCGTTATGAACTAATCAATAAAACAATTATAAATTACTAAAACGAGAGCACCTAAGGAACTGCATTTCCTGCGGGGATATAACGAATTATTTTGTACAAAAAATATTTGGCCCTCATTGAATACAAATATGCAAGTGAACCGCTACTTTACTAAAAAGACATAAGGTTGTAATTAGTAACATTGTAAGTGGCGTTTACGATTTATTAGAATTATCAAATTCCTAAAAAAAAATTGCGTAGACTCCGTTATGTGTGTATAATATTATTCATCGTTTATGTGTGCGTATAGGCGATAAAGGATCTCTTGGGATTTACCGCTGATGGCACTGCTAATGTGTATATATCTGTTCTGTGATTCAGAACCACCAGTTTTTCCAGTCTGATATTATCATATATATAGTTATATTATCTCCATTCAAATATAATGTCTTACGGAGCAATAAATTGTTATATATTTTTAGAAATGTTTCATAAGTACGCGTTGAATCATTTCTAAAAACGCAATCCATTCTTACATTACATGGCGAGCAAAATGTAAATTATAACGCCAAAACTCTTGGAACTCACAACAATGGTTAGATTGTAAACACATGAACAAAGGACGTAAACAACAAATTCTTAGAGACAACAACACAACACCTCAGAGCCATGGTTAGAGACAGTCGTGTTACAAATATCACGTGTATTTGTTGTTGCAAGTGAAACAGTAATTTAGTGGTCAAAAAAGTAAAATTAATAATCTTGGCAAAGTAGTTTACATGTAAAGTAAAAAGACAAAAGGTGTTAGACTCCAAATAAGAATAGACAAATATCAGTGAACAAAAGATATGAAGAGCAAACTAGAGAATATAAAAATCAACCCATAGACTTTCTAATGGCATTTAGAAATACAAATAATTGCTTTAAATATAATTTAAAAAGCTATACTTGTAATTGAAAAAAACGAAAATGCACAACTTAACAGCAGTTCGAAAGATGTTCCTTTAGAATATGAAGATGCAATGTCTGCTAACGCCACTGATGAATTATGCAAGATATGTGATGGACGAATAGAATGCGCTCCCACAGCCATTCTCTTGATATCTCTGGTTCACACGCTCTATGGTTACATAGGCCCCGAGCCCAACTATTTCGGGAGTAACAAAAGAGGACTACTGAAGCAAAGTGGTGGTGAAAAAATCTCTTACAGCAAACAATTTTCCTACTTCGACAGATTCCCCAGTGAGAGGGGTAAAGAAAAATATGATTCAGCTGAACCAGAGGAGCAAATTTATGATTTCATTGTGGTTGGTGGTGGCACTGCTGGTTGCGTTCTCGCAAGTAGACTATCAGAGAATAGAAAATGGAAGGTAATATAGAATTTGGTTTCTACTTCAATAGTTTAGTATTTAAAATCGTAAGGCATTTAAGTAGTTATCGTTCAGAAGTGTCTAAAGTGATTTGAAGTCAAAGCCATCCGTCTGCAATTTTCTAAAATAAATTGTTTTTTTTTTTAGAAAATTGCAGCAGGATTTCTTTATAGTTTTATGCTTCAGGATATTAGAAGGTAATATATATAGGTAAAAAAGTGAAGTACCTTATAACAGAAATTTGATTTTACTTAACAGGAGTGGCAGTAAAAGCTTTAGTATGTCAACTCTAGATTTCATTCAATAAATAAAGGTATTTAATAAACTGTTAAAACATTTATTTATGTCTGAAATATTTATTTATTTTTATTATTATTTAAAATCATTCTTTCGTAACTAAAATAACATGAAACAAAGCATTACATCACCGTAACAATAGGTTGCTTTGTCAAATGTAATATTAATAAAACAATGTATTACAATTACTACTGTATCTCCCTGTGTCGATCTGTATCCGCTAGTTTCCAAATGGTTGAGCCCTGTGAGAAGAAATGGGCCAAACAAATAGATATATACAAATAAGTATTACGGGAACTAAAGTATTCATTGTAAGTTTTAAGTACATACCTTTGAATTGCCTGATGTTTCGAGCAGGTTGCACCATTTACAACGATATAAGGGAATTTGGGCATGAAAATACAATACAATTACAATATCCTGAATTAATTTTAGATACTACTGATTGAAGCAGGGCCTGAAGAACCGAAGATGGCGTTGATTCCAGGTCTCACAAGTGAGTTCAAAGGTTCTTCGATGGACTGGCAGTTTACCATGCGACCGAAGAAGGGGTCAGTTTTACTCTTCGCTTCTACTAATGGGATCTGTCGATAGATTTTGAAAGATGGTGATCCCGCTCAGCATAAATAAGATCATTTTTATTAAAGCTAAATCTATGATTTTTGTCTAAACGATGAAATCTCTTTTGCGATCCCTGAAATTTATTGACAGATCCTGAGTATGTAACTGTAGTTTTTATCAATCGTATAGTTCTATGACGTTTCAGGTTTTGCCAGAAGCGAGGCGATAGAGGTTGTGAGGTAGTCCAGGGCAGGGTTCTGGGAGGGACCTCGTCGATCAATGATATGGCATATATGAGAGGCAGTGCCGCAGACTACGATGAATGGGCCATCAACGGTAACGAAGGCTGGTCTTACAGTGAAGTGTTGCCATTTTTTAAATATTCAGAAGGCAATTATGACAAGGACATTTCTAAAAATAAGTACTTTCATTCCACACAGGGTCCTTTAGATGTGGGCCGTTACCCTCACGTGGATGACAATGTCGATGTTTTATTAAGTGCTTTGAACGAGTTAGGATATAATTACACTGATGTAAACGGAAGACATCAGTTAGGATTCATGCGAATACAAACTACCTCTTACTTTGGTGAACGTGTCAGTTCATATACAGCTTTCATAGAACCTATAAAAAAGTTAAGGTCGAATTTAGATATAGTTACAGAAGCATTAGTTACCAAAATACTGTTTGAGGAGACTAGAGACAGTGTATCAGCATATGGCGTAGATTATATAAAAAATGGTACAATAAATAGAGTAAAAGCTAGAAAGGAAATTTTACTGAGTGCAGGAGCTATTAACAGTCCTAAATTATTAATGCAATCTGGTATAGGCCCAAAAGAGTACTTAGAATATTTAGATTTGAAGGTAGTTTACGACCTACCCGTGGGAGGCAATTTCCAGGATCACCTGTCAGTATGTTTGCCGGTAATAAAATTAACCAAAACAGCAACAACGTCGAGGTTTCCAGACAAATTAAAAGATATCACAAGTTATTACTCAAAAGGCATCGGTCCTTTATCGGCCAACTTCCAAGTGGTAGCCTTTTTAGAGAGTTCCATATCTGAAATCTTGGGCACTCCTGACATTGAAGTCAGATTTAGAGGGCACGATTCTAACATGTACTACGATAAAATCGAATTGTGTGTATCGTTATTGACGCCTAAAAGTCGCGGTCAGGTAATCTTAAACGCTACAGATCCTATTTTTGGTAAACCACTTATATATCCTAATTTTTTGAAAGACCAATCCGATGAGAAAAAGTTACTAGAGGGCATACAAGAGATAGTGAAACTGTTTGATACAGAAGTATTTAAAAGCGCCGAGTACGCTTTCGATCCTCGTCCAATACTTAATAACGACTGCAAGGATCATGAACGAGTGTCGGAAGAATTCTGGTTATGCATCATAAAACATTTTTCAACACCTCTTCATAATTATGCCGGTACATGCAAAATGGGACCACCTACTGATGCAGAGTCAGTGGTAGATAGGAATCTTAGAGTGTATGGAATAAATGGACTAAGAGTAGTTGACGCGTCGATTATGCCCAAAATAACTCGGGGATCTACTGCAGCACCTGTAGTAATGATAGCAGAAAAAGCAAGTGATATGATAAAAACAAGTTGGTATTAATAAAATGTTTTATTATGACTACTTTTATTTCTCAACCTATTATCACCGTCTGCTATAATAATGTCCCTTGCTTTCTTTCCAATCCTTAATGATCATTTTGGCTCCTTTCTCAGCAATCATCAACGTAGGGGCAAAGATACCTCCCCTCACGTGTGAAGGCATTACTGAAGAGTCAACTATTCGTAAACCTTCTACACCATGAACTCTTAATTGATAGTCAACAACAGAATTAGTGCTATTTTCTCCCATTCTGCAAGTTCCAATAGGATTACTCATAGCCTTGGTGTAATGTCTTGCAATACAATTCCACTGATCCCTATTAGTGAGTCGGTCACATGGAAAGAGATCTAACGGTGCAAATTTAATTTCCGCTTTCTTGAATTCTTTAGTATCAAGTAACTGCAGTGCTATATCAATACTATCGACTAGGGTATCTAAATCTTCACTTTCTTTTAGTAAATTCGCTTGAATTATCGGCCGGCCGTATTTGGGGTTCCTTTTATTTAACATTACCTTTCCTTTACTTTTAGGTCTGAGTAAAACCGGATTTATATTAACCAAATTATAATAAGCTAATGGTAAATTTGATTCCTCTGAGGTATGCACAGATACGTTAGTCAGCATAAATTTATCACTTCTTATGTAATTACCTTCTAGGGTCAGTTCAATATCTGGAGCATTGAAATTTTCATACAATTGTATGAAAGCAGAAATTTGTCCAATACCTCTAGAAGCTAAAGCTCCGGTACGACTTTGAAACCAAGTTTTAAAATCATTAACAAGTTGTTCTTCTGTCACTGCAGAAATATCGTTTAAGGAGAACGCGAGACCTCCTACTGTTACTTGATCTTGATAGTTGAGACCTACAGGTAGTTCAATGATTGGCGTAATGTTATGTTTATTTAAATCAGCGTTTAGGCCAATACCAGACAAATGAAGAAGCCTCACATTATTGATTGCTCCTCCTGTTAAGATGATTTCTCTCTTTGAGTACGCTGGACGTTCTTTTCCCTTTTCTGTTTCGTAAAGAACATAGTCTACTGACTTTTCCTCCTTATTGATAACTATTTTAGTCACAGTTGCTCCAGTTACAACTTTGAGATTCTTTCTGTATCTCACTGGCTTTAGAAATGCACTATTGGAACTCAATCTGGTGTTGTTTGTAATGGCAAACTGGTTATTAATGAAAGCTTCTTGTAAATTGGTATTTATGTCTAAACTTCGGAGTCCCATCTCTGTGAAACCAGCCGTAAATATTTCAATGGGTCTGTCTGCCTGTTTGATTCGCTGGACATGCAGCTCACCACCACGGGAATGGTAATGAGAATTCATAAGGACATCGTAGTCACCTTGAACCAGAAATACGATGTTTAAATTCTTGTCAGTTTAGTTCTCAAACCTAACTTCAATACACATGTTCTAACTATTATATTGTTAGAATCAAAAGAAATGTTTATCCTATTTCTGATAAGCCACTGATATGTTTAAATATTCTAAATGATTTATCGCATAAAAAGAACAAGTAGTGGTTAAGTGATTCGTTAAAAGCGATCTTTGTCTGTCATCTTAATACAAGGTTTTATATTCTCGAGTTAATAAATGCACCTATAGAGGAATACTAGCAGACCCACGCAACCTCGTTTGCGTCTTCTATTGCCCGTCGCGTGATAATTTTCCCCCGTTTTTGAAACATTTTTCCTTGGTGCTCCTCTTCCATTGGTCTTAGCGTGATGATATATAGCTTATAGCCTTCCTCGATAAATGGGCTATCTAACACTGAAATAATTTTTCAAATCGGACCAGTAGTTCATGAGATTAGCGTGTTCAAACAAACAAACAAACAAACAAACAAACTCTTCAGCTTTATATATTTAGAGGAATATTATTTTCCTAATCTTGCTACTTTATTATTTACTAGCAACTTATAAAAGTGTAATTGCAATTATCAATTAACGTTCTGACCAAAACAGCTCACATGAGAAAAATCTACGTCAATCCAGATTTATATCAGTAATGTAGGTACACATGCATGTTATCTGTGTGAAGACTTACTTATTTCATCAGCTTCGATCGTTCAACGCAGTAGTAACAGCGTAGACACGTATTAACAGAATCAAACATAATTTAACATATTTCAAAAACAATTGTTAACAGAGTTTTCACAACCTCACAATTAAAAAGCTCACCATTATCTTCCATACTTTTAAAATGTTCTAAGACACTATCAAACTTCCAGTCCAAAGATTCTATGGCTCCAGTTCTGTGCCATCCGTCATAGTCCAACTTGTGACCCCTTGTGTACTTCATGTCGTTGATTACGCTGGATCCACCCAATACCTACAACGATAATCATAATGCATACACAATTAGAATCTCTTTTGCCTTGAATATTAAGTATTTCATAAATTAATGTAACACAAAGTACATATCATTATATAATATGCTGATTAATAGATCCTCTAGCTCCAAAGCAGATCTTTAGTAGTAAAAGCACTCATAAAAAGTACTTTATGAGCTAAGACTTGTAATCGAGGAGGCTGCCTATTTTGACAAAATTCCTATAAAATGCACGTCTAAATCCATATAAATCGTACAAAAATTTAATTCATTCCATTTTCCATCTGCTGCGTTTATAAATAAAGTTCGTTTATGTACTTAACCTCGATCAAAATACTTGAGTCTCAAGCACTTAGTCAAGAATATTCAAGATATGCAGAAACTTTAAATTTTCATCTAACCTTCCCAGTCTTCACTTCGCAAGCTCCTCCAGGTCGTGAGAGACAGGAGTAGTTGTTCCTCTCAGTCTTGAAGTTCCACAGTATGGGGCGATAGTCCTTGGTGGGCACTCCTGGTATGTCGAAGTCTATATTCTCCTCTATACCTGATTCGAGGACTAATACCTGTTTGGCGGCGATAAGAATTTTGATTACGTTTGATATACAAAGTTTAAAAGCCATTTATCGTAAACTGGTATGAAAAGCTTTTCATTTCTTTGCTGCTTTTATGTAGGCTATGCAAGACTATGGACATGTTATTGGTGGTAATAGAAAGTCCAACATAATGTATTAGTGCCTGTTCAGAAAAATGCAATTTGACGTAAGGTTTCCGTTCGATGAAAAATACAATAGGAGCTTTTACTACAAGATTAAGCATGATAAGGTGGATGTCTTAAAATCCGTAGTCCAGACTTAATTTCGATAAAAAATGTGGACTATTTCTTAAGAAATAGATCTTGTTTAATCTTATTTAACAGTTATATGATGGCCAATGTGGAGAAAACCTCGTTTATCTGAGACAAAAAAAAATAGTTATCATTTATTTTTGAAACATCAATTACATTTAAAAAATCAGCAAAGTATATATGATGAAGATCTCGAATGTTATTACTTAGAAGAAGAATTAAACAGAAAATTGACAGTTAAGAAATTAAAGAGGATCTGTTAAACACTAGACTAGATTCCATATGGAATATATTAATATAAAATTAATGTTAATTGAAAAATATTTCGTTGAATTGTAGCGAATATTATACGCATTAGTTGCATCGCATGATTAAAGTAATTGAAAGGCTTTGTTGCGATCGTAAATTAATTGATTTAAATGCAATAACTCTGTAATATAATGTTTATAACTCGCGAACAGACAGCGAACTTATTAAAACTGCCTTTGGGAGCTCAAGCCTTAATAGTTACGGCAAATCCTGTTCTTTGATGAACCAACTTTACGTTAAATTTCATTAATAAATCATTAAAACATTAATTTATGCATGTAATGAATAAATCATGAAAGTAATGGTTAATTGATTCATTGATTTCATTTCGTTTCGATTGATTTCATACATTACCTATCGAATGTGTATAATTAGATATTAGATCTATTTGATGATAAAGGCAGACTAGTCATTATCACTGACTGGTGAGACAATACTGGTGATGGTTACTTCTTCTTGGAAAGGAGGCTTTGTAGTAGACACCACGATGGTCGGACGGGTATGTGTCAAGTTGTGATAAGGAGAAAGAATCTTTGCAGTTCTGTCCTCTTGTATATTTGCTTCCTCAGTCGGCTCTATTGACACTAATGGGATGAATACCGGTGGTGATACTCCGTATTCCTCCGCCATCACATACCTTACCTTCCAATCGCTTACTGCAGAGAGCCTGTTAGCCAGAAGACATCCTGCAGTTCCACCACCAATGATAATGAAGTCAAACACACTGCTTCTAACATCACGCTCGTCTGCTTTGCTCTTCGTCGCTTTGGAAAATAGATCAGCGTTGGTGGTTGGTATGATGATGAGCAAATAGGAGATCAATCTATTGGGGATAATATTAAATATAGTTGTAAAAATATATTTATATGGTGTAGGACGATAAGGGTTCGATGATGATAAATTAGTACAGCCACCCATGGTAGAGACTCCTACAGTTTAATAGGTACATCCATAGTAATCTCTCACCCAGAATAACTTTTTTTAAGTCCGTACTCTCTATGTAGAAGAGTTGTCTTACATAGTAAGCGTGTCAAAAAAAGTTATACACCAGTTGTACCCTGGTTACCCATAGACACCTCCTCGACCCACCTTATACTCCAATTCTTCATTTTATTACACAACATCACTGACACCAGTTAAGCGAACGGTTAACCAATACTCATTGGAAGTGTGTATAGACACGGCTCGGCAGCTTCGAGGTCTCACTTGCGAAACCAGGGATCGAGGGAAACCGACCATCTTCAATTTGCTACTTCAATAATCATGTATTAGTAATAAGCATACAGTATGCCACAGACTTATGGCGACTGTTATTTGCGTCTAATTTTATCAGTCAAATACTTCAAAAGTAATCAAACGAAACCTTCAATTTTAAACTTTTCAGTTATAACGTTATTGTAAGCTAGTGTGGTTAAGCAAACTTATTGTACGCTGTACAAGTGTTGTGACACAATGAGGTGACATTAGGAGCAAAATAACGTGAAATATAGATAGAAAAATCTTTGCAGCGGTCTGTATATTTTGTCCATAATCTGTATAGTTTGTCAAAATTTCAGTTCGATTGGCAGTATATTTTGAGTTTTTGAAGAGTACATAAACAAGTAAAATTTTCATATATGTGTGTAGATAGACAGCACATTCAATCGATTACGTATAGCAAATAGCATAGCAAATTGTTCGTTACTAATAATATGCTTTATGCAAATACGTTCGCATTACTACGAATAAAGTATTTTAGAGTTTCAAGGTGAAGTAATGCTTATCCCTTGTTTTCACTAACTTAGTGTACGGATATGGCGTAAGTACGCGTTTATTTACAGGTAAATGCTAACTAATAGTGTCACCCTTTATAATTTATGATTTATACATACTAATAAAATAAAAGTAAATAAATGTTTGTTTGTTTAATTATTAACAAGCAATAAAATTTTGAACATACGTCAGGTGTAGAGAAAACGAAGGTGAAAAGAGAACGGGCGGCGGCAGTCAAAAACAGGCGGTTGCATGGGTGCTGGTCACCACTTGCCATCAAGAAACTCGTCTGCTCGTTTGCTCCTCCCCTTCTCATTGTGTAGATATCGTCAAATCTGCAAGTCGGGCTCTAAATAATGCTAATAAATATTTCGGACATCTAACACACAACAACATCTAGTTTCGAACCAGGCAGACCTTGTAGTAACAAAGCTACATTGATGATAGAATGCTTATATACTCATTTCTTGGTAAACATACACATTATAAACAGAAAACACTCAAACTCCGCAACAAATATTTGCATATCAACCCGTTTGTGGAACCGACTCCGGAATCGTCACACACCACTCATCGAAGTGCTACCGTATACGATACACGTTCGCAGCTTACCTAATTTTTATCAAATACCGACACAAAAAAAAAAAGAAAAAAAAATAAAAACAATGTCTAAGTGTGATAACTGTAAAAAAAATATAAACAAAACTTCTCCTGGGCTGGAATGCAGCAAGTGCGAGAGGATAGTCCATCTAACACTTAAGTGTGCAGGACTAACCAATAAACAAATAGCCGCACTGAAAGCTGCCCCAAGTCTGGAGTGGACATGCCAAGAGTGCCAACAGGAAACGCCGAGACGTAGTTCATCCATCGTGGCACCAGACGATGATGATGAAGAGGACAATACACCTGTCCAAATTAACACGAAGAAATTGACAAGCAACATTAGTAAAGAGGTCGAAAAAGCCATCAAAAGCGAAATGGCGCAACTGAATGACACCCTACAGTTCCATAGTGCCAAACTTGATGAGGCCGTAGAATGTATCGAGGCTTTCAAAAAAACTGTAAAGGCTTTAGAACGCAAAAATACGGAACTAATTAACAAAAACAATAATTTAGAAACTCGTGTGGGCGTCCTGGAACAACGGCTGCATGAAATTGAGCAAGAAAAGCTGTCAAATTTTATTGAAATTTCAAATGTGCCCAACCAAAGCAATGAAGAAGTCAAGCTAGTAGTAGAAAAACTCGCGCTAAACCTGAAAAGACCAAAAGAAGAGATCAGAAGCGCACGACGACTATATGCAAAAAAAGATAAGATCGCTAATATACTAGTGGAACTGAAAGATGAAAGCTGTCAAGAAAGCTGGATCTCAGCTACTAAAGTCATCAAGACTACGGTATCAGACCTTATCTCGACGGAAACAACCAACAAAAAACCAATCTATGTGAGTGAAGCCATGACAAAACTCAATAAGCAGATATTCTGGAACGCCAAGCAGGAGTTGAAAATCAGCAATGTGTTCAAGTATGTATGGTTTAAGAAGGGATTTGTCAGAGCACGAAAAGATGATGGTGAAAAAACCTATATCCTCCGTACTCTGAATGAAATACAGAAACTAACCACCTACAAAAACTAATTATATGCCTAACTCATTTTCTATTTATCTTAAGTAACACACAGAACAAACCTATATCTTTCAAAAATGGCTGATTCCTATGCAGATATAAACGAAATACTTCAATGTCTTAATGTTAATGATTTCTTAAAATATGTTCCTAACAAACTAGTTAATCTATTATGCCTCCATGTCAATATCCGATCTACAGTGAAAAATTTCTCTGCACTCGAACAATTAATACTTACATCAAAAAAGAAATTCGACATCGTCATTATAACAGAGGCCAACATAACTGATGTTACTAGTGATTTGTATAATATGGTAGGCTATCAAATGTTTACGGCTTTACGAAAGTGGCGAAAGGGTGGTGGCATTATATTATATGTAAATAACAAACACAAATGTACTATTATGAATGTAAATACCATCCATTTCGAAAATCTATCGTTTACTGTCACCACGGATTCGAAATATTCAGCGAACTTGTGCGCGGTTTACCGACCGCCAAGTTCTAGCAAAAGTTTATTTCTCACCGAACTACAAGCTACACTGAATAAATTCACTGATTCAACGGATTTGTATTTACTTGGTGACACTAACATAGATTTAAAACTGGACAACCCTGTAAAGCATAAATACAATAACATTCTGCATGGCATGGGCCTTGTGTGCGGGATCACACAACACACGAGAATTGAATCATATAATAAAAACATAACAAAATCTTGTATTGATCACATTTATGCCCGATCTCGCTCACAAGACCTATTTACGGCGGCGCTCGCTACCACACTGGCCGATCATCGTGCGGTGATACTTGCATGCGTTGGTGAGCAGATACAGAGTGTTCCTAAAACTAAAACTTGCATCAATAATAAAAAACTTCATATACTTCTTCAAAAAGTAGAATGGGAAAGAATAAATAATGCTAAGTGTCCTATAACGTTATACGATTCTGTATGTTCTCAATTCAAAAACTGTTATGAACAGTCAAAATATATAATTAAAATAAAATCGGACTCACGTCGTACTCAAAACAAGTGGATCAATAAAACTATTATTAAAGCTTGTAAGGATAGAGATTATCTTTTCATGAAATGGATAAAGGACCCAAATAACTTAATTCTAAAACGGGAGTATAATAAAACAAGAAATCACACAAATATACTAATCCGTAAAGCTAAAAATAAAACTATTAAGTCAGAAATATTACTAACTAAAAACAATCCAAAACAACTTTGGCAGATTCTGAATCAAATAACGGGCCGATTAAAAAAATCCATAGATGATGTTATTTATAATGCCTTTAAAAAAAGTGATAATAATAGTAAGGATATCGCAAATAACTTTGCCCAAACATTTAATAGAAGCGTAAAGGAAATCATACCTAAATGCTCAAGATCACTACTAAAAAAAACTGAATATAAAACCTCTACTAATGTTACTATGCGTCTGAAGCCAGCTGACCCTAAATCTGTTAAAAAAATTATTAGTTCTTTAAATGACAACAAAGCTCCAGGAATAGATGGCATCAGGGCGATCGACATAAAAAAGCTGTGTACGAAAATCAGTGTAGTGATTTCTAATTTAATTAATCTAAGCATACAAACTCATACTTACCCTCCTATATTAAAAACTGGTATTGTAAGACCAATCCATAAAAAAGGTACCAAATCGAAATTTGAAAATTACAGGCCAATTACAATTCTTCCGACTATAGATAAAATTATAGAAAAATATGTTAGTAATCAAATATACGAATTTTATAGCAAAAATAAAATACTTAACGAACATCAATACGGTTTTCAACCAAAAAAGAATACCACACAATTGTTATCAGCATTTACAGACAGCATACATAAGCATCTAGATAAAAAACAACACGTATTGGTGCTCTTTATCGACTATAGTAAGGCTTTTGATACGCTTCGTCACGAAACCTTACTAGAGTGCCTTCTCGACAGTGGAGTAGGAGGAAATTTGCTGGAGTGGTGTAAGGACTACCTGAATGGTAGAAAGTACATGGTACAAGTTGGTGGTGTGACTAGTGAAGCAGTTGACGTAACTGAGGGTACGGCACAGGGTTCAGTCCTTGGACCACTGCACTATCTTACGTACGTCAATAGCCTCGTAAACATGATCAAAAACAGCGAGACTTACCAATTCGCTGACGATACCTGCCTTTTGACAGCCGGGAAAAATGTCGAGCAAGTTCAAGATTTGCTTCAACACGACTTTGATCTTCTTTGTAAATGGTCACACGATGCGGGCCTAGTGCTAAATGCGAGTAAGACCAAATTAATGTATATTAGCTCCAGTCGAAATAGAAGTACCATAGTACCTAAATTAAAAGCACATTCTCATAAGTGTTTGCATAGCAAACAATATGAATCCTTGTTATGTAGCTGTGATGCGATAGAACTAGTTGATAAACAAAAATACCTAGGCCTAACTATAGACAACCACCTTAATTGGAAGGAACATATAAATGAAATATGTGATAAATTAAGGGGTATACTGGCAAAATTTTCCATAATTAAACAAAAACTTCCATTTCATATACTTTTACTTCTTTATAAATCTCTGGTTGAATCAACCGTATCCTATGGACTATCTAGCTACGGTAGGACGTTTAAAACTCACCTTGATCAAATTTACACACTTCAACTGCGTATCTTGAAAACCATTGTTCCGAACAACATCAAAACTAAGTACGAACATAACTACCACAAGTTGTTCAATTTTTGTAAAATCATACCCATACATGACAAAACTAAGCTTGTATTGTTGACGGAAGAATTCTTTAACGAAAGCCTCAAAATAACCAAAATTATTAAAGACAATGAAATTAGGACACGTAGCGTTACAAACTCTAAATTATTACTCCCGAAATATAACAATCTACACGGCAAGAGGACACTACAATACATAATCCCACACCTTATCAATCAGCTACCAATATCTCTAAGAGACACAATAATTAAAAATAATATAAAGAACAAATTAAGGCAACACTTCTTACCATAACAAAAACAAGACCATTGTTAAATACTAACGTGTTTAATACAGGAAACAACCTGTATCGCAGTATTTTTTTTTTGTTTTGTTTGGTTCTATCTTACTTTTTTCTAATCGTACCCTCACAAGTAGGTAATTCTCTTAACAAAAGTGGCCAGTGCGGACAGTGAGCGTTGCACGCGCCTATGTATTTGATGTGGGTTTTTGTTTAGCAATCTACCCACGAAATGCGTTTGTGTAAAGTGATTGTATAATGTATTTATTGAAATCGATGACCTTGATGCACGGAAAATCTCTAATGAGATTGTGATTGCGTCAACTATAAGCACTTTTGTAAATTTTTGTTATACATGAATAAATAAATAATAATAATAATAATAATCGAACACGAGACCTCGGGCATAACAGTCGTCAACACTACCACTGCACCACAGAGGAGCGTCATAAAATTATCGTCGCTTACGTCATTTTTGTCGCGAGAAAACTATCCCTAATAATCTATACTAACATATAAAGCTGAAGAGCTTGTTTGTTAGTTAGAACGCGCTAATCTCAGGAACCACTGATCCGATTTGAAAAATTCTTTCAATGTTGGATTGTACATTTATCGAGGAAGGTTATAGGCTATCATCACGCTAAGACCAATAGGAGGGGAGCACCAAGGAAAAATGTTTCAAAAACGGGGGAAAATTATCACGCTACGGGCAATAGGAGACGCAAACGAGGTTGCGTGGGTCTGCTACTACATAAGTAATGACAAAACACTGCAGCATAACGCCTCACTCTTATTTAACGCTCAGATTTACCGGTCATAAAATTTTCATACCGCTGGCTAAATATGAAAACGGTTTCTTATGGAGTATACTGCAAAATCTTTTCATAATTCCAAAATAGCACCTAACATAAAACAGTGAATCAAACTGAGGTCATATCAGCTCACGTCTCCCGGCCAGCACTGATAGCAGAATGAGGTCTCAACTCACAGAGGTCTACATGAAAATGGTGGAACATTTTAATAATAATAATAGTCATAGAAATACAAGGATGTGCTGCAATAACATTACTATCTAACAGAATAATCACCAGACGGAAGTTACTGAGGACATGATAAACAGAAAATAAATGTAGTTGTTTATAACACATTTACTGCACTATTAATTTATTTATCACTAGCTGAACCCCGCGGTGTTACATGCGGTTATTGTTGTACCGCAAGTAACGCCGCGTGGCAAACTAAGTTACTCCCTGGATCATCAGCTACCTGCGAGTGAAAGTCTCGTCAAAATCCGTCCAGCCGTTCGAGAGATTACCCGGAACAGACAGACAGACAATTTTTTTTTTACTATTTGAATAGATTATTTTACTTGTTGTCGTTAAATTATCTATACAACTGAATAAAATTGGAGTGTCTGTTTGTAATATTAAAATAACCACTTTTTACTAAATGCATATGTATGTATACACGGTACATGCATATGCATTTAGTAAATATTTTTATATATGAAATGCACAAGTGACGCCCTTTCCAATGATAACAAACACGACATATTTGTCTAAAATATTTTTTTAACACAGTACTTTATGTCAGCTAGAGGGCGCCACATTAGATTCAGTGACACGTCATATAGCCTATAACCAGCAGACGATCATCACGCTTCTAACGACGTCTCATTTGTCCAGTTGTAATGAGTAGTTAAGAAGCTATGAGGGAACAAATGAACATATATAGGTACGTACATACATACATAGCCTGTCAAAATCACAACCCTCCTTTGGCTTTGCCGTAGTCGGGTAAAAAATAAGACAAGCCGTTAAGGCTCTAAGGCGTGCCAAAGAAATACATACACTTGAAAAACATTACCTCCTTTCCTCCTTTTTTTGCAGTCGGGTAAAACGATACACAAATAAATAAATAAATATTTTCGGACATCTAGCACACAACGCCATCTAGTCCCAAACTAAGCAGAGCTTGTATTATGGGTACTAGACAACTGATATAAATACTTATATACTTTTTTTTTGTAAATACATACATATTATACATAGAAAACACCCAAACTCCGAAACAAATATTTGTAGATCATACAAACATTTGATCCGACCCGGGAATCGAACCCGAGACCTCAAGAACAGCAGTCGCGTACGCTACCACTGCGCCACCGAGGCAGTCATATTCACTGTAACGTACACATCTGTACATATGTACAAGTATACGGAAACTAGCAACCTACCCCGGACTCGCACGGAATCTTTATGGAAAATATAGCTGTTACTCTGAGAAGTTGTGCGGCTTAATTTGTTACGACATCTTCAACAAATATCGTTATATTTTAACTAATGTACGAAAACCTTCTTCAAGATTCACTCTATCTATTATTAAAAACCGCATAAAAATCGGTGCAGTAGCTTTTGAGTTTATCGCGAACAGACAGACAGATGCGGCGGAGAATTTTGTTTTTGTCATGATATATAAAGGAAATTAATAAATTGAAGTGTCTGTTTATAATTAAAAAATATTAGCTTTTCACTAAATGCATATCAAAGTGGCTTATATACGAACTACTTACATAAGGAAAAGATTTATTTTTTATTTTTTAGTTGTCTGTCAATCTGTTTGTTTCTGCTAATCTCTGATTCATGACTGACTAATTTTTAGTTTTTTTTTTGAAATTTCGTTTTCGCGTCTAAGATGAGATGGTTAACATCACGCTTAGTCCAAACAGCAGCGAGGTACAGGCGGGCGGAACCGCGAGCAATAAAAAAAAGTACTTAAATTTACGTGTTGGAAATCGACTATGATACATACATTGTTTTATAGAAAACTAATTTAACGACATCGCGTAAAAAACTAATGTCTAATGTATTTATACCTAGCACTTGAACCAACAGGGGCAATTACCTTGAGGTTCAAAGATAAATTAATTTGTTTCAAACTATTATATATACGTTCAAATTTTATTTGTCTGTAAATAAACTACAAATTAGATAAATACATAACAATGTAAAGGATCTTTTTTTATGTTTGGCCCTGCCAAAATGACTCTACTCTGTCTGATGGAAAGCATAAGCAGAATCCAAGAGTGGTGGTCATCATACTACGAATGCAGACAATGCAACAATGCAGCATGGTGACCCACACCATGGCGGACTAGTCTAAATAGTAGACTAAGTTACTCCTTATATCATCAGCTAACTATCAGTAAAAGAGATTAGCCGGAACAAACTGACAGACAGACAATTTTTTTTAACTAGATTTGTGGTATATGTACCGTGTATAATACATAAAAAGTGGTTATTTTAATATTACAAACAGACACTCTAATTTTATTTATTTGTACAGATATAGGTATGTATTTATATTTGCAAATGTTTAGCGATGCCCTCTCCTCCGGGTGCCGATAGAAGGGGTTGCCCCAAAAGTGCTGGCTTGATTTCGTAAAGGATAACATGCGTGCTAATGGTCTCATGACCAGGGATGCCTTAGACAATGCAAAGTGGAGAGGAAAGTGCAGGAAAAGAAACCGGGACAAACGCTAAGATGATGATGTACTGTGTTTATATGTAGTAATGTAGTAATACGTTTATTTACTCGTATATGTGCACGGTGGACGAGCTCTTTACCTATTACATTATTGGCACTAAAATGACGCTCCGCAAAATGTGGGTACCCCCCTTGAGGATAAGATTGTCAGGATATGCTTTGATACAAACGCATTTTGCAGGATCTTGAAGTATTTCAAAAATTAACTCCACTCCAACTCTGTGGACCAGATTAAGCGACCAGCTAAAGCTCTATTCATGAGGAGCATTTCTATAGATAACAATCACAAATTAACAAAAACGACTTCAAGAATTGGACCAAATTCAAAAGAGTCTTTAATAAAAAGACTCATCAAAATCGGTTCACCCAGTCGAAAACTATGAGGTAACAAAAAAAAACATTCGAATTGACAACCTTCTCATTTTTTAAAGTCGGTTAATCATACATATACATTTGGATATTTTTTCCAATAACTCAGCCAAACCAACCAACATACTTCGTTCGGTAATAACTCAATGTTCTGGCTACAATATTTTGCTTCCAATATCGACGCGAGATCAAAAGAACGTAGATGTCGTCACACCATCTGGAGTAGTCGACAACTGGAGTGATAGGTAGGCAAATATAGTTGCTAGCGTTCATAAGCTACGGCTTATTGCCATCGAAGTGGTCTAAGGCTGAAATTTATAAAGCATACTTTGTCTTTGCTTAGACTTACCTCACGAGTTAAGTGTGCGTTGAAATTTATAGTCATTATGCTTAGCTCAAGCTGAGCAAATGCTTAGCATTATCTAAGTCACCGAAATCCTTGACTTAGCGATTACTTACGCGCTTGTAAAGATGGTTTGATGGATTGAAAGCGTTGTAACAGAAGTGCGTAAGGGCATTCCAGGGTCAAAGTTAAAAGTTCTTTCTATGAATTGGTAATTATATGCGATTGATCTCGAAACAATCTGAAATATTCAAATATATCGATTGGAGTGATACCACGGCCTCACAGAAAATCGGTATGAAGCAGCACTTGTGCTCTGTTTCACCGAGTGAGTGAGGATACCTGAGGCCCATAACCCCTCCCTCCCTCATCCCCTCTCCATTTCCCCCCTCCCTTCTCTATTCTTGCCCCCGTTCCCTGAGGGCCGGCACCGCACTTGTGACGGTGTTGCGGCGGCGGTAATCGCTTACCATCAGGCGAAATGTTGGATCGTTTGCCCTCTATTCCATAAAAAATATTATGACATTTAACTGACAAGTCAAATATACTTTTTTATTTGTACACGTGTTATTTTTGCCCTTTTGCACTTAAAATTAATAAAAATCAACGGTTTAAATTGATTGAAATACAATTATATAAAACGTTTTATAAGATTACTAATATTTTAGTTTATAACAGCTATTTTCAAATATGTAAAATGTTTTTAAAATATCTATATAATTCAAATAAATGTGCTATGCAAATTGAAATGTTATACGTTTTTCCTGAGTTCTTGCTTAGCATACACTCAGTACATTCTTAGCCCAAAGGACTATAAATTCGAATGCTAAGATTACACTGAGCAGGAACTTACGTAAGTTTAGCGTAAGCAAAGTCTGAGCAAAGTCTAAGCACGCTTTATAAATTTCAGCCTAAGAATAGTACCTGGATGACCGATGGAGCTTTGCGTGGTTTTTCTTTTGGTGAATTTTCTAAAAATGCATCCCAGCTGAATCGATTTATCGCCTCCGAAACTTCCTGCATACTATATATATATACTCGTAAAGTTAATGAAAAACATTGGAACTGTTTCCGAGACTTGGAATATATATTTAAACTGTGATTTAAACTAGCTGAACCCCGCGGTGTTTGTGTTATTGTTGTACCGCGAGTAATGCCGCGGGACAAAGTTAGTCTAAAAAAAAGTAGCCTAAGTTACTCCCTTTATCATCAGCTACCTGCCTGTGAAATTCCCGTCAAAATCGGTCCAGCCGTTTCAGAGATTACCCGGAGCAAACGGAAAGACAGACAGACAACATTTTTTTTACAACATTTTTGGTATATGTACCGTGTATACATACATATGCATTTAGTAAAAAGCGGGTATTTCAATTTTACAAAAAGACACTCCAATTTTATTTATTTGTATAGATAAGAATTGCTCCTATAAAGCAACAGTAAAGTAAGTAATAATAAGTAAAGTAAACACAGTTAGGGTCATCAAAATGTATTACGATAAAAAAACCGTAATAGGTAGTACATAAAATGTTTCTAACATTGGAAATTGTGATCTTCTATATAATCTTTCACCCATTGTTTAATCTTCTTAAGGATGAAATTTCCAAAATTCCCTTTCTAGTGCTAACGACATGATGGAATCAACTTCCAAAAATTTGTAGCTCTGTTATGACGAATGAAATGTTCAATTTTACTTGAATTTTAATTTTCCCGAATTGACTGGGGACAGCACTCCTTGAAAACAACTGTTGTCATTTCTAATGTAAGGTAAACATTGGCCTACAATATGCCATCCCCTTCGTTACGCAAATATTCAGTTTTCAGAGGAGTGACTTATTGAGTATAGTGATGTACCGATTACCGGTATCCGTATAAAAGATACGCAGAGAATACGGAACCTGAACATTAAGGTTACATAGTTACATTTTTTACCTCAATCATATCCAAATTTAATTAACTTGAGTGACTTACTACTACCATTACAAGTTACTAGCAGACACACGAAACCTCGTTTGCGTCTATTATTTGCCCGTAGTGATAATTTTCCCCCGTTTTTGTAACATTCTTCATTGTTGCTCCGCTCCTGTAGGTCTTAGCGTGATGATATATAGCCTAGAGCCTTCCTCGATAAATGGGCTATCTAACAGTGAAAGAATTATTTTAAATCGGACCAGCGGTTCCTGAGATTAGCGTGTTCTAACAAACAAACAAACCAACAAACAAACAAACAAACTCTTCAGCTTTATATATTAGTATAGATAGGGCAATACTTTGATGATGAGATCAAGACCCGAATCTTTATGATCCATAATTTTTATCTGTAGCTTCAATTTAACGTTCATAAATGTCACTTAGTGTCTAATTGAATAAATGATTTTGAATTTGAATTATGGTTCTGCTTTCTTACGTGTATTACAACTAAATTAAAATATGCAGCATACAAGCAGTATGTACATACACGTTGTTGGTTAGCGTGTGCGACTGACGATCAAAGGTCTTAGCTTCGACTCCCGGTTCGAGTTGTTAATGGTTTTATTTACAACAAATCATTAATATTAGAATATAGTTATTATAAGTAGCACGAAGTATGGAATATGGCGGCATTTTAAGTGCCTCGTAGAGTACAATAAGCCATCGGTCCCGGTTGTCATAAATACCTAGTGCCCTCAAAAATACTTACTATTCGACGACGACGTTCGGTTTTCGAATTCAGTTCACCCTCAGCATTGCAGAGGTTCGATGCTAGTCGCTCCGTAGAAATATGGATATTCAGGTAACATCGGTTGCTTTGGCATTTACTTAGAGAGAAACTGATTTCATTATCCGTTTTCTAGAGACTAATAATTCGTATCCGTATCTACGGATATACAGATCCAACACGGTTCTGCACATCACTAGTTGTGAGCACGCAATAGCTACGTTCATTAATAGTTCCGAGTAGTTATGCCAGGGTCGCTCTCAATCGATATTAAGTCAACAGGTAAAAACCATAATTAAATTATCTTTGTATTGTTTATAGATATCGTGTCGAACAAATATTCTATAACCCTAAATATATTATCCTTAAACCCACAACTGAACATATTTCATTACTAATATTATCATATTACTTTTTAAAACTACAAAATGTGTTAGTTAGGACCCTGATTTTTATAACATTGTTAAGTTAATTATGGATTTTGTTGCTAATTTTCCATTAAATGGAAGTAAAATAAACTTAATTAATCCAAACTTGATGATGTTGTGACGTTTCTTTATAGAGTTCCTATGGTCACCTTTCAGCTTCAGCGTCAGATCAGCTCATACACATGCTTGCAATATTTCAGCAAAATCGGTTGAAGATATCTGCTTCAAAATTGAGTTGCAAGATTCCACTCAAACAATGTATGTATGTATGTATGTATACATACATCAGACACCCTGAACATGAGAGGCATCACTTGCCGACTTTTTAAATAGGAGTACGCTCTTTCGTTGAAGGTTAAAGTTTAAAGGGGAGAGCCACGCTTTGGCATGAATGCGCCGGCTCGACTGGAGTAATACCACGGCCTCACAGAAAACCGGTGTGAAACAGCGCTTGCGCTGTATTTCACCGAGTGAGTGAGGATACTGGAGGCCCATACCCCAACACCTCCCCACATCCCCCTCCCCATCTCCCACTTGTGACGCCTCTGGTGTTGCGGGTGTCTACGGACGGCGGTAATCGCTAACCATCAGGCGATACGCCAGCTCGCTTGCCCCTTATTCAATAAAAAAAAGTTTAAATGTCGCATTCGTCTCTCTACTTTGTGTTTATGGGTGTGTATATTGTGTATGTATGTATATTCTAATCTTCCTTTCATATTGCATTGAATTCCCACTATTCTGAACTAATCACTAAAATTAATCTTGGCAATTGGTGTTTATTATACTTATGCTTACTCTTTCAAGGTCATAGGCATGAGTGTACGGATATATAAAAATAGATATTCGTTTCTGATGCTGATCGTACATCACTTTCGATGTTTGCTTTGATCCTATTTAGGCCAAGGCCACCATGAGCTTCCAGTGGAAGGATAGGAAGACGTATTTGAATGAACAAAAAATAAATACACAAGACAAACGATTCTCAAACATATTGCGTGAGCGTTTTGGCACTATTACATGTTGATTAATGCAATAGTGCTTTTATATATATATACTAGCTGTCCCGGCAAACGTCGCTTTGCCATAACTACTAATAAATTATCAAATTAATTAAAAAAACATTGTCCAGCGGACAAAATTGTGAATCTAAACCATTCCCCTTGAACACACACAAAAAAATTCATCAAAATCGGTACAGTCGTTTAGTCGAGTAGTTCAGTGACATACACACTCACAGAAGAATTATATATATAAAGATACATTTAGTAATAGTTTTTCCCCGCGGCTCCACCCACGTGTATGTCAGTTATCGCGATTAAGGGTAGCCCATGCCCTTCCTCAAGAATCAAAAGTATTCCCATGCCGAATTCCATTAAAACCGGTGTAGTAGTTTAGAGTAACAGATGAGACATGCAGAGTTACTTTCGAATTTATAATGTTAGTAGCATGGTTGTGTTTTAAAGGCAGTATGCTAATACCACTGTACCAACCAGGACGAATACTTCTAAAATGAAAACGATGAGCACTAGTCTATATTTGGGTATCATCTATAATCTATACTAATATATAAAACTGAAGAGTTTGTTTGTTTGTTTGTTTGAACACGCTAATCTCAGGAACCGCTGGTCCGATTTGAAAAATTCTTTCAGTTTTAGAAAGCCCATTTATCGAGAAAGGCTATAGGCTATATATCATCACGCTAGGACCAATAGGAGCGGAGCAGCAATGAAAAATAATTCGAAAACGAGGGAAAATTATCACGCTACGGGCAATAGAAGACGCAAACGAGGTTGCGTGGATCGGCTAGTATATATGTATTTAGTAATATAGAATATATTTATCAATTGTCTGGTACCACGGTATAGGCTCTAAGTCACCGCGTGTGAGATGAGTCAGTCTACAAGTTATTAATATTATAATAACTGTGTCTAGATTCTCAGCACAAACTACGTTACGGGAGTAACAACACACCCACTATCACACGACTCAAACAAGTGTTTACAAACAAACGTACTTATCAACATGCTAGATAATTTTGCTATTTGCTTAACCACTAAAGCCGTTCCAGAGGTAATCCAGAACAAACAGTCAAAAGGAAGGACGGATAGACAGAAAATTGTTTGATGTAAGTAATGCATGTATGTAATGGTAATTTTAAATTCGGACAGGGTACTGAATTTTGTTTATTTGTAACAGTATATACAGCGCTTATTAAAGGGCATGCTAACACTGAGGGTATTCCCCCATCTGATATCAACATATACAGGAAGTCGTTTAATCTATACAAATAAATAAAATTGGAGTGTCTATTTGTAATATTAAAATAACCACTTTTTAAATGCATATATATGTTTACAAGGTACATATACCAAAATTGTACTTTAAACTTTTTTTGTCTGTCTGTCTGTCTGTCAAAAATTTTTTTAACTACATTTTTGGCATGTGTACCGTGTATACATACATATGCATTTAGTAAAAAGCGGTTATTTTAATATTACAAACACACACTCTAATTTTATTTATTTGTATAGATAAATAGCCAGCTGACTTACGCAACTTAAGCTGCGTCTTAAATTTTCCCTGTTTCTGCAATATTTTTCATTGATGGTCGGCTCTCATGAGTCGTAGCGTGATGTTATTTGACCCATAGCCTTCCTCGATAAATAGGAAAGTATCATCAAAATCGGTCAAGCCGTTCCAGAGATTAGCCGAAACAAACAGACAGACAGACCGACAAACAGAAAGACAAAAAAATATATTTTGGTATCGGTACCGCGTATTCATACATATGCATTTAGTAAAAAACGGTTATTTTAATGTTACAAACAGACACTCCAATTTTATTTATTTGTATGTGTGTATGTATAAAGTATAGATGTATAGATTAATCCTTCCTACTAATATAATAAACGGAAAGTTTGTAAGTATGGATGGATGGATGGATGTTTGTTACTCTTTCAGACAAAAACTACTGAACGGATTTGCATACATACATACATCAGAATAATTCTACTATTTGCCGCGATAACCGGCATATACGCGGGTGGAGCCGCGGGCAAAAACTAGTATAGTATAATAGTAAAGATAAAGTGCATTTATATATTTTTGAAATGCAATAAAAAATATAAAGATAGTTTTGATTATTTAGGTATTTAACAATGTTAGAGATAACACCATAATAAATTTAAAGCCGATAATAAAAGGCGCGTTCTACTTAATTTTATGTTCATCGTTTAAGCACGGTGACGTTAAAAAAATATATATCTATACAAATACAAATAAACAAAATTGGAGTGTCTGTTAGTAATATTAAAATAACCGCTTTTTAATAAATGCATATGTACGTATACACGATACATGTACCAAAATAACATTTTTTACAATGTTTGTCTATCTGTCTGTCGGTCTGTCTGTCTGTTTGTTCCGAGTAATCTCTGAAACGGCTGGACCGACTTCGACGGGACTTTCACTGGCAGAAAGCTGATGATCTAAGGAGTAACTTAGGCTACTGTTTTTTAGACTAGCTTTGTCCCGCGGCGAATACTGCGGAGTTCAGCTAGTTTACAATGTAAGCCTTTAAGAGTCCACTGCTAGATATAAGCCTCTCCCTAAGAGTGAGGTTTTGGCCTATTAAATCACGGTTGGTTCAGGGTTTATTTCAGGTTTTGCTTCTCTTGCAGTGATGCTCTCTTGCGGAGTTTGTCCCGTACTCGCTTATGTGGTGACACTCAGTTTTCTCAGTCCATTACCACACAAAGATAAAATAATCCTGCAAATATTGCCTAAAGATAAATAATAACAATCCGATAAAGCCGATCAACAGGGATTATTGTACGATAAACTTATTCATTTAATGATGTAATTGTATCTTCAGGTGTTTGTCTGTACTCCAAGTGTTAGTACTAAACATAAATGTGACATTTATTGACTGCCTCCTTGGTCTCGCGGTTGACGTATGCGACTGCTGATCATGAGGTCTCGTCGGACCAAATGTTTGTATGATCTACAAATATTTGTTTCGGAGTTTAGGTGTTTCCTATGTATAATATACATATATGTATTTACGAAAAAAAGTATAATATGTATTTATATCAGTTGTCTAGTAGTAAAGTAACTTGGGCTATTTTTCAGACTAGCTTCGTTTCCCGGCGTTACCCGCAGTAAGACAATAACTGCAGGTAACACCGCGGGGTTCAGCTAGTCATTAAATAAATAAGTTTATCGTACAATAACTCCTGTTGATCTCCTTTATCGAATAAACACACAAACAAATACGCAACATATATAAAAATGGTTTAAAAACTTATAACAAACCCACAAAAGTCGTTGACTAGGAAAAAAACACACAGAGACAAACGATTTTCTTCTTGCATTAAAACCTTTACATGTCGATTTATGTCATTCATTAAAACCACGAAAATACTATAACACTAGGTACCTCCAATTACAGTAAAAACTCATTGTACCCTATGTTCATTTTCTAAATTGATAAGGTTTTGATACACAATAGCAATGTTAGAAAACAAAGCGACCATTGATAGAATATAAGTTATCATCATTATTCAAAAACAATTGTCACATAGGAAAACATTAAATTATTATACCGGAATAAAAATACCTTTACATTTTACAATTCTTTTTATGAAATATTTGGCAAACGAGCAGACGTATCGCCTAATGGTAAGCGATTACCACCGCCCATTGACACCCGCAACACCAGAGGCGTCACAAGTGCGTTGCCGGCCTTTTAAGAAGGAATCCGCTCTTTGCTTGAAGGTTTGAAGGTCGTATTGGTCCGGAAATACCGCAGGCGACAGTTCATTACACAGTTTTATTGTGCAAAGCAGAAAGGTCCTGGAATAGCGCACAGTTGTGAACTGCCAGCCATCTAGATGATGTAGATAAAATACGAGGACGTCGCTTTATTGCGACGACCGTAACGAGTGCTGGCTAACAGGATACTGCACGATCTCATTTGAGACGGCAAGTCTCCTTGCCGAAACTCGATCATGGGACCTGGAGGCCAGAGCCCTTGCGGCTCTTTACCAGTGGCGCAAGGAGGCGCAGGAGTTGGGTAGAAGTCCTGATATTCGAGAATTCGAAGAACACAAATCCCAACTCCGCTAGGCCCTCGTGGAGGAATGGAAAGAACGACTTGGACAACCGAGCGCTGGGCACGCCGTTATTGCGGCGGTAAGACCTATTATGGAGGGTTGGCTTGAGAGGCATCACGGGAGCCTCTCATACCGGATGACACATATGCTCACTTGGAAAGGATGCTTCGGAGAGTCTAAAATATGTTCTATTATCTTGTATTAAACTGTCTTATTTTCCCCCGCAAAAATGACAGTTTTTTGAGAGGGTTTTTTGGTGCTGTGACGTTTGGTGGTGGGAGGGGGGGTACCTCAATGCTTCCCGGTCAAGTAAACAACTCAGTTTATTGGAGCAGCTGAGTATAGTGGCAATGTAGTTAATAGCCGTACTCCATTTGAAGTATATTTTAGGTGTGTTGTTTTTGAACAGCTTAAAGCGCGATTACGCAAACCGATCGATATAAGTAGGTATGCGGCACGTTCAAATAGCAACAGTGTTAGTAGTTGCTACATTAGCGACCGAAATACATTTTTCTGATACATTGAAGGCAATGTTAAAATTGGGCCGTGTGAAAAACACCAGGAATGGTATCATCCAACGAGCATGCATGCATCGATTGATGAATAGTTGTAGTAGGTAATGATCCGAAACTAGTCAGACCCTGTACTATGGACAAACAGACAGCTGTATATGTATATATATATAAATTATACCCGGACGTAAGAGACCCGGGGGCCATGGCCCGTTGCGCTGGGCAGACCAAGTTTGCTCTATTCTTGGCCCTACGATCCATACTGCCCTACGCGCTGCTCAAGATAGAAACAGAATCACTCGCAGAAATAGGAGTCATGACCCCCAGAATTGAGGATAACGACCCAAGGAGGAGGACTCCTGGATCCAGCACAAATGACCGTATTCATCACACAATAATTTGTAATGGTTGGGAATCGAACCCATGACCTCTGGTTTAACAATCAGGGCCACTAACCACTACTAGACTGACAGGCCAATCATGGCCTGTCAGAAACGTAGAAAACGGCTGTGTCCTAACATTATATTACAATAATAGGTGAAGATAAGTTGTTTCTGCCTACCCCTTTTGGAAATATAGGCGTGACGTTATGTATGTGTGTAATAATGGCAATCTGGTTTTGAGTAATCACTCTTTATTTATGTGATAAAAGAATTAATGCGAAAATTGTTGTGGATGTTTGTAACAAAAGCACGCCAGAACGGTCGAATAGATCAGAAAGAAATCCTACACAGTGATAGATTATGGTCTGGAATAGGATATTAACTATTTTTATCGTGAAAATTTTGAAAAAAAAAAAAACAATAAACGCGGGAGAAATCACAGAAAAAGTTAGTTGTGCAAAATTAACGTGTTGTGGGGGTTTTAAAAAACAAGTAAAACAATTTATTAAATGCATTTAATTGAAATACAAGTGTTTTACGTAAAAAATATAAATAATGTTTATTTATCTTACAATCATTTTACAACAATCAAGTAATAAGATCGATATATAACTATACTTCACTAAGTATTATTGTGCTGTTACCTAATTTCATATGAAAACAATTTAAAACAAACCATAGACAGATTTTTCTCTTTCTATAAAAAGTTGTGATGCCTTGCGGCCTTCTTCGTCATCTTGTCTATTAGTTCGATTAAAGTAAATTTAAGTACATATATCTTTGGTTCTTTACATTTACATAAACAAGATCGCGTATTTGATACATTCCATACTGCCACAGATAACTCTAAATTAAATCATACAAATACTTGGCATTGACCTGACATTGACTTTTATTTTATTAGTTTTAATGAACCTTATGGACAAATTTCGCTGGTGTTGTTTACACGATTCTATATTAAAGTATTATAAAGCGTTTTTATTTTTGTTTAAGACGTTTGCCAAGTCGAGCGAAATATGTTTGCCAAAAACAGTATGAAAGAAAACAAAAACATTCAAGATCAAAGTGGACATTCTTGGCTGAGAATCACTCCGCGCGGAACGTCCGTCGCGGATGAATTGTTGTTCAATGCTGTGCGGACCATACAACGTACCATCCGCTGCGGACGGTCCACGCGGACGTTCCGCGCCACATTGAATAGCGCCTTACTCTTATAATTGTTGCCACTGACACACTGTTAGTATGTGTTAAACCTTGACAGTTTCGGGAACGACGCAGTGGGTGGTGACCTCATTACTTTCATAATAACATTCAGATGTTTACAATATTTATATTAGATCCTTTAATCGCTAAAAATATACTACAAAATTCGACGATAACGATTCCATTATGTGATTTTTACCCGACTTTACAGGAAGGGTAACAATTATGGTAGTCTCTGTTTCTATGTTCGATCATAGCGCTTAAACTAGTGAACCGATTTGAATGAATGAGGTTTCAATATATTTGTAATAATGATATAGGTGATAAAGGCTATTACATTTTATCAAAAGCTTTTAGGTGTAGTCGGGATATATAAACGTTTAACTTTATAAAATAATGAGTTAGGTAAAGAAAACAACTGCTCAAAACACCAAGAAACCCAAGTTATTTTGAAACTGCGTAAACTATTCACAGAACTATTGATCCACTTATCCCTAATAGGGTAAAAAACAACACACTTGAATGTTAGGTCACATTTACCCCATTTAAACTGCGACAAAAAACAATAAATTCAGTTCTTTATGGTAATGTCAGGGCAGTTCTTGAAAGTCGGCGCCCACCCGTGCAAGGTTATTAAGCCATTAGAGGCCAAAAGCCATAAATCAGATGATAAAAGACTCAAGGACTTAAGGACGAAGGGATTTAAAGTCTTTTTTCTAATCTAGAAAAGCTTATATTGGCATGAATGTAAAAAAATGGAACCCAAAGAGCGTTACATTCAAAGTAACTTGACAGATGTGGAAGAGTGGGAACCAAAGCCACGGCATGTGTCTTAAAAGTCAGGTTCACTGACCACACGTCCTTTATCCCAAAAGGGTCAGACAGATTCGTATGAAATTAGTCGTTATTGACTTGATCTATACATATAATATTTATAAAACTACTTGCCTGACTGACTAATTTATCAAATCAGGACCCAAACTGCTGGAGCTGTTTGACGGTTTCGCATCAGAAACTTTTTATGTTGTAAGATATGAGCAAATATTTTGATAATTTCAGCCCCAAGGGAGTAAAATATGGGATGAACGGTTTTATGAAAGTTTGTCATTTTCAAACGCGAAATGAGAAATCTTAATGCTAGCAATGCCGTGTTCAATAGCTTATATGTATTCTAATTACATAGGATTGCCTAATATTATGTAAATAGGGGAAAAATATTATAAGTAAAATATGAATATAATAACTATGGCGAAATCATGAGTAATAGTTTTAAGGGTGATAGTTTTTTATGTTCTACAATAGCGTCTAAACTGCTGACCCAGTTTTAATGAATAATGTGTTAATAGATTCGTAGTAAAGTAATAATAATAAATGAATGTCATTAAAAGAGTTTAGATGGTTGAATTTAATTTTTTTATACTTTATCTCATTGAATGTGCTAATTCAATTAAAATATTAATAATGAAAATGTTATAACAACCAAAATATGTTAATTATGCGTGTTTATTATCCTTTGTAAATACGATAACATACCTACATGCCAGTATTTCGCTATTAATTATTATACTCGACATAATAACATTAATAACAGAACTCGAACGAGGGCAGTCGCGTCCCTATAGCGTTACCATTACATTATTTTCCCGTAGATTGACGCAAATTTAAATGCAAAAAATCCATTCCTTTATCGCTATTTTCCTTATTGCAACGAATAAATTGTTGTTTAGTAAATAATACTTACTATTGGAACAGCTAACAACTAACATAACAAAGTTCCCATATGAAGATGTAAAGAATTTAAATGTTACTATGCGGTTATTAAAAAAATACAGTAAATCTACACAAATAAATAAATCGAAGTGTCAGTTTGTAATTTCACTGAATGCACCTGAAAGCATTACAATACTTACTTCAGAAAATCATTTTTTTAATAGTTATGTCTGTCTGTCTGTTTGTTCCGGCTAATGTTTTCAAAGGCTGGACCAGTTTGTTCCCATATCCCAAAAAATACCGAATATTCTTTTACGTTGCAGCGAATAATTGGCTTCAATAAAGAACAAAAAATCTTCCAAGTGCAAAGTTCAATTAGTTTGGGTCACAAATGATTGCGACAATTGACAAGGAATTTTGACGCCCCATGGAATGAGACCAATAACAAACGTGGCCCATATGGGCCGGTCGGCATGCTTCATTGTGTTGGTATTGTGTGTACCTACGTTTTCTCAGATATCTTTATACTAGCAACCCCAACTATACAAGCTTCGTACCTGTTCATTACGGAAAATATAATTCATATAGTCTATGTTTCTCAGAGGAGTGTGGCTTCATTTTCTCGTGATGTCTTCAACAAATATCGTTATATTTTAGCCAGTACATTCAAATTTTTACAAATTAGCAAAAACCGCATAAAACCCGTGTAGTGCAGTAGCTTCTGAGTTTATCGCGAACAGACAGACAGATAGACGCGGCGGAGGACTTTCTTTTATAATATGTAGTGAGTGTAGTGATGTAAAATTCTCAGTTTGTTTTTCTTTTTCATTTTAGTTTGTTATGGTGTATGGTATGCATGCTTCATATATGGATTTAATAATTATTGGTAATCAAACTCTTCCAAAACGCCTTGACCGATTTTTTCATTTCTTGTTTATATAATACACCAAAGTGATAGTGATTTTTACAAGCTTTTATTTAGATTCACCTGTCCCGATGTTTGTCTGTAATCAAATGTTACAAGTTAAATTTGACCCACTTCCCGAATTCCGATTGAACTGAAATTTTAAACATCCGTTTAGTTATACATTAACAAGTGATGAAAGCTTATATTTTTCAAAAACTTTTTAAATTAATCACATATCTATTTTTTTAACCGACTTTAAATAAAGGAGGAGGTTTCTCAATTCGACCGTTATATATATATATATATTTATGTGTGTTCGCGGATAACTTCATCGTTTATGAACCGATTTTGATGATTCTTTTTTTAATGGAAAGGAGATATCCCAACAGTGGTGCCATGATAAGGGCATTAATATCTGATGATGGCATTCAAGAGAAACCGAGTCGAACCTTGAATTCGGTTTTATTTCTGTTAAAACTGTACTTGTTATTTTTTTGGTTGTGTTTTTATAATTAAGCATAAAAAATACAACGGGGGAGATTTATGTCCAGATGTGGACTGCAATAGGCTGATGAATATGATGACTAAAATACACACAACATTTAAATATCACCCTTCTACAACTAACCCCTATTCTACAGATAATTTATAGCTGAAGGCAACATTGACTGAGTCACAGTTAGTACCTACGTATATATATGTGGATAAAACCTGTTTGTTGGCAGCTAGGTATTGACAAACATGTTTTATCTACTCTAGACTAGACTTGTTAGTCTTTGATAAACATACTTATGTATGTATTTCTAAATCTATACAAATAAATAAAATTGGAATGTCTGTTTGTAATATTAAAATAACCGCTTTTTACTAAATGCATATGTATGTATACAAGGCACATATAGCTAAAATGTAGTTAAATTAAATTTTAGTCTGTCTGTCCGTCTGTCTGTCTGTCTGTCTGTTGGTCCGGGTAATCTCTGGAACGGCTGGACCGATTTTGACGGGACTTTCATTGGCAGGTAGCTAATGATCCAGGGAGTAACTGAAGCTACTTTTTAAAACTAATTTTATCCCGCGGCGATACACGCGGCACAACAATAACCGCGGGTAACACCGCGGGGTTCAGCTAGTACGTAAATATAAGTAAATTATACCCACGTATAGAAGAAGCGATATTCACAATACAACCCAATAATGTAGGTTAATTACACCCAGACAAAACAAAATGGCTTAATAATCAGAAACCCAGGGAATTCTATTTCTAATTCTCGATGGTAAACATTACATTGGCTATAATACAAAGAGAAAAAACATGTCGGTACGGTACAAAAATATACCACTTGTAATGTGTTAAAAATAGCAGATTCTGGTAATGTTTACAATGCGATCTACCGATTACTATCGCTACTAACTGTTGCTTTGAGAAAACACAGTTTAAAAAAAAAGTTGTTAGATAATCTGTATATTTTTTTCCATTTACTTATTAAACGTCAAAATATCATTCCACGATGTCAAATCATTAGTTGTAATGTTTAATTTAATCTTCACTTAAAATTTGATAATTAATCTGTAAGTATATTTACTTCCATTAATTCATTAAACGTCAAAATATCATTCAACGATGTCAAAATGTTAGTTGTAATGTTTAATTTTACAAATAACAAGAAACGGATTAAAAAACTGTAACCTGACTTTGTAAAAACATTTGATAAAATTTATATACCCTATGTCATCTGAATCTATTGACGCCTCGTTCATTGAAAACGGTTTAGTAGTTAAGGCGCTACGGTGGAACCAACAAACACACAAACTACCATAACTATAACCCGTCTTTTAGGCTTCGCCATTGTCGAGTAAAATAACAGCTTGACTTATTTCCCATACGGCGGTCTTATCCCAAACTAAAAATCCACATTATCTTTTGGGCATACAAAAAGACAAATTTTTGATGGCGACTTTCGACACACATGGACATCTGATTCAAAAGCCACTAGTGAGGTATTAGTCTCCAATTGTACCCAGTAAATAATAAAGAAGAAGAGGAAAGGATAATTGATAAATAAAGGTAATTGATTAATTGGAACGAAAAAATCACATAAAGAAAAGTCAAAAATGTAATCAAAATTGACTGAGGTCATCTGTAAATTTCATTCATATTACTGCCAATCTATCGTTAACTGTTATTTCAATCAACTCAAATATTGTTTCATTTAGATGTAAATAAAATTATTACTTTTAGCATGTCTGGTTTAAAATGGCAAAATACCTGGTGGTTGTTGAATAAAACTGATAGATCTTTTCATACGTATATAAAGTGTGTTTAATATTAAAAAATAAATCATGCAATAATGCAAATAGCATGCAGGAGCAATCTGTTTGTCCCATAATTTAACATAACATCTGTTTGAAACAATCATTCAATTTTTTCCTCCAAAATATTTCCCATTAGAGCTCTGTGGCGTGGAATGTTATTTATTAGAGATTTTATTCATATTCATAAACTTCTATTCAAATACAAACACTACATAAAACATGAAAACACAACAATTAGGTAATGGCTTTGCGCTAAAGCACCAACATTACAAATACCACATTTGGCTTAGCAGGTACATAGTAACTTAACCTAACAAGGCATTTCCAATCTCACAAAGTCCACAAGGCTCTCTTGGCCTGTAACCTCTTGCACAGTCCACACAAGTCAAAAGTCTCTCTAGTACTATAAGAAGTCACTTTCGGTTGATGTACACAGCCCTTAAACTTCCTCCAAAGACACCGCGGCTTGGTCTCAATAAAGTATCTCTTCTCTGGATCCATAAAAGCTTCAGTCTGTGATAGAAGAGTTTGTTCCCCGTAGACTAGAATAGCATCGTACTCACTCATCGGTAGAAAACCTACATTATTTGTTATGAAACACTTTCCACACTGTCGCGAACTGAACACTTCAGCCCCTTCTGTGTCTAAAAAAACAGGTGTTTTTGGCGCCTCGAGGAACATTATCACGTATTTGTCACCAAAGCGGAACTCTTCACTTAGAAATGTGATTTTAGCTTCCGGAGTTAAGGCGTACGATACTACTAAATACAATGTCAGGTACAGAAGTAGGACGAGTAGAATTTTTTGTGACTTCGATACCCTTTTCCAGCACATCGCGGCCCGTAGCATCGTCCGAGTGACGCGTGGAGCATGGCCGCGCGCTCCAGTACTTGTGAACGAACGCCGTCTGCACGCTCGATACCCCGCGTTTAGACCACCCCTAACAAACCACCGCGTAATATCGACTTTACACGCCTCTTATAAAGTTTAAATTACATCAACTGTGTATTAAGTTTGTCACATGGTACAACTACGACGCGTTGTGTCTGGGTCTTTGTATCAAATTTATTTTATACTTTATTGTCTGCACGGTAAGATTGTTTCTGGAATGTGTTTTATATAGCCGCGTGCGTTCAATGATAGTATATGTACCGCAGTGACGTCCGCATTTCATCTATCTACCCATCCATTCGGTACCATTGTAATTGTTCGTTACTACATAATATGTCAATGAAGACAATTTAACGTATGACATGATTTCGATAGTCGATTTATCTTAAAATCGATTATGAATCGAATATTGGGCCCAGTGTTTAAATAACCGTGTTGATGATTATAACTGGGGTAAGTATGGAGGTTCTATTCTGTTATGGAAAAATTATTGTGATGAGCTGTGAAGTACTCGAGTATTCGATAACAATGTCATACAAATATTTAAATATATTCACAAAGGGAAACAACAAATTTGCGTTGGTCTGGGTTTTTCTAGGAATATTCTATTATATGTTAATGTGTTTTGTATACATTGAATACACATGTATATATATACTAGCTGAACCCCGCGGTGCTACCCGCGGTTATTGTAGTACCGTGAGTAACGCCGCGGGACAAAGTTAGTCTAAAAAAAAGTAGCCTAAGTTACTCCCATCATCATCATCAGCTACCTGCCAGTGAAAGTCCCGTCAAAATCCGTCCAGCCGTTCCAGAGATTACCCGGAACAAACAGACAGGCAGACAGACAAAAAAATTTTTAACTACATTTTTGGTATATGTATCGTGTATACATACACATGCATTGATTAAAAAGCTGTTATTTTAATATTACAAACAAACACTTCAATTTTATTTATTTGTATAGATATCTAGTATATGTATAAGTGCTGCAAACTGTGTGCGTTATGGTATCTATGTTAAGTGTAGTTTCAATAACTTTGTAATGTCACAGAATATTAATAACTATACCGTCTCTAATATTTTAGATTCTAGAACTAGAATTTTACAACCACAGAACAAAAGAACTCTTCTGTGTTTACAACAAAATCAATGACAAGGCTATTATGTTGCGGGAGAGGTGGTTAACGGTGTCATCCAGAAACCAATTCATCATCCTCTTCTTAGCCACTCATCACCTTGGAAATACCAAGGTTTTCTAGAAACAAACTGTTAGTAGTTAAATAGCACTATATACTATACTTAATACTATAGTAAATTATGTTAAAAAAAATAACCAATAAATCATAATTAGGTAATTAACAAATTAAAAAAATCTGAGAAAGTTTTCTCAAGCTAATTTCACTACTTTTGGCCTCTTAACACTCCTAAAATTTATTTCTGGAAGTTTGTAACACACTGTAAATTGTACAATACAAACTATTAAGCTACATTATTTTGTCCTTACATGGATTTAAAAAAATAAAAACTAAAACCCAACTACGACAAAAAAACGACGCTGAAAAAGTATGAAACAAGATTAAAAAGTCATAGCCTGACAAAATCCTTTTCCGGTTACCTGCAACAAGCTGTCCTTGCAATAATTCTTCTCAAAACAGTTGCAATATAATAATAAGTTGTCCAGAATAATGGGGCCGTTCTTTTAATATAAGTATGAATGCAATGTAGTACTAACTAAAGGAAATGAGAACAAAGAACTGACTGTGCTCCCGCGCTGGTGCGGAAGTGAATATTTCCTAAACCAGTATCGCGATTAGTACTTCTAACCTTTCCTTTCATGAGAACTAGATTTACAAAGCGTTATTCTATTATTTATCACTGAAATGAAATGAAATCATTTATTCTTCAATTGTGTGTAACCTACATGAACACTTTTGCAAGGTTATGTGTATTTTTTTTGGAATTATTAATACTCGTACATACTTAGGTGCTTTAAGATTGAGTGTCTTTCACTCAGATCATATTGTTTGTTGTTTCTATGATCTGTGGTCTTTCATTATTTTTTCCTTGTTAAAGGGAACTCAGGTTATTGTGTCGGGTTTTTTTTTCACTTTATTTTTAATTTTTGTAGAACAAATATGGCATGAAAGTAACTGAAGTATCAACATCAGTTATATGTCGAATCTGTTTTACAGCAAAAGCCCCTGAGATTTGCCTACCGGATAGTTTCTCTTAATACTGTCTTAAGGTTTAATATAAAAACTGACTAAGTTAGACTTTAGGCTTCAATATATTATCTTAAGTTTGAAGAAGAAATTACATTTTAAGTTGTTATAAAATACTTTATGTTGTTTTAAATAAATTTTAGGACTGACCATTGAACTTGGCACCCGTTTAGACCTCATTTCTTTAGTCGTTGAAGTGAACAACCAAGGCATATAACATAAAATTGAACTTGGCTCTTACTTCATATTTATGTTTTTAATGGGTACCCAGGGGGTTTTATTTTTAGGTTTATGGGGTTTTACCCAGTGTACCCTAATTAACAGTGTCATGTAACACAGTAATTAACTAACTCATATTCGTTTCTTGTTATTTACCTCAAAACAGTACCTTCTGTACAAGCCTGTATGAAATATGTAACAACATGTGACGTCATATTGTGACGTCATCTAGTACATACAAGGTTGTCTGCTCCCGAACTAGACGGTCTTTGCTATGGTTACCAGACGTCCGATAACATACTTACCTACTTTTTTTCTAACTAGCTGAGCAACGCGGTTTTACCCGCGGTCCATGTTGTGCATTTACAGTAAAACCGCTGATAACACCGTGGGGCGAAGCTAGTGTAAAAAAACATGCCTTATAAGTCATATTTTTTTCAACTTTCATAAAAAAAAAAACAGCTATCTACCAGTGAAAGTCTTGTCAAAATTAGTCAAGCGGTTCTATAGATGAACCGGACCAAACAGAGAGACTAAATAAAAAAAATGTAATTGTAATGATGTAAGTAGGTACCGTATATACCTACTTTCATTTATTAACATTTTGTGACAAGCTGATAATTTGAACTCAGATCTTATCTATACAAAAAGATAAAATTGATTAGACACTTCAAATTTATCGATTTATTATTTATAGATAACTGTTGTGCGTTTTTCTCTTACGAGATTATTTCTTATTTTATCTTCTTAAATAGGAAAATGATGAACTTTCATACAACCTTTAATTCCTTAGGAGTAAAGTTTTAAGAAATCGCGTCAACCTCAAATAAAATTGGGAAAAAGGCAAAGATAATGAAAAGCGAAGCTGTAACTATCTACCTAAAAGTTTCTCAGAATTACTGAATAAATTTTGCGAATAGAAAACTATCAATCAGTTTGTCTATCAAGTGATATCTCAAAAACAACAGTCCCTTAACCTACATACCAGACAACAGCCAGAAAGTAAATAAAAGGCGCCTGCGGTAATGTCATAACATAACCATTTCCCCGTCGCTAACAGTTTATCATAAATTGAAAGGCGTGCTGAGCGCTGTGGGAGATCTTGTTTTTATTACTTGACATATATAAGTATACATCGTATTTCCATATTTTATACATATATGTAGACGTTTACTGAAGAAATAGTTATTAAGGTTTATAAACATTATCGTTACGAGCTGACATAGATTTGCATTTTAATCAGAGTTTATGTTTACATAACCTTAAAAAAGAAAATTGTATGGACAGAGATCATCCGGAACAAATAGACAGATAGACAGACAAATATTGTAAAAAATGTTATTTTGGTAAATGTGCCGTGTATACATACATATACATGTAGTAAAAAGCGGTTATTTTAATACATATAACAAACAGACATTTTTATTCATTTGTCTATACAAATAAATAAAATTGGAGTTTCTGTTTGTGTGACTACCCACGTATTTTTTTCAGATTATCTATACATCTATATAACGTAAAGGTCGTAAGAAACCATTGGATCGATCCGACCTCCTGATTATCGTGGGCATTTGTAGGGAGCCTCGGGGAGGCGTAAGTAAGTAAGTAAATACATATAATATGTATGTATTTACAAAAAAAAAAGTATATATGTATTTGTATCAGTTGTCTAGTACCCATAACACAAGCTCTGCTTAGCTTGGGACTAGATGGCGTTGTGTGATAGATGTCCGAAATATTTATTAAAAAAAAAAAAATATTATTGACTCCTTTACTCTTTTACTTCTCCTCTTCTTTTACTTCTAAAGGTCAAATTCTGAAACACGAGATAACGACCACCAAACCTTCACATCTGTTAATTTTACATCGGGACTGTAAAATTTAAGCGAGTCCCTCGATTTCTTTGGAACTTCATCATCAGACCCTGATATGGTTGTAATGGGATCACCGCGGGAATATATGCTACCGAATATTTTTGCACAATATACGGAGATACCGCGTGACATAAAAAAAAACACTGGAACTAAGAATCGTAGAACTTATCCTTTTTTATAAGTCGGTTAAAAACATATTCTATTAAACTTAAATCGATCTTGAATGAACAATCGTATAAAGTTGTTATATCGAAATATCTATGAGATCTTAGTGCATCGATGATTCTCGGATTAGTCCGAAAAACATTACCAATGTTTCTATAATAATATCATCTTATTGTATTATTAGTCACAGTTTATATATATAAGAAGTAACATAAGTCGCTGTTTATTATTTAATAATATGTATCTGTTTATTACCACTTAAGGAAAATCGCCAGCCGACAAACTTGGAGAACGCAACCTGACAGTCAATTCTCTTAATAAATATTCGTTTAAAATTAAGTTCTAATTTACTAACGTGTTTTTTGCGCGTTTTCGAGGTGTTTACGGAGGCAAGGATTGATGGTTTTGATGCCGCCATTCGCAAACGAACCACCTATTTACTTCATAGAGTACACGATAGTATTGCAGAGGATTGTGAGATAGATGGGATTGGCCAAAGTTGAGACGCTGGATACGTTTACATACGTATAAGAGGTTTATAGTAATTATAGTGTTGTGTAAATAATTATAATCTCTATTTTTAAATACTATTATGTATGCTTTTAAACTTCCGCGACTATAAATATTATTCGACTGTAAATCGGGACTTGGTAACGGGTAGACCGTGACCACGATCGGTGCTATTTGATCGAAACGTCGGGCAACCAAAAAAGGTAATGTACCTTGTAGATAGTATCGCGATTAAGTCCCGATTTACAGTCTATGTATGCTTGCATGTATTTTGTTCCACTTTTTTAGTAAAATGTTATTTGTAATTATTTTTGTTTAAAAAGTTGAACTAATAACTTCCCTTTATAGGGAATTTGAAGGTATCGTAACCTTTTTGAATAGTCAAAAGGTTACGTATTTTCGCGAATAAGTCAAAACTATGTAGCACTGACGAAATATAATGTAGTTATTAATATGTACGTGTAAAATTTGTGCAAGTCTAAAAACAATTATTTTATAAACTTGCCTTATCGTAAAACGATAATATACAAGCCCTTAACTTAAACACCATAACTTCAGTGAAGGGTGTTAGCCCGGAAATTAGTTGAGTTGTTTATATTCGACCTCAACCCACCCCATCTATATCGAGTGTCCATTTTCATAGATAAAGTCAATAAATAATATTGTCAAGTGGATATCTCTGACAGTGTTGCGAGTTTTAAAGTGCTCGCTCGAGTTAAGTGAATGCTTTGAAGAACTAAAATTTTTGTGCTGCGTTTAAGCGAGCAGGGTTTCGGGTACATACCGCCGCACTTCTGCAGTGACAATGACAGTTAGGTACAACTCAAGTGTCTACCCTCTTTTGAGGTTTAATCAGATTAGATCATTGTTTACTCGATTTAATTTTGGCCGTCTATGTCTGTTTGTAGCGTCGTCGTAGCGCCTAAATTATTGAACCGATTTTAATGAAAGCGGTGTCAATGAATGCGTAATAATGGCCCACGTGACAAGCTATACAAATTTTATCAAAAGTTTTTACTTAGTCGGGGTACAGTATCTTTATTCTTAAAAAAAGGAGGAGGTTCTCAATTCAACCGTATATATCACACTAATATATAAAGCCGAAAGTTTGTGAGTGTATTATGGTAGTTACTTCTTCACGCAAAAACTACTTAACGGATTTGGATGAAACTTTACAGTAATATAGCCTTTACATCAGAATAACACATAGGCTACTATTTGCAGTGATAACCGACATACGCGCGGGCGGAACCGCGGGCAACAGCTAGTATATATATAGATATATAGATATTATGTGTGTTCGCGGATAACTTCGTCGTTTATGAACCGATTTCGATGATTCTTGTTTAAATAGAAAGAAGAAATCCCAACGGTGGTACTATGATAAGGATACTAAGATCTGCTGATGGCATCCAAGAGAAATCGAGTCGAATCTTGAAGACAGTTTTATTTTTGTTAAAATTTTACTTGTTTTTCATGTAGTCTAGGTAAATCATACTCTATAGTTAAAAATCAAATAGCCGTTGAGATGTTTTAATATATTCTATTAAAAAAAATAATCAATCTGTAAGGTAAATTAAACTATTCGGTAATAAAAGCGTTAACTTCACAAGATCAAATAACTACACTATTCGCTAACAACATAAATAAATTATACGGTCGAATTGAGAAACCTCCTCCTTTTTTGAAGTCGGTTAAAAAGGTTAAAGCTCCGTATTGTTTTTGGAATAATACTTTTGTCTACTAAAAAGTAAAGAACGAGTACACGATTGAGGAGTACATTTAGAACCAATGACGTCACTCATGACGTCAGAGCGTGCCGTGCTGGCGCCGACATCTGAAGTGGGAGCAATTTATGCAACGTCATTGAAATTATGAAGTTATTGAATACAATATGCATGTGGTAACTGTGTTGTTAGTGGGTCTCTTTTCTGTGGTAGGTCTTATGGTGGGAAGCATTTACATAACAATTATATTCTGTTCTTTCAGTCTATAGTAGAGAGCTTTCTTAAGAATGTTAACGGAACTTTGACTTTCAGTAGTTTAAAAGCCCACGGTTTACATTGAACACTCGCTTTAATATGTAAGATATGAAAACGTATCACTCCAATCCTAGTAAATTTCCCATTTGAAGTATTTTCTATGTATCTACCACATTGATACATTCAAATATTACCAAGAACGTTGATCATAAAGTTTATTGCCTACTGTCAAAGTTGTGTACAGTTGTAACTGGATTGCAGGTTTACTATAATGTACTGTTAAGACTGCTCTTTGTATTTTTTCAATCTGTTATCTGTATCTGTACCTATTAAATAAAATAAAATAAAATAAATATATACTAATATACCACCAGAAACATACATTTAAAAAAGCCTAGATAATTAAAAAAAATATGCTTGGCTGTGGGCTTTGTGGCAAAAAGAATGAAGTTCTAAATGAGTGCCAAGTTATATGCAAAATCCAAGTATGTATTGATAGGAACAAAATAATATTATGAACAAGTGTTAAACTCTATTTCTTTGCTTTATTGGATACCTATAAAAATCGCTGTTATTTAAAAATGTGAGATCTTAAAGTAGCTTTGATTTGGCTTTAATTATTTAAACCCTTTAAAAGTAGGTGTATAGCAAAATCAGTGACATCATTATTTTCAAACTAAGTTTCAAACTAAGTTCCTAAGTTAGTTCATGAATAAGTCACCGTTATCGGCAGTTTTGGTTGTTTATGACTGCTACAGTTGGAGACGGAAAGTTAATTCTTCGTGCGGGACTTTACCGTTCGAATACCGTTTCTCATAAATGAATTATTAAAATAATAGGATGTTTGTTTATTTATGCATGTCTTAACTCATCACATGCAAGGCCGTCTGCACCTAAACTAAGGGGAAATATTTATTTATTTATACAAAATGACCCACGTAACTTTGTCAGAGTCTCTTTTTCAAAAAATATGGTTGCTATTTTTAATTTACAATATACTCGGTATAAGTTTAAGGAAACTTATGATTTCTTAAGATCAAAATATATAACAGGCTTTAGTAAAAAAGTAGAAATAACACCCAAGTGCTTACTAGTTACTAGGGTTACTTAGGTATTTAAGTATTTTAAAAAAACATTGAAAGCATAAGTAGAATCCAAAAGTGAGCAGCATAGTGACCCACACTATGGCGGCCTAGTGAAATGCTTTATCACGCCCTGCTTAAAAGACCCGGGATCATGATGGGAGTCCTGCGGTGGTAGTGAGTTCCATGATTTTTTATCTTACAGAGATGCGATCATAACCTGCTCGATATTGCAACAGGAAATTGCTTACATGATCCCTATAAGCAAAATAACTTGCTTCCTAACCAAGCACTGCTTCTAATCTAACTTCCTAATTATTTATATTTTATTATTATTTTTATTTTATAATTAATTATTTATATATATTTTAAACTAGCTGACCTACGCAACCTCGTTTACGTCTCCTGTTGCCCGTAGCGTGATAATTTTCCCCGGTCTTAGCGCGATTATATATAGCTATCCAAAACTAAAATAATTTTTCAAATCGGACCAGCGGTTTCTGAGATTAGCGCGTTCAAACAAACAATCAAACTTTTCAGCTTTATAATATTTGTATAGATCATATACAGATTAATATTGACAGTATAGATTAGTATAAATTTACCCACTTCATTTCTAAAGTAGTAGTATTAAATTTACAGTTGACGTATTTAATAAGCGTTTGTGCGTTTATAGCCATGCGTGTGTTATTTCTTAAGTTCGGCTCGAAAGACCATTCACGACATTTTCGTAAACTGACTGCTAATTGATGAAAAAAGTTTTGTTAAAGTATTTTATTATTAAAAGTACTAGCTAAATAATCACATAAAAACTATGAAATTAAATAAGATAAAGGAAATAAATAAGCACACAATATTTGAGGCACAACAGTGTCACATCAGATCAATAGCCTTTAACAGTTTTCTGCTGGGCAAAGGCTTCTCCCTAAAAAAGAGGTTTACCGTCAATTAATTTCACTTATAAAAGCGTGGTATTGTAGGATCTAATCTCTTTTCTAAAGAGAGGCTTATCCCAGCAGTGGACAAGGCTGTTGATGAATGTGAATTGAATGTACATGTTGTACACGTGCAGCGTAGATACGGCTCGTCATTAGTACGAACAGCGCACCAATAATGAAGTTTTAGTGCTTTCATGCAATTACATGCAGTTTATGGCCACTATTTAACTTATCCCCTTAATTGCAGCGTTATTAGATTATGTATGTACCGGCGAGTCGACATCTCGATCGTCTATGGAATGTAACGATAGTTAATTTAATTACTGTACGAGTTTTCCATTTAATATTTAAATACTTGATGACACGATAAATGTTATTGTGCTGTAAATGGGGGCGTGTAGTTACGAACTATTCTCATAAGTACCAAATATATGCAAATAAAATTGGAGTGTGTAATATTAAAATAACCGCTTTTTACTAAATGCATATATATATATACACGATACATATTGCAAAAAGGTATTTTAAAAAACATTGTCTGTCGGTCTGTCTGTCTGTTTGTTCCGGGTAATCTCTATAACGACTGGACCGAATTTGACGGCACTTTCACTGGCAGGTAGCTGATGATCCAGGGAGTAACTTGGGCTACTTTTTTTAGACTAGCTTTGTCCCGCGGTGTTACTCGCGGTACAACAATATCTTTTTTTTAACTCGATAACCGATATATACGCGAGGGGAACCGTAGACAAAAACTAGCTTATAGCTACACACACAGCAAGTGACTCAACCTCATCTATACAAATAAATAAAATTGGATTGTCTGTTTGTAATATTAAAATAACCGCTTTTAACTAAATGCATATGTATGTACACACGGTAGCTACTTATACCAAAACAACGTTTTTTTTTTTTGACTGTCAGTCTGTCAGTCTGTTTGTTCCGACTAATCTCTGAAGCGGCTGGACTGATTTTGACGGGACTTTCACTGATAGACAGCTAATGATATAAAGAGTAACTTAAACTACTTTTTTTAGACTAGCTTTGGCCTGCGGCGCTACGGGTAACACGTAGCCACGTGTAACACAGCAGGTTTCAGCTAGTGGTCTAAATATAATTTAATTCAACTTCTACAAATCATTTAACCCTAAAACACAATCTGGCTATCCCATCATCCCATCAAGACGGCTATAACATCACTTTATGTCTGGCCGACCCACGGACAGTCGGACACTAATCCGGGAGTCGCCAGCATCCGTCGGTGTCCGAACCGGAGATAAACTTCTTGAGACATCTTTGTATTTAGTTACGTTTGGGTTTCCGTAGAGCTGAAACTGTTAGAAAAGACAAATAATAAAACCTAGCTGCTTCTTCTGTGACTCTCAAAAGGGATGCATTTTTACTGTTTTTACAACTTTTTATTGATGCTCCACTACTATTCATCGTGGAGTGATTTTAGAAAACCTTAGTCTTCCTTAATAAATGAGCTATCAAACATTAAAAGAATTTCCTAATACAAACCAGCCTACCTAGTTCATTAAATTAGCGTGTACAAATAGACAAATCTTCAGTATTTACTTAGGTCATTAGTATGGGTCGATCACGACTTATTTATATACTTTTAGGTTTGAGGGAAAAAGCTCATAACAAACAAATACTGGTGCCATAAACACGAAAGCATGTAAGTAACGTAAAGTAACTTTAAGAGTTTATTATAATCTATATACTAAAATGTAAAGCAAATACATTGTACCACTCTTTACTAAAATTATGAAATCGAAGGAGTATCCCAACTACCGTGGGCGAGCCACGTTTTGGCATGAATGGCTCGACCGGAGTGATACCACGGCCTCACAGAAAACCAGTGTGAAATAGCGCTTGCGCTGTGTTTCACCGAGTGAGTGAGGATATCAGATGCCCATTTTTTTTTTTTTTTTTTTTTTAACGTGTGGAAACCCCCTCGGGCCGTCACCCCGCCGGGGTTTGCGGCGGGGCGGTGTGTCGGAATCGAACCGACTAAAACCACACGGTGTGCCACTCTGCGCCTGAGACGGGAGGGATCCGGGAACTGCTGTTATTAACACATCCGGATCCCTCCCAGCGCCTGCCCGCACTGAAGCGGGCACCGTCTGCTGATGAACTCTCTAAATAGGCGACGCACGGCACACGCGTAACGTCGCCCCCTCGCGGGTGACCACTAGAGCGGATGGAAGGGAAAACCCATCCCGACCATCCGCGGCCACACTCAGGGCGGCATGAGGCGCTGATAGGCGCGCCTCCGCCGCCCGGTTCGCCGGCGGCGGATCGGGTCCGAGTGGATATCATCCTCCCGGGCCTTCTCCGCCGCCTCCTTCTGCGAGATTACATCTTCACAGAAGGTTGCGACCGCGGTAAAACTGCTGTCGCTACCGGCCATGGCGCGAATGACGGCCGGTAGCGACAGATCTCCTCCGATGACTGCAGTGAGGGCCCGGCGCTGCGACGCCCATCCGATATCAGATGCCCATACCCTAACCCCTCCCCACATCCCTTTCTCCATCCCCCAAATGTCAGCAACGCACTTGTGACGTCTTTGGTGTTGCGGGTATCCATGGACGTTGGTAATCCCTTACCATCAGTCGATACGTCTGCTCGTTAGCACCCTTTGACTTTGAACTTTGACACAGTTAAAATTTTGCAGATGCAACTTACAGATGTCGGCTAGGGTATACAAATGGTGCTAGGTACTTAACTTTTAAAATCTTACGCTTTTATTAGTTACTTTACGAACGTTTTTGCCGATTAGGGTACCCCTCCGAAACGCCCCATAAGGAACTTCTTTCCAAAAACTGTGTCAAGAACACTACCGTTCACCATGTTTACAAAGCCAATAACAGATTATATTAAACAAGAAAAAAAACCTTTGGCCACGTCTAAAGTTTCATAGTTCTACGCACTATCTTCTTAAGGGTCAGTGAGACAAATCGCTGACGATCAACGCAAGATAGCCATCATTACGCGCAGCTGTGATTGTCGCGCGCAGGGTTACACCGGTATATCCTGCGATTTGCCGAGATTAACCCTCCACCGTCACCAGGTGGACGTAACTTCACTAATGGCGGGATTTACGACGATAAATGGTGATAGTACTAGGATTTAATAGCGATTGAGTAAATCGGCAGACGTTATGCGTTAAAATATACATCCCTACAGCACTACAACATTTAATTTAAATAATGAAATATTTTTCTTTCTTCTTAAAACTGTTGAAGTTTATTTTACACTAGCTGACCCACGCAACCTCATTTGCGTCTCCTATTGCCCGTAGCGTGATAATTTTCCCCATTTTGAAACATTCCCTCTCTATTGATCTTAGCGTGATGATATATAGCCTATAACCTTCCTCGATAAATGTACTATCCAACACTGAAAGAATTTTTCAAATCTAACCAGCGGTTCCTGAGATTAGCGCGTTCAAACAAAGAAAAAAACCAACTCTTCAGCCTTATACATTAGTAATAGATATAACTACTAAATTTATATATAACCTACTAAATATACGATAAAATATACCGGTGCCGCCTTCCACATGCAACGCAGACAAAGACATAGGTAATACTATAGTGCCATCTAACGAAGACATATTGAATTATGGAGTAACTAATCCTGTATCGCGATATAGGAATTCTTGCGCCGGTAAGCATATTTACAGATTCCCAACATCAATTGTTGGGTTGTGTTCGAGAGGCATGACACCCGTTCACTTCACAAACAAGAACAAAATTTAAGCTGTTCAAAATTTGATTCTACATATTCTATGTTTTTTTTTTAATTTGCTTTAATGTATTTGCAAGAACTTTTGAAAATTTAAAGCGTACAGAAACCAGCTATATAATTTCTTCATACATAAAACAAGATACATAACTTAAGAAAACGTACCTGAAATACTACCAGTATTATTATACTCTTGAGAGGTAGAAGCTTTGTTACGTACCTGAAATGAAATAAAAGAACATCAATTAATCAATAGGAATATATCTTGAGTCGCTGGGGACATAAAAATACCAAACATACTGACAAAAAGAATACTCAGAATAATAGTTTTTGTATAACACAAGGTGTTGTTCCATAAGGGAATCGATGTCAAAGCACTCAGCCCAATAGTAAGCGTCAAGATAAACGTTAACCACTACGCAATGCGTGCAGTCTGCTGAAGCTGTGAATATCTAGATCTGGCGACATCGTCAGGTTACAGTAACAGGTAAGTATCCTGGTTCAGTGATGTAATGATGAACCATGTTTTGCTTGAACTGTTATTTTTTACACTACAATAGGCCGCCATAGTGTGGGGAACCATGCTGCCTTGTTGCATTGTCTGCATTTGCAATGAGTATGGTGACTACTGCTGTGAGATCTTTTCATCAGGAATAGTAGAGGCAGGTGGACAGGACCATTAAAAAAAAATTTAAAGCTTATATCTTTTTTTTTATGGGACTAATCCCGCCCACACGCCCACCACTGTAACTCCTGTACACCAGGATCAACAGCAGTGACCCACGAACACACCGAGTTATGACACTCGGGAAGTCCCAGGCAATAGAAATTAACTGTCTTGGAACCCGCAACGAAGTTAATCAGAGGAAATAACAGGAGGAGTTGGAAATATGATAAGTCCAGCTTATATCTATGAATTATAAAATATTGTCTTTATATCGCAACACGTGCGAATGCGTGCGTGCGGCGTGCATCCAATGTGGCTACTTCAACCACTTAGCCCTGAGTGGCAATCACACGAATACGTACATGATAGCCGTTCAGTACTAACAATCCATGAAATACTGCAGACAAAAACTATCTATTGCATTTAGACGGTGGACAGCGCAAATTTATGTCCTTCACTGACGCAACCGCAACGCGTGCGCCAAAAGCCCTAAACCGACAAATAAATCTGTCTGTGGAATCAATCCTCGCTCCACAACCATGGATACACAATTAAAAGGATGATTTTAGCGTTTTGAAACACACGCACTGAAAATGAGAAAAAATCTTTGGCACAATGTTAATGCCTCAATTATTGGTGATCAAATTTCATACCCCTTACTTAAGAATAACGCAACGCTCTTGTTGCAGACATAATTCTATCAGCATCAGATTTCTCGCAGAAGCAAGAATTGACATTGATACACCATGCGTGTTCACTTACAGCAATATAGTAACGAGGATAAGTAGCTCGTGTGTTGTAGATGGTACTTCGAGCTCGGGGAGCGTTCTAATGAAAAGTTATATGTGACCAGATTAGAGCATACTGAGTTATGAAGGCGTGGTGAGTGGCTCCGTTGTCATACGGCACGGGATTGACGGACGTATTACTCGTCAGTCAGTCGTATCGTTAATTTTGTGCGTTATTGTATAATGCTAACTTAACATTGTTAACGTTAAGTACACATGGCAAAAGAGCCTCAATTATGAAAAAAAAAGTGACATTGTTAGCTACTAAACTTACAGCCTTATAGGTGAAATTAACACAGAACCAATGCTTAAAGTTAAATAACGTTTACACAAATAGAGTAATATTGTTTCAGAAAATGCGCACGTTAATCGACTAAAAACGTTGACTACCTTTAATTATCTAAATATGCTCAGTGTAACTATATAGTTATTTCATAATGTTATGATCCCTATGTGCATGAACCAATGATTGCAACGTTCGGCGAGTCGGAAGACGTTTTTAAAATGTTAAAGTTTTCGAAAATGTAACAAATACAAGTCACTACTGATTAAACTAAATAATTTCAACCTTACTTAATTCTTTCAATTCCACAGACACATCCAATTGAAAAAAAATTGTCACAATTTGATTATTTGACTGCCTCGGTGGCGCAGTGGTTCTGCTGTACTTGAGGTCTCGGGTTCAAATGCTGGGTCAGACCAAATGTTGTGTGACCAAAGATGTGTTATTTAACCAGTATTCTTTTTCTTTTTTTTTAAATTGTCGTGTGACAATGGAACTACGCGCACCATAACGGGGTGAGCGCCATCGCTATCAAGTTAATGCTACTCTAAACACATAGTCGTGTCGCGCACGACAAGTAATTAGCGATGTATTGCCCGCGCCACCGCCACCTAGCGCATCATCACCTTCATTATTAGGATAATTAGGTGACTCAAATTGAGCTGTAACAATTCTTCTGTTTTGATTATATTCAGAACTTGTACCTTTACAAATTTACAGTCTCTGCTTATCACCAGAAAGAAGATAGTCAGAATTATCTACAAGCATTTACTTATTTGTATTTATTTACTAGCTGGATCCCCCGGTATATCCTGCACGTTTTGTTGCTTTTGAATCGGATATTGTTTGGTTTTTTTTTTTAAAGACAACCTTATGTATTATATCCCGCATTAGGTATAAACATCCCGAGTCGCGGGGGACTTTACAAACATACATGAAACAAACACAAAGATCATCCAGACTCAGAATAACAATTAGTGGATCATACAAAGTGTTGTCCCATGCAGGATTTGAACCTACACTTGGCGCAGAAAGCGGCGTGGTGACGGCTTAAATTCACCAGACCGCTGTAGTTTTTATATATATAAAAGGAATCGCTGAAATGTGTATGCACATAACTTCCGATCGACTGCACCAAAATAAATAATATTTTTTTCATGTGTTCGTTATTGTTAGGACAAAGTTTGTGTACAAGAAAAATTAAAAGATAACAGGAAAATTAATTCTTTTGTCCGTGACTGTACACTGCCTGTGAGAAATTGAGACAGAAAATCAAAAATGGCGGTACGAAGTTCGCCGGGTCAGGTAGTTGTTAATAAAAGTAGACTAAATTACTTCTTATATCATTAGTTATCTACCAACGAAAATCTTGTCATTATAGGTCCAGCCGTTTTAGAGACTAGCGGGAACTAAAAGTCAGACAAAAACTTTATTTTTTGATTTTTTTATCTTAGTACTGTATGTTAAGTGAAATCCTCTTTATTGGAAATAACAAACTTGGATCTATACAAACAAATAAAATTGAATGGTCTAATTTTCTTTATTTGTATAAATACCAAGTTTTATTTAAAACTATTTCAAATTATGTACTACGTTCCGATAGCACTAATTAGCATGTTTTCATGATGGCAGGAACCTCTTGGTGAGTTAAACCAGTGATGTAAGACAGAACTGGCCAGTAAAAGTCTACCTATCACCTGTTTCAAGCAGTAAACAGTATGGCAGAAAAGGATCTAACGTTATATAAATTTGTAATTACAATTTCTAAGAATCTTTACAAGCACCGACGACTAATTAACCCAAATGAGTATCCAAGTGCACTGTGATCATGAGTTCTCAGTAAGCTTGACTATATTGCATTACATCTAAGAAAACGTTACTACCACCTATAATTTGGCATGTGGTAATCACTCCACCTATGCATTTAGCAACAATTATAACAAAGTATCACCTTGTATATAAAGTTGAAACATTGATGCATGCTGACACTCGCTAAGATGGCGGCCAACACAAAATGGCGGGCAGTGTTATTAATTTGCGCGGCAATTAGTTTGAAAGAAGTGACGGGGTCGCAGGAGGTTATGACGAAGTTGACGGGTGGATTCGCTAAAGTCCTAGAGTCGTGTAAAAATGAGGTGATAAAATTATCCAATTAATTATTTGTCTTGTAGCATATTACTTATTTATTACGATTTTTTTATACTACTATGCTATTCCTTTTGCGTCTGTTATGGTTTTTTAAATTTCCTGTTTAATCTCATAACTTCAAATTCTTGCTCATCAGCTAGGTATTGGTGACAGCATAGTCCAAGAGTTCTACAGCTACTGGCGCGAGGACTACGCGCTCGTGAACCGAGACCTGGGCTGTATGGTCATCTGCATGGCATCTAAGCTGGACCTTCTCACCGATGAAATGAAGATGCACCACAACAATGCCCACGAATTTGCAAAAGCTCACGGAGCTGGTGAGACTTTTTGGCGTTCTGCTATTACTTTTCAGTACACATAAGCTTACCGGAACCCAAATCCCTCCCCATCTCTCGATAAGTTGCTGTCGTTGGGTCAATGTTAATGACTGTTGATCAGATGACCCGACCGGAGAAAGTGGCATCCATAGGTGTGAATTTAACCATAGAATTAAAGCGAAGCCGTTATTCAGGAATCAATGGCAGTGGGTTCAAACTCCACCCATTACCTTAGACTACCTAACGGGATTAACATGGGAGAATGAAAAGAATATTTACTCAGACTATTTTTCATTTTCCATTCTCAGATGAAGATACAGCAAAACAACTAGTGACTGTACTCCGCGAGTGTGAGTCGGCTCCAAGCACCGAAGACGATCCTTGCCTACGGGCACTTGAGTTCTCTAAATGTTTCCGTTCGAGGATTCACGAGCTCAAGTGGGCTCCCACCATGGAGGTGGTGATCGAGGAGGTCATGACGGGAGTCAAGAGTTAAATCTGGAGAATATAGGGATCGAGGTGATCAAGTTATTTGAAACTTTAGGATAAAGATTTTTTTGTTTGTTAGGAAGTATAGAGGTTACTACGTAGTATCTTGATTTCTCATTCTTATGGTTACATCAGAATCCCATACATCTCACTTCTTAAATTAAATTCTGTGCTAATATACCTAAACAAATTAATAGAATTTGATTCATGGAGTGAGAAATCAAGCGATATATAATTAATTGATAGGCTACTTTTGCTTCATTTCTTTGAACTCAGTAAAAAAAATCTAAAGTTAGCTTACTAAAATTTCATTTTATTCTGTCTTGTGCCTTACAGTTTCATATGTATTAATAGTCATTGATTTAGTGTTATATTGAAACTAGCTGAACCCCGCGGTGTTACCCGCGGTTATTGTTGTACCGCGAGTAACGCCGCGGGACAAAGTTAGTCTTAAAAAAAGTAGCCTAAGTTACTCCCCGGGTCATCAGCTACCTACCAGTGAAAGTCCCGTCAAAATCCGTCCAGCCGTTCCAGAGATTACCCGGAACAAACAGACAGACAGACAGACAAAAATTTGTTTAACTACATTTTTGGTATATGTACCGAGTATACATACATATGCATTTAGTAAAATGCGGTTATTTTAATATTACAAACAGACACTCCAATTTTATTTATTTGTATAGATGAGACGTTAAAAAATTAATATTACTTTTTAACAAATGAGCAGTTGTAGTATTTCATAAACTTCACTGATTAAATAGGATAAGCCACTCTCTTGAGTCTTGCTACGGTTATAAAAATATGTAAAATGTATAAAAGATGTAAGAAGACTATCATTTCTGCTACTTCTAGATCTTATAGGTTCTAATAACAATGATCACCTAGAAAAAATAACGAAAACAAGGACAGCGCTTGAAAATGGACTGAGTGATGAACAAACGTCTTTATGAACTCGTCAGCTTTAAATATTATAATATGGTGGAAGTGTTTTTAATTAAATTATTGATTACCAAGAACGTGTATTATTCAATAGTTTTATCAGGTTTACACTACAATTCAGCCGCTCCTTAAATTATTTATAACACATCTTTTAATTATGGTATAAGGTGATAAGCGAGCAGACAAGTCAATCAAGTAAGCGATCACCTACGTCCATATTAGCAACTAAAAAAGAGAGTTGCTAGTTCTTCACACAACGCCATCTACTTCCAAACGAAGCAATGCTTGTGCTACGAATACGAACTAGAAAACTGATATAAATTCCTGTATACTTCTTTATTTGGAAATACATTACAATATTATGCTTAGAAAACATATCAAACTCAGAAACAAATATTTGCAGATCATACAAACATTGAATACGAGAGTAAGCAACGACGCCGCGGTCAGTACCTGAATAGGTGACCGCTGGTGGCATGATACCATGAGCATCTCCATGATTCGGATGTCACGTTAAGCAGTCGGTCCCGGTTGTTATCATATGATAACAGACGTAAAGTTTAGTTGGAGGCCTTTGGGCGGCTTAAAAACTTCCAACGGCAAGATTACGTAGCCACAACGTTGTCTTGCCAGTCCCCAACCCCGCACTTGGCCAGCGTGGGGATGTATGACCTTAACCCTCTCCTGAGAGGAAACCCGAGCCCAGATGTGGGACTTTAAGGGTTGTTAATGATGATGATACAAACATTTTTGGTCCGACCCGGGATCGAGCCCGAGAACGCAAGCACAGCAGTCGCATACGCTACCAATGCACTACCGATTCAGTTAAGTGTTTCCCTCTATACTATTATTTAGACTTATTTCTAAGCTTGGCAATATTAATATCACAACTTTAAGACCACTTGTGCCTACAATAAAAAGATCGTGACAGGTTGAATAAAAAGCTATTATATGATCTACATTTTCGCTTCCAATTTTGCAGCTATCGGATAAATAACATCCATCTATCGGTGTAATCAGGTTCGATTGAATAAACGCGGCACGTATCAGGCTTAATCCTGGTTGCACCTGTTTCGTATCAATTGTGCGCGGATTCGCAACACACTCGCTCGAATAATAATATAAATAAAAGTATCGCATTCTAGTCACACCCCCGTTTCTATGGCAAACGAGAGCGCAAGAGAAGAAGGTTAAGTTCGTTTAGAGTTTGGAAAGAGAACAGTTACTGCGGCGTTCGTGGCAAAATGGATAATAGTTTATTAGAAGTTGGCTAGTATACAATTCTTGATTAAAATTCTTTTACAACGTCTCAGACGTTGGCTTTATGATGCTTTATTATCGTAGACAACGAAGGGCCGACAAACATCGCGTTTATGGGAAATCTTTATTATACTTTTACAATATGGCTTAATGATTCTCAGACAGATTAAAAAGTAAGCAATTGAAAGAAAAATAACACCTATTTATTAATGTTGTTAATTCTCGTACATACTCATACAAATACATACAAACGTATATAATTTAATTTCTAAGTTTAAAGTTAGTACAGGTTAGTTTTTATTTGCAATGAAAATTGAGAATGCCTTCTTAATTATCTTTAACCCATCTGTAATTTGTCCTCTATCCATTTTTCTTCATCCAACACCTAACATTAAACACTTATGTCTCAATCCAATCACATGCCTTAACAAGCACTATTCACACCAATACTTCTGTCGCATATCTGCCATATAAGGGATGCGCAATAAAAGTAAATAACCCCACGTCTGGCTCAGGTGTGTCGACGCCGCGTAAACAGATTTAACTGCGCGTTGTTTGTGTCTGCTCCTTTATATCACCCCCACTCTACAGGTGCTTTCAAAGTCTTCTAAAAAGGAGAGACTCTCCTAGTTTGAATACCGTCGTTGATGATGCTATAAATAAAGACATTGTATTGATTCTTGTTGAATTAAGACTTGCACATTCAAGTGCAGGTCTGCACATCGTTATTTTGTTCTATAAAAATATCTGCTATAAGTTATAAGTACTGACGATCGATACACGAACTAAAAAATGAAACGGTTTTAAATATAATACGTGTATTTGACTCCGACGTGTTTAGTTGCATCACCAATTGATTAAGTTTTCCGTTTGGTTTAACTAAAGCTAGTGGTGCATCCTCGAAATATTGTATGCTTTTTTTTATATGCCCCCTATGGCAAACGAGCAGACGTATCACTTGATGGTAATCGATTACCACCGCTCATGGACACCCGCAACACCAGAGGCGTCACAAGTGCGTTGCCGACCTATTGGGGATGGGGAAAGGGATGTGGGGAGGGGTTGGGGTATTGGCCTCCGATATCCTCACTCACTCGGTGAAACACAGCGCAAGCGTTATTTCACACCGGTTTTCTGTGAGGCCGTGGTATCACTCCGGTCGAGCCGGCTCATTCATGACGAAGCGTGGCTCTCCCACGGTTATGTACCTATGCTTAATGTAAGACCACTTGATAAATGAGAATGAAGAATATTGTATCAAGATACCATTCCAAATATTTTGTAAACGTATTTAGGTATGGTATTATAGCAATAATTTGCTGTTTCTTTCAGCGCTATTATATAGCTATTTATAACATAAAGGAACTAACTGTATTAGATTACTTGTAGTTTACTGGTTCAATTAGTATTTTTTTTTAATTTAATCCAATTTGTTGCCTAGTGATTATTTTTCTTTATTTATTCTACTATCTATATATTTACTATAATACTTCTATTAAAAAAAACAAAGAGAAAACTACATGATACTACAGTATGGTGTATTAGAGATCTTTAGAGGCAAACCATTCACATCACAATCTGAATAACCTTTACAGGATTAAAAGCACTTGTTATTTCCTGACCCATTTTGTAAATCGGCTCACACGAGTTCACCCTCCATTGCTACACGTAAAACAAGATCGCACCATGCAGTAATTGCGCAATAATTTAGCAGTATCGCGCCTCGCTTAGACAGGACAATCGCGGGTACGCGCAGCCTGCGCAAGCGCATCCCTCGACCCAACTAGAACCTTAATCGAACTCTGATGTACCGATAGTATTTACTTAATTTAGGTAAATTTACCACAATTAATATTGTGTTAAGTAAACTTGTTTGTTTGCATAATTTCTGAACAGATCATAACAGCAATAAACATTTTATACTTAAATCTATTGTGTGGATTATCTGATCATTTAACATATACCATATGGCATATTAATATACATATTTATGTATATCATACAAAGAATGTTATTAAATAATATTATAAAATAGAAAGTAACTTTGTTACGCTTACAGCGCTAAGCCGCTGCACCGATTTCAATAAAATTCGGTATGGAGAAACTTTGATTCGAGAGGAAGGATATTAGATACTCTTTACCGCGATTCACGCGGGTGCAACAACAAGCAAAATTAAGTAATAAATAAAATTTAAAAAATAATATATATTTATGAATTTGGAGTACAGCCAATTCTTGTTGTGGGTAAGCCATGACGACGCGGTCAGTCCGCCCTGGATGGCATGTTAGACCGCTAGTGGCATGTTACCATGAGCGTCTCCGTGATTCGGAGGTCACGTTAAGTAGTCGATCCCGGTAGTCATCATGTAATAACAATCGTAAAGCTTAATTGGAGGCCTTAGGGCAGCTTAAAAAAGTACAACAGCAACATTACGTAGCCACAACGTTGTCTCGTCAGTCCCCAACGCGCACTCGGCCAGCGTGGGGACCTATGGCCTTAACCCTCTCCTGAGAGGAGACAAGAGACTAGCAGTGGGATGTTATGAGTTCTTGATGAAATTCTTGCTCGAAACCAAACCAGGAGAATGCGCTATGTATAGGACTTCGATTAAATATATATTTATAAGCGTATTATTATTTAATTAAAACAGTTTAAGTGACTTATATAACTGTGTAGAATCGGAGAATTAATTACATATAGTATTAGTTTAATTAAATACCAATGGGGTCAGATAAAATCGAATAATAAGGTTACCTAAGCGAGTCTTAAACAGTAAAGATAAAAAGAGAAAACAATTTAACGAAAAAAAATGCGCTAACTTTTAAAGCAAGTTTTTATTAACGTTTCAAACTTCTGTTAGTACTTCCTCAACGATGTATTCAACTTTGGGCGACCACTCCAGGTCATGGACGAGAGTTCGGAAGCATTTGGCCATTTCCAAAGCACGCAGACAATCGTCGGTGTTTCCCTCGTTCTTTGTCTCGCAGCCATGAAGGGCAGAAACTAACTTCGATGAGATTTCTTCATCTGAAAAAGGCTCAGGCTATGAGGACGTTGATATAGAGTTGTAATCAAATTAATGAATCACAGGTAATAAAAAGAATGAACAGCCATTTGGCCGTGATCTTCAGGACTTTCACGCATTATCTATGCAAATATCTATCTTAACTGCCTCGTTGGTCTCGCGGTTGGCGTGTACGACTGCTGATCATGAGGTTTAGGGTTCGATTCCCAAGTTGGATCAAATCTTTGTATAATCTACAAATATTTTTTTCGGAGTTTGGGTGTTTTCTATGTTTAATATGTATGTATTAACTAAAAAAAAGTAGATATGTATTTGTATCAGTTGTCTAGTACTCATAACACAAGCTCTGCTTAGCTTGTGACTAGATGGCGTGGTGTATTAGATGTCTGAAATATTTATTCATTTATTTTATTTCAATAAATAAAATTGGAGAACTGCTCTTGGGGTGAAACCATTTGAACTAAGAGCTGATCCCTAATAATCTTAGGAATAATAAAGACTAGGTAGAAGATAATAACCACTTTTTACTTAATGCATATGTATGTATACGCTGTACAATTATTATACCAAAAACCATTTTTAAATTTTTCGTCTGTCTGTCTTTCTGTCTGTTTGTTCCAGCTAATCTCTGGAACGGCTAGACCAATTTTGACAGGAGTTGTACTGGCAGATAGCTAATGATATAAGGAGTAACTTAGACTATTTTAAACGACCTCAAAAAAGGAGGAGGTTATCAATACGACCGCCATTTTTTTACTTGTTACCTCATAAGTTTCGACTGGGTGAACAGATATTCATGATTCTTTTTTATTTGAAAACTGGTGCTTCCCGTGTAGACCCATTTCAATTTTCTAAAAGTTCTTAAAGTCGGTTTTTTTGTTAAAAAATTGTATTATTTTAGACTCGATTTCCCGACGACGCTATCGCGGTTATTGTTGTAAAGCGGATAACACCGCGGGACTCAGCAAGTATAAAATAAAATTGCTTTCAAAAACAAATTAAAAATATTACAGCACCAATTTCAGCCTCATAAAAAGAAACTCTATATTACACAGCTTATCTGGGTTGAACTGAATTCAAGAAACAAAATAGAGAAGAAGATAAAAGAAAACCTAGAGATTTTAAAATATACATTGTTAAGTGTCGTTACCAGCTCCATGTTTCATGGCAAATTCTTTAGCATTCCCATGGTGTAACTTCCCGCTGACGTCTATCAGATCCAGCTTCTTCGACATGCAAATGATGATGCAGCCAGTGTCTCTATTCAGGTGGTCATACTCCAATTTCCAAAAATGAAACAGATCTCCTATGATGTGGTCAGGTAAATTTAACTGGAAAACATTTTGGGAGATAAATTAAATTATTTTTCAGTATTGGAAAAGATAACAAAAAGTCTGGTCCTGTACTATACCTCATGTTTGCACTCTTCCAAAACCTTTACAAATCCAGAACTAATATACTTCATGCCATCTTTTGATGGTTCTGATCTTCTTATACTTATTGCCAATAAAATTAAAGACAAGCAGATCTTACTAGCTTCCATTTTGAACAAGAAATCGACCAGTAAAACTGTGCTCGAGAACTTATAAAGCCGTTTCTGCGTGCGCTTGTAATTGAGTTTAATTATGAACAACGGATAGTGATATGCACTTTAATGTGCGAATGTGTGAATAGAAGTAATGAGATGGTTTGAGGTGCCATATTACCGATGGATAATTAAGTGCCTAGCTGATGCAATTGCCAGTAACTTAAGTTGCATGACATGTAATACCACTTAAAAATGTAGCTAAATCGAAAGGAGACACGGAATATTGAGATGCTCGGAATCGGCTGCGTGGAATAAACACATTTCTGAAATTGTTAAATCTACTGTCGCTTTTATGTAGGTCTAATTATCTATACAAATTAATAAAGTTGGAGTGTCTGTTTGTAATATTGAAATAACCGCTTTTTACTAAATGCATATGTATGTATACACGGTACATATACCAAAAATGTAGTTAAATTTTTTTTTGTGTGTCTGTCTGTCTATCTGGTCTATCTGTCTGTCGGTCTGTCTGTCTGTTTGTTCCGGGTAATCTCTGGAACGGCTGGAACGATTTTGACGGGACTTTCACTGGCAGGTAGCAAATAATCCAGGGAGTACTTTAGGCTACTTTTTTTAGACTATTTTGTTCCGCGGTACAACAATAACCGCGAGTAACACCGCGGGGTCCAGCTAGTCTATACTAATATTATGAAGCTGAAGAATTTGTTTGTTTAAACGCGATAATCTAAGGTACCGCTGGTCCGATTTGAAAAAATATTTCAGTGTTGGATAGTACATTTAACGAGGAAGGCTAAATATCATCACACTAAGACTAATAGGAGCGGAGCACCAATGGAGAATGTTTCAAAAACGGGGGAAAATTATCACGGGCCATAGGAAACGGAAACGAGGTTGCGTAGGTCAGCTAGCAATTTATAAGTAACGATAAAAATAAATTTTAAATATTAGTTAAATCACATTGCTGTTTTTATATTATACTTATAAACTTTTATATACGGAGACCGGAGACCCAAAGGGATTTCCCACACCGGCGACAAAAAAATGGTACTATTTAGTGATGTTTATTGTTGAGAAGTTAGCCAGTTAAATATAGAAATATTGTAACAATAAAAAAACTTTTATTTTAATAAATCTATTTATATTAACTTTAAGATTCCAAGTCGGATGTAACATCCTTAAGCCGGTATGTCATCCATCTCATTAAGGTTATTATCGTCTGGTTCAGGAGCCCAATGCAACCGAAAGATTCCATAACGAAAGCATTTGAAGATTTCCAGTCCCAAGACACAGCCGTCTTCGGGTTTCTTGGTAATGGCTGCACGAGTGCATAAATTTGACAATTCTATGATCTTGGATGACATTTCAGGATCTACGAAAAGATTAGAAGAATTACCAATCAATTTACTGGCACATGGTACATCTATACAAATAAATAAAATTGGAGTGTCTGTTTGTAATATTAAAATAAGCGCTTTTTACTTAATGCATATGTATGTATACACGATACATATACTAAAAATGTAGTTAATTTTTTTTGTCTGTCTGTCTGTTTGTTCCGGGTAATCTCTGGAACGGCTGGACGGATTTTGACGGGACTTTCACTGGCAGGTAGCTGATGATCCGGAGAGTAACTTAGGCTACTTTTTTTAGACTAACTTTGTCCCGCGGCGTTACTCGCGGTACAACAATAACCGCGGGTAACACCGCGGGGTTCAGCTAGTGTAAATATATAAACACAAGAGTTTTTCATTGTCTAATTTGTGGGTTACCGTAACAGATGTAATGTATTTCGATAAAAGAAACGGACTTGCTGAACCTCCGTTAACGAGCTGCACCTTTGAGAAGACTAAAAGCTCTTTTTTTTTGAAGATTGTATCAGTCCGGAAATATATGTGATTATAGCTTGTTTTGACCTAAATCTTATACATTAATACATTACAGTGAAAATCTACATTTTTGTTATTACATTTCATGTCAAGCAGTTCCATTAAAAAAGATGACGTCTTCTAATGTTTCTAACATGCGAACTATCAGAACTTTATAACAAAATGGCTGTTAGTTTTGACAAAAAACAAACTGTCAAAGTGACAGCTTCCCTTCATTATTTCTGACAGTGCTGGAAAATTCCACTACAAAGATAGATATAAAGTTATAAGGATAGCTAACATATGAAGCGTAGTTAAAACACTATCCCAAGTTTCAAACAGATGGCATTACCAGCACCGTTCGCTTTAAAAAAAGCAATTGTGTTCTCCCTCTTGACTTGGGCCCCTTGCTGCAGCAAATCAAGTTTCTTTAGCACACATGCGAAGGCGCAGCCTTGGTTTGTGCTTCTGAGCTCATGCGATGGCTTCCAGAAAGCGAAAAACTCCTCAATTACGTCGTTTCTAAACCCCATCTAGGAGCAGTTTTCAAAAGTATTACCTTACGGTGATAGTGTTATTTTAAGATGGAATTCCGGATGAAAATGACCTATGAATATACAAAAGAAATAGATTTTTACAGCATATTTTTTTAGTACAAAGGAAAAGGAAAGAATACCTATATTCTGTGACGCGGAGGACTTCGCAAACATACATGAAACGGACACAAAGAACACCCAGACTCAGAACAACAATTTGTGGATCACACAAAGTATTGCCCCATGTGGGATTTGAACCCACAACACTTGGCTTGGCTATAGTACTACTAAAGACCAACCGTGTAGTCAAGTGTTGCACAAAAGTCAATTGCAGAGTAAAATAACCGTCGGAGAGCCACGAATCGGCATGAATGGGTTGGTTCAATGGGAGTGACACCACGGCCTCAGAGAAAACCGGTGTGAGACAGTGCTTGCGCTGTGTTTCACCGAGTGAGTGAGGATACCGGAGGCTCATACCCCACCCCTCCCATCCTCCAAAGGCCGCCAACGCACTTGGGACGCTTCTGGTGTTGCAGGTGTCCATGGGCGGCGGTACCACCTTACCATCAGGCGATATGTCTGCTCGTTTGACCGACTATACCATAAAAAAAAATCTAATGTTAAAAATGCCCACTAGCTTTTGCATACCTCCCGCTGGCACTCTAAAACAACATTGCCGACATGTTCTGTGATTGAGTTCATCACTATACTCTCCTGAGAACCGAATACAGGGTGAACCAATATACAAAAGAAAATTGTGTTCAAAAACATTTTCAAGAGGCAATCTACTATGACACGTATACCACGACACAGCGAGTTGTTAAATGGCATTGGTGTAAAATTGACTTATGTTTTCTTAATGAGTAAATATTCAATTAATAAAGTAATCAAAGAATGCTCTAGAATTAATTAAATTCATCTACACTAGTCTTCAGTGGTAACAAGTCTACGCTTTATGTCGAGATGGAGGAACGATACGAGTCGTCTTCGATGTAGCAACCGTCTCCTTTGTAAAATAGACATAAATGTAGTCATTTAACAAGTCTCGCAATACTTAATTATAAAAGAATTACAGAAAAAAACTAGTAAATCCATTTTTTATTAAACACGTGTTTTCAGATGATTAACAACGGCGGACTACCTGGCGCCACTGCGGTCACGTACACACGCTTGAGTCAAGCCCGACGGCTCGCTTTTAGTAGGTGCGAATTTAATTCCAGCGAGCCGGCTCGATTTGAGCCTTCGAATTGTGAATTTTGCGGTTCACACATAAGGACTCGTTTTGGAGTCCTATCTATGTAATATTGCATGTGAGTACGCACCATATATGTATATCGTACCGAATGACGAAGCGTCTCTTCTTCCTAGCCTTTATTCAACCGGTTTTACCTAAATATAAGTGTTTCCACGGAGCGACTGGCAGCAAACCTACGCAACCCTCAGTGTATTTGAGGGCACAGACTTCCTAATAACAATCGCCATATATGTTCATGTCGTCGAAGCGTCTGTGTTCTTAAAAAAAGCCAGGCTCTTATACGTGCTCATGTGATGTGGTGATGGAGAGATGCCGATATAAATCCACCTTCCAACAGTTTGCTACTTTAATTTATCGCATTTATTTTAACATTGCCTAACAAAATGACTCCACTCTGCCTGAGAGAAGGCATGAGTAGAGTTCAAGAGTGGTGGTCACCATCCTCATGGCAAGAGCACAAAATGCAGCATGGCCGTCGATTCAGACGCATTTTCACGTTCTGCTTAAAGCACCCGGGATCGCATTGGGAAAGGAACACTTGCGCTCGCAGCAAATTTCAGGATTTCATTGAAACGAAGAAAAAAATGCGTTGTATATTTATTGAAGTACTACTATGGAGTAATCGCTTATTCTACCCTTAATCCCGTGTGACGAGGGAGACTACTACCCTTAAGTTAATAGTTTTAAATATAGCTAAGAGTCCATTAAACATGCCATTTCGTTAAAAGTTTCATTTGGTAACATAATATGAACAGATTAGTACAGAATAGTAGTTGTTGGGACAGATAACAGACGGGGCGGAACTGAACGCATTATGTATTGTCCCGCCTGTTGTCTGGCCGAACTATATAATAGCACCCCTACTTCTTGAAAATAACTATGAAGAAGTTTTATTTTGGATCGAAAAAAACAATTCATTTAGTTTCAGCCAACAGCTCTCCAACCAGGAGCTCGGGGTTTGGTGCCCAGTTAAGCTTGTGTATCTCCGCCTTGAAGCAAATGGCTGTGTTCAGGGTCTTCTGACAAGGGTCATCCGGGGCTTCAGGACTGGTTTGAACACAGTTGTGAATGATGTCTACCAACTGCTTTGCCATTGCATCATCTGTAGATAATTTGTAAGATTAAAGATTAAAACTGTGCGTATAATATGTAATAGATAAAAAGGTTACCGAGTGTTTAAATAACTCTGTATTTATTTACTAAGAAAGTTACAAAAGTGCTCACAATTGATGCAATCACAATCTCATTTGAGATTTACCGTGCTTTAATTGTTATCTCGAGGGTTACTTGATAGACAGAACCTACTTCTTGTAAATGAAACAGCGGGAATATTGCCACCACTTACTATAAGTTAATTCAATAATTGTCTAGATTACGGTGAGCCTTAGACAAATAACGTCTTAGAAATCTTACTAACCAGCTCCATGTTTCTTGGCGAACTCTTGCGCATTACCGTGGTGAAGGTTCATTTCACCGTCGAGCAATTCTAGCTTGGCGGACATGCACAGAATGGCGCAACCCATCTGTCGGTTTGTAAGTTCATAGCCTTCCTTCCAAAAGTTGTAGAAGTCTTGCATCACCGCCTCAGGGATATCCATCTAGAGATTTTTATTATAGTTGACATCACCATATTTATAGCTGACTTAGATATTAAAATTAATTTCATTGGTCACTACTTGTTACACTAATTTAGACCAGAATATTGTGAGCTAACACTTGGTAAGAGGGTCGGCCATGAGATGATGCGAAAAGCAACAGACCGATCTCTGTTATGTGCCTTGGGAGTAGCCTACTTCCAGCAGCGGGCTGATGATGACGAAGATAAACACTTCGTTAATGTATTTACATTTATTAAAACTGAAAATACCATCACATATGTAATTTCACTTATATATTTAGAACAAAAATCCTACATACCTCTTTCTTGCAAGCCTCCAAAGGCTTGACAAAGTTGATCGCCATCTGCTTCATGACATCCTGCGACGGTTCCACTCTCATAGCCAGACACGCGACCACTAGGATGGCTAGCTTTACAGACATTTTCGTCTATGGCAAAAACTCCTCTGTCCTCGCACCCTGGCTTCATTTTCATTTTATTCATCTTTTAATTACTTGTTTAGGACATCACAGGCTGACATGATAATGAGTTTATTATGGGTTGTGATAGTATGATGGGCAATTAAAGGTTTAATTAGAAGCAGACTCGGTCAGAACATTCTATGGGGCGTTGTATCGTGTTCAGATCATATTGTGCCATGAATACTGTTCAATTAGCGTCATAACACTCCTAATTTATACTTTATTACCGAATAATAGAAAAATGGTTGATAGTAGAAAATATTCGATAATAACTTATGATTCAGCTAGGATTTTATGTCGTATTTTGAATTAATCTATACACCTGCTTATTTAATTTTGTTAAAAAGGTCAAATGAAGACCACATAACGGGGTAATAAGACTCGTTTAGTACACATGCTGATATGCCGTCGGATTCAAAGCCAGGATCCTTTATTCCGACCTTGAAGATAAGAACGACTATACGCACAACTACTTTTTATTATGCTAAAAAAACTAGTTATACAACATAATACATAGTCACACAGGCGCTAATATCATTTCATTTTTGTTAATAATCATAACGGCAGTCAATTACGTTTCGTTTAAAAGCAAATATTCTGCAAAAAAAGGAACAAATTCAATTAAATGTCTTATGTCATAACCACAGAGCAACACGGTAAGGAGTAGCCTTACTCAGTTCTCCTCTGTTAAAGTATAAGCCCAAATGGGCCTACGCATAACGTTATGACATAGAATCATAGAATGTATTAATGTGTGTGTAAAATTGTGTATATTTGGTTTTAATTGTTATGTGTGGGTTTGTAGTGACAGGCGATTGTTTTTATATGTGAGTCTAAAATATCTATGTGTAAAGATTTCCCCGTAAAAAAATAGTAGACTGATTTCTATCGGGAAAAGACACGGCTATTCGACTCCGATCCGCCGGCCCCTGTTGCTTAATGTTTATAGCTATATAGAGAAATATAAGTTCTATATCAGTTAGTTGAAAGTTTTTTTTAATATGATTTATTCAATACTTTCATTGGTATGAAGGATTACTTTTTAAGGGACAACAAATACTTTTTTTAAGGGAAATTCAGTCTGTTTTCAATAACCTATTTCTAAATAATACTGGAGAGGTTATTGAAAATGGCCGTAAACCAACATGGATACCCTATAACGTTAAGGCCAAATGTGGATTTCATGTGAGTTGTCAATTCTAAGAGATCGACAAGATATTTTGACAAGTTATTTCGTCACAATAAATAAATAAAAACCCTTAATATTCCTTCAACAACTAATATATAATACTGAACAAAATTGTATATTTTTTTTTCATTTTCTTGCTTGCTGAATACTAAAACTAATAAAAAGTCAATCGCGTCCGTGGTTGTCATTTCATGTCATGCTGTCGGAGAGTTCAGTTGGCTAGTACTTTTCGATGACAGCTTCAATCATGGCGACTTCTGGTGCTATGCCTTCCTTTGTAGCGTCGGCCTTGAAGCAGGCTGCAACTTTGACGACTCGTTCGCAGTCGTCCGTCATATCATCGTACTGCTTCTCGCAATTGTGTATCAGCCCCACCATCTTGGAGGACAGGACCTCGCCTAATTTTAAATTACATATTAATATTATACTGTATTACGACTATAAAGAATTATCATCAACCTTTGACAGTACACTGCTGTACGTAGTCCTACTTTAAGCCTATTATTCCACGCTGACTAGATGCGATGATATAGAATTTATTTCAAGTTTTCCTTGACCTATATAGTGCTATACTGCCCTACGTAGATGTCCTCCCGTAACTTATTAGGAAAAGTAAGTGAATATTGAAAATGCAAGCATGTGCTTGTCGTAAAATAAAATTTGTGGCTAACTTTATGCTATAGGAGAAGCATCAAATCCATTTCATATAAATTGAAAATCTATATATTCATATATATAAAAATGAATCGCGGTCCCAATCGGCTGCACCAAATTAAATAATTCTTTTTTTTATGTATTCGTTAATGTTGAGACAAGGTTTGTGTACAAGAAAAATTAAAAGATATCGGGCAAAGCATTTTTTTTGTCCGCGACGTGAATCTGAGACAGATATGTAAATATGGGAGTACGACGTTCGCTGGGTCAGTTAGTAATATACTCGTATAAACACACTAAAGGAAATAATGAACTTTCTTTGTAACTATAAAATTAAGATTACATCGCCTGCTATAAAACTCGTCTTGTAAAGATTCTAACCAAGCTTTATTATTGACAGCAATAAAAATGGAAACATAATTAATGTTTGACGTAAAGTTCTCGATTAATTGGATACTTAATTTGATAGTTAAAAGAAAAATCTATAGTTTTATAAAGAAATCTCCTAACAAGTAGCACTAGTACTACGAGTATACAGTCGACTCGATTAAAACATGTTATTTTTAAATCGCTCAAGTGTTGATTAATCTTTAGTTGGATATTTTTACAATTGTGAGGTGATTATGTGCACTCATGGAATGGTATTGACTTGTTATACAATGGTGTATACAGATGCGAGAGATAAATTGCGATTGGTTTGATTGTTCATCTTGATGAGTTATTAGAAATGGGATATCTTACTAGTATTATAAACGCGAAGTCGGATGGATCGATGTATGTTTGTTACTCTTTCACGCAAAAACTATTAAACGGACTTAGATGAAACTTTACAGTAATATAGCTTATACATCAGAATAACACATAGGCTACTATTTGCCGCGACCACCGACATATACGCGGGTGAGAATTAGTTTCCAATATGTTGGCAATATTGTACACGATCACTGAAATCATCCAACGGATGAATTCATACTTGATCATGGCGTTTTTAATAACTTATCAAATTAAAACATGAAGAATTCTGGGAGATATTTATAAGAACTGTAATGTAATGTTTAAACAACTTCGAGATACTAAACTAAGAACGTACCTATATAATTATCTCTTTAACCATTTCAATAATATATTATAAGAGGTATAGTGTTGGGATTCAAATCTATAAACAGTAACCGCTACATACATAGATATAACCACGTCTGTTTCCCAGAGGGGTAAGCAGAGATAATTGAATGCTACGATCCTGACACACCTCTTTTGCTTCATGGACATTCAACAACCACTGCATGCATGCTCGTCTTCTCTTCAGAACGAAACCAATTTGGTCAGTAAATGTTCGCTGTAAGCGACCTCTTCCGACACTCCACACACATTCAACGTTCAACTTTCAATCCGCAACGCTCTCATATCACTATATTCCTGTCTCTATCACAAATTTTCCACACACTACACTTACAAACACCACTTATATTATAAAAAAAACAAATACCGTTAGGAAAGCTTTTGATGTAGTCGTCCATATTGACGTGGTGCATCCTGGCATCGTCGTGCATCAGGCTAAACTTGTTAGACATACAGATAATGGCACAGCCCAGCTCTCGATGGACTACTTCGAAATTTTCGCTCCAAAAGTGCTTAAATTCCTCCATGATCTCCGCGGACAGTCCAGACTGGAGGTGTACAGATAAAACACATAATTAGCACTATGATTATGACCTATATAATGATCACGATCTAGAATCAGGTACCTATGGGATTTCGCACATGCTATCTATCATATCTCCTGCGCAATTGGCTGGCACCGTGTCCGAAACCAGTTAGGATTACAACTTTTTATTGAATGATTCAGTTTCAGATTCAGTCGTTTGTGTCCAGAAGGGTGATCTTTATGAATATTAACATAATGTTGAAATTAAGGATCGGAAGTCAACGTATTTATGTTAAAATTGTCCAGTAGTTTGTAAAGAACCATAAGAATAAAGAAATACTTCTTTAACATGATACGCGTGATGTTTCACGGAAGTCAGAGTAACAGGAGTTATTGTTAGCTTTACATTTTTATAGATTCTTATTTCTCTTTTATATATATCTATTACAATTTAGTAATAATTAGTAGTAGTAATAATTTAGTGTAGTTGGTAGTGAAATATGTAGGACTGTAGACAAAATTACACTCAATATACACTCTGGAAAAAGTTTCTGAATGTGAGTAAGCACGAAGGGTAAAAAGAGGCTTAATAAACGCCCACATCCTAATGGGAAACTGAGAGTCGGGAAGTCAGGAATAGACAACAATAAGCCTGTCATTAAAATTGGAATAATTTTCGGAAAGTACGAGCCCCTTCACTCTCAAAATAACATACCTCCTCTCTGCACTCTTCGAGAGCCTTCCCGAAATGCGCGGTGACATGACTCATCACCTCCGCAGTTCCTTTGACCGAGGAGGCGAGAGTGGCAGCCACAGCCAGCAACAAACAATACCTCGACATCATCGTCCCACAACTGTACCCCACAGCTACCACCCACCGTTTATATATTAGTTAAACTTTTTTTGTTTCATCGAATTACATGCTATTAAATATGCTTTGAATGCTTGCAGTGGATGAAGTCCTTACTATAAAGTCATAAGGTTTATTTTCGCTTGTTTGAACAATATTTAATAAGTTTGTTAGGTAGAGACTGATGATTTTATCAAAGGACATAATGTATGTTTGATTGTAATTGGTTTTGAAGTCGCCAGTCATATTATATATGGTTGTTAGGCTAATGAATAGTTAGGGAGCATCGGTGTTTAGGCCTGTATTGCCAGGAAATATATGTTGTAACCTTCCATTATTTAGTTATTATTGACGTGTATTAGGTATTAAATGTTTTGCACAATTTGTTTTGCATATTGAATTAGGGTTCGTGATGCATTTTACTCTGCGTGATCTTACTAATGCTGTAAACTTATGGATACATTTTGCAGTTGTCAAGAATTGTCTGTACAAACATTTTATTTATAATTTCTATTCTGTGATTCTTCAGAATAACTCAGAGCAGGCTTAGGCTAGATTTTGTTTTTATACGGTAGGAAATCGTTATTAGGTTAGAGAGTACGGATTCCCAGATAAAACCCAATCGTGTTGCATGTATAATACAACCCTGGCACGGTTACCTCAATGAATCTGTAGAAGTAACATTTTATCTTACGGTTGTATTCCCTTCTTCCAATACAATCCCAAATTTGCGATCTCTTCCTTTTTAATACACTCTTCCTACTCTTTAATCTTCAAAACACATTACTCATCTTACTACTAAAGCACCTACTTCACGTCAACGGGCCACTAAAGGCTGTGGATGATTCTTTAGTCTATTGAATTAAACTCCACGAAACCGCCATTAAAACACAGAGTACCGAAGGGTAGATTTTTTGTGAGCTGCTTTAAGTCACATTTTCAAGAGTAATGTCTCCGAAGCCTACACACCTAACCCCATTAGCCGACAATACCAGGTTCTATTCCGGCCACGTATTCCATCTCACGCGCCATTGGTTCAAATCGCTTGCATACATGAACAACCCCTGTCCGGCAATCGTGATGCATAGAGGGAGGAGGAACAAAAAATTACCTTTTAAGGGTAGAAGTTGTATTGTTGAAACTGTGTGAGAGTTTAAAGTATCTTAATGCAAGCTATGATTTGCGGTTTCGTTCACGTGACTATTATGTATTTCGTATGTTTAACTTTGGATATAATGAATTTCCATGCAACTGAGTCTACCTATCCCTAAAGACCCTTTCTTAGTGACTCATTGGGTAGAAAGCTATGAAAGTGTCGTTTAACTCCGTTATTTATTTATAGAAATATTTATTATTTCTGTGAGACAATAGTATTTCTCCGATCGAGCAAGCCCATGAATGTCACGATCTTCAGGTAAAGGACTGACTCTAGAGAGATGTTACATGCAAAACATTAAATAGACATCACGCTGTCTGGTTTTTTAATACTCTAATAATGGTCCTGGCCAATTTCGGTCATTGTGTTCAGTCTCAACGACGAACAGCCAACTACGCAGTGTGTGCGCAAACACAGGTGCACTCTTTGTTCTTTCACTCTTACAATCTGCTGAGACGGCTATCCGACACGACCAGGGAGATATCAGGCGTAATACAGGGTTTGTGTTCTCCGAATCACGGGTGTTAAGAATAAGATCCTAAATGCCAAACTTCGGGTTGTTAAGCATTTCTGTAACAAGAAAAACTCGATAATACCATTTGGCTGAACTGGGAATCGAACCCGAGACCTCTCGATCGGCTAACTGCTAGAACAACGAGGCAGTAAAAAAATAAAATAACACGAATATACGATTAGGTATAACTAGATATAATTAAGTTATCTAAATAACAATTTAACTAATGTTTGACCGCTATTTTTGTGTCTCCTTACCTTGAAAAGAACCTATCATTAACTTCTTCTATCTTTTAGCTATCATTAAGAAATGGATCCAAACGAATAATGAATACACACTAACACTTAGCAAATCGTTTGTCGCTAACTTTATGTTCCTTTATGGTCCATGTCCTTAGAAAAGTCAAGAACCTATCGACATGTATGAGTATTAACAATGTACAAAATTCAAAATACATGTCTTGTTTACCACGTATTTTTTATGTTTATCGTTACTCTAGTGGATCGATATGATACATAAAGAATTTTCATAAACCGCCAGTCATCCTCTATACACTTAATGTAACCACGATATTTACTGATTATAAAGATTTGAAGATTTATCCGTATGTCAATGTACTCGTATGTAATATGCGAATTTTTAGTAGATACTTATCTATTATGTAGGTAGAAAACCTCTGACTGTATGTTTTTTCAGTTATTACCACACGCCATTATTTTGTTTGATACATTTTGCCACAAATTCTTTGCCTTTTCTGGTCGAAGCGTCTAAACTATTCTTAGTAGAGTTTTATCATCAATCATAGGTGTCTGGGGGTTGAACAGAAACAGTGATCTGTCTACAGTAATAAGCGCACCGCTGACAGCTCGAGAGGGGGTGGAATTTAAATTGTTTTCCTATTCACGTGTGTTTGTGATAAATAGATTTTGCATGGTGTACTATATTGATTTTAAACTATTATTCTTGACAAAACTACTCAGAAGAAGTATTTGACACTAAAAAAAGATTAAGAAAGCAATATGTATGGGTTTTGACCAACATTCGCGTCAACTTGGAACTGAAGTTGAGAGTCACCTGAAGCTAATACTTTCTAACTATGAAACTGGCTTGAGTTTCAAAGTTAGAAAGTTTAAAACGACTACAAATTTTAGTTTTTTTTCTATCGTAATGTTTAAATTACTGATGGTGTCTGACCTTTTTATTTACTTACTAGCTGGGCCCCGCGGTTTTACCCACGGTTGTCGTTGTACCATTACTACAAAGCCACGGGTAAGCCAGAAACAACAGACAGACAGACAAAAATTTAAAAAATTGTTTTTTTTTTATACTAACTTGTAAACTTTCGCGTTCCATGATATATTAGCAATTATTTTTACGGGAATTATCGCGATCACTTATTAAAAGGTATTACATACCTCTGATTTGCCTGACGTTTCGACCACGGCCAGACCATGTAAAACCTTTTAATAAGTGATCGCGTTAATTCCCGTAAAAATAATTGCTGAGTTTTTTTTTATGTTTGTGCCGTATTAACTTTCATATGCTTTGGTGAAAAGCCGTATAGATGTAAGGAAAATTTAGTGTAAATAAAATTTATGGAAAAGGCATATATTCTATAATCTATGGGCTTTATACAGTCATATATTGCAGTCTTGTCTAACACCAGATGGTCCTGACTAATAAATAAAGAGGAGATAAACAATATTATATACATTCACAATTGAAAAAAACACATAGGAAGGTGTTCTTTATTCAGAATCATATACAATCACAAAACAACCTATAAAGTAAGGGGGCAGAGACAATGAGTAATAGTCGCGGGTTGCCAACCTCTCCCCATTCCTATCACGTAGTGTTGCCAGGGGAGAAATAAATATTTCCCCAAGAAATCCGCGTCTTGCTCTATATGTAAATTTTTATATTTTTTCCATCTAATAAACTGTGTCGTGTGTGGTTTTATAATTTAACAATATTGGGGCAGGTGTACAACAATAAAAGTGGAATAACAAACGGTTGCAAATATCTATACTTCTATATCTATACTAACATATAAAGCTGAAGAGTTTGTTTGTTTGTTTGTTTGTTTGAACACGCTAATCTCAGGAACCGCTGGTCCGATTTGAAAAATTCTTTCGGTGTTGGATAGTCCATTTATTGAGGAAGGCTATAGAGTATATATCATCACGCTACTACTAATAGGAGCGGAGCAACAATGAAGAATGTTTCAAAAACGGGGGAAATTTTCATGCTACGGGCAATATAAGGCGCAAATGAGGTTGCGTGGGTCAGCTAGTAACCTATAAACTAACATAAAACTTGTACCTATATACTCGTAGTATACGATAAAACATATGGATCGATATATGAAAAGTATTCATATACATCTATATATATATAAATGAATCCCTATTTGCCTTGGTCACGACATCACGCGTGAACGGCTGAACCTTGCTAATTCTTTTTTTGTTGGATAGCCCATTTAGCGAGAAAGGCTTTGGGCCATGTAACATCACTCTACGACCAATAGAAGTCGGGTATCGATCGAAAATGTTGGGAAGAGACGCATACGAAGTTGAGCGGGTCAGCTAGTTTTCTATAAAGGTAAGCAACATTTTACGGTTCCAATGTGTGGTTTGAAATAGACAAAAACTGTTGTAAACTAATGCATTGCAGTAAGGGCGTAGTGGACTAAACGATCTCTACGATGTTTTCTACTACACTGAGTGTTGTGGGTTCAAATTCCACGTAGGACACTTGGTGTGGGTGTCAAAAAAAATTTAACATTACTTGAACTGATACATTTAAAAAAAAAATAAACAAAACTTACAATACATTTTAAGAAAAAGAGCTTGTTTATACTCTCAGTTTTTATATCGACTACAAGAAAAATAATAATCTTTCTTTCAATATATCACTGTACTTTTTTTACGTATAGGATGGCAAATAAGCAGAAGGATCTGCTGATAGTAAGTGCCTATTGTCGCTCATCGCCTGAACATCAAGAGTCATAAATATGTTGCCGCCCTTTGACTAAGGGTCTACACGGTGCTTTCCAGTCTGTCAACACCAGAAACTTTCAGCTCACAGACCATCTAAGAACAATCATTGTACACAGTATGAAATATAAACATCATTTAGAAAGGGTGTTATTTCTAGGTAGTAGAGCCACGCTGATTTCAGCACGAACGGGCCGGCTCGACCGGGGCGGTACTACCCTGGCACAGAAAATCAAGGTACAATGACAGCGATCATGCTGTCGTGTTTCGTTGGTGAGTGCGAGACCGGAGGCCCAATGATGCAGAAGCATCACTAGTCCGCCATGGTGTTGGTCACCATGCTGCATTGTTGCATTGTCTGCATTCCCAGTATGGTGACCACCACTCTTGGATTCTGCTTATGCTTTCCATCAGGCAGAGTAGAGTCATTTTGGCAGGGCCAAATATAAAAAAACAAAAAAATTGTTAGTCTGTAGGTTTATTAGCTACTAAATCTGACTAAACCAGACTATAGGTTCGATACGCACTCAGAACAAATAATTAAATAATGTTGAATACGATCATCTCTTCTATCTCTGTGTCAGGTTATCTTAGGAAATATTCAACAATGTTTATCAGGAGTCTGATTAACATAGACTCGTCTTTTTACGGGATCAGTAAACCTTGTGTGAGATAAGTTAATGTTTGGATACAGGTGGTAATATAATCATTCTTTAATTATTTATAGATATAGTCCGTCAGAAATACATAAAAACATCCATATATCAACTTTAATATAATTCACTAAGGTACTGCAATAATCCATCACGCTGTCATTGCAGTCTGCATTCGACAAACTTACATATTCACCTGATAACTTAAAAAGCTATGAAATACTTTCCACATTAGCCGCAAATGGAAGCTGGTTTTAAACACCATTAGCGAAATCCTTTGCTGTCGTGACAGAGAAAAATGACTCTTGACACAAGGAAATAAATGCTGTTCAGAATGTAAACAGCTAGCACGTAACAGTCAAAATGAAAGCCTAGTTTGGCAAACTGTAGGTTCGTGTGAAAATAAAGAATATTGTGATTTATGGTAACTGTGGTAAGTTGATTTTCGCCTGTAGGGTGTTTTTCTGTCTGCAAATGGTAAGTTGGTTCCTAGAAGGCTTGGTAACCTCAGGGAATTTGGCCATTTTTCTTGAAAACAGCTGTGAATACTAAGCGTGCTTCAACGGCACAGCTAATAAAGTCGAGTTTACATTCACGACAGGACAGACACTTAATTTATAAACACAATGTTTAAATTAAGTTAAAGTAGCAAATGAAGACATTTACGCATTGACGTTGGGATTTGTAACACAGTAGTAATGCAAACCCTTTAGAATATTAAGTTCAATTATTTGAATCAAGCTAAACCAATAGGTAATGGCTTTGACTAAAACTGTACAAGGATCTTTACATATTTTAATCTATACAAATAAATAAAATTGAAGTGTCTGTTTGTAATATTAAAATAACCGCTTTTTACTTAATGCATATATATGTACACGGAACACGGTACATATACCAAAAATGTAGTTAAAAAATTTTTGTCTGTCTGTCTGTTTGTTCCGAATAATCTCTGTAACGGATGGAAAGATTTTGACGGGACTTTCACTGGCAGATAGCTCATGATCCAGGAAGTACCTTAGGCTACTTTTTTTAGACTAACTTTGTCCCGCGGCGTTACTCGCCGTACGATATTAACCGTGGGTAACACCGCGGGGTTCAGCTAGTTTAAAATGAAATCGATTCGCAGAAATCTTTTAAAATACTCAACGTGTTTCAATGCAGTTTTCACCAATAGATAGAATGGTTCAAGAGGACGTTTATCTGTGCAACTAGCTGAGCCCCGCGGTGTTACCCGCGGTACAACAACATCCGCGAGTAACGCCGCGAGGCCAAGGTTGTTTAAAAAAGTAGTTTAGTTACTCCCGATATCATTAGCTATCTACCAGTGAAAGTCCCGTCAAAATCGATACAGCCGTTCCAGACCTTAAATAAAAAAGCGGTTATTTAATATTACAAACAGAACCCCCAATTTTATTTATTTGTATTGAATATAGAATTTATATAGAATAGATGTATAGATAACATGTTTAATATAGTGCAGGAAATCTAAGGATTTTAAAGCTTTCGTCGTTTGTTAGTTTCGTATAAATGTAAGAACTCGAAACAGAATAATAGCCCAGTCATATTAGGTAAAAAAAGGGGTCAACCTCGGAATGAAAGATAATAAGCTGCAAATTGGTATGAACCTTTGTTTTGTCATTCTAAATGTTGTCTCAAAAGTCACAATCGTTATCGTGTCCGCGTCTCAAGATATTCAAGGTCAAAGGTCACAAAAATCGGTTTTTCGCGAATATCTGGCTTCCTATCGGTTAAATGAGATTTGCATTTATTATAAAAGTTGTAGGCTATAAAATTCCCTACAACTTTTGTTTAAACTTTTTTTTCATACGACTAACCGTTTTGAAGGTAGAGCGCGAAGAGTGCACATCGTACAGTCATATACGGCCTAATGCAAGGTCAAGCGTGAGTTATGGTTATCAGTACGTTATAAAGTCAATTATTTACTTGGAAATTATAATTATTAAACAATGCCTATTATTTATGTACTAACTATTAATTATTTATATTTAATTAAAGTAAGTAACTTGATTATTTATATATAATTATTCATATTTAACTATTTAAGTATAAAATATTATTAATTCTGGATTATATATTTTAGTTTTATTTTAAGTTAACACGACATTATATATATTTTCTTTAAAACGCGTAAATTTCTCAATACTTATATACCTGGAAATACTTGTCCCTACCCTATGCCCTTTTCTATTCATTGCCGGGACAGATGTTCTATAGTATTCAAGGCCACTCTCTCCACTTTGTATGAGTCTTTGTATGAGAACTGCTGCACTTTCAAAATCATATGAAGTTTGTTTTGACGAAACAATGGTTGTGCCAATCAGTCAAGAAAATTTTTTATCAAATCGGTCTAATAAAAAAAAAAATATCGACATGCTTGTTGAAAAATTTAAAACTGTTAATATCACAACAAAACAAGCCAGAGATGATGCTGATGTTCTCATCATTGACACAGCTATTGCGTTATCAGAACATCAAAAGACTGCTGTCATCATAGGAGAAGATATCGATTTGCTCGTTATTTTAATTGGACTCAGTCACATCATCAGGAATTTTTTTTGAAAAAAGTTGGCAAAGGCAATGTCAAAACACAAATATATTCTACTAAAAGTTTTGACCAATATCCTCGTACTAAAAAGCACATTTTATTTTTACACGCATTCAGTGGCTGTGACACGACTTCTGCGCTATTTAAAAAAGGAAAAAAAACTGTTACTAGAGCATTGGAAAAAATTCCTGATTTAGATAAACTGGTGGAAGTATTTCAACAAGAAAACTGCCCAAAACAAACATTATTAGAAAATGGAGTGCGCATCTTGTTGGCATTATATAATGCTCCAAAATCTGAGGACAACATTGATCATTTCCGCTACACGCAATTCATCAAATTTACAAAACTAAATAAACCTGTACAACTGTCAACACTTCCACCAACAAGTGTAGCAGCTCATCAACACATAAAACGTGTCTACTACCAGATTCAAACGTGGTTAGGGAAGGACTTAGAACCTCAAGAATGGGGCTGAATGCTTGAAAATGAAATCCTGGAGCCCATACGAACGTTATTACCTCCAGCACCAGCCGAACTACTAAACGTAATATTTTGCAATTGCAAAAATGGTTGTGGTTCCCGCTGTGGATGCAGAAAATCAGGGCTACAATGTTCTTTAGCTTGCGGCCAGTGCAACGGACAAGCTTGCCTCAACGCTTCACTGTATCCAAGTAATCCCGATGAAGAAAATACATATGATCCCGATATTCTGGATGGTTTGGAGATGAACATGACAGATAATGAGGATGATGACAATGAATCGAACATTTTTGAGCGACAAGAAGAAGAAGACGACGAAGAAGAAGAAGATAATTAGCTTCCATTTCCAATTTCATTACAATTAAAATCAACAAAGATACTTTTGATATTTGAACTCACATTTTGATAAATGTATATTATGCCGTATTTAATAATAAATAAAAATATGTGTAAAATATATACTCTTACTATCATTTTAACTTAAAATAAAACTAAAATATATAATCCAGAATTAATAATATTTTATACTTAAATAGTTAAATATGAATAATTATATATAAATAATCAAGTTACTTACTTTAATTAAATATAAATAATTAATAGTTAGTACATAAATAATAGGCATTGTTTAATAATTATAATTTCCAAGTAAATAATTGACTTTATAACGTACTGATAACCATAACTCACGCTTGACCTTGCATTAGGCCGTATATGACTGTACGATGTGCACTCTTCGCGCTCTACCTTCAAAACGGTTAGTCGTATGAAAAAAAAGTTTAAACAAAAGTTGTAGGGAATTTTATAGCCTACAACTTTTATAATAAATGCAAATCTCATTTAACCGATAGGAAGCCAGATATTCGCGAAAAACCGATTTTTGTGACCTTTGACCTTGAATATCTTGAGACGCGGACACGATAACGATTGTGACTTTTGAGACAACATTTAGAATGACAAAACAAAGGTTCATACCAATTTGCAGCTTATTATCTTTCATTCCGAGGTGAAAGCCCTAATATGACTGGGCTATAAAGACTGTTACAGCACTAAATACCAGGATGGTTTCGTTAACAATACCAGCGCTACCATGAAAAGCCTTGGCGTGGCTTGGTAGCCATTACTTAAAATTATAAGATTATAATTTAAATAAACACACAACTTCCCGCCAAAAAAAAATAACCTCCTTACGGCCGCCATTTTTTTTCACAATAAGTGTCAATCGGGACTCGGAGTAATCTGAGAAGTTCAAGGACACTTCACTTCATACGTACAAATTAAGGAATATATACTGTTAACAAGAAAGTTGTAAAAATAAAAACATAAAATCATTACCAATTTTCATCAGAACCTCTTCTCATCTCTTGATAATTAACCAGCTTTTTAGGTTTTTTCACTCACTTACCTGGCTATAGTATGGAGGTGAGCGCTGGTGGCCAGTTTCACCAGCGGCCTGTGAGGAGGGCGACTGGGCCTCGTGGGAGGGCTGTACGTGTACTCCGCCGCCCCGGACCCCGTCAGCCACGACCAGTGTTCTGTCATGATGGACCTCACTTCACTTAGTTATAACCACTTTTGACTTGAAACTTGACTAGAACTGTGAGCCTTAAAGTCTGCTAAAATACAACTTGAGATTGCTTTAGTAGAACACTCTTATTGTAGTTTTTTAGGTGTTGTTTGGGTATTTTTACCAGAATTATGTTAGTCTGTAACATCTGAACGCATTAATTGCCTACGTACTAGTGACTTGAATCAAAAAGGAACCGTCGACATGTTTATTTAGACTTTTTAGTACCAGGTGAAATAATATATATTCGTTTCGAAGTAAAGCAAGTTATGTAGGATATTACTTACATAGTTTTAATTGGAGGTTAATTGTTTTTGTTTTCAAACTATGCACGGCGTTTTTGAAACGTTATCTACGCAATTTAGCATAATTTTTTACTGGTATGTATCAAATAGGTATTTACTACAGCAGGGGAGGTACCTTCTAGGGATGTTCTGCTAGTGATAAAATTATACCTCATTTCCCATAAAGGCCACTATTATTCTCTCGAATGTGTAATACGATATACGTTGAGATATCGGTCTCATAAATCACCAGCAAGTTTCAGAGCCTCTCACGCCGCTCATCCTTCAATTTCCAATGTTATTAAATCCTAAACGATGATTGATAGAACAACTTCTATTAGTGGAATAACACCTCCTCAACATTTATCTTAAATACGAAAAAACATATCTTATTGCTACAATCATAAAGTTCAAGCTACAATTTTCTAAGACTCGCTTAAATAGTTTTACTTTCCAAATCTTAAAATTTGCAGTGTATCTTAAAATAAACCTTACCCTTATAGAAACAGAACTTATTATAATAAATAAGTAATATCAAAGTAGGGTTGCTCCGCGTACCACATATATTCCTTTTTCAAATTCTCAATGGAACGAATGAAAATTCGAAATGGTTCATCTATTTCTTTCTGAAGTATGAGATTCGAGTGAGAGTTCCGATTGGAATTGCAGGATACGGTTAATACGAGCACTAGTGGTAAGTAAGGCGATAAATCTTGTGTATAGGGAGAGGTGGATATTGAGAATTCATAGCGACACTTACGTGTGACGTCATGCGGCTCCAGAAATGAAATTCTCGTGATGAGTCATCAGTTTCCAATAGGGTGATAGAGTTGGGTAAAAAGCGCTGATAGTAAAATGGTCCAAGATTTTCAAGTAATATGCATCGAACTTAAGATTAAAATTCTTAATACTTATAGAAGTAGAGGAAAATATGTGTAGTAAAGTGTCGTTTGGTAAAAAAAACGGCAGAGCTCTTGAATGATGCCATTTGTGCTGAAAACCACCCGGGGATCCTTCGGAGAGTTTATATCAAATTCTCTTTTACTTAGTATTCACTGAATTATATCTTTTTACTCTTGCGAATAGCCTATCAAAACAAAAATAAAGAAATGCCTGTTTAGCTATTTTCAAGTTGTTTCCTCTGAGTTCTTGAAGACATCTACAACAATGCAGGAGCTGTTTACGACTAAAGTAAAAGCCACTAAAGGAGTTACAACAATAAACAACACATAACATTGTTCCCTGTCGTAAACTTCCTCGTGTAGGAATGCTTATGGTACTTCAAACCTCACTACAGGTTATTTGACAAGGAAAAAGCGTTTTATCAAAAGAAGATTAGTAATTTTTCATACATTAAAATGAATCCAATCCAATCGTTGTTCGTTAGTCTTCATAAAACTCATGAATGGCTAGATTTACATTACAGAATCCTAGTGTGGAGTTCAGTGTATATTAAACAAATGTACCTACACTTTTAATTAAGAAAATCTTATCTCAAAAAAAGGTTTACATATGTATGTACGGATACTATACTGTATACTCGACAATAGGTTTCATAAGAGAACACCATATAATATATATCCTCTAGCTGTTATGTGTGGGAGCCCTTAGTCAATGATGAGTGTCTTTTTAGGCTATCCTATGTATGACTGTAGTTTTCAATAATGTCCCTTTAACCCTCGATTTATAAGTGGCATGTCTATGATATTAGCATGTTACTTCCTATGGCGGTTTGTGAGGGTGTAAGGGTGTTTCTGTTAGGCCCCAAGTGCCCGTGGCGTTAACATTTATAAACTGATGAATTTGTAAATAACAACTCGGCAAGCTTAACGAATTAGATATTTAAGTGAAAGTTTAAAAACATTACAGCTTCGAGGTTCGAATATTTTGTACAATGATTGGAGGAATTGTACATAATGTTTGTATGTACCTGTGTACCCAGATGACAGTAATAGCCAATAGGCATACTAACTATTAAGTAAGTGGGCCTAAAATTAATTCGCCTCTGGTTTTTCGGAGATAAAAGAAGTTAATGTATGTGTGGGACATATAAGCAACTTACGAGAAATTCTGTCAAGATAGAAGCAAAAAAACTGAATTACAAAGAATGCTGTTTTGGCATAGGTTACAAACGAGTGGACGGATAACCTGATGGGAAGTAATGACCGTCGCTCATGGACCTCTGCGCCTCGAGAGCTAGAGGTGCGCTACGCCCTTTGAGTCCTCTCCCCGGTATAAGAAGGTATTGTGTTGCGTTCAATGATTAGAAACAATAACTTTGGATTGGATGGGTAACCGCTGGTGGCAGGATACCATGAGCGTCTCAGTGATTCGGAGATCACGTTAAGCAGTCGGTCCCGGCTGTTATCTATACAAATAAATAAAATTGGAGTGTCTGTTTGTAATATTAAAATAACAGCTTTTTAATCAATGCATATGTATGTATACACGATACATATACCAAAAATGTGCTTAAAAAAATTTTTGTCTGTCTGTCTGTCTGTCTATCTGTCTGTCTGTCTGTCTGTCTGTCTGTTGGTCCGGGTAATCTCTGGAACGGCTGGACGGATTTTGACGGGACTTTCACTGGCAGGTAGCTGATGATCCGGGGAGTAACTTAGGCTACTTTTTTTAGACTAACTTTGTCCCGCGGCGTTACTCGCGGTACAACATTAACCGCGGGTAACACCGCGGGGTTCAGCTAGTAGTAGAATAAAAGTCGTGAAGCTAAGTTGGAGGCTTTTGGGCGGCTTGAAAACATCTAACGGCAAGATTACGTAGCCACAACGTTGTGTTGACAGTCCCCAACCCGCACTCAGTCAGCGTGGAGACGTATGGCCATAACACTCTCCTGAGAGAAGACCCGAACCCAGCAGGGACGTTATGGGTTGTTGACGTGTGCTTGGACCCCGGTTGGTTTTCTCTGAGGTATTAAATTATCGTAGTTAACTTTCGATATATTATTACATTAGAACCTATTACAGTAGGCATTTTCGGGAATGCCGCGGAAAACGGTGCGTGACGCGTCGTATTTGTCCCGCGGCATAAGGTAAGTGCATGCCGGCATTTACCGCATACAGAGGGATTTGCCACGATTTATAACACTTGCTGTGGGGGGGAATTCGCTGATTATATAAAGATTAGAAATTAAAATCTAACTCTATTTATAGCTCAGATGTATATTTTCTTTGAACAGTTTGCAAATACCGAAACTATCCCGAATGTCTAAATATTGCGCTGTCATGTTTTTCCGTAGTATAATCACATAAGCTTGTTTAGTGAAATATGTTGATTACGTCACCGCACCGGTATGAAACCAGCTCTTGAAATTATTCTTCCCTGACAGCTTCTAGGCGGCTTCACTTCTTTTCTCGTTCTTTGTCTATAATAAGTATGTATTTAGAGATATTTAAGTATGTTTTTTAGTATTATGGTTACCATAATACAGGCTCTAACTAATATGAAATCTACCGTTTGAGAATATTATTATGTAAAGTGTGACAAGACAAAACTAGCAAATACATGAGTTACAAGTAGTATTTGTCAGAGAATGAACATTCATCTCTGAACCCGATGCTGTAAGTTTGATTACTTAAGCAAAAATTCAATCAACTTGTTTGTTACTTCCAAAGCGAATGTAATCTTTCAATACATTCAGTCTGATTAAAGTTATCACAATGCAGAGAGGGTTGGCGCTGTACCGCCCACTTGCAGCGGGAGGGCGAGGTCGGGAGGGATCAACAGAGATATTAAGATTAGAGTTGATTACGAGTGATTTATTGGTATTAGGTGGTAATTAGGGGATTGGTATTCATGATGTACGTGAAGAGACGAATGCTGGGGATGTATACACATACATATTTATCGACAGTCGTTTTTATACACTGTATCTATTAATTAATTTGAACAATGGATCGTCTGATTTTTACCTGAATGCGGCGAAGCCAAAAGGAAGGGTAATAGTTTTGGCAGTACATATAAACTACAGCTAAACTAAAGCCTAAAGTATGGACAAAACAGATTCTAATAAAAGAGGTGTCAATAGATTCGTAATGATGGTCCGGGCTATATAATTTTATCCAAAGTTTTTAAACGTTTAAATTTTCTGTTGGTTAGTTAACCGGGTGATCTAGTGATTCTTAAAACAGAGGCCTTGGACGCCATCAGGCCAGAACAAATACTATTATATGTTTATCTATAATATGTAGTATGTTTTCAGTAATTTGTACGGAAATTTACGACAATATCTGTGCCTTTATTATAATAGGTTTGTGTCTGCCTCTTCACAGATATAGACGTGAGTTTAATTACATGACTAAATTTTCAGACAGACAAACGGACATACAGTTCTTGTAAAAACTACAAAATTTAATATGTATAATAAAATATCAATAATATCTACACTATTATGAACTTCATTAGTAATTGTCTGAGTTAAGTTTGAAACTTACTAAGTGCGAAGCTGCTCAAAACACGTTAGTTTTCTAATAACAGAGTGGTTAATTCTACCCGGAGGGCAGGAGGGTGCAACCTTAAACTGTGAGAGGGAATGCGCCCTTTATTGCACCAACTGATTTATGGGAACTACGCAGTATTGAGTGCCACGAGTGGAGGCTCAAAGATAACAACTTCTTAATGCTAAGCCGAGGACTAGGGTAAAGGTATCTAAGTTTTTTTTTAATAAATTTGATTAAATAATATTTTTTTTAACAAATTAATTAATTTAATTAACAAGCTAATAAAATACACGTCCGTCTCGGAACGGCCGACAGAAGCGATAACTTATAAGTTGAACTATTTACGGCTAGCGCAGTGGGTTAGAGTGAGTGAGGAGGAGAGCCTGCCCACCATTGCCGCGTGTGAGAATGAGAAGCCAGACAGACTTGTGCCGTAACGCGTTACGTAACGAAGCGGCTTATTCCCCCCCACAAGAAGTTATTACTTCAATATCTTGATGAATACATAATTTCGATATAACTCACGCTCATTACACAATGGAAAATAAAATAAAGTATTCATTCACTTGCTTTTTAGGATCAAATCGTTCCTATGACCACAACAACGTACCTACCTACATTCCTATTTAATGACTGAACACGAGAGCAACAAAGGGCTTCCGTATCTACACAAAAATATCCATATCCAAATAACCATCAAGCCCTCATATTCAATTATTTACCTCTGATTCCTCTTAAACTCCTCCATTAACGTACACAAGCTATACATGTTCTTGTTACCTGTTTTGCCTGTATTTAAATCCACTTTTGTACAGTTCACTCTATTACCGCGGCTACTATCAAAACAAAACTGTCTACTTAGCCAATTTGAACTTTAACTTTAATTCAATTAGGTCCAATTCGTCTTAAATTCTGATAGGAGGGGAAGACACCCCCGGTTAGACAGTCTGCGTTTTCGTTCAGATGAAATTAAAATGCACGCATTTGCATGAATTTCATGGTTGTTAATATTTTAATTTAATATAATAAAGTTTTATTAACACTCTAAAAATGCTGCAACATTTGAAAATAATTTGTAATCAATAACATTTAATTTGTATAAAATTTGAGTGATATCACAGAAAAAATAATAATAAAATTATACGAAGAAATATCTACGCAGATATTAGGCAAAGATGCGCGGCGACCGGATAAATAATTTATATCAGTCAATTATAAGTTAATAATATATTTTATACCGATAATATCATTTGATAATAATATGATTAATTCACAATAAAGTAAGAAAGTCGATCTTTAGCTGAGAGCCGTGTAGGCGCCTGCCAGTTTAGTGTCAGCAACACCCCGCTGTGTGACTCATAGTGAAGTCCCAACTCTCACAGGCACCGAGCTGTACATGAAGTCAGCTGAGTGCTTTTGTGTGCGTTTTAGGACGTGGTTCTAGTGATAGCAACTTTATTAAGAATAACTGTTTTTGTAAACGAAATATAATTATTTTAGTTTTGATGCTTAGTGATATCGGTTGCTAAGGAATGTGTAGGTTCAATACTTACAGAAGCAATACTTCCCCATTGAAAATTATTGTGTGATCGGTACGACCTTTGTATTTGCTCCGTGGGTACGACCAATAACATGACTTTTTTTTAACTAAATTAAATTAAGGTGATTAATTCGCTTAATAATGGGTTAATGGGTTGTTAATAAGAAAAAAATATGACACCTTACTGTAGTATTCTAATAAGAATCATATTTGATTGATATATTTTGTGTATCAATAAAATATGTGTTTTACAAAGAGGGTTTTAACTGCAATATTGATTAAAAAGTTAATTAAACAGGTTTATCAAAATTTCACTATCGCGTGGTTTAATGACGTGAATAGAAATATCGAATTTGACTAACAAAGTGAATAAGGTCAGAGAAGAGCACAGAAGATTTCTGCTCTATTGCTGAAATAGGTACGTAACTCCCGGGTGTTGGTCTATTTGATGTCATCTACTACAAATATTTACTCAAAAATATTTAAGTTATAAATACTTCTCAAAAACAAAAAAGCCTTTTTAAAAAATCTTAGACACTATGTGACGGCACACATATTACCAGAGGTAAATAACCTAAAGCTATGTTTGTGTATGAATAAAAAAAATAAAAGCTGCGCACCCCGCGCCCGCTACCGCGTCCCTCAGCCCCCGCCTAACGTCGGGTGGCACTTTATGTGAAATCGATGCAACCCTGTTTGTAAACATTTGCACTTTGCACAGAACATAAAATATATTGCACTTACTTAAAAAATAAAAAGAAAGAATAAAAAATATGTGTATTTAATTAAAGCAATCAACAAGTTGTATTTTATGGAAATTTAGACTTTATTTATTGTAATAAATAAAGCACTTTTTTGTTTACTATATGAAGAAAAAATATATAAATAAACTTCTGTCACTACGAACTCAAACACTCACAATGACACATAACTTTAAGTCTCACGCACACTAAATCGGTCCGCGAATTTCGTCTCAAACATTCGCATATTTATTTTTTAAATTATTCGAAATATGGAATGTAATTTTTGAATATTTGGCGAACGGGAGCTGGCGCGGCCAGGCGGCCACGTTGCGAACTAACCTAACCTTGCCGAGTGCACGCGGGGCGCGATCGTAAAATTTATACAACTTCTTAAACACTCTTGATCCTTGCTATCAGAGATGGGCTTTGGGTTTTGGCATAACATTTTACATAATATATACAGTATCACATACACATATCCTGAAAGTATAGTAATATGATCAATACAACTTGAATGCTCTTTGGAGATCATAAAATATAAATAATCCCTCATTTTACATGATTATATTTGTTTAACTAACAAGGATAATAAAGTTAATCGTTACAGCATGTTTACTGGTTTTTATACACAGTCCTACTGTTGGACATGGTAGGAATAGCGACGATCGCTTCTTGTTCTTCAGCAAAAATATTATTTAAGTAATTTATTTATTACCTGCATAAATATTTATTTACTACCTTTCTAGACATGAATATCGTCTTCTTTTGAATCAGTAAGAGGCAGCAAGTATCAAGTGAAAGCTGTCGGCGTATGATCTACCCCGTGTGTCCAGCGCACCCCTCGTTCATTCATTTGTCGTAGTACGCGACTAGGCGCAGGGGTGGGGTGGAGCGGTGACCTTGTAAAGCGCAAGTATTCTATAACGGGTTTTACATAATACGTGTATATATTTAAAGCTATGTAGATGTTCATTGTTGTTGTTTTGTGAAACATGTGTGAAAAATCTTATAATAAAAATATACTTAATTCTTAATATATAAAAATTATAAATATGAAATGGAAAATGTCTTCTACACGAATTAAATTCGCGTGTTTATTTAATATTTTAAAGCACTCCAAAATATACAAGAAATTATGTTTTTAAAGTCATGGCAACTTTAAATAGTAAGAAATATTAATTCATTATTGTAATATTAAGCTGTATATTATTATGTAATATTTAAAAAGCAAATAATAATATTTGTAACCGCTGCTCTTGGATGTAATCAATTTCATGAATTAATGTACTGTTAAAAAGGAAAACTTTGCAACAAAACATCAAATTACTTCCAATCACAATACACTTATGCGTACCTACAATTTTCTCCCGCGCTCCCCCTCGCGGCGACAGAACGCATAAACATTAAACATTGGTGTCTAGTTTCCCCACTGTACTCACCCCCAATGTCACTTTATCTATTGTGCACATGCTTTCGCTTTTCATTCAATACATTGCGCTTTTTGGAATCTACTCTTTACAAATACTTCAAAGAAAATCTTCAATGGAATATTACCTAGTTGGAAATTTTAGTTTTCTTTCAACTGTTGCATAGTGCCGGTGCAGCGTGTATGCACCCTTATCGGCACGCGTCACGCGTTATATTGAAATTGGATAGTTTTTATTTGCACTCGAGATTTGATAATAATTTCTGTATTTAATCAAACAAATTTGTGAGTCCAAGAATTTTTTTTTCCGGTATTTCATTTACGTTAAATTATAGACGACTGTAGTTATGATCACGACTTCGCTTGCTTCAGTATTTGTTATTTCGTGTTACTAACTAAAAAAATTACAAACTTCCAATCCCTTATTTTATCCTCTTAGGGATATAACTTCTAGAAAACCCTTTCATAGTTTCTTACAACATATTTTGGTATGATTGCAACTCCAGCGTTGTGTATAAAGCTCTATCTTGATAAATCAGTAAGCGCAAGTAATTTTATATGTACGTGTAATATTAATCGGTCAATAAACAATCTACTACTTCTATGTCCTCCTCACACGTCCTACTTCCTCCATTCTTCCTTCTACGTGCAATCTGTTCTTCTTTGGAATGCATAACCCGCCGAGACCAAGTTTAAAAGTACGTGAACTTCTTCGGAATGAGTTGGCAATACAGTCACAACCCTTGTACCCGACTGTGTACTAGTATAATATTAAATTTATGTTTGACTAGTAGAACCCCGCGGTGTTACCCGCGGTTATTTTTGTACCGCGAGTAACGCCGCGGGACAAGGTTAGTCTAAAAAAAGCTACCTGCCAGTGAAACTCTCGTCAAAATCCGTCCAGCCGTTCCAGAGATTACCCGAAACAATCAGACAGACAAAAAAAAATTAAAACACATTTTTGGTAGGTATATGTACCGTGTATACATACATATGCATTTAGTAAAAAGCGGTTATTTTAATATTACAAACAGACACTCAAATTTTATTTATTTGTATAGATAAGTTTATGTTCATTGGTTCTATTTGATGTAGAACATATATTATTTAAAATCATTACTTACCATGAAAACTTTATCCTTGCACCTACTGCATATCTTTTCTATATGACCTGAAAGCCGACTGGGAGAGAATGCCTCATGGCATTAAGTCCGCCCTTTTGTACAATAAGTAAGTTTAAATAAATAAATAATGTACTTACTTAAAAAACCCTACAATAGAAAACCCTACAAAAGTCGCTAACAAACAAACAAACGTACAGGAGAAGCCAATAAAAACGTGTTGAATACAATATTAATTTTGATGTTTGTTTATAAAAACAATAAATAACTATTTAAAAGGAACTGGCTGTGTACACGAAGTTCATATACTTTACTGATATACAGTACAGTGAATCCTAGTACTCGAGTGACTGGTTAACGAGTTGTTCAACCAGGTAGGCTCAAGATAGCAGAACCACGCTACTACCCTCACACAAACGATCCACCTAAAGTGGCAGTATTCCTGCTGTCGTGTTTCGTTGGTGTGTATGGGTCACCCGCCATGGTGTGAGTCACCGTGCTGCATTGTATATATTCGCAATGAGTAGAGTGAGAACCACGATAGGCAGAGTAGAGTCACTTAGGAAGGTTCATATAAAAAAGCAAAAAAATGTTCAACAAGTTACTTCCCAACTTTCCCAGTTCAATTAAGCATGCAAATGCGGCCGGCCAGGAGCGTGACCGAGACCTTATCTCTACACCCGTCACTGCAAACATCTTGTGGAATTCACCACCTTAATTATTATGTTGTTAGTAAACATTTTGAAGAGTTTCTTCAGAAAATGCTTTTAAAAGATTAAATAAATAGATTACAGGCAAATAACGGTATTATTCTAATTAAATATTGCGTGGGTTGCGTTTATAAAGGACCAGGTTTGTTACGCGGCTCCGGGTGCGTTTTTATGTTTGTTATCAAGGTACGGAGTAGCTTATCTCCTTTCTCAAGATTCAGAGTACCGCTATTCGAAATTTCATTGAAATCGGTTCAGTAGTTTAGACGTGGAAGCGTAACAGATAGACAGATTTACTTTAAAATTTTCAATATTAGTATGGATATGGAAGCATGGATTCACGGATTCCTTTTGATTTAGATACCTATGTCCATATTTCGACGCTACCCAAGTTTGTTCCCGACAACAAACGATGTATCTATTGCTAATTATACTTTCATATATATATACAATGACATAAAATGTTGGTATATATGTGTCGTTTTAACCGTGAGAAGCCGCCTGGTTGCCAGTTTTAATGTTAGCTAGTATTGCCAGTTTAATTTTGTTTAGTTAATCGACTCGTGCGCACGACTGCCGTATTATAGCGGTGAGCGGCAAAATGTTCAGTGGTACAGTTATCTCAATCGCTCACGAGCTCAGGATGCTGCGAATTGCACCACCGGTTGCCAGGATTTGCTTTTAATTGTTAATTTTATAAAATAGTTTAAAGTTGTTTTATTAATTGATTTCAGATTTGTAGTATAGTTTAGTAAAACTAAACATTTATTGTGGTAAGTATAGGGTTAACAAACAGACTGATGTGTCACTGTGATTTGTTATGTTGAGTGACAACCGCTGCACATGGACACTAACTAAGAGGCTCAAGCCCTCCCGCCAGAAGGGCTCATAATATATAATAATTGAAGAGTTGTTTAGTACTTGTGTTAGGTCATTGCATATTTCTGTTGTTCTCTCACGGTTATTTCCGAGTTTTGTTTACATCGCTACGAATCTATACAATTAAATAAAAATGAAGTTTCTATTTGTGATTTCAAAAGAACATCTTTTTACTAAATACGTATGAAAGTACACATGTACGGTACTTAATCATAAAAGCGTTTTTTACTTTATTTGTCTGTCTTCGTAATGTTTACCGCGTTGCAACAACAACCGCGAGTAATTGCGTGGGGTGAAACTAGTCTAAAAATAAATAGCCTTAGTTACTCCTTTTATCGTTAGCTACCTGTCACTGAAAGTCCCGTCAAAATCGATTCAACCGTTCTAGAGATAAGCTGCAACAAACAATCAGACAGACAGACAAAAATGGAAAAAAAAGTTTTGGTATATGTATCTTGTATACATATTATGTACATATGCATTTAGTAAAAGCGATGATTTTAATATTACAAACAGACACTTCAATTTAATTTATTTGTATAGATGTATAGATAAAACTGAAAACTTTGTCTGTTTGGTTGTATTTTATTAACAAAAAATATACCCATTTGTACATTCTCAGCAAATTGGTAAGCTTTTTTAAACTGGTGTACAATATAGATTATTTAATTCTATCCTGTATCTCCCTTCTTGTATACTTGCTCTATTATAACACGTGAGAGTATAACGCTCATGTTTATATATTCAGGGAAAGTCAGGCCAGGTAGAAAGTGGACAGATTTTAATCTGATTTTCTTTCTATCAGGCTCATTAACCTATAGACTATTCTTAATAACCTTGGAACATCTAGACTAATTTATCGATTCCTTAACGCTAATGAAACATCTATACCTAAATCTATACTTCTATACTAACATTATAAAGCTGAAGAGTTTGTTTGTTTGAATGCGCTAACCTCAGTAACCGCTGGTCCGATTTGAAAAAATATTTCATTGTTGGATAGTACATTTATCGAGGAAGGTTATAGGCTATATATCATCACGCTAAGACTTAAAGGAGTGGAGCACCAATGAAGAATGTTACAAAAACAAGGGAAAATTATCACGCTACGGGCAATAGGAGACGCAATCGAGGTTGCGTGGGTCAGCTAGTTTATTATAAAGCTAAATGCCTAAACACAGACTCACCAGTCACACATCTCCCCTGTGCACGTACCAGTGGTGGCCGACACATGTTCACGCATAAATTAATGCAGAGGGGGCTGCTCAGGGCTGACGCACAATTAATTAAGGACGAAGCTTACCTGAAACAAAAAAATATTAATTAGTTAAAAATTCTTATTCGGTATTACAACGTGTCTTATCTAAGTTTGTCGCTGGAGTTTTATTTTTTTATTTATTTTCTGCTAGTTGAGACCCGCGATGTTACCTGATTGTACCGCCGCGGTGCTAAGCTAGTCTATACAAATATCTATAAAAATAAATAAAATTGGAGTGTCTGTTTGTAATATTAAAATAACCGCTTTTTGCTAAATGCATATGTATGTATACACGCTACATATACCAAAAATGTAGTTAAAAAAATTTTTGTCTCTCTGTCTGTCTGTTTGTTCCGGGTAATCTCTGGAACGGATTTTGACGGGACTTTCACTGGCAGGTAGCTGATGATCCGGGGAGTAACTTAGGCTACTTTTTTTAGACTAACTTTGTCCCGCGGCGTTACTCGCGGTACAACAATAACCGCGGGTAACACCGCGGGGTTCAGCTAGTCTAAAATTAATTTACCTAAGTTACTGTTTATATCATCAGCTATCTCCCAGTGAAATTCCTGTCAAAATTCGTCCAGCCGTTCCAGAGATTAACCGGAACAAATAGACAGACAAAAATGTTTAAATTGATTTTTTAGCCGACTTTAAAAAATGAGGAGGTTCTCAATTCGATCGTATATATGTTTTTTTATGTGTGTTCACGGATAACTTCGTCGTTTATGAAGCGATTTTAATATTTTTTTTTAATGGAAAGGAGATATCCCAACGATGGTACCATAATAAGGACATTAAGATCTGCTGATGGCATCCAAGAGAAATCGATCGATCTGATCGTTCTTGAGTCGAAGTCGGTTTTTTATTTTGTTAAAATGTTACTTGGTGATGTATGTACCATATATATGATTATAAGTAAAGCAGTTCGATGATTTTTTTATTTTTTATATATGTTACCTCATAACTTTCGACTGGGTGAACCGATTTTGATGATTCATTTCTATTTGAAAGCTAGTGCTTCCCATGTGGTCCTTTTTTTAATTTGGTCCAGATTGAAGTCAGTTTTTTTGTTAAAATTTGTGATTATTTGGGCTTCAGTTGAAAATCAGCGCTGTGGTCACCTTCTGGATCGTAGGCTGAAAAGTGACCCTTTAGCCACACAACTAAATTTATTTATTGTTTTGTTGTTTATTTTAGTTAAAATGTTGTACCTACCTACCCTCTCTTTTAAATTGAGTACCTACTCCGCTGGCTCAGCATTGCCAACGGATGTCTCTTAGAATTAGAAAACGATTCTCAGAGTTGTTTTGACGCTCGCTTAGGCATTTATTAATAAATTGTTTAATCAATTGTTTAAGTATATTATATTGCTAGCCTCCAAATCGGCAGCACACTAGTTAAGTTGTCTTTTATTTGTTTTAAAAAACCCTTTATCCAAACTGGAAGTTTAACTACTTGCAATGATTTGTTTTGTTTTTATTTCGCGTGACATATAAGTGTATTTTCGTTTTTATGGCAACCTGGACTGAAGGCTTACTGTGGTTAAGAAAAGTGGTTCAACCACTGGTCCAGACTGGCTAGTATTACACAACTTTACAGCGTGTTACCATTTTGCCTTCAGTTCCTCTGAGCGAAATCGAACATCTTACTAACTATAGTCAATTGTAATTAAAACTTATCTAACATAGTATCTCTTAAAGCATGCGAGAAGCTGCACCCCATCAACTCTCGGCAACCTGTCAAAATATAGTACGTCGATGACAGGGCGGTTTCCGTTCTCGTAACGGCGTCGTTCAATTTACGACAAATCACTTTGAATAATATCAAAATATTTTCGCGCAAGATGCCGCGAAGGGAGGCAGCACAGGCCTTGAAAAATATCAGAACTGGCATTGACTGTTTGTACTGGCTGTTAGACTGTTCGTACGTTAAAAAGTGTGTGCTATAAGGTTGATATCACAATTTTTCTCGTGTAAAATCTGTTGGAACTATTGCCAGGACCTGTTTTTTAAAATATCAATATTATTTATCATTTTATTATGCCGCGAAACTCCAGATTTGTTTTAGAAGTTGTGTTGTGATTGAGTAAATACATTCTTCCAAGCTTTTGCATTTAAAATATTTGTAAAATTCTGTACAACGCACGTTTACCGGTAAAAAATAGAATTATACGTAATGTAAATACCGAATGTAACAAATCAAATCACATGATATCAATTTTCATATCGACATCAAGTCTCAGGAATTCTCACACATTTCCTAATAACTTCTCTAGGCGTTTATAACTCTACCTGCCATATCTTAGCTTGACAGATTTTCGGGATGACGAAAATATGGCACGAGTCACAATAATAAAAAGGGCAACTTTGCCGGCTATCTTAATAGAATATCGAACGGTTTTACACCACCGGGAACCCGGCTGGGGCCCCCAGCCCCGTGATTTGCATCCAAGGGCTCCCGAAGAATGTGCCATTTCATTTTTGAGTTCCGCACCCTTTAAACGAAATAGTTTTTCTTATTCGCTTAGTCAGCACGTTGTTCAACGAGGGTTGAAGTGGATATTGGTTGGAAGTTAGTTTAAATAGGATTTCAATGGTGCCAGGAACTGAGCTGCCCTTTGGTCATAATACCGGTTTAACGTGCCCGATAGGGCAACTACCCGTTGCGCCAGCGGGTTGTTTCTGTTTCTTTTCGAGACCTTTTCAAAATGAATAAAAGAAAATGTTTCCGCACAGATTGAAATGAATTTAAAAAGAAAATCAATTTTAAAAATAGCGTAGCCATTGCAGCTTCGTGGATTTTTCAATTTTTTTTGTGGATTAGGCGGGCAAACGAGTAAACGTATCGCCTGATGGTAAGCGATTCCCGCCGCCCATGGACACCTGCAAACACCAGAGGCATCATAAGTGCGTTACCGGCCTTTGGGGGATAGGGAGGGGAGATAGGGCGAAAGGGTTTAGGTTATGGGTCTCCGGTATCCTCAATCACTCTGTAAAACATAGCGCAAGCACTATTGGTTTTTTAATACCAATTTTTTTAATACTAAACTTTAAAGCTGACTGCTTTTATGTTCTTCAATAATACTCAAAATACAATTATTATGACTACATCTAAAATAAAGTCATTTTTATGTATGGCCTGCCAAAATGACTCTACTCTGCCTGATGCAAAGCATAAGCAGAATCCAAAAGTGGTGGTCACCATACTCGTTGCGGATTCGAGAAGTGACAAGGCTTTTCAAGTTAAGTAAAAAAACATTTTATGAGTATATAGTGATATTAGTTATTAGAAACAAATATATACTTATGTGATTGTTATTGACACGTCCTTATTGTTGTCATTCGATGTTATCAGCGGTTACCTGCGGTTACAATTCGGTTAAATGAAAGGAAACTATAAATCCTACTCCTCTACCGTGGGAGAGCCACGCTTCGGCATGAATGGGCCGGCTCGACCGGAGTGATACCACGGCCTCACAGAAAACCGGTGTGAAATAGTGCTTGCGCTGTGTTTCACCGAGTGAGTGAGGATACCGGAGGCCCATAACCCAAACCCCCTCCCCCTATCTCCCCTCCCTATCCCCCAAAGGCCGGCAACGCGCTTGTGACGCCTCTGGTGTTTGCAGGTGTCCATGGGCGGCGGTAATCGCTTACCATCAGGCGATACGTCTGCTCGTTTGCCAGCCTATTCCATAAAAAACAAAACAAAAAAAAACAGATTTAATTACTGGTTCTTTACCCGACTACGGAGTAGGCAAAAGGAAGGGTAAAACTTATGGTAGAATATGTTCCTATGCATGTTTGTAGTTTCCACTCTCACACGTAAACTATTAGGTAAACATTAAGTGTCAATAAATTCGATATAATGGGGACTGTCGGCTCTTTAAATTTAATCAAAAATTTTAACGTTACCGGATTATAGTCTTTTTAAAACTTTTTCTTGTATTAAGTACTATTTACAACACACTTTAAAAATGGTTTTCATCTATTTCATGCACTCACACTTAGTTGGACATTCTTAAATGTGAAAAAATTGGGACTTCCTATAGAAGTAAAACTTATATAATTTTAGTTTAAAATTAAAATTTCATAATATTTAAATTAAAATTATCAACATGCTCCAGTCTGGTACCAGAGCAGTACATGCTATAGATTTAATACTAATTGATAAAGAAATATAATTAGTATTAGTATGACGATGAAGCGAACCGGTAAGATTTTTTTCGATCTAAAAGAGCTCAAAGCGGGCTAAGAAGCTAATACATCAATTAATTATATGAATTTAACTAAAATATGAATGTGTGTACCGACTACAACTGACATACCTGAGACCGAGGCTACCTAGTAGTTTGTATGTCATGTATCCGGTGAGACACGTGTCGAAGCGAGCGTTCAAACAGGAGAGTGCGCTTGAAAGAAGATCTAGTGCGTGCTTACTTCACTCTTTTTCATATGGCCTACCAAATAACTTTGCACTGGCAAGCGTGAGCAGAATCCAAGTGGTGGTCATTACAATCATTGAGAATGCAGACATCATGATACTATGGCGGCCTATCGAAATGCTTCTGCAAGTTCTGCTTTCGTGCTGAAATTAGCGTGGCTTTACTACGTTGATTTACCTGCGGCTCGACCATTTAACACTATGCACGCCAATCTATACAAATAAATAAAATTGGAATTTCTGTTTGTAATATTAAAATAACCACTTTTTAATAAATACATATGTATGTATACACGATACATGTACCAAAATAACATTATTTTTAATTTTTGTCAGTCTATCTGTCTGCCTGTCTGTCTGTTTGTTCCGGGTAATCTTTGGACCGATTTTGACGAGACTTTCAGCTGTAGCTGATGATCTGAGGAGTAACTGAGGCTACTTTTGTTAGACTGGCTTTGACCCGCGGCGTTTCCCTTAGTACGACAACAACCGCGGGTAACACCGCGAGGTTTAGCTAGTATAATAATATTTTTAAGTATTTTGACTATATCTTTAAAGTTATTTCCAAATGAACTAAAGGAATGTAACTTACTTATTTACGTTTTAAATCACTTAATAATAATTTCTTTTAAGAGCGGTAACTCTATTAACTTACTGGCGCTAGTAGCTGGCTCAAGTAAACTCTTGTGTTTATCTGTGTCGATGTCGAATATAGTGAACGCTCCTCGGCGTGCTGGCGTGCAGTGCGCGACAGATTTAACTTAGCTTTGTTTATTACTTACAGTTCACCCGCGGTTATTTCTGGTCACTGAGTTTGCGCTGGGTTTTTGATCTGTTCCATCTCATATTGTATTTAATACTAACCGTCCACTACTTTTTATAGTGCTTCTCTGTATACTAGTCTCCGCTAGCCACTTTGTAAAAACGAAGGGAAATAAAATTAATAATACTTTACGTTTTAGGCCATTGGTGTGTATGTGTGCCTCCTAAATTTTGGGGCTCGGTCATTAAGGATGCTCTATTAAATTTTTATATTATTGGTTCATTTTATGAATCAGAATAACAATTTATTTTGGAATATTCATGATATAATATATATATCTCGTACTGAGAAAGCATAGTCACAGTTTGAGCGCGCCATTTCAGCGTTCAAACTTCCGGTTTCCGGTTCTAAATGAAAACATCTTCCTACGCAACAAAGTTCAAAATAAGTTGTATGACCTTACTTGTTATATGAAAACAATCAACTTAAGTATCAACTGAAATGTTTGTTATTAATTTCAAATTAACACGTTTTTACTGAATGCATGTATGTAAAGTAAGGTAGATACTTAACGCAAAATATAAATATCTATTTCTTTCTGTCTGTCTATTTGTTCCGGCACATCTCTGAAACAGCTGGGTCGATACTGACGGGGCTTTCACTGCCATATATCTGATGATATAAAGAGTAGCTTAGGCTAGTGTTATTTTAGACTAGTTTCGCCTCACATTTTTGACAAGACCGCGGCGTGATGCTGATTTGTATACAGATTAAAACACAAAAATAAACATATTTTCGCTTTGACAACCATCACTTTTTAATTAGTACTACTGCCCTAGGGCCTACACAAGAAGCTTGGAAACCCTTCTTTTAAAGAAATTGTCTCCCGATCAATACGAACCTTAAACCCTTATAATAAAAGAGATACCCTACTTCCACCTCGAAGGCGGGCTATGAACTCGTGATTCTTGAGTAGATGATGACATGGATAGTCAGTCAGTCACTTAAGTTGCAACCAGAAGGCACAGAAGGAAGAGAATGCTGAGCCACTGGGATCTGTATATGCGTCAATAAATACGACCATCTATCACATACACCTTGACGGCGAACAATCAGCTTATGTATTATTCATGAACAGATATGGCTAAGGTCTTAATGTAGTGCGGTCGTGCCCTATCGGGCTGCCTTTAATGCACTCACTTTTCAGAACTTTTAATTAAGATGTATTGCGAATCCACTAGCAGGAAATATGTGTACGAGGCGTAAAGTTGGCAGCAGATTTTTGGTCCTTAAATCAGATTATGTTAAAGTTAGACACATTTAAATAATTTTGAATCTGTCGTGTTATTGTTTTTAATTAATGATAAATATAAAATTATACTTATGTCATTAATATCTACCATAGCAGAGTATAGGTTTTTTTAATTAAATGACCAATCATTGATATTCTCCTGTTGTATGTGATTGAAGTGAAGAAGATTTTTGTAAATGTATCGTTTCAAAAAAATGGCCGAGTAAGTGATACTAAGGACTACGCTAGGGGTCATTGGTTCGATTCTTATCGATACAAATAATTCTGCGATAAGCATGATCACTTGTTATGTCATTTTAATTTATGAAAAATATGAGTAAAATATGTATGAATATCTTTATCAACAGTCTGTTAATCACTTTGTACAGGGTCTGATATGATGAGATGGACGATTAAAAAGTAACTAGGTAAAGGAACTACTCAACTTAGTAACATAAAGTAATAATAGTTTTACTCTTTGCTACAAACTGTACGCTCTGTACACATAAGCCAGTAAAGTTGAAAATCAATTAGGTACTTAAGAATAAATGATGTACCAACATTGAAGGCAGCCACACTTAGCATTATATAACCACTTGCTGAGCAATAAAACGCCTAATATATCCTGCGTCAGCTTTAATTGGCTCCAAAGTGTTCTTAACAAAAAAGCAACGAATACCTTGATGATTAATCGCTTATTTTTGCTAACAATCAGTTTGCTAAGGGCTCGTATAGACGGGATTGTCTGTTGTAAAAAACTCTGTTTCAATTACGTAAGTTATTTTAGAAACAAACAGCATTATCTCGCGGCTTAGCTTACAATGCATTAGGTAGGTACCTATTGTCAATAAATTCATTGGTTGGTCCCGTGGCAATCCTCGATGATAGGGACCACAACAGAGGACAAAAAGTTTTTTTAACGTATATACAATTCGTATATATAAATATAAGAACCTACCACACATAATTTAAATTAAAATGTGTTATTTTCGAAGACTTTTACCCAAATTTTCATGCGATTTATTATATGTTCGTTGTCTCTGAACTCCATCATTTAAGGACCGAGTTGGCAAGCTATTCATTATATTATACATTTATATTATTTACTTAAGAAAGTGTTCTTGCCAATTGCATTTAAAATTTTAAAGTTGAAGATAAATATGTGCTAGCGCTTGTAGTGGAAAATTAATAAATGAAAAATACAGGCCATTAACATTACTGCGCTGTTCGTGATATATTTTTTAAATGTTACCCTTTCGTTTCATTTATGAATGTTTTTACATTTAAATTCAAATATACCAATACAAATACAAATATTCATCGAATTTTTGTCTTATAAAGAGCTTGTACAATCAATTCTTATTTTAACACTAGCTAAACCCCGCGGTGTTACCCGCGGTTATTGTTATACCGCGAGTAACGCCCCGTACCCGGAACAAACAGACAGACAGACAGACAAAAAAATTTTGAACTACATTTTTGGCATATGTGCCGAGTATACATACATATGCATTTAGTAAAAAGCGGTTATTTTAATATTACAAACAGACACTCCAATTTCATTTATTTGTATAGATAAACACGACAAAATATAAAAACGACTCTATCGAAGATTGAAGAATTTTAACAACAAGTGTAACTATCTATCATTTTATAAATTTTTGTTATCTTTTTCTCTTAATTTTTAAGATAATAGCTGATTTCTTCTGTTTAAAATTTAAACTGTTTTCATTTCTTTATAATAATAGTAATGTGATGTGATCGGTGATATGTACTTTAATTCAAAATTTGATCAGTAAGTTATATTAACTACGGGATTACGGGATATTAGGTATAAAAGTACATACAATTGTTTGGTCTGACTGTTTGTTCCTTCATAGAACAAATTAAAAAAAAGAGAATATGACCTGTTTTACTTTTTTCTTCAAGTTACATCTCAGTGTCGCTTGAAGTTAAGTAAAATGTGAGTGAGTTAAGTTTAAGTGATTATCTTAATGTTAATTTAAATTTAGTATAATTAAGACAACGTTGCGGACATTTACGGCGTAATCTTGCCGTTGGATGTTTTTAAGCCGCACAAAGGCCTCCAACTAAGCTTCACAACTGTTATTCTATGACAACAAGCGCGACGAACTGCTTAACGTGACCACGTAACGTAATCACGAAGACGCTCATGGTATCTTGCCACCAGCAGTCACCCATCCAGGTACTGACCGCGCGTCGTTGCTTACCCACAGTAATTGTTTCTAATTACCGAGTGCAACTGGGCTATGAGCGCTTCTTAGTCCCCAACCCGCAGTTGGCCAGCGTGGGGACGTATGGCCTTAACCCTCACCTGAGAGAAGACCCGAGCCCAACAGTGGGACATTATGTGTTGTTACTTGTTGTTGATGATGATAATTAACAAACCTCCTTTCTAAGGAGAGGTATATGTCCATCAGTGAACTTTGAAAGACTTTTTATGATGATGAAGAGCAAAATATTTTACCACATTGTATTATATTTTTTTTAAAGAAGGTTTAGATCAAAAATCAGTTATAGAATTGACTGTATAAAATTCAACAGACTGAAATGATTGATTATTTCTATTTATTATTATTATAGCAGGATTAACTTCATAGAACTACCCATGGTTCAGTTGATTGAAATAACAAAACATTTTTTGTAATTGATTTTATTGTGTCAGATAAAAAAAAAAAAAAAAACATTATGAAGTAAATTCCGGGAATCAAACCAATATTTAAATGAACAAGTAATTTAAATTGTGTTAAATACTTTGATATGTTTTTTAACCATGTTTAAAAAAAAGAGTACAGTACCTGTTAACTTTCTGGCACGTTTCTACACCATCAGTTATTTTCTCACAATCATTTAACACCAAAACAAATAATAATTATATACACACTTTCACAAGTAAAATCAGGTACGAATAGAACATACAACTCCAAAGATAACTATTAATAAATTAAACATCTAATAACAAAAAACGAAACTTTCAAAATAGTCTTTCGAAATCGTCAACATAGTCGCGAAAGATTTCACGTTCGTGTTTGGGCGGGCGGCGTGCGCGTTAGGCGGGCAGACGGCGCGGCGTCTGGGCGCCAACTAGCCTCTTCTCGTAGCCGCCTGTAATGCCGGCAGTGCCGCCCTATGCCGCCCTGTGCCGGCCAGATGTACAGCGCACATGTAAACTGCAATCTCTTTGACAGAGTTCCTACCATCATTGACAGAGAGATAGTAGTTTTCGGCCAGTTTTTATTTTCGTAGTGTCAAAAACGACGTGGTTTTAATATTAGTATGTAATAAGCATCTTTTTTTTATGTAATAAACGGGCAAACGTATCGCCCGATGTAAGCGATTATCGCCGCCCATGGACACCTGCAACACCAGAGGCGTCACAAGTGTGTTGCCGGCACGAAGCAAATACAAAGAGGAGATGGCATAAGCGCATAACCCCCATGACAAAATACAGGCCCCGACGACATCGCAGTTGACGCGACTTGCAAATTAGACTGTTAACGTCAATGTTCTAGAACTGCATCGAAACATCGTAATACTTGAATATTCTCGGTACAATCAAGTAAAAAGATGAAGTGCTGTGTTATATCTTGTACAAATATCTCGGATAGACGTTCTGGTACCATGAGTGCCATCATATTTCTTTTATAAGTAACTAGCTGTCCCGGCAAACGTCGTTTTGCCATAAATTTTTTTTAAGGATGGGTGACCCTTACCATTTAGGGGGATGAAAAATAGATGTTGGCCGATTCTCAGACCTACTCAATATGCTCACAAAATTTCATGAGAATCGGTCAAGCCGTTTCGGAGGAGTTTGGCAACTAAAACTGTGACACGAGAATTTTATATATTAGATTTTATAGCAATTTTTTTAAAAAGTTCTAGAAAGATCTCTCAGTGTTTTTTTGAAATGTTATTAAATTTACTCGCCACTAGATGGCAAAACTTTGTGTTACTGGAAATAAAAATACAATGGTACGTAGAGCTGAATATTGATAAAACATACCATAAGAAGATACGGAAATGAGTTCTGCATTCTTACTTAACGAATTTTTATTCATCATGGTATTTTTTTTGTATTTCTCATAATAATATTGTGAACAGACTGACATCTATCGACATCTATTCTAAAATAAAAAGACAGGGTGGTATTCAGAATCCAAATATTTTATCAAGTTACGACTATATTAATCTTGCATTGAAAGTAGTTACTTCAAATATTGAAATTAAAGAAATTTTACTTATGCTGATGACATAACGGGTTTTTTTAAATTTATTAAAATAATACAATGTAACAGTACATAGGTAATGTTCTAAATTTTTATCTAAAGACAGTATTAGAGAGCAATAGATCAAAAATATAATTGGCAAGACTGGACTCCCACAAAATACACCAAGATTTGTTCTTCCCGTAGTTATGATAGTGACTATATCATTTCAAGGAAAAATCATAAAAAATCGAGAAAGGAACTTATTATTATTACCCCAATTAGGCAAGATTAAAAGTGATTAGATGTGGATATTAGAGACAACATTGGTATGACCATTCAATTCAGATTTAGATTAGTTGATTTTCTAAGATTGACGTGATTTAAGCATTCCAATTCCTAAGTGAAATAAAATATAAATTTATTTATTTTTTAAATAAAATGTTGTGCACTACATTTATATTTTTTTGTTCTGCATAATCCACGCGTAAATCAAACATATTAAATAATGTTTTATTTAGGTTTATTAGAAAAAAAAGTACTTACATACAAACTTTCACTTTTGCAATATCATTTACGTTATTAATGATGTTTTTTGTACTACCTTTCAAGATGTTTACAAAATCGACCTTGAAAAAAACTACTCCCTAAAATTCTGAGTACGTCCACACTAGTGTCAGTTAGCTAAACTACATAGCAATATACTCGTACAACGATGCAAGTAGTTTTGCTACTGTCTGGTAGATGGAAAAGTGTAAAGTAACACCCCCTCACCCCGCAAATTGTCACGCATTGCTTCATACAAAAGTCTCATTAGGGCATCTCCTCTTTGTACTTGCTCCGTGATTGCCGGCCTTTGGGGAATGGGGGGGATAGGAGGAGGGGGTTGGGGTATGGGACTCCGGTATCCTCACTTACACGGTGAAACACAGCGCAAGCACTATTTCACACCGGTTTTCTGTGATGCCGTGGTATAACTCCGGTCGAGCCGGCCCAGTCATGCCGAAACGTGGCTATCCCACGGTGAGTGAGAGTGAATCTATTATCCTATTTGTAACCGGCTTCAAAACAGGTGGAGGTTCTCAATTCGACTGACTTTTTTTAATTGAAAGCAAGTGCTTCGCGCGTGTTCCTATTACAATTTGGTCCAGTTCTTAAAGTCGATATATTTTGTCAAGTTTTAAACATTAATTTATTGTACTAAGTTGCTGTACGTGTTGGACAAACTATAAATACAGTTGCCATCATATGATTGCTTACGCTTCAACATATCTGATGACTGAGAATTAGACCGGCTCCCTGTCAGCACCGGTTTACGTAGTAGCTACGGACCTCCCAGTGAGCAGCTGATTAATTAAATAAATACTTAGGTGGAGGAATTTCCCTCGGTTCTATTAGAATAAGCAATACTATTTTCCTTTCCACCTAGTTAGATGGACATATCAATTGTGGAGGCCTATGTGATGATGATCAACTGTGGACTTCCGAAGGCTGATGATGTACAGCTGTTGCGGAGATTCATTATTTTAATATGTAACTCCAAAATAATCCTAGTTTTATAATAACACTAACCCTTATTTTATATATTATTGTTTAATATTTTCTCAAGAAACCTAATTATCATTTACACCTAATACCTTGTACTGGTTTTAAGACACATTCATGCATTATGTAGCACATTGCCTTGTGTCCTATCAGTAAGATTAGTAAAGCAGAATTGAACAGGTAAAAAATTGAATAAATATAATATAGGATTATTACATGAATATACTAACTGTTGCCCGCGGCTCCGCCCGTGTATATGTCGGTTATCGCGGCAAATTATTATGTGTTATTATGATGTATAAGCTACTCCAATGTGGAGCTAAAGTTTCATCCAATCCGTTCAATAGTTTTTGCGTGAAAGAGTAACAAACATCCATCCATCCATACTTACAAACTTTCGCGTTTATAATATTAGTCACGTTACATCTTGTATAGAGTCGGTCTTTGAGCATAGTGACGTTCAAGAAGGCCATGTGGCTATCAAACAACGTCAAACCTTTGAGTTCTTCAGGCAAATCATAGTTAGGACATTCATACAAATCTTTGGTCTTCGTTGCCTCGACGAGATTGGCAACTTCCTGAGAGCCGCTGTTGAAACCAAACACGACTACTTTACGAGCATGCGAGCAATGTCCGAAGCGCAGCTTTTATTAATAGGGGCTCCCATAAGAGTGACTGTCTTGACAGAATTGATTCTGATGTAAGCACTGGTATCAAAGTTAGTCAAAGTCACAGCCGGGATCCTGTTCGGGATCTTCCTGTCGCGGTCTTCACCGTTACTTACGAGTTGGAAGGTGTGATTGACATTGTAACAATTTAGGAAGCCACTGCTGCCATTGCTGGTAACTATTTTACCTTCCCCAGTAGTCTACATGCTCTAGCAGTTCGCTGAGGGTGTAAGGGATCTTGACCAAGTTGTACTCGCCGAGGCATGGGACTTCCGGGTACGAGTACCCTTTATCGACGTTGGTGTAATAGTTAGGTGCACGGGCGAGCTTCCAAACCGATAGGGAATGCATCTTGCTTCTTACTAACTGTGAATAAATTAAGCGTTATTGTTAAAAGATGTAACAAAAACTTACAGAGGTACATATATTTAACAAAAGTGTATTCGTACCTTCGGTCCCTATAAAATACGGCCAAAGGTACCAATAATGACAATATAATGAACACTATGGATTGGAAATCAGGTTTTTTTCTTTGAGATCGAACTAGAGGAGATCATTTTAACACAGATTACACAGACAATTTTTTACACAGATTGAGGTTACAGCAGTAGTAAATAAAAAATACTTTTTTTCAAACTTTACAAAAATATACTAACTTTTAAACTTTCGCGTTCCATGATATATTAACAATTATTTTTACGGGAATTAACGCGATCACTTATTAAAAGGTATTACATACCTCTGATTTTCCTGACGCTTCGACCAGGTTGCACTGGCCATGGTCACAGGCTGACTGGCTCAGCGGCGCACGCCCTCCGTCGTCGAATCCGTGAAGTAGAAGTTTGTTCGTCCACCCGCACTTTTTCGATATTTTTAATAAATTTGTTTCGCCATGTACCGTCACATACCACACTAACAGTGTCCCTATTCTGTAAGCAAACCGATCTGCTCCTATTCTGGTGTTTATCCGACTGCGCAGAAAAGCGAGGTGGTATGTTTTTTAATACTGGATTCCACGCTGTAGATAATCAGGCAAATCAGAGGTATGTAATACCTTTTAATAAGTGATCGCGTTAATTCCCGTAAAAATAATGGCTAATTTACAAAAATATGTTTAAATCAATATCAATGCAAGTTCGCCCGTAGACAAAAGTTAGTAACGACATGGTTGTGCGAATAGAATTAATTTTGCATCGGTATCAGTACGAGCGAAGCCGCAGGATAATTTAGTTAGAAATACAACATACAGAAATATGAGTAAATCAATAAAACGCAAGCAAACCCGTAGCTAGAGTAACTTAAAAAACATAGTTTTAAAGAGTGAAATCGCGGGCAAAAAGTAGTAGAGATATATGACAAGCTAAAATATTTCGCATATATTGACGAAAATCATCTGGCCAATAAAAAAAACATTTGCTTTGGGGAAATTTACAGCAATAACTACATATGTAACATTTAACACTTCTAAAATATGAACACACATAGCTATACATAATATACGAGTAATAAAGTAACTGAAAGTTTGAAACTTACCTGATGTCAGTTACAATGCAGTGTGAACTGAACTGTTGAGCATTCTGCATCATTTAGTTTATATACCGAGCTTGATGAGAATGCACATTGCAGTGAGGTGGGACTATAACCGCATCCTGAAAAAATTGCAATGTGTATCTGCCACAGAATGATAACGTACTTAATATCTCACGGGTGTTTTTGTTAGCGGTCTAGGTATTTGTGATAAGGTGTATTATTGTGAATGCATTTAATTTATTTATTTTACAGAAGGCTAGGTCACCTTAGATTGTAACAAAAACCCAAGACTTAATTAACAACTAATTGTTGAACCATTCCATTGCTCAGACCATCAATATGTATAAGGTATACTAGCTGACCCGGCAAGCTTCCTACCGCATATTTTTCTTTCGTAAATATTTCAAAATTTTTTAAAAACTTCTTTTAGTAATTATGCCTCAGTTTCCGTGTACAATCGAGGACAATAACATCTTCCCGGTTATCTTTTACTTTTCTTCTACACAAACTTTGCCCTAACAATAACGAACATATAAAAAAAGAATTATCTAATGTGGCGCAGTCGATCTGAAGTTATGCGCGTACTTACGTTTTATTTATAAGATACTTGTTCGCTCGCATTTAATAAAAAAAGTATCCTAGTTTACTTGTAATAATCGGTTAAGCAGTTAGTTCAACAAACTTACAAACTTACTTTCACCTTTATATTAGTGCGATATTCCTTCTCTACCGTAACTCGCTTATGTTTTCATAATGAGCTGCTAGTTTTCTCATCTAATTCCTAAGGTGTCTGGATAACAACAATAGCATTAATCCTCTGTTCATTAAGTAAGATTCAAAGATACATAGTTGTAGTTACTGCTTGTATCCCTGGCTCCATGGCATACTGGGTAACGTTATTATTTTGTGGCAAGCTGCAATTCTTGCAGGATGTGGTCAGAGTTCCACTTTCGTCAACATGTATTATTAGCATTTAGGGTATATAAAGTGAGTGATTGCACAATTCCTGGCACTTCATTTGTGTATACCACATTGACGTTAGTTCAGAAGTGGACGCCAATAGGTTCATTTGATACTGCACGTGACTGACATCAGGTGAGTTTCTGTCACTTTATTGCTCAAACTGTTAAAGTATAACAGAAGGATATAGTCATATTGCCGAAGTGTTTTGTAAGACAGTCGTTGTGTTCAGGGAGAAATAGGGGTTGAAAATTTACCGCTTGAGGTTTTTTAAAATGTTGTTTGTTTAATCCTGTCCAGAAGTGCTGCTTCCTTCTTTTTTTTATTATTTTCTTTGCGGGCAATATAATATGAGCAGACGTATCGCTTGGTGGTAAGCGGTTACGTGCAACACCAGAGGCGGTGGTATCACTCCGGCCGAGCCGGCCCATTTATGCCGAAGCGTGGCTCTCCCACAGTATATCTTACAGTTCCTTTTGGAGTATAAGGGTTGTGAATAGCCTGATCAGGCCATAGAGATAAAGCTAAGCCCTCACAGATCAATCACCGATGGACAGTTAAGACCAGAGGCTGAAGCTTACCGTAGAGCATACAATTTTACTCAGAGCAAGACATTTCCTTTGAGCATATACATCTGGATGGTTTGGTTTCGAACACTGTTGAACCAACATGTTTTCGTTGATACCAAAATAGTATTAACTTCTTTCTGTGTTCTCATTTGTGCTATTAGCCAATGTACCTTTGTGATAACTGTACTACAGCTCAGGTCCCTTTCGATCGTTAAGTAATAATAAATACCCATTCAAACTCACGCATTTATAACAGCAGTAACATAAATCAGATTTCAAAAATATTCTTTGTGTTTATTATTAATACCCAGTTTTATTCAAGGATTATAAACTCATAGGTGGATATTTTTTTTTTTAGTTGTTTATAACTTTTATTAATAGCGTTTAAATTTTACAGCTCATACGAAGCAAGATGCATTCCCTATCGGTATGGAAGCAAGCTCGCCGACCAAACTATGACACCAACGTCGATAAAGGGTACCCGTACTCGGAAGTCCCATACCTCGGCGAGTACAACTTGGTGAAAATCCCTTATACTCTCAGCGAACTCCTAGACCATGTAGACTACTGGGGGGAAGGTAAAATAATAACCAGCCATGGCCGCAGCGGCTTTCCAAATTGCTATAACGTTAATCACACCTTCCAACTCGTGAGTGGTGGTGAAGACCGCGACCGGAAGATCCCGAACAGGATTCCGGTTCTGAGCTACACCAATTGCGATACCAGTGCTTACATCAGAGGCAATTCTGTCAAGACAGTCACTCTTATGGGAGCTCCTATCAACAAAAGCTGCACTTCGGATATCGCTCGCATGGTGAACACTGATGCTGGTAAAGTAGTCGTGTTTGGTTTCAACAGCGGCTCTCAGGAGATTACCAACCTTATCGAGGCACTGAAGATCAAAGATTTGTATGAATGTCCTAACTATGATTTGCCTGCAGAACTCAAAGGTTTGACGTTGTTTGAGAGCCACATGGCCTTCTTAAACGTCACTATGCTCAAAGACAGACTCTTTAAGTTAGTTACCGATGCTAAATACGATGATGCTGTGTCTATCGCCAAGAAGTTAGATAAGAATGGAGCACGCGATGTGTTAACCGCTACTGTTCAGAAACTGTTGCAATCCAACTCTGCAGACAACACAAAACTGATGGCATTTGCTTACAAGTTGTGGAATGGTGAAGCGAAAGATGTCGTCCGTAATAACTTCCCTCCAGTTTTTAAACTCATCTTTGGTAAAGCCAATGTGACTATACTGAATACTGGATATCTCATGACTATTAAGCTTGACACTAATACAGACAGCTACAACGACAGGCTCGCGTGGGGAGACAGCAACGACAAGACCAGCACCAGGGTGAGCTGGCGCTTCATACCCGTGTGGGAGAACAACGAGGTGACGTTCAAGCTGTTCAATGCTCATTACGACATGTACTTGAAACTGGATGTTAAGACTGACGACATGGGGGACAGACAAGCCTGGGGCTCGCAGAACTCCGGAGAGGAGAGGCACAAGTTCTATTTGGAGCCGAACTCGAAGACTGGAAGTTTGGTGTTCTACATTATAAACTTCCAATATAAGCAAGGGTTGAAGCTGGTCGTTCAGCAGGATTCCTATGGCGACAGGCTGCTGATGGGACATAAGGGCGACATCTACGCCGACGAAGCACGCTTCCGGTGGACTATTGCTCTTTGGGGAGGTGATGCTACCAAATAATGAACAAGGCTTCGATGAATATCATTTAATTCAAAACAGATATATGCGCTATACTTATTATTGATTTATTGCTATTTTTATTGATATTTTCTTGTCTATAAGATAATCCATTATGAATTTGTAACGGCATCAATAAATTTAAATATAATATTGCAATGCAGTTGTTTAGACCTTTATTCCGTTAACAATATAACAAGTAAACATGACTGGGTTCATATGTTATTCCGTATTTATATTAATTTAAATTAATGGAGCTGTTAAATTTATATAATTTAACAGCTCCATTATCCTACAAAGTGGGTGGAACGTTATCCCGGTCCTATGCTCAAAAGTTGTTTGACGTAATCAAACAACCCGGATCCCGGAGTCCGGACTATGTGTTTTTGGAGATGTCTTACTATTTCTAAATTGCGAGTTCGCTTCATTGGTAGTGAACTGCCGTGGTATATGGAATTAAATCAGTCATCCATATATATATACTTTCGTATCATACACGAGTCATATTCATAAAAAATAATAAAATTCAAGTATCTATTTGTAATTTCAAATTAACCGCTTTTTAATAAATACTTATATATAAATAAAATTCATACTACACTAGCTAGCACAGTAAACTTCGTATAGCCACAATTTTATTAGTAAACATATATTTATAAAAATGAATCGCCGAAATGTATGTACGCGCATAACTTCCAATCGGCTGCGCCAAATTAAATAATTATTTTTTTATGTTGCACCCATCCAAGGACGATCAAGTCAAAGAAATAGTTAGATAGATAGAAAACTCTTTATTTGTACACCATTTTACATATTTACAAGAGAGTACATAAGATGACCAATATATACTGTAATGTACAAAGGGAGGCCTTATTGCCAAGAGCAATCTCTTCCAGGCAACCTTACTATAGTTTCAGGTACACAATTATTATTAAGATCAGTGATACACTGAAGTTAATACATAGTGCTTAAATATAGGTACATTATTACATCTGCGACATAGAATCATTGTAGAGACATAATATCACTGTTTTACGTTTACATAGAGTAAGTAACTATATTATGTTCCTACGGCACAATATGTTCGTTATTGTTAGGACAAAGTTCGTGTACAAGAAAAATTAAAGGGGATAACGGGAAAAGTCCTTTTTTTCCGCGATTGTACACTACCTGTGGGAAGCTGGTACAGATATGTAAATATGACGGTACGAAGTTCGCCGGGTCAGCTAGTGTTTTATAAATTTCTGAAAAACTTGTTTCAGTAATTTTGCCCGTCTCCGCTTCCAAGAGGTATCTAGTGTACAGTTACGGAAAACACCCGTTATCTTTTAATTTTCTTGTATATAAACCTTGCCCTAACAAAAACGAACACATAATAATAATAATAATTCATTTATTCAAGTAATTAAAACTCATTGTGTTAGTAACAATTTACATAGAAAAAAGAATAATCAAATTTGGTGCAGCCGATCGGAAGTTATGCGTGCATACATTTTAGTCATTCAGTTTTATATAATTAACTAGCTTTTGCACGCGGCTTTGCTCATGCAGACATTCATCCCCTAATTTACCTCCTTAGGGATGGAATTTCAAAAATTCCTTTCTTAGTGCTCACTTACGTTATATTACGTTACGTTACGTTATATAAAAATAAAATTTCAGGATTCTAGTTTCAGCGGTTTGGGCTGTGCGTCGATCTCTGGGTATGTCAGTCAGTCATTCACCTTCCTCTTTTATGTATATAGATAGATATATAGAAGATATAGATTTAAATTACACCTAACAATCTTTTTTGTTTTCAATTTTTGTCTTTCTGTTTGTTCCGGCTAACGATTTCGACTGATTTTGACGGGAGGTTCGTATTTAATAAAGCCGAAGATTAAATGCCGTAGGAGAGAAATGCTTTGATGGAAATGAGCCAACTCGACAAGAATTACACACTAACTTCACAGAATACAAGTGTTAAGCAATTCCTTCTCTTTGTTCCCATAATTAAAAAAGCAATAGATAGATAGATGGATATCAATATACGTCAACTACTTAAGCAATCTATATACTTAATACATAAAGCTAAAGAGTTTGTTTGTTTGAACGCGCTAATCTTAGGTACTAGGTACTGTTCCGATTTGAAAAAATCTTTCAGTGTTAGATAGCCCATTTATGGAGGAAGGATATAGGCTATATATTATCACGCTTAGACCAATAGGAGCGGAGCACCGATGAAAAATGTTACGAAAACGGTGGGAAATTATTACGCTACGGACAACAGGAGACGCACACGAGGATGCGTGGGTCTGCTAGTAGGTATATTATATTTGCACATTATTTCATTATTCATAGAATATTAGCATCAGACACAGTGATAATACATTTGTAATCTATATTCGAAAACGGAAAAAGATATGATATAACTTATTAAATAAATTTTCATCCTATCAGAGCAGTGGAAAATACTTTTGAAATGGAAATGAATGGATTTGATTAAAGGTTGATTGATAAACTTTAATTCAGAAACTAAGTTTCTGCTTTTAATGCCAGTAATAGTTAGGAGATAAGTTAGGTTCGTTTATATTGTTTACGGATCTCGGGAGTTCATTCCTCTGAGCCCTTCTGCAACTAAGCCTGTAGCGCGGTTCTTTTTACCATAACAACTTAACATACACCTTTAGTGATAGTTTTTTAATCGACTTCAAAAAAACGAGGAGGTTTTTCAATTCGATTGCATAAATACATAATACACATTTTAGAAAGGGAGAGGCTAAGATGGTGGTGGATCCGAAAGTGTGTTAAAAACATGTCACCATCATGAGCTATATTAGTCCAGCTTCCTGCTGGCAAGCTGGCCATAAACCTTTCCTTAGCAAGATTAGCTTGCTTGCTGATGGAAAATAAAGAACAATGTGTTGCAATGTTTTATCTCAGCATCTAACATAGAACTTGAGACCTAACGGTGTTAAGTGCTAAGCCCTGTTTTGCTATATATTTGTTTTTGCTTTGTTTTCACTAATATTCATAAGGTTTTAAACGACTATGCAAATAACCCCATGTCTGCAATACATATGGACTGTTTCTATAGGAGTGATTCCACAGCCAAGAAAACCTTTGTCAAGTTATACGTTCGTTGATTTGGAAACGGTGTAAATAGCGTGGCTTTTTTAAATAACATTACAACCTTTTTTAAATAGCCAAATTGGATCACAGGTATGCTTCACCGCCTCAAACTACATACTACCTAGTCTTAAGATCTACTTTTCCCTGCCACTATTCTCAACGTTATGAATAGGTTTACTTCCAAAAAAAATGCAAGTCTTCTACTCACGTAGTTAAAAGTAAAGTAAGTCGTAACGTACGTTACGTAGAGATCCGTTTAAGGTACAGTTGTATACAGCCTACAAATAAACGAAAGTTATAAACACAATAATAAGTAAACAGTACCATGAAAATGAAATAAATTTTCATTCCCTGTGTAATGTAGAAACTGTCAAATAAAATATATCATGACCGGAAGTGACGTGTAACGGCAGTGTCGCGCCATCTCGTGGCCATGGCCGTGACATAATCTATGAGCCGACACCCGCAAGTGTCAGTAGCATATCGGCCGTCGCGGCGCACAGACAACATTGTGACACGAGACAATGAAAGCTGATTGACTTATAGTGTTTTAGTTGTAGAAAACGAATAGATACGGAAGCGTATTGCGAATGAATCTCTATTTTAATGTATGTAGGTATATAGAAATTATAATGGTTTAAAGAAACTAAAATGTCGTGTATGTTTGTGTGTTGTATTTGAGTTTGCTGTATTTAGCAATCCCATACACGGCTGTCTAATACCGCACTAGGCAGAAGGTATGCTATGATAACCAAAGTGCTGATAAACATAATAATTTTGACCTGTATGGGTATCCGCGTTCTCGAAAGCGTGACTGACTACTGAGCAGCCAGACTCACAGACTACTCCATGAAGTTTGTCTTCATGAAAAACTGTTTTCATGAAATTTCTCCAGGTAATTCTCCAGATAGGAGAGCCACGCTGATTTCAGCCGGCTCGACCGGGGCGGTACTACCCTCGCACAGAAGATCAGCGTAAAAGGACAGCGTTCATGCTGTCGTGTTTCGTTAGTGAGTGTAAGACCGGAGGCTCAATGATGCAGAAGCATCACTAGGCCGCCATAGTGTGGGTCACCATGCTGCATTGTTGCATTGTCTGTACGAGCTATGAGTATGGTGACCACCACTCCTGGACTGTGCTTATGCTTTCCATCAGGCAGAGTAGAGTCATTGTGGCAGGCCATACATAAAAAAATCAATAAGACAGCAAAAAGGCTGTGCCCCGTCAATGCTGATATTAAATAAAGCGAAATAGAGGTGCGATTGAATAGCTTGAATAGTTTTACAGGCGGTGACTTATTTTACGAAAGCTAGTAAGTTCTTATCTATTCAATGGCTTCGGGAACATTTTCCCAGGCGCGTTACTTGCGTGTTGTCGGAGCAACGATTAAGCTCAGAGTGAGTACAATAACCAATACGAGGCAATAGCATTAACCGCTTGTATGTAAATCGGCGCAGGCGCATGGATACGATGCCGGTAGGGACACCGTCGGTTTTAAATATTTTAGGATTCTTTCGTTGTAGTTGTAAGTTCAGAATGCTGCAATTTTTTTAACCAACAAATTTAACACTACTCGTATTATGTATGAAAGTATTAGATGTTTGCTTTAGGATATATGTTTTTAACAAAATATGTAAACAAAGATGAATTTACGGATATATCTGTGTACACTTGCTTGACGAATTTCTAAATTAAGATTCTGTCCTCGCCGTGTGAACTCCTATTCTACCATTTTTCATTTCTTGTCAAAAACTTCTTTCATAATCAATAATGAAAGATCAAAATTTTTATTTAAGATTTTCTACTTAACAGTCATTATGTTGTCCTAGGGTAGGCAAATAAAAACCAATTTTCAATGAAAAAGACGAAACAGATTGACATCTGACAATCAGTAAGTAGGTACAACATACAAGAGCTTCTCTTCTCTTCTTCTAATCATTGTCCTGTTCGGTACAAATCTCCGTAGAAAGTAAGTAGCCTAAGTCCTTCCTCTTGTTTATCTAGATTCAAAGTATCTCCATTTCAAAATTTGATTAAAATCGGTACAACAATTTAGCCGCGAAAGCGTAACTTCCGCATGTACAATATTAGTAGGGACGTAAAAGTTGAAAGGTTTGTAAACCAGATCAAGTTAAGCAATAGTAGTAATTTGGTCACCCTACATAAGATAAGGGCCGCGCTCGCTCAATTTGCATCTGCGGGAATGCGCTGTAAGTGTCGTGGACATATTTGTTACTATTGCACACATATATTTTGCGTATGCGCATTTCTTAATAGGGAGGCTCTCATGCTGCCACGGTCTTCTCTTGCAGTACAGCATGTTTAAATGTTACTTTTCAAATATGACCCTAGATTTAAAATATCACTCGGGGTTGAGCAAACAGTAAAGTAAGCTATAACCCCGGGACTCAAGACTGTGACAATAAGTAAATGGTCTAGATTTATCATTGTCTCGTACATGCTATATTACTATTCATGCTGTTCGATACCAAATCATCAATTTGGTTATAAGTAGTAGGAACTATAATATAATAATGGCAACACTAGTTTGTCGGATATGCTTAGTAGTGTCAAATATCAAATCACTCACTAGAAATATGGCGCCGGGCCGAGTTTAATTGTTGAGTGCTACCGGCCGTTCGGTAATTTCGTCGGGATTTGTTGGTTTTGTGTTTTTGAGATAGTTTGTAGCCTGAAAGGCGCTCTCCCACACAATAAATTTTGAAGCTACGTTTTATGTCTGTTTTGTAAGCCACGTTTGGGCTGCGACACGAGTTGTGTAATTACTCCCGCCAGAAATAGATTGTAAAACCGCGAGTTTTGCGAGCTAATAGAATAATTGTTACCACGAGGTGATTCGTAGCCATATTGTCACGTTAAAACCAGGACTTAACGTCAGCTCTCTCGTGAAGTTGGGAATATCGACGTGTTTTGTGGCCGGCTGTCACGGCTCCCTCGTATTGAATCCTTGTCGGATAGAACGTGGCTGAATTGTAAATAAGAAGCGTTGTGTGATTGTGAATGAAGCAGCGACAATCGGCTGGGGTACCCCACAGCCGGATAGGAGGTGAGAGGCGGCGCACAACCGTGAGAAAAGTTATTGGATCTGGCCCAGGTACGGTAGAAGCGAACCGCTGGTGATTTGGTACACATGCTGAATAGCTCTTTTTGGCAACCGTCGCTGGGCGAACCATCTCGTCACGGAGACGATGTTTGAGACAACAGGTTGCAATGTTTAGTTTCATTAACAGTTTTCAATAATCATGTGATGGACATATGCTTCTACGTAGAAAGGAGATTTAGGTCTACCACATTTCCCAGACGGTACATATAGGATTCGTTTAAGAGTTTCATTCTCTTTGCATTATAATGTTGTCCTGCGTAGTTTGCTGATTAACTCGCCTCTTACGATACCCACGGGGTAAATAGGAGTGGCGACACTCTATATTCTTCAATCCGTTACCACAAGGACATCTGTACATCTATAGAAATAAATAAAATTGGAGTGTGTTTGCAATGTTAAAATAACCGTTTTTTACTAAATGCATATGTATGTATACACGGTACATATATCAAAATAACAGTTTTCACAATTTTTGTCTGTCTGTCTGTCTGTTTGTTCCGGCTAATCTCTAGAACGGCTGGACCCATTTTGACAGGACTTGCACCGGCAGATAGCTGATGATATAAGCGGTAACTTAGGCTACTTTGGCCCGCAGTTGTTGTTGTACCGCGGGTAATACCGCGGGGCTTAGCTAGAGTTTAATATGAAAGCAGTCACATTCAGTTGGTATGCTTGGTTACAGACGTGGCGTTGGCGACTTAAGCGGAGTCGGTTCATTCCTTGTCTGCCCAAACTTGTAATACCTATCTGGTGACTGATAAGTGTAGACACTCCCTGGCAATATATCCTTGCCATTGCCAATTACTATTCTCTATTATACAGAGATATTGATGAGCGATTGTAAATCGTCTTGGGCTCGATACAGTCAGAAGTCGTGCTTTTACTATTTACTGGTAAATCTCCAAGACAATATTCTAGAATAGTGATAGACTCTTCTAGATAATGTTTAGAGCGGTAATCGTTAACAATGTCGCGGGTGGATGACAATGGAGCACAAATCTCGCGCGAGATGTCGGAATTATCGCGATTGGGGCGAGGCTGGTGCCCTTCGAGGCTCTTACTTGAGAGATGCGACTGGTAGAAACACACGAGGCGATATCCTGTACGAAAACGTCTACTAAATTGAGAAAAAAAATATTAAATCTAAAAGTTTATGGGATTAAGGATATTCAACGCTAGTAGTTGTGTCTATTAAGTTGCTTCTATAAATAGACGTCATAGTTAAGTATGAAACATCAAAAAAATATTGTGATACAATAACACCTTTTTTTAAATACAACTTTTGTACTAAAAATGTATCCTTCTGAAAATAAATTTTATATAAATACAAACGACGAAACGGACAAAAAACACCACGAATCTGAACAATTTAGGGTCTTACAAAGTATTGTACCATGTGGAGTTAGAATCCACAACACCTAGGGCAGTAGGAAACGACGTGGCGACTGTTTTAACTAATGCGCTATCCGTGTGATAGTGAAGCCAAATTGAATCAGTATTCAGCTAGTTTCAGTCATATCCTATAATTTTAGTATTAGGAACTTTGATAGGATTTTTATTACAAAGTAAAGTAAGTTACGATAAGAAGCATCTAATAAGACGTCACCATCATACTAGAAACAAACTAACAGCAAATTTTACATAGGCTGATAGTATATTGACGTCAGCGAAGTGTTCTTAATTTCACAAAAAAATTACTCTTCATAAATATTTATAATCGTTTCTGTACAAAACAGGAGCCCGTATATTTCCTACCTATCAATAGGGTCAGGTTCCGTTAAATCTCTGCGATCATCTTATTTGCATTGCAATACATCGTGCCCTCCCACCTCGCCCTCCGAAGGGATCGCTTGCCGCTCTGATTGCGCCGGTATACGCGATCGATGCTCACCTGAAACAAAAATATTACTCCTATTAGCTGATTGAATTTCCTTCTAAGCTGTTGATAAATTATCTCATTTGAATAATTAAGATAAACACGAAGAAGGGAAATTATTCTTTTACAGTTAGAGTGCATTGGTAGTCATAAGTCGGGGTGCATTATTGTGAACGCTTTACGATAGATTGCGATATTGACAAGTTTCTCTACAGGTATACCGTATACTGCCAGTCTGGGGGTAAAATTGAAGAAAAATAACACTCCAGCAAAGAGGAGTGAAGAGAACAGTAGACTAATTGTAGAGAAGAACTTTCTCTACCTGTACTCTGATAAAGAATTTGGTTACCAACTACATTCCGCTTTACTTCGCAGGTGTAAAATGAGAAATACAAAAACGACTTCAGAAGTGTAGAACTCCTATGAATTTTTATAACACATAGTTTCCTATTCCTCAACAAACCACTCATGATGAAAAACGCGGATAGTTTTCAAACAAAGTTATATTTAAACTACTTTCAATTCAATAAAAACCTAAAGAATATTCAATGTTTCTTCCATCGCGTCTAGGTGACAGTTTTCAACTGTCAAACAATATCTCGCCGGACGGTGTTGCCTGCCACATTTCAATACAATGGCGGGTAGACATGGTACAATATAAAATTATTCAGCACTAGTTCGATAATGCCAGCTGTTCGCTAATTCGATATTCACTGCGAACTCACCTATGTTTTATTCAAAATACTTTATAAGCCTTTGAATGGTCGCCGACGCTAGAATTTTACTGCAATTGATTAAGTTACTAAATATGCCATACTATTGTATTAAATTTTGAATAATTTTATACCATCTTTTATTTAGCAAGCAGTGTAAAAGATCTACGGAAAAGTAAGTGACGGCCATGCATGTTTAGTTCCGTAGTTTACTCTATAAATAAAGCATCCCGTATATTCGGCAATAACACAATACTGCTGTAAATATTATAGTAATAAATCTCTCCTTAGCAAGGAATTTTGGCCAGCTATACCAGACTGGTCAGATGGGTTCCAGTCATTGTCATTGTACATCCTATCGTGCATGATTTGTCTGCTACTACTCCTAAACCGTCACAACACGGTTCTATAACAATATTGTACTATTAATAGAACTATTGTCCACATATTCATGTAAATTAGCAGGCCAGCTCATTAAGCCACCCCTACAATTAATCAAAAATTATGAAATACCGCATTGAAGCACGTTAGGCGGCTACAAACGAGTGATATAGGTGTCGTGTCTAGTCGCTGTTGACAGCGAGTATCGCGCCCTCATGCATAGTTTGCCTTATCTGTGATTGTAAGTGGTATAAAGGTGGCTAGTTATTGGCGCTTAGTTCCGGTAACAATGGCTTTAATGGGTGTATGTGCTTTATATAAACGGTATTAGGTATAAGAGTCGTAAAGTAATTAAGTTAATGTTACAATCCGTATTAATGCGGGACATCTCTCTTTAAGATAAGATCTCATGTTTGTAATTTTTAGGTTCTGTGTTATGAGCATAAATTTATTCAAATTTTAATTGTATTGTTCTGAAATTTGTTGGTTGGACGTGAAGGAGCAACCTAAAACGACAGCATTCGTACTGACGTGTTTCGTTGGTAAGTGTGAGACTAGAGGCCCAATGATACCGGAGCATCTCAATAGGCTGCCATAGTATGAGTCACCATGCTGCATTGCTGCATTCTCTGCATTCGCAATGAGCATGGTGTCCACCACTCTGCGATTCCTTTCACGCTTTCCATCACCCAGAGTAGAGTCACTTTCCCTAACACACACATGGAAAACAATAAGATACTTAATTATAAATAAATAAATATTTCGGACATCTAACACACAACGCCATCTAGTCCCAAGCTAAGCAGAGCTTGTGTTATGGGTACTAGACAACGGATACAAATACATATACACTTTTTTTTTGTAAATACATACATATTATACATAGAAAACACCCAAGCTCCGAAGCAAATGTTTGTAGATCATACAAACATTTGGTCCGACCCAGGAATCGAACCCGAGACCTCATGATCAGCAGTCGCACACGCCAACCGCGAGACCAACGAGGCAGTTAAAATTAATGTTAATTTTCGGCTACTCGCATCCAGTTCCTGCCAGCCATCTTGCGCAAGTCATTACTCTACTTTTGCATAAATTTACAAACAAAATACTTACTCAGCCTACGCTGGTCAATGCAATGTGAGAGAAAACAACTAAAGTGTATGCAACACCTGCTCCGCAATCTCGTTTATTACGTATACACTTCTGAAAAGTGGAAACTTTAAATGTAGTATATATAACCTCTTTTCCGTAAAATTAAACAAGCGTAAATTCTTGATCAACTAAAACTCAACTTATGGGCGTTTTTTCCGGACGAGATGTCCTTTTTCATATTTTTTTTTCAATATTATTGGTTTAATGCTGTCATTCATTCTTATGCAGCATCCTTTTTTTTATAATTTAATAGATTTTAGTTTTTTAGTTTATGGACGAGCCTACCAAATTGACTCTACTCTGCCTGATGGAAAGCAAGAGCAGAATCCAAGAGTCGTGGCCACAATACTCATTGCGGATGCAAACAATGCATTACCATGGGAGAGCCACGTTTCGGCACGAATGGTCCGGCTCGACCGGAGTGATACCACGAACTCACAGAAAACCGGCGTGAAATGGCGCTTGCGCTGTGTTTTACAGTAATACAGAGTAAGTAGTACAGTAGTACAGTAGTCTGTAATACAGAGTGAGTGAAGATACAGGAGGCCCATACCCCAACCCCTCCCCATATCCCTTTCCCCATCTCCCAAAGGTCGGCAACGCACTTGTGACGCCTCTGATGTTGCAGGTGTCCATAGGTCGCGATAATCGCCGTCAGGTGATACGTCTGCTCATTTGCCGCCAATACCATAAAAAAATGCAACAATGCAGCAAGGTGACTCACGCTTTGGCAGCATATTGAGATGCTTCTGTATCATTAGCTCTCCGGTCTGTCAACAGTTGACAAAATAAGAACAAATAGTCTTTAAGGTAGATTCAAACCGTTTTAAATTACCTATCTCTACTTAAAACTGGAGATAGGTTATTGTTAGAATTAAACAATTGAGTTGTAGTTTAAACAACAAATTATTCAACAACTAGCTTTGTTTATCCGTATCAATAAAAAGTACGTATCTGGGTGCTTCATAACATATTTAAGCTTTCCAAACAGCAATTTGTGGATAACAGTTAAACAAAGTGAACTATTGACATTCGCTGGCACGCAATAAAGCACGCAGCGGGAGGGTCGCGGGTCCGGCTCCGTGCACTGAAGCTATTAATTATCGCACTACTACCGGACTGCGGGCTGTTCGGACACCTTGCTAGTATAGTATGGCAAAGGACTTAGTGAGTTGTAAGTGGTAGAAATAAAACTATGATGCATGAGCCGGGAGCCATAGAAAGAATTCTGTTAAGCAGATCTTCAGTAATTTGACTGTACGCACGCCACGTCTTTGTTTACTGCACTGCGTGTTGTAGGAAACGGTGTCAAACAGTCAGATCAGTCAGAACAACTATTTCTTGATCACACAAGTGATCACGGTGTTGTTCCAATTGTGGTCCATGTGGTGATCAAATTTACAAAACTTATCGAAGTAGGAAGCGACGAGATGCCGAGGCGAGAGGCGACCAATTATGCCTCCATACGTCAGTCTAAACATAAATCACAATTCTTCACAGATTATGATTGAAATTTATGATTTACTAACTGACGGCGAACTTCGTACCTCCATATTTACATATCTGTCTCAGTTTCCCACAGGTAGTGTACAGTCGCGGACATTTTTCTTGTACAAAAACCTTGTCCTAACAATAACGAACACATAAAATGAATTATTCAATTTATTTTTATTTTTATTTATTTATTTATTACAACATCACCTTCACTATCATTACAGGTTGCCCTAATGCGACAGAGAGGCTAACTTATTTAATATACTTATTTCTAATATTATATTCATATTTTTATAATTGGTTCAACCGATCGGAAGATATGCGTGTTCATACATTTCGGCGATTCATTTTTATGTATATAAATTACTAATATTACTGAAATAACATTCATACATACAACAGATGTAAAAAAAAAAGTTGTTGTGTATATACGATCACACTTTTTTATTTTTCTTCTATCTGTTCGTTTGAATTATGGTTGTAACATGCATTGTATTAGCGGAATGTAACGGGAGACAAAGCTGTAGAAATACGTCACCTAGTATTGATTTGTAAAACCAATCTGCAACATGAAATTAGCACAAAATTGATGACAGGTATCTTCTGTATTTATAATTGTTTACATGTGAAAATTATATTATTTGACTAATCTATACAAATAAATAAAATTGGAGTGTCTGTTTGTAATATTAAATTACAGCTTTTTAATCAATGCATATGTATATATACACGATACATGTACCAAAACTGTAGTTAAAAAAATTTTTGTCTGTCTGTCTGTCTGTCTGTCTGTCTGTCTGTCTGTCTGTTTGTTCCGGGTAATCTCTGGAACGGCTGGACGGATTTTGACGGGACTTTCACTGGCAGGTAGCTGATGATCCGGGGAGTAACTTAGGCTACTTTTTTTAGACTAACTTTGTCGCGCGGCGTTACTCGCGGTACAACAATAACCGCGGGTAACACCGCGGGGTTCAGCTAGTTAATCAATAAAACTGAATTGTGGATGACCGATTATGTAAATATAAGGCATAATATCTGTTTCGAAATTAGTCTTCTCCATATAAACCAGTATGTTTCCCAAAATATTTCCACCACGACTGTATATCATAGTAGCCGTTATCAGCTCGACCATTACGGATTAAAAAGTCTTCGCGACCCATCTAGATATCACCGACAATTAACCAAAATGCCACAACGACCATAAAACCGTTTAAGCCATTTTCACCCTACAGTTTTTACTTACAAACGAAGTTGTAACCTACGAATACATTTATTAGCGTAAAGGCTATTTTTGTATCGAGTAAAGTGGCCTCTGGATTATGTATGGCTATTTTAATTCAGTGGGATCGTATTCTGAATTAGTAATGGATTCAAGTGGCCGCTGGGGACCGCGGTCGATTCCGGGTCGGCGCTGTTGTTTTGTTAAATTAATTTTCGTTATATTGTTATTCCGAACATCTTACTTTTGGGCCTGCAAAGGGTTTAATTTACATATTTAAAAAAATGTTTTGGATTAATATGATAACATTTAAAATGTTTTGAAGAATGTTATTATGATTTGGGTTCTTGGATCAGTGTATTTTTAAATGATATTTCTGATATGTGACATTATTAAAGATGACTATCGATAAAAAAAAAATACATTTATAAACTTTATCGGTCTTATTACAAAAAATCCAAAAAGTACTAGGTTTAAACCAGGACTTCAAAGTCTAGGTTTGTTACGGTATCAAAATTAGTATCATGGTTTAAACCTGACATTATTACAAAACTAAAACTAACCGTGGACTAGCTAGTACCGCGATTTAGTCCTTGGACCAAAATAACAACCACAGGCTATATTAAAAAGATCCATTCAATCTGAAATTATTCAATTTTATCGTTCCGTTTCCCGTAGAGTTGATATTTTCTTGAAATGTAATGTTAAATAAATAACTTTTTGAGGGCTATTTATTATTTTAATATGTTGTAAGTTACAACTTGTTTTAAGTTTTAACCCTAGCTACTTAGATCAAATTTATTTGTGCTTTAATATCTTTCTTTGTCGGTACAAGTATCAACTTACGACTTAGCCGTTACTGCTTGAAACAAAGCAAAGTTTATGCGCGCGTAATCTTAAAGTTTATAAATCATAACAAATATACTAATGGGTTTTCAACTGCAAGTTACACACAATCAACAGATTGTTTTCAATATGATTGATTGATTATTTATATTAAGGTATATTTAAACAAAAGGGTTCACACGAATACGAGGTCTGTTGGATTGCTGCCGGTGCCTTTCTATTACCATCATGTCCTTCAAATCAATCACATCAATCATGTTATGATCTATTTTATTACCTAACTTGTAAGAACTAAATAACTTCCGTATATTAAATTTTCTCTGTGTAAATAACTACAACAACATTCACAATCAACACAATAGAATTTTGACGTTTGCGATTTAGACCACTGTTAAACTAGGGGTCTCGGAGGTTTAACTTTGTTACCATAGATGGTCCATGGTTTAGTGTTAGTCTATGTTCTGTAATACGGATTTTGTTTGGTACTTGGATTAAAGGTGGTTTAAACCTAGTACTAACGTTAGTCTACGTTTTGTAATAAGACGGTATATGTTCTTTATGTAAATTAGTGTTACAATATTTAAAGTAAATAGTCCATCAGTAAAAACAAATGACTTTGAGTATTGTTTTCCTGTTCATATCCCTGATATAAAAACTTTGAGAAGGAGCTGAGATGTTTTAGAAACTACACAAAACAGCAAATATAATTTGCTACCCTACCCCTTATTATTATTTTTTTAATTGAATAGGGGGCAAACGAACAGACGTATCACCTGATGGTAAGTGATTACCGCAGCCCATGGATACCTGTAACACCAGATGCGTCACAAGTGCGTTGCCGCGCTTTGGGGGATGGGGAAGGGGATGGGGAAGGGAATGGGGAAGGGGATGTGGGAGGGGCGGGGTATGGGCCTCCGGTATCCCCACTCACTCGGTGACACACAGCGCAAGCGCTATTTCACACCGGTTTTCTGTAAGGCCGTGGCTATCAAATTTATAATGATAATAATAATTTAATAATGCTAAACACAGACCTCTTGTCAGAAGGGAGGTTTTGGACTATTACACCTACCACGTTGGCAGCAGAAGGGTTTGTATAGGATTTGTTTAAAGTATTCCTTCTCATTGAATGCAGTTGTCCTGCGTAGTCAGCTATCTTAGTCACATCTTACGTCAGCCACGGAATAATAAGGAATGACATTCCGTATTTTTAATGCCTCACTACACGAAATTGTTGCCGTGTCTTTACTTATCTATATAATTATATTTGTACAAATAAATCAGTGCCGTGCGAAGTGTCAACACCGTGCTAAGCATTGAGTTTGACAAGCTCGGTGCAAATACAAGTTTGAATGGTCGCGCAGTTTGCATATTTGCATACTGTTAACACCTCGTTAACACCGCGTTCTTTGAGTGACGGCTGTCCGTTCGTCCTGAATGTACACCTAACTTGTTTTATGCATATAAATACACAGGTATTTTTCTTATACCGTTGATATCATATTATTCAAATAACTTTTATTGTGTATAGATGGCGCTACTATATTTATATGTAACAAAACATAGCTCTTTAACCTGGAAAACTTCATTTATACATTTAACTTTAAATATCATTGCAAATAAAACAAGAATAGAACGCTCCGTTGATTTATCGCCGTTTTCAATAACATATCTCTAGTTAAACCTGGAGAGTATGTATATATTTTTTCAATTGTTTTCAATATGATTGATATGCAGGTTCAACATTTTTCCTTCTTTGACAAGTTCCTGTTTTTTCAATAATCTAGATCTAGTTAAAAATGTAGATAGGTTATGTAAAACGGCCATTAGTAGTTGTTTAGTAAGAGGTCGTGGCTGCGAGACCCGCCTAAATAAAATGATAGCGTTTAAAGCACTATAATTTCATAACTTAGGAAAATATGAGTAGCTAGTTGTTGCCCGCGGCTCCGCCTGCGTGTATGTCGGTTATCGCGGCAAACAGTCCAAATCCGTTCAGTAGTTTTTGCGTGAAAGAGTAACAAACATCCATCCATCCATATTTACAAACTTTCGCGTTTATAATATTTGTAGGATTATCAGCAGCCTGGCTGTGTGTTGTACAGTCCCTGCTCATCTCAGAACAGACGGCCGTCTGCGAGATGTATGACAACTCATTATCATAAATTTGTTTACAACTATAAAAGTTTCATTCAAATATAATTTATTCAAAGATGAGATAAAATTAATGTTATTGGCAACTTTATTAACCATTTAACCGCTAAATTGTTAATTCTGAGTTCGTACACGCACACAGACTCTATACACATTTATCTTGTTCAGATCTACTAATCAAGTTACAAAATTCTCAACCATGATTTAAGCATATCAATAAAACATGTACTAGTTCGTTCCAGTAACATCTTCATCATAGATGACGAGGATACGAACCAGACCTTTTTTTAATCTGTACAGCAATAACACAACCATAAATGTGAATGATCGACGTAGTAAACGCGTTCCACACGTGAATTTTATAAACCAGACTTGAAGTGCATTTCTCAGATCGCAGACAGGTTCTCCCGGAGCGGGCATTCCGGCTTGTTGCACTCGCTATACAACTACAAAACGATGCAAGGGACACATTTATCGTATTTAATATCGAACTCTGACCCCACAGATTAAGATACATAGTAGCCTGAGAAAAAAAACTAAGCGTAAATCCATCACCATAACGGGTTATAGGTTTTTGTTATTCGTGACAACGGCCGCAGATCACTCAATAAAATGACTTATTCCAAGACAACCACAGATCAATGTTCGTCGACTTATTGTCGAAGATTTCGCAACTTTCTTTTGTAGTTAACGCAGTCGAATGCTTAAGTCAATTCCGTGTAATGAAGCAGACATTCTAAATTAAATTTAATGTTATCGGCGTTTAGTTTATTTCGCTATTTCATGTGTATTTGTTATGAGCAGTTATATGAGAGTGATTCTGAGGTAACCGGTTCGACTGAGTGCCACATCCGTGTGTGCTAACAGGGCATTATGTGTGTGTCCGATGCGTATTGAACTCTTGTACCACTTGTCACCAAAGAAACATTTCCATTCCGAATCAGTTCACATGTCTTGTGACGCGCTACATGTATTTCGTTTTGTAGTGGTGTCCATTTATCATAACAGGTTTATTTATGAAATAAAAAAGTACCAGCCAGTGCTATGTACATAGTGATGTAACTAATTATGATTTTCAACTACACATTAATGTCTAGGGGTCTACGGAGCTGGTCGCAGTCCTTTTTCCCGCCTATCTCCACGCCGATAATGTCTGAAAGAAGATCGCCAAATGTCTCGGTTTTACGCAGTTCACATCCATCTATCTATACAAATAAATTAAATTTGAGTGTCTGTTTGTAATATTAAAATAACCGCTTTTTACTAAATGCATATGTGTGTATACACGGATACATGAAACAAAATAATATATTTTCAATTTTTGTCTGTCCGCTAATCTCTGGAACCGCTGGACCGATTTTGGCGAGACTTTCACTGATAGGTAGCTGATGATATAAGGAGTAACTTAGACTACTTCTTTTAGACTAGCTTCGTCCCACGGCGTTACTGTACTAGCGTAGTGGGACTAGCTAGTCTATACAAATAAATCAAATTGGAGTTTGTAATATTAAAATAACCGCTTTATACTAAATACATAGGTATGTATTTAGTAACTGCCTCGTTGGTCTAGCGGTTGACGTATGCGACTGCTGATCAAGAGGTCTCGGGTTCAAATCCCGGGTCGGGACAAAAGTGTTATTGAGTTTTTCTGATTATAGAAACACTAAATAACAGCTCGGAGTTTGGAAGTTGGGGTCTGAACCCCGTGCCTCGGAGAGCACGTAAAGCTGTCGGTCCTGCGCCTGATCTCTCCCCGGTCGTGTCGGTTAACCGTCCCATCGGATTATGAGAGAGAGGGAACAGAGAGTGCACTTGTGTTCGCGCACACACTTGTGCACTATAATATCTCCTGCGTAGTTGGTTGGTCTCTGTTGAGACTGGCCGCCGTGGCCGTAATCGGCTTGGAGAACATCATCATCACATAGGTATGTATACACGGTACATATACCAAAACTGTAGTTAAAAAAAATAAAAGGGACTTTCACACTAGCTGAAACCCGCGGTGCTGCCCGCGGTAATGGTCGTACCGCGGATAACGCCGCGGCGCGAAGCTAGTGTATTATACATATAATTAGATTATATTAACAATCGTCTATATAGTTTATAACAACAAAAGTAAATCCACCACATAGACCTAGTATTGATCAATGAATCATAATCCATCAAAGACGTATATAATTACAATAATTAAATTTAGCAGAACCGTGAGCAGATCCTGCTTCAGATATATATGAACTAAGTGATGTGATCAATTTGAGGCCAACGCTCTCAAGTCAAGTGCTCAGCTAATGATAGTAATTCCTTATTCGCTTGTATCATTAGTCTTCATCTTACACACACTCATTGGCCATCAATTATTTCTATTAATGCTCTCTTATCACACGACAGTTATTCGCTTGAATAATTGGGATATTTCATAGAAGCATATAAATCCCAGACTGATTCATGAGCAACTATAGACAATATACTGCTAATAAACTTACCTTAATATTTCTAATTATATATATTTACATTAATCTTTCTTCCAGGAGTCTCTTTCAAACTTGGTTCAGGTCCGTTAAAGGATTAAGTCCTTTACGTGGAGCGAATACCATCAAACCTCCACAGCCCAAATGTGTTAGGCAACTCCGTAGGTAGGAGAGAGATTTGGAAACTTATTGGCCCTTTTAGGGTTAAAACTACCCGTAATGATAGTGTTCATCACTCAGTCATTTGTCCTACGTGTAAACCGAACCCATAACCTCTGGACCCTTTGATTTATCTGTTGCGATCACTCAACAACCGACCCGTTATGTCTACATATTTAAGTATTTCTGTTTAAAAACGATTATTAGCATTATAAATAGCCGGATTTGTTCGTTATTGTAACATGAGTATTATGTTCAAATATAATTATTACCTTTTTATAACCAATTTCCTTTGCCTTTATTTAATTCATTTCCTTCAGTAACAAATTCCGCCAATAATAATCACATTTAATTTATGTAAACCAACATTAAAGTTACATAAAAATGTAACGTGAGACCTCCCACGATTTTATTTAAAACCATATTTAATTATCCATTGGGAGGGATTATTTCGACACAATTAAAGTTGAGTATTAAATAATGGTTCGTTCAACCCATGACATCATGGGAAAAGTTTTCCATAAGGTCATTAAGCAGTGCGACATTTAAAACAGCAGTCACTGGTCATGTACAATATGCATGAACACACACCTATATTTCAGACGGAGAAGCAGAAAAGTATTAAAGACCATCTATTTGCTAACTCTCATGTGGTTCATCTCTTGCTTATCCTATTGTCGTTTTATTTAAAAGGGCACGATTTAAATTCTTTTGCCAGGTCAAGGTTTATAGTTCGGTGGCCCCGATTAGAACTGTAATCTATAGTGCCTAAATCTAAAAGTTGATACCTACCAGATAGATAGAATATTTGCTGTCTAACACAGAAGGTACAATATGAAACGAAACATTTGTAAGTAAGTGAAGTATACATTCACTTCTCATGTTTAGTTATTATACCTGTGGCAGAAGGACCCATTTCCTCAAATCACCGCAATGATCCACCATCTTTAAATTATTCTTTCAGCGAAACAATACAAGATGCCAATAGCTTCGGAAGGGGGAACTTAAACGGTAGGAATAAAAAAGTATGACGTAGTTACAGAACTGGATCACAGAGGGCGCTGTACGTGACCGGCTTGTCAACTGTACGTCTTGTGTACGCGGTGAGTAGGGTTACTGTGATTTTATCAATAAAAATAAAGTTTACTTTTATTTTCTAAGATATTTTTCTTAGGTGTTTAAAAATGAAATTCGGAGTTCGAATCGCACTGATGGCGTAGTACTTTAATCCGTCATTTTACCCTTTGCTACTGCGTTAAGCGTTGTGGGTTCAAACCAGTGGGACAACATTGTTATTGACACACGACACGCGTTGCCCGTGGTTATTGTCGTACTGCGGGTAACACCACGGGGTACAGTTAGTTCTATATAAGGAGCCCACCTTCATTTTAAATAAAAAGGATTCCGGAATAGTCTCCATATTAAAACTTAAAAAAATTGATACTCTTCTCTCTTCAAAATGTTCCCCATTACTGAGGATCATGGCTCCGTAAAAGCCGGTTGTTCTTCTCCATCTGATACGGTCCGTTGCCTGATGGAAAGCGGCGCTAACGGGTATCTCCTGCGGCGCTAACTGTTCGGAGATCTAGTACGACCAACGTTTTAGGCTTCGACCTCTGGGTCTTTTGTCTTCTATTCCTCATACCTCTCTATCTTTTATTACGGTGTTTTTTTGATACTCTTACTACCCTGAGAACTGTAAGACTTCGTACCTAATGTCAAGCTGATCAAAATGACATTGCGTAACACAGTTTCTTTAAATTCAGTCACATAATTATGTTAAGGAAATACTACTCATAATTATTAAACTTTTACAAGTGTTAATTTAAAATAAAAGAAAAATATATAAAAACATATACGGTCGAATTGAGAAACCTCCTCCTTTTTTGAAGTCGGTTAAAAAGTGAGCCGTCACGGGGCACCCGGCAGATGTGAAAGGTCGAAATTGTTTTATATAAGTTATTTGTTTCATAAACAAAAATGACTGTTTATTACATTAATTTAGATTTTTATTAAATACAAAAATACATTTTTTTTAAACTTATTTGAAATCGCAACAACTCAATTATTTTCATCAGTGACTTCGGTAAGGCGAAGCGAGGCCACGGCAATTCTCGCCACGCCAAAAAATCAGGTTTATCCGCGCCTATAGATGTTTCTCATCAAAAAACACATTTTCTCAAACGGAGGGTCATCCTACTGTGTCGTCAGATGAGTGAGGCGACCAAAGGACCAATATGGAGATATAAAACGTCGCAGAGTGGGTTACAAATCTGTTTAAACGACTTCGATGATAAACGATATCGACACGGGGAGAAGGATCGGGTTTCGATAATGGAAATCCGTTTATCTAAAGTATCCGTCCATCTGTATCATCCGTTTAGTATATAACTAACTAATGTTGCCTTTGATGATTAAGCATTAAAGGTGCGGACGAATTACCTGATGAAATATGACTACCACCGCCTACTTAGGCGTATTCGTACTCGTACACGTTTTAAGATTAGTAAGACGAACATAACATACAAAAATAAACACTTTATTCCTCAGGCAGTTCTTATACAAGTTTGACAACAAAACTGTAGAATATTTTGAACTTATCTTTTTACAAACTTACTTCAGATTAATTTTGCTTATCAAACTCATTTCACACTTCTTAATATCGCTTTAACATAATATGTACATTTATTTTACATTTTCATGTTTGCACCGAAGTTGAACACAAAATCTTATCAAATTTTCAGCCATTTCACCTGCATGTTAACAAAATGGCGATTGATCCAATCTGCGTTCGAATTTTAAACTGATCGCATCTTAATCCGGCTATAACCAGAAGTCTTTATCTAAGTGCGCAATAAAAGGGAGGGCACGCCTCCCCAACTTGGTAGGAGAGTCACGTGCCGCGTCATCTGTGCCGTGTTCCTTTTGTTTTCCGTATTAGATTACAGATAATATAGAAAAGCTGGTAAGCCTCGATACATTGGACGAATATTAAATTGTTGTGGTTACTTTTATTGTTTACCAAAAGAAAATAGGAGGTTGTGTTAGAATTTGGATTGTAAGATGTGATTATCGCTGGTAGTAAAGCACTTTGACTTTCAATGTTCTACAGTCGGTCAGTATGATAACTATTGGTTGATATTTACAAGCACACTAATGATTTCGCTAAGAGTAAAAAAGTAGAAAAAATAAGGAATACAGGTAGTGGTTTTCTTCAGACAGAATTAAGCGGAATCATAAAGAGTTACTGTAAGGCAACAACTTAATTATTGAAACATACAAGTATCTGCAAGTACAAGCTACCGATGTCCCGAGCAAAAACAACAATCAATTAAGTTCCCTCTTTTAAAACCATCAATCGTTGAGACTGTCAATGTCAGAATGTTTTGAGGCAAGCTTGAGTGCATTACCATCAATTACTTGTTGAAGAAATACATCACGTCCAGAAATATAAACCAAAAACATAGAAAATTAAACTTTTTACATGATAGAGTTACCTAAATACTTTACAAGGGTAATACAATTTACTCTTGATGAATGTGTGATAAAAAATTTAGCTTTTAACACTTTTTTGCGAATACAAAGCAATGTAGTGTTTATTTGTGATTTTCAGACATTTGCCGAGTGATTTGAGTGTTTGTAATTCTTGAATTGATGTTTATTTAGACACGGCGGCGTGAGTACGTTTTTACTTTAAGTCTCGTCAAGGACCTTTAATTAAACGTTATTTTTAGCACAGGAGTTGCCACTTGCCTCTTAAATTTTGTAGTACCAAGGCTTTTTTGAAGACTGTTTTAAGGTATTTACGACAGAACTAGTAGTAGCCCGCGGCTCCGCCCGTGTGTATGTCGATTATCGCGGCAAATAGTAGCCTACGTGTTATTCTGATGTATAAGCTATATTACTGTCAAATTTCATCCAAATCCGTCAAGTAGTTTTTGCGTGAAGAAGTAACAAACGTACACACTCACAAACTTTCGCCTTTATATATTAAGTGTGTTAGTACACTTAAAGATTGTATAATAATATGTTCCAGTCATTGTGATTAAATACCTATTGTATGTCAGCGTAGCGTCACGAATCGAGTTCTCGGGGACCATATTGTCGAACAAATAATTACATTACACTTTATAAAATTGAGTGTGTATTTCATCGAGATATATAATAACAAGAACGATGCTAACACTTTGGGTAGTTTTCAACAAACCATCTCGACCGTCAACTATATTCACCTTTTATACTCTAAACCATTTCCGTCCTTTAACATAAACTCAATAAAATACTTAAAACTGAAACCGCTACTACATCATAATAATAATTAATCTAATGTACAATGTAATATTATCAATGCCTTTTTATTATGAACATACTAGTTGTTGCCCGCGGCTCCGCCCGCGTATATGTCGGTTATCGCGGCAAATAGTAGCCTATGTGTTATTCTGATGTATAAGCTATATTACTGTAAAGTTTCATCCAAATCCGTTCAGTAGTTTTTGCGTGAAAGAGTAACAAACATCCAAACATCCATCCATCCTTACAAACTTTCGCATTTATAATATTAGTAGGATAGGATACAAACTTTTGCATTTATAATATTAGTAGGATTAAAGGAACGTTTTTATAACAGTCATCATTGCTTTGCATTATTACTATTTATTCACGTTTCTATTTGCAAATCTTAAAATTAATAATGTTAAATTAGACAAGGATATAATTACAAATAAATATTACTTTTTAAGATTATCAAAACAATACTCCTTTATTTTATTTAAATTAATGCTGATATGAAGTCTAATCCATATTGGATTAATATAAGTCAATACATGGCCTATATTATAACAATTATTACTGAATTTTAAATTAAACAAAGTGGATATTGTAATTAAATATTAATGTTAAAAAATAGATATCAAACACTATACTTCTTAAATTTAATTTATGACGTCATATCAACATTCAGTTATATTAACAACTAGCTGCCCCCGTTACTTCTTACACGTGACATTTTTTTTCACCGTTTAAACCTTCCTTGGACTACGACAAACATTTCAAGACCAAAATCAGCTAAATCGGCCCCGCCATTCTCGAGTTTTAGCGAGACAAACGAACAGCAATTGATTTTTATATACTAAGATTATTTTTATGGGAATTAAAGCGATCGCTTATTAAAAGGTATTACCAGGTTGCACTGGCCGTGGTCACAAGCTCCCCTGTGACCACGGCCAGTGCAACCCGGTCGAAACGTCAAGCAAATCAGAGGTATGTAATACCTTTTAATAAGTGATCGCTTTAATTCCCGTAAAAATAATCTTAGTTTATAAAAATCAATTGCTGTTCGTTTGTCTCGCTATAACACATCATCATATCATGGAACGCGAAAGTTTAAAAGTTAGAACATTCAGTTAATATAAAATCAGTACAGCGCCCATATGTACATAATGACTGGTCATTATAAATAATTACGAAATTGGCTACACCGTGTGATAAATTAGTCACTTTGTCACATATTATTCGTAATGGCGGACCAAAGTTAGCCAAAGTAATAAATAAGGTTTAACGGATAATTTTTTAAAGGAGATTTAAAAAAAAAACTAGCCACATCTGTTTTTACCTAGCCTAATTTTTACAGATTAGGCTAGGTTTTTTATTTAAAAAAACCTGTTCCTAATCTGTTTTTTCTATATACGACAATGTTATTATAGTTCTTATAATAAACATTATAATTTTTAGTACATAGAGGCAGATTGAAATTTCATTTCAGATTAATTCTGTGTCATTTACCACTTTTTCTAAATTGAGTAGTCATTATAAATAATAGCTGGATAGTATAATATATAATATCCGGATTTATCAATTTGGCTGCAACATATATACTGGCTGACTAAGCTCGGGGGTTACTCAGTTTTAATCGCAACTAGTAAGTTAAGCAAATCACAGTCTCCTAAGCTTTATAATATTTTTATTTATTTATTAACTCTTCCTGCATAATATTTTCCATTAGAACTGACTTTATGTTTAATGGAATTTTCTAACAGTTAATCTTTGGATGATTCAGTAAGGGACACGGCTGGTGCACGTGTGTAGTAAACAGAACCACCACCTTCTCAGCCTTCATTCTTTCATCATCTTCCTAGCCTTTATTATACCCAAGATTTGTGGTCGGCTACTAGTCCAACCGGTTTTACCTGAATATCAGTTTTTACACGGAGCGACTGGCATCGGACCTCCGCAACCCTGAGGATGAACTGAATTCGAACTGAACTAGTTGTCAGTATATTTGAGGACACTGACTTCCCAATAACGATTGCCATAGATGTTCATGACAATCGGGACCGACGGCTTAAGGTGCTCTCCGAGGCACGGGGAACAGAAGCTATTACCAATCATCATAATCATCATCATCAGCCTATCGCAGTTCAATGTTGGACATAGGCCTCTCGAACTACACGCCACTTGGTTCAATCCTCGGCTTCTCGCATCCAGCTCTTGCCAGCCGTCTTGCGTAGATCGTCTCAATTATTTATTTACAATAAAGTAATAAATACAAATTATCAATTAATGTTTAAAAAATATACCTAAATGAATAACAAAAATGTTTAGTTTTCTCTATCCTTTCCTCTTTAAATGAAAACGACACCTATCTCACTTGAATTATCCTAAGTCACAGTTTACGCACACTTGTAATTGAATTTAAGAGAAATTTAAAATGTATACTGTAAATGTATAACTGTAAATTCAATAAGAAATTGCCATTACGTATAATTATCATAATGTTAGACATTTTATAGAAACTTGTTGCTAAGGGTGCTAAGCCCGTTTTATTTATAACAGATATTTTAAATTATCTGATAATCGTATCGTATTGCTGCCTCTGATGAATCAGTCAATTTATGATTTCTTTTCCTGTTTTATTTATTGCCTTTATTTTCAACATTACCTACAAAATACTCCTATCTACAAGGACTTTGTGTATTCAAGTAGCGACATTTAAATAGCGTACAATAAAGTTTATTTCCATTGAAATCTGCCCAGTTTGCCCAAATTACATTCAGAGACGGTTATCGAGATGACAAAGCATCTATTAACGTAAACGTTTCGTACGTGGTGATATTGTGATGACCCCCCCATCTTGAAGAGCCTCTTACGTTAAGTGTATCTGTGCGGAGCATCTCACATCTTGCGCCGCAGGCTCCGTAACAGATGGAGCGATAGTGAAATTTCGCAGCGGTAAATGGTAGGATTGTGGGATTCGAGCAAAACAATTGACAATTTTCGCTTTGAAAATATTATAACTATAGAAATAGACAGGGCTGAAATTATATGTTCTTTTCGATTACATTTTGCCAAAAACGGTTTTCATAAGGTTTCAATAGTAGAGGAGACGAAGACGCGAAAAATACAGCGTGTATTCGAGTCTGAAGACTCATGTAGGACATGCAGGATCTCCTGTTAAGTAGTCTGGTTTATGGTGCCGCCTGTCGACCCGGATAAGCAAAACGAGCGACTTGGACCTTACTCCATACTATCAGAGTTCGCAACAATCTTAAATCCTGCATATTTTTCTTTGACGTATTCTGTATGTGAATATAGCAAAATCTATTTCTTCTCTATTTTTTTATGTTTGGCGCTACCAAAATGACTCTACTCTGCCTGATGGAAAGCATAAGCAGACTCCAAGAGTGGTGGTCATCTTACTGCGAATGCAGACTCACGCACTCACCAACGAAACACGACAGCATGATCGTTGTCATTTTACGTTGATTTTCTGTGCGAGGGTAGTACCGCCCCGGTCGTGTTGAAATCAGCGTGGTTCTACTACCTAGTTTAATTTTATTATTATATTTTTTTTATTAATTTATACTCAAAAGTCGAAAACCAACAAAAATCTAGTGCGAAAAAGTTGGGTTTCGACACTTTAACATTATAACTAACACCTATGTTTAACAATCCCACGATATATTTAAATATGTAATAAAAGATTTCATTACACATGATATTTATGATACGAGTACGTTAAACAAATAATTTGTTACTGAGTTTAATGATCTTTTTACACATTTACATAAAAAAAACAAATCGACATTTTACGGCGAGAGTTATGATATTACATTATACGTTGATCAACTCAAAGATGTAAGATTATGAATAAATTTAATTAGTATGCACACCTATAAACAAACTACTTAATAGTTAATATAACTTGTGATAGTCATAAATATAATGAAGCACAACAACCCGTTAATATAACTGAGGTGTTAGCTAAATGTTGAACAATTTGTTGTTGTTTTTATTACTCGTAAATTTATTTGTTAATGGTTGATGATTTAACAAAGTACCGCTTGTACCCGAAATCTCTGATAATGATTTTTTAAACCCAAAAATGTTGTCAGTTACAAAATAACTAAGGTAGTAAAATGGTAGTTTAAAGGTAGAAGAGCCTAGCTGACTTCAGCACGAACGCCGGGTCAGCTCGACCGGGGCGGTACTGCCCTCATACAGAAAAGCAACCTAAAATATAAATGTGAAAGTTCGTGCTGTCCTATTTCATTGGTAAGTGTGAGACCCGAGACCCAATGATACCGAAGAATCTCAACAGGCCGCCATAGTGTGGGTCATCATGTTGTATTATTGAATTCTGCTCATGCTTTCCATCAGACAGAGTGGTCTAAATACAAACTAAAACTCCAGCTTTGGCCATATTACATAATGAATTTAATGAAACCCCAGAAGACTGATAACCATTAAAGTTGAAACATCAATTTTATGTCATTTCTGACAGAGTAGTCCGTGGCGCAAGCAACAATTAAAGTTAAAGGTTAGTTTTCCATAAGCATTGAATGATTCTGTTTCTTAGTCCAAATAATAAAAATGTCATCACAGTTTATAGATTACTAGCTGACCCGGCGAACTTCATACCGCCATATTTACATATCAGTCTCAAGTTCCCACAGGCAGTGTACAGTCGCGGACAAAAAAGTGGCTTTTTCCATTATCTTTTAATTTTTCTTGTACACAAACCTAGTCCTAACAATAACGAACACTTAAAAATAATTATTTAATTAGGTGCAGCCGATCGAAAGTACGAATATGCGCGTACATACATTTCTTTTTTTTATAGTATAGGTAGCAAACGCGCAGACATATCATCTGATGGTAGGCGATTACCGTCGCCTATAGACACCCGCAACACCAGAGGCGTCACAAATGCGTTGCCGACCTTTGGGGGATGGGAAAAAGGATGTGGGGAGAGGTTGGGTTAAGGGGATCCGGTATCCTCACTCACTCGGTGAAACACAGCGCAAGCGCTATTTCACACCGGTTTTCTGTGAGGCCGTGGTATCACTCCGGTCGAGCTGGCCCATTCATGCCGATTTCGGCCATACATATATATACAGATTAAAAACAAATGTTTCTCATCAATATAATAAATTATTATCGAACAATGGGACATCAAACGATCGCCAAAACACGGTAGCCTCCAAGAGATTTACATAATCACTTACGACAGTTAATGGTCAATAAATCATAAATATGATGAGGTGTTTAAAACGCATAACGCATTAAGAAGTCAAATCTTTCGAATATTAAAAGCGATCGATTATTCAAATCTTTTATTGCGATTTCTTCAAATCGTAAGAACCCGTTCCGTTTCTTCTTCACGTACAGCCATTCAACGACCAGAAAAATGTGCGGCATCCTTTTTACACATAGAATTGAAAAAAAAATGATACTCAGTAAAATGGAGTTACATATATCTTCAAGATGAGTGCGATAACCTATTCGATCTTAATTAATTATGGAATCGCGATACACACTCGTTGTGTGCCATACATCAATACCCGAGCGGTACACATGACAAATTTGTAATTTCTTGCAACAAAAAATATATCAGTGTCCTAGTTAGAAATTTATACAAGTTTATCGGTTTTCTCAAACGTTTGGAAGATAAGCTTCATTAGAATTTAATGAGAAATTTCTGCGTACCTCAATTTTTTCTCTACAAAAATATACTATAATTAATTATCACAATTTATAATGATTGAAGTGCTATTTCCTCTATTTTATTTGTAGCTATTAAATACTAACTATTAACCTAAAACTCTTTAGTGTGAGTTTGTAATCTTACAGCAGAAGTCTTGCAGTAAGTAATGAAACATCGAGATGGGGTTTGTTCTGGAAGGCAAAGTTTTAGAACCTTTTTTTAAATATTTCACGATTTTTTTGCCGTTGAAGAGTATTAAGAACCTGGAACACACTAACAGCGCACATGTTTCCCTCCCTCTATGATCCTGAGTCCTTTAAGCGAGGCGTACAAAATAATAATAATAAGGGTCTGATGCAGAAGGCAGTCCTCCTTGACACGGCACGTATAGTGAGGGGGTTCTGTCCTTGGAGCCCTAACCACCGGTTTCTTGGTCTCTGTACCCGAAGTCGGTGGTCTACTATTTTTTATATTTTTAAATGTATTTGTTTTTTATTTTTATATTTAAAAATGTAATTAATGTGTATTTATAATTGTAATAAAGATATTAATAATAAACATTTCGGACGTCTAAAACACAACGCCATCTAGTCCCAAGCTAAGCAGAGCTTGTGTTATGGGTACTAGACAACTGATACAAATACATATTATACTTTTTTTTGTAAATACATACAATATTATACATAGAAAACACCCAAACTCAGAAACAAATATTTGTAGATCGTACAAACATTTGGTCCGACCCGGGAATCGAACCCGAAACCTCATGATCAGCAGTCGCACACGCCAACCGCGAGACCAGCGAGGCAGTCATCAGTCAGCACACAAAAGTGTGGGTGCTGCATGCACCACGCTGCATTGTCTACTTTCAAAATAAGAATCGCAAAACCAAAGGAGGGTTATGATTTTGACAGGCTATGTGTGTATGTATGTATGTTCATCTCGTCCCTCGTAGCTCCTTAACTACTTATTAGAACTGGACAAATGAGGTAGTTACGCGTTGTTAATGTGCTATGGTAGATTTCTACGTAACGTGTGACGTAGGCTTTTGAAAATTGTTTCATAGAAAATGGCCAAGTGCATGTGGGACTCGCGCACGAATAGTTACCTTTTTTTGCACTTTTGTTTGTTAGATAATGGTACGCCATTATCTAACGGAATCCTAAAAAAGACCACCCTTGTTCAAATGGATATGTAATTCATATTCACAGAGGTCAAGGTCGTGGTTAACGGTATGTTATATTTTTAATAATAAGTTTCCGTAAATAATAATTTTATTTCAATTTTATTTATATTATACATATTTCAAAGAAATAAAATTGGAGTGTCTGTTTGTAATATTAAAATAACCGCTTTTTAGTAAATGCATATGTATGTATGCACGGTACCGATACCAAAAAATACCAATCCGATTGAGAACCTCCTCCTTTTGGAAGTCGGTTTAAAATAGCATTTTTTACAATTTTTGTCTGTTTGTCTGTCAGTCTGTTTGTTCCAGCTAATCATTGGAATGGCAGACCCGATTTTGACGGGACTTTCACTGGAATATATATATATATATAAGGAGTAACTTAGTCTACTTTTTTTACGTTACCCGCGATACGACAATAACCGCGGGTAACACCGCGGGGTTCAGCTAGTACGATATAAAATGTTACGAATTTGCGGTGTATCACGATTGGGTTACCGATACAATAACAAGATCGTGATTGGGTAGCACAGCACCTGCATCCGTTCAAACATTCCTTTTGCTTTTGAACAGATCACCAATTTATTACTTTAACATATTTTTCTCTTTTTATCTTTGTGGATCAAACAATTTCAACCGTAAACCCGTAACAAAAGAATATTGGTAAACCGTTGAATATTACATGAGGCGCTCATAGCCCAGTTGCATTAGGTAATTATGAAAAATCACCGAAGGTGAGCAACGACGATGCGGTCAGTACCTGAATGAGTGACCGTTGGTGGCATGATACCATAAGTGTCTGCGTGATTCGATGATCTCCGGTTAAGTTAAGCAGTCGATCCCGTCGGGACGTATGCCCTTAACCCTCTTCTGAGAGGAGACTCGAACCCATCAGTGGGACGTTATGGGTTATTGTTGATGATGAATATTACATAGGTTCCTCAAAGACGTATCCAGCAAAGGAATTTAATTAAGTATGTACTTATTTCGGTTCTCTTTCTAAGTGTTTTCTGCTAAATCTTAATATTAACCTGAGTAAATAAAGTATCCTATGAGTAAAATATTATATATGTATAATGAGATGTTATAAATTAGAAAGTTTTTGAGAACTCCGTCAGAACTTTGAACACGTTTAGCCACCTTCTCACGCTTGTTTGAGAACTCTTTGCAGGAGAAGCAACTAGCAAGGTTAAGTAGAGGTCTATATTAACAGAAATATTTAAAAAAAAAAATTTTTTAACATCTTTCAACTTTAGAAAATGGAGATTCTTTGTTGCAATGTATTTTAAAAGATTTTTACTGAAACCGACTTCCATAATATACAGCCTAATAACTCTCAATATAGATCTATCTAAATTTGCTCAATAGTTACTTCGAGCCAAGTTTGTGTTCCATGGGTTAAGTGGTCCTTTTAAGATAAAACTGGTCATAAAATTGCGATGATGGTGTTTTTTTTCTATCGATTAACAGATCATTATTAATCAATTTAAATTAATGTATGTTCAAGCAATTACATTTTGGTTCATTAGTCTATTTAAAGTTATGTTTATAAGGTTCAGCCTGTTTAATAGTTTTTTAATTACATTCTTGGCGAGGTAAGGCCTAAGATATAATTTGCGTGGCAAGAACTCAAGAGATACAGGTTTGACAAGCGTAACACTCGATATGAGCAGTACTTTGGTAAACTATAGCAAAGCGTGGATGGCATTAATTATAAAAATATTTAAAAGACTAGCTTTTACGATTTAGTTTTATAGATTTATGAATCAATATCTTCCTCTATAACTCTTCATCCATACTCATTCTCAAAATGCGTCTCATTTAAGGATGAATAATAATATAATTAATGTGTTTTATCTATAGACAGCCTTTTGTGTTGTGTGATGTTATTTCTTCATTATAAGAAAATTACGTGAGGACGAGGGAAAATATAGATACTCTCAAGCTCCTTTCATAAATAAACTAGCCGTTATAAACTATTTTTGTCTTGTTTCCTCTGAGCAATCAATAGCCAAGACGTCGTGTTGTCTCCATACCCGAAATTCCATCAGTTGGTATAACATTATAAAGCGTCCGTCTTATTCCAGGGCAAGTCCATCACAGAAGACGTCTTCAGCGACATATTGAAAGCAGAAGACGTGACTTGTGAGCGTATTCCCAGTTCTAGCCTCCATGCAATAGGGAACGAAATGTTTTGATACTTTAATTCAAATGGGTTCAATTTTTACCATATAATCATGTTTACGGAAATTAGAACGTTCATGAATTAAGAGCCATGCTAACAAGCAGTCAGACTATGATTACGGTCTCTCGAACCTGGTCGAATCGTCAGACTTTTGAAAGGTATGTACATAATACTTATCATGAGACCGTCAAATATATGGCACACGATAGATTATATGTTAAAACATCTTATTAACTTACACCACTTAAACATATCTATTTTATTAAGGTATATTAAACCTGAAATGAATATTATTTTAATAAAACCCATTACTACTTTTGATAGTACCAGCTCTTCAGTTAATCTTGGATTTGTTATGAAATGCCTAATGGCTGGTCTGTTGGTATATTGGTTAGCAGTTTGTTGTATGTAATGTGGTATTCATACAATTATATTAATTTGCAAGTGACACTCTTTGTCTGTCTGTTACGCTTTCACGACTAAATTGCAATTTGGCATGTAGATACGATGATCCTCGAGGAAAGACATAGGTTTATATGAACCACGATGACCGACAGATACGCAGGTGGAGTCGTAGGCAAAAGCTAGTAATATAAAAAAAAATGATGATAGTTTAACAAAGTGTACTTTAGTCGTCAAGGGAATTAGGCGTTTGAGTTTTATGTAAGGGGGTTGTATACCTGTGTTTTACAATAGTACCTTGAAACCCGCTGCTTGTCCTTCCCTTTAATTCAAATACTAGCTTTTTCCAGGATGTAATTATAGTATATAGTATGGAAGTATGGATTACATGCAATGGATTGAAAATGCTAACTTTCTCCTTAATCATAGTTGTTTTCCTGTCTATTAGTTGTTGTTATCACATGTTTCCTATATATTCGATAAAATGTTATGTACACTACAATATTTCTTGAAAAATGTATTAACTAAGACGGTTTTGTATGCACATTTCAAATTTATCTTTTACAAGTATCAAATATAATTGGTCGACTGCACAACTCAAAGCACGTTCTGAATTTCAAACTCCAAATTCAGAACTCGTGCTGCCGTTGCCATGACAACGGTATGACTCCATCTTATACCGCCTAAGATATACCTACTCCTTCCATTATAATCTTTAAGTCAATGACATAAAAGATCACTTTCGCGTGTGTTAAATATTAAAAGAGATAATTAATTAAAGTTTTAGTAATTAGCTTTAAGTGAGTTATGATGATTAAATTCGAAGAATACCTCCGCAGTGCTGGATTCTGTAGGTTATCGAGATAATATCGACGATCTCTGATCTTATCTACAGATACGACTGTTTATGTTCTTTGTTATCTAACTCATAAATTGCCAACTGTATGGTCTTAGTGTCAGTCGACCACCCAGGCAATAGAAGACATGATTGTATGACTAATTTATTAGAACTAAGCTGTGTGAGTATCTAGGTCAGTTCCGTGAAAATTGCCTATACTTCCGTACAAGTGGGCTCGACTTGATCGGGGTTATAAATTGGCCTCACAAAAAACCGGTTTTAAGGTATCTGACTTACGACAATAGGTATACATCCGCAGTAAAACCAAATTATAGGAAGCAAATTTTGGACCTTCAAATTACAATGTTATCTTCCTCCACCTGTAGACAAACTTGATTAAGGCTGGGCCGTACGGACATGTGGGCACCGTTATAGTATTTATTCCAATACTCTCAAGTTTTAGAAATAGGTCAAATTAGATGCCTTTTCTGGCATCATCATCGTCTCAGTCGAAAGACAAAGGCAAAGACAAGCTGGACGTAGGCCTACCGCAAAGCTCTGTACTAAACCCATCTTGTGCTGACCGCATCTTTTATTAATTATGTGTTTTTTTGTTCCTTTGTTATAATAATATACTGTTATGTGAATATTAGAGTTTTCATAGAGAGAATTTTCATAATAAAGCGCCATGGACTTGCCCATAATTTAGATCAATGATAACTTTTCAATTAATCTCGCAATGCCTCACTTTATAAACACTCTAAGTTTTAATTTTATGATCCATAAGCAGTAATTAAACCGAGGATTATTTACGACCGCGGCGCAGATCAACATTTACCAGTCGTAATGGAATCAGAGAAAATGATAGGCCTCATTAGAAATAGACGAGCCACTTCATAATGTATAAGAACGTATGACTACAATAAAAGTCGGAATAATAACATTATGGATAATTTTATAAACGTAAGAAAGTTTCTTGCGCTATTTCTTCGTATTTTTTTTAAGAAACATACGACCACCTAAAAGTTGAAACAGCGAAATGAGGAACAGGTGTCATATTCCTCCAACACAAAGGGAGGATCCTCCGATTAGGCGAGGTAGTCATGCCTAGCTGGCCACTGCCCAACAGTTGATTATGGGATCTTGTATATTTGCTAATAAGTGCGAGAACTTTTATTGCGAGATGCAGAATTGGTAGTTTTTTCGTATTGTAAGTTAATACGTAGTTCAGTATATCTTCGGTAGATGGCGTTGTCATATGTTTTCTTAATGCGCTGTTTGTGGAAGTCGCCACCCCCTCTGGGAAATAGGTTTAACATTATGTACCTATGAATGTTGAGCATTTTTAAAGTCGATTATAAGTACAGAACAGAGGAATATATACTTAGAAATGGTGTCGAGCTGCAAGTGCAAGGTACACTGTGTCGCCTAAACGCACACATTAACGATCAATAATATTATACACACATAAAGAACAATATCCTAATTCGTCCAAATGATGCTACGAATATAAGTTCTAAAAGCCACTTACAATGTTACTAACGTTACAACCTTATACCTTTCAACTAAGGTAGGGTTTCACTTGCATATTTGTGTTCGTGGGAGGTTTCGTCGAAAACCTTAGGGATATTACAATAATTTTTACCGTATTAAAAATAACTACTTAATAGATTTCATTCAAAACAAATTTTGGGGGAAGTTTGTGTTGTAATGTAAATAATATATATTTTATTAGTTTTATCATTCTCTTATTTTAGAAGTTACAATTTTACTACTTTGGAAGTGTCTCTATCATAAACTATTCAGTTTAGATAAAATAGGTATTAGAAACCTCAATATCACTTTTGAAGACCTATCGATAGATACACGTATGGGTTTAAAGAATTTTTTTTTTTGAATTTCATATTCGTTTGAGTCTAAGTATGGGAACCACAATATTTTTATTTGTTTTCTATTTTTGTGTGAAAATCTTAATGTGGTTCACAGAATACATCTTCTTACCAAGTTTCAACATTTTAGTTCTTATAGTTTCGGAGAAAAGTGGCTGTGACATACGGACGGATGGACAGACAGACCGACATGACGAATATAAAGGTTTCCGTCTTTTGCCTTTGGCACGGAACTCTAAAAAACGACTATGCATTTTACTGCGGTAGAACAATACTTGATTTCACAAATTGTTGTGCCGAGTCTTAGTGTACTTTAGCGTATACTGTTACTTAATCAAAAGTACTTACACACTATCTTTTGTACAATCCAATCTGTTTATTGGTCTGGTGGCTATAAAATTTTGGTATATGACATATTTATAAACTTTTTATTAAGTAAAACATTTAATTTCAAATATACATCCAAAATAAGTTTAATAAAAATTTTGCGATTAAACAACATTGTTTTAAAACCATAGTACAACATAAATCGGATACTAAACGTAAAATCACTGTAAAAATCAATATCATCGATAACGATATCGATTAAATTTGTCTACGTCCCTATGGCAAAGAATTGTAAAAAATACTTTTACTAAATATTATCATGCCAAATGTTTTAAAACATTCCCGCAGAAAATGTAGTTCATTGCTTGCTCTCTTGGCAACTATGCACGTCATACTTTAATTAAATACGTAATGTATAATTATTTTAATAGATTAGAATATAACGGTATGTATGTGTATTACATAATACTTTTTAGATTTTTGTTAATATCGCTTAAAAACAAAAGTTTTTAGACTCATTGATGATACGATATGTTTCTTTTGAGTAAATTGTAGTCCTTGCTTCGTTTTCAGCGCGTAATTATCGGACAGTTCGGCATAGCAATAATTTTTTACGCAGCTACGTTCCCGACGAAAGTAATACGTGTACTAAAGCGTTCAGTTGATGCCAGCAGAGACATTAGTGACATCGGTGCGCCTGACCCGCCTACATCGCATTTCTACCTTTAATTCTCCTCTTCTGTGATTATAAGATTGAAGAAACCACAACAATACACAAATAAGTAGAAGATGTGCTGGAATGTTGCCTACGTTACGTCGTGAACATCTATACAAATAAATAAAATTGGAGTGTCTGTTTGTAATATTAAAATAACCACTTTTTACTAAATGCATATGTATGTATACACGGTATATACAACAAAAATATAGTTTAATTTTTTTCTGTATGTCTGTCTGTTTGTTCCGGGTAATCTCTGGAACGGCTAGACCGATTTTAACGGGACTTTCATTGGCAGGTAGCTGATGATCCAGGGAGTACCTTAGGCTACTTCTTTTAGACTAACTTTGTCCCACGGCGTTACTCGCGGTGCAACAATAACCGCGGTTAACACCGCGGGTTTCAGCTAATAAAACATAATTTTAGTCATAGATTGTGCACTGAGATGAGATTCTTGTCTCATTAAGAATAAGCTATTGCTCTTTATTTTATTATTCAATTACTTACTTCTTATTTCTAACTTTGAAAATAACGAACTTTCAAACCACTTTTCATCCCTATTTTACCTTCTTGGAGGCAAAATTTCCACATAAATTATTACTTAGTGGGTGTTTAGAATATTATAAGCATCGCATCGGTTGACAAAATTTCAAATTTGTAGGCCCGGGTATAGGCGGTATAGGCCAAGCCACGTCAGGGGCCAGAGCTAGTATTTAACAAAAGCTTAACTCATGTTCTTAACACTAAATTTATAACAGCACCTAATTCAAAAATCAATTTTCTTAAACCCATAACAACCACGCGTTAGATTAAACTCGAACGAATACAAACGTCATATTAATAATATAATTTAGTACCAATCTATGGATTTATGTTTAAAGATTAAAATATCAATTCATGTAAGGTATTAACAACCTTGTTCTGAACCAAAATATACAGTATCTACCTACCTTTTTTATGTATGTACTTAAGATAAATATATTTTAGGATAATTATTTCCTTTATCTCCCGATTACATTAAAGGCTTTCTATTTCCAAGTTAAACTAAATACCAAACTCCTAAAAACTAATAAAAATGCATTTTCGAGGTAGTAAACTTGCGACATTTTTTCTATTTCGTTTAATTTATTCTCTACTACTTACAAATAAGATAAAATAAGTATACACAAGTAGAATATTAATACAGTTAATGGGGCACTGATTAGATTAGTGCGAGGCGGTTGGAGCGTGTAACAGCGTAGTGACGTAGTGACGGTGGAACATTCTAGTGATAAATTGGTACTATTAGTTACTAAATAGAGATGTCTTCGAACAAGGTGATAGGTAAGATTTAGGGAGTATGTTTTGTGTTTGTTTGTTTATAATAAATGACACTATTAGGCGCTTTTAATGGCTGCGTGTCGTTGGATGTAAGTTGCCCTATCCTGGTAGAGATAACCATATGGATTCGAATATGAATATGCATATATCACAGAGAAGTAAACATGAAAAAAAGGAATCCCTGCTTTCAACTATCGTTGTAAAAAAACGGCGTATGTTAAATTTTGTAAAAAAATCTTGCTTCAGAGGTCCTTTCTGTTTTGTTTTTGTTTCTATCATGACAAAAAAAACATTTAGTTGATTTCTCCATCTAAGAGCCATGACCTGCACACTTTAATCTTATCACATCCCTTTTTTTGTTGTCTTCTTTTTCTTTTTGGCCTTACAGAGACATAATCAACAATAACAATTTGAATGAGAACATTTTTTCTAAGAAGTATGGAGATGTCTTCTCAAAGATTTATCAAAAACAGTTTTAAAAATTTCTAAGAACATCATTTATATGGGAATATTTTTTCACTATAATTATATTCTGTGACCTCATGGGGTAACCTATATAAAAGTCCACTATCCCAGTTTGTACGTAACAAGAGCTGTTCATATCTTAATTCAAGAGCCGTGCTCACGACCCATCCTCTCGGAAAAGCAAGCCGTTATACAACACGAAATACACATTAAATCATCAGTGCCATATTGTACTAATGTTATTCTAAATTGTTACTGTTGAATGTTCATGCACGAATTACTCAGAATTATCACTAGTATAAAAAATATGACAGTTAGTTGTTAAATCTTATATTTAACATATTTTGTGAGCTGTCTTATTGACGTTTTAAAAATATTATCTGGCAGTTATTTTAAAGGTTATCGTGTACAAACACAAAACTAGAAGGACGGACTACGCAAGACAACATCACTGGAAAGAGAAGGAAAACTTGAAAGAAATCCTAACCTACCTATCTATATCTATAGATGGTACGTAGGTAGATACAAAACCACCTTTTTAAGAAGAGGCTTAGATGCAATAAATATCTAAATACTTACTATGGCCGCTACTTCGTACATGTGACATTTGGATTATCAAGTTATTTTTATTTTTTGTTCATTTAAGCCTTCCCTGGACTACGATAAACATTTCAAAACCAAAATCAGCCAAATCGGCCAAGCCGTTCTCAAGTTTTAGCGAGACAAACGAACAGTAATTGATTTTTTGATGATGATGATGTACTTTAATCCATTACATAGACATTACCCATTTATTACGAGTTACCATCACCTTCACAGATCACAGAAACTAGGCCTACGGTCACCTGACATAAGTAACTTCTATTACTAATACATGCGTTTTTAGAAATGTGATTCAGAAATATAAAGAAGCATGTGACTTGAAGGAAAAAATATCTTTACAAGAAATGAAATAAATCTGAATGCGAGTCAATCTCCACATAAAAATGTACATGAGTCACAAATGACAGTAATATTCGTGCTAATATTAATTAATAGCTAAAATTAATTGCATTAAACGGAGTGTAACCGAACGATTAATAATTAAAAATGTAAAATTGTGTGTATAGTATAATGAAAGTTAAGGGTGGCATGGCTTAGGAGGTACGGTGCCAAAGCTTATGCAGATGTATCAGGGAGAAGATACGTCCCATCTCGAGTAGGTCCAGAACGCGAACGCATTCCTGTAATACGAAGAAGTTTCAGGTATCCGAAAAACTTCTATTAAACTTTGGTATTGTGCGTGTGTTATTTAGAGCTTTATGTTATCTATAATTCATTGAATTTCAGTCCAAGATATAGAATAAGAGACGTTAATACTAGATATTTAGGTTCTTACCTCGTCTGATTTAGTCACATGTGGGCGGAAAGTGATTAATATACGTTATATTTAACACTTCAAACTAGGCTAATAAGCGCACTAACCAATTAATGATAATTCAAAATTAATTTCAAAGAAAAAACTAATAATTATAATTTACCTTGTAAGTTTTAAACTATTGACCTTTTAAAGCTCAAGTCCACGTCTTCAAACATGATTCAGTAATTTACGTCAGTTTTTGATTTCTCGCGATGACTTTCTCAGCAAAAACAATTATTTTATTTATTACAAAGCTTTCTTGTTACTCAAACTTTCAACTTAGATTTTTCTTTAAGGTATATGGGGGCAAACGAGCAGATGTACACCGCCCATGGACGACCACCATCACCAGAGGCGTCACAAGTGCGTTGCCAGCCTTTGGGGGACGAACGCAGACAATGCAATAATGCAGCATGGAGACCCGCACCATGGAGCTCCGGTCTCCCACTCACCAGCGTAACACGACAGCATGATAGTTGTCATTTTACGTTGATTTTCTGCGCGAGGGTAGTATCGCCCCGGTCGAGCCGGCCCGTTCATGCTGATATCAGCGTGGCTCTACTACCTTGAGGATCTATTTCCTATGTATATTAAATGTTTGGCCTGTGAACTTTTCCCAGTTTGAAGTGTAACAATATTGAATGAGCGCCGACTTTACAAAACCTGTATTGACTACTAAAAGACATTTGTTCTCAAAAAACATTTTTTCAGTATCAAGCCGTTTGACAAGACCAAAATCTCCTTTTTATGAAGAGTTCTGTATCCAGAGGTTTACTGTGGAGAGGTGTTGATTATGATGATGAGCTTTTTCATGAAATTATTAGGTTTTCTTGTAATCACAAATATGTAAATTTTGATTTGTTAATAATCGTTGTTTTGCACTTCATTGGCATGTTCGACTTATAATTATTAGTATTACAACGGGTGATCACGTTACCAGCTCAGCCGCAGATGTCGGACGTGAGGTGAGGGCCGTGACTGCTGTACGTGACGGTATCTGAGCAACGTCCTCTGACGTAATGCTGACCTGGGATTGTACTAGGAGCGGGTACAACGTTTGCTAGGCCAACGACTATTTATTATGGTATCAAGATCAACAAGAAAATTGTACTTTATTATAAAACTAGCTGAGACTCGCGATGTTACCCACGGTGCAACAGTTATTACGCGGAGTGAAGCTAGTCATAAATAGGTAGCCAATATTATACCTTTTCATCGACTATTTGTCGATAGAAGTTCCATCAACATCAATCTAACCGTTCCAGAGGTTATCCGGAATAAACAAAAAAGACAAAAAATTGAAAAAATGTTTTTTAGCCGACTAGAAAAAAGGAGGAGGTTATCAATTCAACTGCATTTTTTTATATTTATTACGTCATAACTTCCCAATTTCAAATTTAAAATAATTTATTCAATTAAGACACTAAAAGTCACATTTATGAACGTTAAATTGAAGCTACAGTTAAAAATCATAGATCGACACAAACAGACGCCACAGCATGTGCTGTATTGTTGAGGTAAATTAGGTGAACCCGTGTGGTACTATAACAATCTGATCCAGTTCTTTAAGTCGTTTTTATTTCGTTAAAATTTGTGATTACTGCTGTAAGTACTGGAAATGTATACTTTTATATTCATTTACCTAATGAAAAGCTGTTAATTTGACATTACAATACTAATGCAACGGATTAGCCGTGAAAACATAACAGACAGACCGACAGAGTAACTTTCAAATTTATGATTTTAACTAACTAAAGGTTGTTTAACTTCTGATCCTCCATATCACTATGCCTACATATATCTAAATAATCGTGAGAACAGAGTGGTATCCTCATCAGATACGATCAGTAGGGCGTGCCGCGTGCCTCACAATACAATACTAAGACGGGTGCGTGTGGATGTAACTTGAGCTTAGAAGATATTTGTGTTTTCTTTTCATAGTACGTGTAGTCGTACCACACAATATGTGTTGGTGCTTTAGTCTCATAGAACAATAAATTCATGTGACAAGGAATAAAATCAATCAAAACCATCATCAATTTATTCCTCTGGAGAGACGAAGGGACCTGGGTCAGCCAATAACTTGAAAAATATTAACTTTGAGCATTTCTTCTGCATATCAACTTCAGTATTCATAATATGATAACATGCCTCTGTGTGTTGGATTTGTTCAAAAGGAGAGAAATTTCTTCAAGTATCTTTATTAATAGAAGATTTATACAGTTAGCTTACATCAAGCCAGTTTACGTATTAATTTACAAATAAACTAGGTAGTAATGTATGTATTTATGCACAATTCTACAGCACATTATTTATTATTCCCGTGTTGTCCCGTACGCGAAGGCACGCGCCATCGTGCCTCGGTGCGCCAATATAATTTAACGTATGCCTGAATTTGTACGGGTACATCGAGTGAGGAGTTTAGGCGTGCTAAACGAGAGGGTCCATAACCTCTAGTGATGGATGGCTTTGTTTATTTGTGACCCCCATCACAAGCCGTAACAGGCCTTTTTTTAATAAGTTTAAGGTCAAATACTGGTTAAAATAATGCTTTAGTTCCCTGTTTGATGGGTTTAGTATGTAGTAGTAGTAGGGAGCGTATATAATCAGCTCCATTTAAGTTGTCTTAGTGTACAAAGTCTTGTAATTGATCGGTTTTGCTTTTAAAGGTAGTAGAGCCACGCTGATTTCAGCAGGAACGGGCCGGCTCGCCCGGGGCGGTACTACCCTCGCACGAAATCAACGTAAAATGACAGTGATCGTGCTGTCGTGTTTCGTTACTGAGTGTAAGACCGGAGGCCCAATGATGCAGAAACATCACTAGGCCGTCATAGTGTGGGTCATCATGCTGCAGTGTTGCATTGTCTGCATTCGCAGTATGATGACCACCACTCCTGGATTCTGCTTATGCTTTCCATCAGGTAGAGTAGAGTAGTTTTGGAAGCGAACATACACAAACATAAAAAAAATGACAAAAAAAAGAAATAATCTGTGGTATTATCTTAATTTTACAGTTCATTTGTGCAGTACCTAAGTTGTTGGTAAGTGTTGTGAACACAGAGACAGGTGTTCTATTTTAAGCAGCAACGGGTATATTCGGTTTGATCAGGGTTTTAAATTACGAATACGAGGTCCTTAGTTTCTATGTGTTATAATCGAAACTTCTGCCAGATTCGCTTCATTTTTTTATGTAATAGACGGGCAAACGAGCAGGCATATCGCCTGATGGTAAGCGATTACCGCCGCCCATGGACACCGACAACACCAGAGGCGTCACGAGTGCGTCGCCGGCCTTTGGAGGATAGGGAGGGGAGATAGGGGGAGGTGTGTGGGTTATGGGCCTCCGGTATCCTCACTCACTCGGTGAAACACAGAGCAAGAGCAAGGCCCATTCATGCCGTAGCGTGGTTCTCCCACATAAATGTGGGATACTTCTTCTACTGGTAAGTTTTGCTAAACCAAAACTACTCTCTACTAATCTAGTTGTTCCAAATGATATATGTATCGGTTAAAATAAAATAGCAGAAGTAGGCTAAATCGATATTTATTTAGAAGGAAACAATTACCACAAGCCTTGGAAAACATTAATACCAAAGGTTTGGAGTGCATAGGTCGCTTTAAAATAAATGTTTCTTTATTACATTGTTCACATTTCCGTCAAATTATCTACATGGCATTGTGATGACCCTTTTGAAGTTTGTACTCATTTCTACAACATTTACATAGTTTACATTTCTAAAACGAAACGAATTTGACGCCTTCCCGTGAAGATTCGATTCATGAATTCTATGAACAAGTAACTTTATGGCAAAACGAAGTGTGTGCTATTTTGTCGTTGTAACATATTGGTAGATACTTAAGTTAGGCAATAAAACCTAAGTATGAACGTTGAAATACTTAACTGTTGGGGTCTGCAAAGTTTGTGCCACGTCACTGCAGCATGTGTGCGCGTCGTAAAATCACAACTATTTTAGTGTCTGTAAGCTCTTGGACTTATGGACTGAGAGCAGTTTACCACGTCTCCATAACTCTTCAGAAAGTCATAACCAACTTTATTTATTAACAATAATGTTAGAGTTATAATTCAGGAGAAGGGTTGCTGTCGAAATTAAAAGAAGCTTTGAGTAGGAGAGTGAGAAGAGATTTAGTTAGTTGTTCTCTTTTTACCATCGTTTCATTTTTACTACACACCTATTTAAGTCAACGCTTTACACCAATACGAGGGTTACTTGTGTACAAAACAGTTTCAATGTTACCTATTTAAAAACAAATGTAACATGAAATCAAACGTGGCTTAGATTTTATTGATATTCTTAAAATGACCACATTTCATCAGCTGCTCGGTGGAATTAATATCAACTTTGATATGGATATGGCAGTATGTATTAACAGTGAAGTCATATTTGTGTTGAGTTTGACTGAGAGAGTATGAGAATTATGTACATTATTTCAAACTTTGATTGTGTGATGTAGGTTTAATAAGTACTATTTTATTTCAATTTATCTGCGTTGTTATTCACTGTACCTTATTTTTGTGATATGATTCCAAAACATAAAATACTTGCGCAATACCTCTAAAAACCATTGTGATGGGAATTCGTTTGTTACGATGTTTTGTTGAGCTTTTTTATCCCTCGGTTTATTTCGAGAGCGTGTGGTTGGCGCATGTAATTCAATTTCCATTGACACACCGTGTTATTTTCTAACCACTAATGTGTTACCGATGTAAATTACGACCATTCTCTGACCACAAATGACTATCGAACTAACAAATCTAAGCTTTAGGAGTGGTGGGAGGTGAACTCATTTTAGACGTCGAGATTCTAAAAAGATTGATAATGTAAAATATAGGTCCCGTTACAGAATCACCCGCGGCAGGGTTTTATCCCGGCTGAAGTATGTTTGACTGACCTGGTGGCTTAGTGGTTAGCGATGCTGACTGTTAAGCTCGAGCTAGTGTTTGATTCCCTCTCGGAACAAATACTACGGGTAAGTAAGATCAGTTATTCTGTACGTGATAGATAGATAGATAGATAGATAGATAGATAGATAGATAGATAGGTACTCTTTATTGCACACCAGTAAAAAAAAAAAATACAATGTCTAATTTACACGATTAAAAACAGTGGTACAATGGGCGACCTTATCGCAGACTGCGATCTCTTCCAGGCAACCTTAAGATGGACAGTACTTTAAAGTAATGTTTAGTTTGTGGTGCACATTTACAAATCATGTATAAAACTAATATTACCAATACACTAACACATACATGCACATACATATAAATAAAAATGCAATTGTACATACAAATTATACATATAAAGTATATAAAAAATAAAATAAAATAAAAATGTTATAGTGATAGATAGTGATCCTGGACGAGTTTCTTAAAAGTATTTACTGACTTTGCCTGCCTTACGGCTGCCGGTAAGGAGTTCCACAGGCGCGCAGCTTGCACTGTAAAGGATTTATCAGTGAAAGTTGTGGAGTGTGTTGGTATTGCTAAGATTCGGTTTTCCGCTGACCTTAAGCATCGTATATGTGTGTCATGAATAAAAGTGAACAGAGGTGAGTGTTATTTATCTATAATGGAATTCGACTGCCTCGTTGGTCTCGCAGTTGGCGTGTGCGACTGCTGATCATGAGGTCTCGGGTTCGATTCCCGGGTCGGACCAAATGTTTGTACGATTAACAAATATTTTTTTCGGAGTTGGGGTGTTTTCTATGTATAATATGTATGTATTTACAAAAACAAAGTAAACATGTTCTTGTATCAGTTGTCTAGTACCCATAACACTAGCTCTGCTTATTTTGGGACTAGATGGCGTTGTGTATTAGATGTCCGAAATATTTACTTATTATTATTATTTAAGTACCTATCTACATGTATTACAAAAAGTGTGTTTGGATAATCCACATAGACGTAGCCCTCTGTAACGTGTTAGGCTAAAATTTGTAGTTGACAAAATATAGGCGTTTAATACGCCTTTGTTCACCCCTTTGGGGATAACGAACGAACAAGTGTGTGTATGCACAAACCTTGTTGCCTCATAGCTTAGCAATAATAAACCTCAAACAAACTATTTTTATAAAAAAAAACACAGTGTATTCAAATTAAATCGTATTTTTTCCTCGGTTAATATTGTTAACTAGCTGAACCCCGCGGTCTTAGGCGTGATTATTGTTGTACCGTGAGTAAGGCCGCGGCAAAAAAAGTAGCCTAAGTTACTCCCTGGATCATCAGATACCTGCCAGTGAAAGTCTCGTCAAAATCGGTCCAGCCGTTCCAGAGATTACCCGGAAGAAACAGACAGACAGACAAAAAAATAATAAAAAGAATAATATTACAAACAGACACTCCAATTTTATTTATTTTTATGTATAACAAGACTGTACTAATATAACAAGTCGACCATTTTGTTTTGTGCAGTTAAGGAACTTCTGTCGATAAAAAGCTTCAATTTGAAATCCGTTACTATTTTCTTTTAACCCTAAATCAAAGGCAATTCAGAGGAAACCTATATTCCCATCAGCTTTTATCTGATCCAAAAACCAAACGAAATAACCATTTGCAGTAGTGTTCACAATCAGACCTTAAATTTATTATTTATTTTTAAAAACTAAATTGCCTATAAACATACATAATATACTTTTCATAGTGGGTCGGTCACGTGCGCACATAATGGCGTAGGCGGGGTCGTGCGCGCGCGCACCCAACTTATCTTAATGAAAATCCATTCCCAAACACTTTTACACTTATTATTATGGAGCTACAAAAACTAAATTACAACAAGTATGGATTTAGATTAAAAGGCTTTAACTTTATTAGGCCTGGCATTTCATATCAATTTTATGGATTAAATATACAAAAATCAAAGAATGTTATATTTCCGAAATGGTAAATTTTCAGTGCGTGTATGGTACAGGACTCTTATAAACGGCTGAACAGATTTTGGCAAGAAGAATAATGAGTTATATTTGATTGCCTCGTGAACGCAGTGGTAGTGTACGCGACTACTGAGTTTGAGGTCTCGGATTCCATTCCCGGGTCGGATGAAAGAATGTATCTACAAGTATTTGTTTTAAAGTTTAGATGTTTTCTAAGTATGGTGTGTATTCATAAAAAAAAGTAAGTATTCTCTCGGTCAATCTAGCTTTCATAACCTCTGCTTAGTTTAAAGCTAGCTGGCGGAGAGTTAGATATCTAAAAAATAATAATTAGGTAGTGATCTAAAACCCAACAGAGACAAATTTTCACGACCCACGATAATAATGGCTAGTTGACGCTTTTTTTTATGTATGACTCTGACAAAATGACTCTATTCTGCCTAATGGAAAGCAAATTCAAATTCAAATTCAAAATCATTTATTCAATTAAGACACTAAGTGACATTTATGAACGTTAAATTGAAGCTGTAGTTAAGAATCATAGATCGACACAAACAGACGCCACAGCATGTGCTGTATTGTCGAGGTAAATTAGGTGAAAACACCAAAATCTACTGCCTGCCTGTGTCGATCTATAACTTCCAGTTTCCAAAATGCGTAGAGCCTCATGAGAAGAATACTGGCAAAGAAACTCATGGCCACTCTTTTCAAAGTCAGATTTTCAGGTACAATAGTGTTAGTATTACATGTAAGGTAAACAGTATGCAAGCTGTTGCCAGCATAGCAAAATCCAAGAGTGATGGTCACCATACTCATCGCGAATGCAGACAATGCAACAATGCAGCATGGAGACCCACACCATGGCGGCCTAGTGACGCTTCTGTATCATTGGGCCTCCGGCCTCGCACTCACAAACGAAACACGACAGTGAAAGTTGATCCTGATCGAAACATCAGACAATAGTCTGGCAAAAGAATATAATATCTTTTAAATACTTCAACACCAGGTCGTTATTATTAATTACACATTTTACTGCTTACTAATATAAAGTCAACTAATTAGAAAACTTCATAGTCGTCTGACACTTTAGTACTGCTATATATTTATTTAGGAAAAATCTGTTCATGTGGAGAAGTACTGGGTTATTTTCCACTTTGGGGCTGTAATTTCCTCCTTTTCGTAGAAACTAGTAGTTCCGTAGGAGGCTGGTGACGATGAGCAGGAGGTAATTAACTATAACATATTCTGACACTCGGTATTCTTGGTTCTGCACCACAACGATTATGCTCTGATTTAGCGCAACAGTGCGGGAGGTTCATACAAACTTCTCGTATAATTGTGTGCGTACTTAACACAAATATTTGTATAATTACGACACAACCGCGCCGGTGCCGACAGAACTATGCGCGCTCCCCCAGTTTCAAGATATTTTAACGTTTACGGTTTCTCGGGAGAGTGCCGCCCAGCATCTGCCGCTAAAGACCGCACAAGACTTGTTGCAAATATGTTTTAGAAGTCATCCTTTGCACAGTTTTTATGTTAATATCTAAAATTAACATAACGAGTTATTCGAATCGTTTAATTTAAGAGTTCTGCAGATCAAACAGAAGTGGTGAATTTTAGAAACAAAGTAGTATAACACAATCATTTTGAAAACAAGATTTATTAACAATTTAAAGATCCTATGGGTACCTTAAAAAATATTTTTCAAGTTTTTATTTATTAAGTATTCATCATATCATGTAAATTACAGATTTCTAGCATTAACAATCTGTGAGAGATAGTGTGCACAGAGGGACGGACGGACATGAATATATAAGGTTTCCGCTTTTGCAATTTTACTACGAAACCCTAAAGAATTAATGAAAAAGTATCAGTTGCAGAATTAAAAAATATATTTTACCCATCATGACATTACATAATAATATGTATAACATTCAACTAAACTGTTATGCTAATTAATTTATTCATATAATTTTTATAAATAAATGCGTGTTAAACATTTATAAATCATTGATATATTCACATTTTAAGCAAATAAATTAAAAGCTATAGAAACTGAAGATTCTCTAATAAACGCTATTTTTTGGCTCGTTGAATATTCATGAATAAACCGACCATCCGTGAATATGCAACTATAAATCCCGTATTTAACATTGAAATCGGGGAATATTCGGAGTATAGGTATTCGAAGGTCGTTTAAAAAACAGAATATTCAAAATTTGATTCAAATTTACCAGTACCAGCTTCTCACTGATGTAAAAATAGTTTTCAAATAATGTCTTACTTATTATTGTAACATATTTCATTGGTGGTTATTATCGGTCATATACAAGTAAAATTTTTACAAAAATAAATAAGACTTCAAATTTCGACTCGATTTCTCTTGGATGTGTGTTTAGTGTCCTTATCATGGTAGCACCGTTGGGACATCTTCTTTCCATTAAAAAAGAATCATCAAAATCGGTTCATAAAATACGAAGTTATCCAGGAACACACATAAACAATATAAATGTACGGTCGAATTGAGAACCTCCTCCCTTTTTGAAGTCGGTTAAAAATTACTTCATGTTCTCAAATCAATAACTATATTACAAGTAAGTTAATTATTTTAAAAAAGTCGGACTGAGTGAATTGAAAGTATTCATTCACATACATATCCTCTAGAAACATAATAGTTTATGTTGCAGTCGGGTAAAAATATGTTGATCCAACTAAGCCTTTGTTATGTAAAAAAGTGTTTGAGAAAGCCGCAAAAACGACACCAAAGTTGCAACGTCGGGGTTTGACAGAAAAAGCTTCCGCCGGCGGTAATCGGCGGGCAAGTTTTTATCAGTGCATTAAGTGGTGCGCAGACGCACCGAGACAAATAGGGTGACGATACATTTGTCTTTGGACGATACTTTCCAGGGTTAAGAAAATCGTAATGATTATCTGAAATAAGTTGATATGAATGACTTTTTGACTTATTATACTTGTGAATCCTTTCAGAATTTAGTTTCAAAGTGTCCCTAAAACCATTTCTTTTTAGTGTTACAATGTTACAAGTTTTTGTATTCTAAAGGTATTTTAATGTTAGTACTAAAACTTAACACGATTTACTTACCAAAATACATTAAAAAATTCGTTGTTACGCCATGTAACAAGTTTTTCATGTCTCGTCTGCCGCGTAAATAATGGTCACCCCAGTTAATCGCAGAGGTCTGGCGATGGGCCAGCTCTCATTATCATCCAATTACCAAATCCCACGTTCAAAATTAAGTGCAAGGACCCCAGCAAAAAGTTTCATGGTCTGTTTGTTTTAACTTATATTTTCCTAGTGGGGTCGTCTAACTAACGTGATAATTGTCTTGACACCTTCCAAAACCTAATTGGCGTTATTGAAATGTAGCTGACATGTGAGACAGACGTGACAGACTACACGTTTCATAATTTTTAACCGACTTTAAAATAAAGGAGGTTCTCAATTCAGTTGTGTTAAGTATTTATATATGTATACCCGTGTGGTGACGGACGGGATTAAGAATACCAAATCTCATAGCATGGGTTTTGTAAGAGCTCATTAGGGGAGCAAACTAAGCAGTATAACGGCATTGCAAAAAGAAATTAAACTTAAAATAAACTTAACTGACTTAATGCCTAATGACCTCATTAACCTTTAATATTAGTATGAATTTCGAAATTTACTATTTGAGAGGATATTCCTCTCTTTGGTTCAACTTTAGAGTAGACAAGTAAAATTTTAACAAAAATAAAACCGACTTCAAGGTTTGACTCGATTTCTCTTGGATGCCATCATCAGATGTTAGTGTTCTTATCATGGTACCACCGTTGGGATATCTCCTTTTCATTAAAAAAACAATCATCAAAACCGATTCATAAACGACGAAGTTAGCCGCGAACACACATAATATAAATCCTACTAATACTACTAATATATATATACGGTCGCATTGAGAAACCTCTTTTTTTGAAGTTGGTTAAAATACGCTATGTGTATTTACATAATATCATCTCCAAACCGACTTTTACTTGTTTCAGAATAATGAAATGAAGAATATTTTACGTATGTGGAAAATATCTATCTAAGAATCCTTTAATCAGCAAATGCAATAAGTACCAAATACCAGTTACAGCAAATTATTATAATTTTACATACTACTAGCTGTTGCCCGCGGCTCCGCCCGCGTGTATGTCGGTTATCGCGGAAAATAGTATAGTATAGTGTGTTATTCTGATGTATAAGCTATATTACTGTAAATTTTCATCCAAATCCGTTCAGTAGTTTTTGCGTGAAAGAGTAACAAACATCCATCCATACTTACAAACTTTCGCACTTATAATATTAGTATGATAGACCTTCTGGGTGTTGAATAAATATGGTTCATTAGTCGACACGGGACTGTATGCAGGCCGACAGCAATATTATTAGTGCAAATGAAATATAAAGAGCTAGACAGTTATTATTAACTTGCTGTATTGAATACGTAAAAGCCAGAATTATGGAAATGGAATTTAAAATAGTTTGTAAACTACTTACATTTCTGATATAGAGCATAACTGTGTGGTATATAGTAGAAAGTTTACTACATTCTGTGTGATTTTTTGCGTGTAGTTTTATTATTGCAGCAGTGGTTTTGCAGGATAATCTATTATATACAATTCTCGTGTCACGTCGTTACTCACGATGAACTGCGAAACTTTCTAACTGATTTTTACATTTTATTTTAAAATGTGCGTTTTGCTGGCCTACCCAAGATTGGTTAGTTTTATTTTTAATTTATTGTTCAAATCATTAACTACAAACATATACAAAAATAGATTCTCTCGTTTAAACCACGTGGGTTTTTAGGCGAGAGTTAAACGTTAAGGTAAGCTAAGGGTAAGTTAACATTACGCTTAAAACAATAGAAGCTCTTTTTAACCGACTTAAAAAAAGGAGGAGGTTTCTCAATTCGACCGTATATATATACTTTTTTTATGTGTGTTCGCGGATGACTTTGTCGTTTATGAACCGATTTTCATTATTCTTCTTTTAATTGAAAGGAAATATCCCAACGGTGGTACCATGGTAAGGACACTAAGATCTGATGATGGCATCCAAGAGAAATCGAGTCAAACGTTGAAGTCGGCTTTATTTTTGTTATTTTTTTTTAAATACAACTCTTTTAGAAGGAGCTGAGCATGATTGATAAGAGACAAAATTTACGTGGGTCAGTTTGTACTTCTTTCTATAAGATCATACTTGTAACATAGACGGTTTTGTCTATATGTGCCTACTGCAGGTGTTAAATTCGTGAGAGCTTCGACTAATTCAATAGGATCCGCATGTCTGCCGTGTCTTACGTTCATCAAAAACTATAATTAGGTTAATAGTATATAGTATTGTAATAGCTGTGTAAATATACTTGTCTGGGTTTTAGCCAAGTAATATAATATCTTATTAAGATCACACAATGGACGTATTATCTACACGTAGATTGTTGGTTTGGTTTTGGTTGGCATAGTAAAGTTACTGTATATCTGTAGTCAACGTATTAGCTACGTAGGTTGTTATATTGTATTCTAGCATAATAAAGTTACTGTATATCTGTAGTAATGTATTAGTTAAGTGATAGACGTTTGAATGATGATGAAAAGTAAAATAACAATAACTCAAACTTGTGAAATTCAAGCCCTTTTATTGATTTCTACAAAAAAATAATTTAAAAGTGGTAAAATTGAAGAAAAAATATCATAACAAGTAAAATGTAATTAAATGTTAGTTGGTAACCCTACCCATATTTTAGATGCTATATTGTTATTAAGGACTGTGGATAACTCATTAATGAGGTTCCTGTGGCCCGTAGCGAAATTGCTGAATACATGAGACTAATAATTCTTGTCATTTTTTATATTTAAAGTATAAAATGTTAATACATTTAACTATATACAAATAGTATTATATTATAAAAGAGATATATGTATCCCAGGAACCATATTATCACAGTAAAATGGGTTTTATAACTTCACAGCTACGCTTTAAATGACAGTGAATGGCAATGCAGTTTCCAGGGGAACTCGTGGATATCATGCAATGGCTCTAAAACAACTTTCACCTAGCCTATTGGACCCCTAATTGCATACAATTAAATTGTAGAGTTTATTTTCAAGTAGTTTTACTGATAAAGCTGCTGTTATCAATTACATTGTAAAACAATTATGGCCAGTTTGATTGTCTTTAACAATGCAATTGAATTATACAGGTATCGTTTTATAAGTTTATTTGCCCACTTTCCCGTAACGAGAATCAGCATAGCAGGGTAGCAATGATAATAAACTCTCATTCACTCAATTATATACAACCTCGTTATCTTCGTGCAATGATGGAAGTCTCACTGGTGGAGATTTAATGCTTTGTTCGTGAGAGTGATATTTACAAACAATTTGATTCTTTTTGCAATTACAAAAATAAATACCTGACATGTTTTACTTTATAGGTAACATGTTTATTTAACACATGTTCTAGTACCATCTAGTGGACATGAGAATAGGAGACGTAGACAAGAACATCCTTATGCGTGAACCATTTCAAACGTAACCCAAGTCGATGTAAAATTATGTTAACGTTCTCTCTCGATGTATAAACAGTTACGAGAAACAACCTCATAAATATGTACTATCCACTTCGACATATCGGCCAGCGGATCAACTCCTTATTACGTTCGGAGTGCTTCCCAGAACCTACTGAAAGATTGGCACATCACACACCAGCAGTCTACCTTAGCTTCTCCATGATTTATAACTGGTCTACTCTTAACATGCGCAGCTAGATGTAATTGATCATCTTTAAGGATTTATTCGATCCTGACCGGTTCTAGAGGTTTGTACATCGAAATATACTTTTGTATGATATCTATACAAAGTAATATGTGAATCAATAAAATGCATAGTTCTTGTTAACGGAAGTAATTCACATAAAAAAAAGCTGTAGGACATTTAGCACAATTTAAGTTTCTATGGAGTAGTAATGTAGAACGCTACAAAGTTGACCATTTTCATCTAGTATCAAGTAGTAAACTATTACATTTAAAACTGTCGTGTAGGTACAAAAACTTTTTATAAAAAAAAAAACCAATTTCCAAAAAACAAAACTCCCTGCCAAAAAACACTAAAAAGCTCAAAATAAACTGGCTCTTCATAAATTGCAATGTGCCAATTCTTGTCTATACCTAACTCTTTATTAATTTAAATAGTATTATTATTATGTGTGCTAGGTACCTAAAATCTGTTTGAAGTCGGTGCCAAGCCAAATGTAATAGTAGGAACACATTCGCTATATTTCGAGACAACCATAGGCAGCCCGCGCGGGTCTGCCTGCTTGGGTTGTTTTGTTCTACACGAAGAGCTGCTATCCGGCAGCGGCGAGTGCGATACCTTAGTACCTACTGTTACATTTTGGCTTGGCACCGACTTCAATCAGATTTTAGGTACCTAGCACACATAATAATAATACTATTTAAATTAATAAAGAGTTAGGTATAGACAAGAATTGGCACATTGCAATTTATGAAGAGCCAGTTTATTTTGAGCTTTTTAGTGTTTTTTGGCAGGGAGTTTTGTTTTTTGGAAATTGTTTTTTTTTTTTATAAAAAGTTTTTATTTTTACATTTTTAGTGTAAATAATCATAGGTAAGTAGTGAGTTAATTTGTTTTTTGGAAGTCGGTTTTTTTTTATATAAAAAGTTTTTATTTTTACATTTTTAGTGTAAATAATCATAGGTAAGTAGTGAGTTAAACTAATTATTTAATTCAAAACGCGTGAGCCAACCTACGTAAGTGACCACCTACAAACGTTACTCCCGCTGATGCGAATAACTGTAGGAGTTGGAAGCACGTATTAAAACTGAGCTTAAGCAACAAGCCAACAACTCAGATTGAGATGAACAATTTATACAGGTTTATACATACGCATGAAAGTGAAAGAATTATCCTCTAACCCCTAACCATTGAGGAATTGTACCTTCCATTATCAGCTCACCTAAATAAATTAAAAGAATACGACTACCACGCAATAATATAGGTAACACGCAAACATTTGATATTTAAAGAATTATTCTCCAACTTCTAACTGTTAAGGAAATGTATCTTCCATCATCGGCTCATCATCATGAAATGATGACAAACATATGCAAATATTGAAATACCTTGGAAAATATGTGATAAACATTATGTTTTCATCAATATAATTGAATAAAGTCGAAACACAATGTGGCTACTCTAAATCGTTGAGAAGTTCCCTTAACTGTTCTTCGTCTTCATTATTAGACCGCTAATGATAGTTACAACTATTCTAGGTGTCAAGTTCTCATCAATACAAATTAAACAAGCCCAAACACAAGGCAACTGCTATAAATCGTAGAGGAGTTCCCTCAACTATCTTTCGGCTCCATCATCAGATCGACTCCAGACCTCCATTAAATTGTAGTGCTTTCAAATACTTTATTGAAAAAATTACAAATGCACTAGTCGCCCCTACAAATTTCGAAGGTTTCCCTCGATTTCTCTGGGATGCCATCATCAGATCCTAGTTTCCTTATCATGGTACCACCGTCGGGACATCTCCTTTCCAACAAAAGAAAAATCATCAAAATCGGTTCATAAACGACGAAGTTATGCCCGAACGCACATAAAAAAAAAAAAAAAAGAAATATATACGGTCGAATTGAGAAACCTCCTCCTTTTTTTGAAGTCGGTTAAAAACACTTTCGGCCTTACCAATAAACTTTAATACACGACGTATAACAAGATCTTAACAAAAACGTTACCAATAAAACAATATTTGACATTTCAAGTTTTATTAGTTAACTAGCTGAGCCCCGCGGTGTTACCCGCGGTACAACAACAATTGTGGGTAACGCCGCGGGACAAAGCTAGTCTAAAAAAAGTAGCCTAAGTTACTACCTGGATCATCAGCTACCTACTAGTGAAAATCCCGTCAAAATCGGTCCAGCCGTTCCAGAAATTACCCGGAACAGACAGACAGACAAAAATTTTAAAAACTGTTATTTTGGTACATGTACCGTGTATACAAACACTAGCTAACCCACGCAACCTCGTTTGCGCCTTATATTGCCCGTAGCGTGAAAATTTCCCCCGTTTTTGAAACATTCTTCATTGTTGCTCCGATCCTATTAGTAGTAGCGTGATTGGGTGTGCGATTAGGTCGGACCAAATACTGAGTGCGAAAATACGACTTTATACGCAATAGTTAAGATAAAAAAATGCGATGCGGGGCGGGAATAATATAATAATGCGACTTTAATGGACTGTATCTTTATGCGAGGTTAAAAAAAATGGCTGACACAGTATCTACTGGTACTGTATCTGCGATGCGTATCTAAACTGACTGAGTGACCGCTACACAGGAATGATGAACTGCCCTTAGGAAACAGGAGAATATGGACAGACAGTTCGTTTAATAGGTAAGGGACTAACCTCTCTGTGGTGCCTTCACGCGTTGATGCCTGCGGCCGACGCTAGGGGCTGCTTGACGATTCACCAAGGCCTGTCACTGTTCTTAACTACACTTTTTTGACACAGGAAAAGATTTAATAGTTCACATGGAAAAAATGCGGTTCCTAATCACGTCACATCAGTCTTTTGCGAGCGCGAACTGCCCTCGACGACGGTTGAGGCGAAGAACGAACACTTTGTTAATTATGCGGAATGCGGGCGCGCATCGACTACCCTCAACGACGGTCTGTTTTGAACTGTCACTTGCATTTGACAATTGACGAAATGATGCGGCGGTCTTTCTTGGTAGTTCATTCCATCTTGCTCAAGGTTTGCGGAAACAGGAAATGTGGATAGGACGCGTTCATCAGTCAGTCAGCGCGACAATTAAACAAATGAAAATATGGCGCGTCCAGTGATGATATATACCCTATAGCCTTCCTCGACAAATGGACTATCCAACACCGAAAGAATTTTTCCAATCGGACCAGCGGTTCCTGAGATTAGCGTGTTCAAACAAACAAACAAACAAACTCTTCAGCTTTATATATTAGTATAGATTTGCATTTATTAAAAAGCAGTATTTTAATATTACTAACAGACACTCCAATTTTATTTATTTGTACAGATGAAATAACAAAAGGCATTCAAAACTGAATTCCACCGTCAGGTATATTCTAGTTTGTATAAACCTGCAGTTCGCCCCAGTGGTTACTTAACTGGTGGATAACTTAATGGTGGATAATGACTGCTTGACGTTCGAACACTATGGGGCTTTAAATTCTTAGTCTATATTTAAGGGATCTTTCTCAAAATTGCCTTCTTTCTTTTGTTACTTAGTCATGGCATTTTAATTGGACAAACTTAAGTATACTGGATATACACGAAACGTGATTTTGTTATTTTGCAGAAAAAATAAAATTACTAGGAATACGTACAACGATTTAAAATAATAGTTTTTTTTCTTGATTGTGACGAAATATAGATACATAAAGGTATTTAAAAAAAACTAAAACCCAACTACGACAAAAAAAAAAAAGGTTTCAAAAGCCGTAGTCACACGTTACATAGAAATCTACCATAACACATTAACAACGCGTGACTATTATTTATCCAGTCCAGTTGTAATAAGTGGTTAAGGAGCTATGAGGGAACAGTTGAACATACATACATACATACATAACCTGTCAAAATCATAACCCTCTTTTGGCTTTGCTGTAGTCGGGTAACTAACGCGTTGTTAAAGTGTTATGGTACGTTTCTACGTAACGTGTGACTACGGCTTTTCAAACTTAAATATCTCCGTACACTGATAATTGTGTACTATAACTATCGCATCGTATGTTTCTTCAGTAATGTTGTTTAATTAATCGAGTGTCCTGAAAATGTTGTTTTATACTTTTTCAGCGTAGTTTTTTGTCGTAGTTGGGCTTCAGTTTTTCTTATTTGTAACTTTCAAAAACTTATGAATGATCCCTCGCTCTAGTAATAAAAGCGACGCGTCGTAGAGAACAAACTCCGCCAAAGTCTAATTAATCAAATCAATCTCGTATATTTATGTCATGAAATCAACAGATTAATAATATGAACGAGCTAGTAGCTCTATGTTCCTTCCAATTGATATACAAGGTGTTAGGAGAAATCAAAGCCATAACCGGCTTGACGGATATTACAAGCACCGACGTTACGTCTACGCTGTTGTGTATAGGTACTTGATGTAAATCCCTTTAGGTCCCAAGCTGATTAATATGACTATTTGTGACATTTCTTGAAGTTGATTTTAATCATAATACAAATGGTTTGTGGTTAAGATGAAGTTTCATCTCTGTCTAAAAAAGCGAGATATGTATTCGTTGATCTTTGATTTAAATCTTTCACTTGACATTTTAGCATAACTATTTAGTTCTAATTACTACTTATTACATATAATTTAATCCTAACTTATTTACAAACTTTTTGTAGAATATATCTACGAGTATAGAAACATTTATTCAGTTAAAACAAAAAAGCCAATGGGTAAATTACATTTTTGTAATGAAATTTTATCTTTAATAGGATCTGCATGACTTCAGTGTTGGGCATCTAAACTCTCCAGTAATTATACACCATCAGGTTCTGAATCTACCTGGATCTGCGAGTTCTTCATACCTAATAGTACACTTAGATGCCATCTCGGTGCACATATATTTGTAACTAGCTGAACCACGCGGTGTTACCCGCGATTATTATCTTACCGCGGGACAACAAACAACAACAAGGACAAAGGTAGTCTAAAAAAAGTAGCCTACGTTACCCCCTGGATCATCAGCTACCTACCAGTGAAAGTCCTGTCAAAATCGGTCCAGTCGTTCAAGAGATTACCCGGAACAAACAGATTATATTTATTTGTATCGATTACTAAACCACAGATAGTTTGCAAAATGCCGCTACAACCTAAATATGCGTTAGGTTCGTACCAACTACCGTTTAATATATCAAGCTCGGAGAAACTGTTTTTGTAGACATCCAGCATCGTTAGTAAGTGATATTGATCCTCAGGAATGCGCGTGAAACTAGATATAACTTGTCGTTGTAAGCGCTCCTTTTAACATGGCAATTTAATCCATTTCAATATAGATACTACATCATGTCCGTTGTCCATCAAACACTAAGAAGAATTAAAATTTTTGGAAGCAAGTTCCTTACGCGGGGCGTTGCTGAGGGTACCCTAGCCGGCAAAAGCGTCCGTAACGTAAGATTGATTGCCTCGATGTCCCGATGATAGTGTATGCGAATGCTGTGCTTGAGGTCTCGGGTTCGAATCCCGGGTCGGATCAAATGTTTGTATGATCTGCAAATATTTGTTTTTTCGGAGTTTAGCAACTCGTAACCCCGTCTGTTAGTTTTCCCCCTAAGTCATACAAATATTTACACACAAACGATGGAGTTCAGTGACGTGGCGATTTGATGATATATTGTATTTTTCAATGAAGATTTCTAGAACGCGAAGATTTAAAGTAAATGCAAGCACACGTTCTACGCCCACAAGGCAACAGTATCGTGTAAAGTTGTAAGTTTTCTCCTTAGATAACCTGAGTAAAAACTAAGAAGAAGAGCATTACATAACCTACGCGCACATTTGATCTACTGCGACATAAAGTAACCTAAGCTTAAGAAGTCCTAAATTAGCAATAAAGCCATACAAGAATACTTTAAGAACGTATGGTCGTAAGATTGTAAAAGCTCAGAAAAACTAATTTTGTGCTACCTCCAGATATAACAGATAAACGTACACGGATCCTTTTGGTTTTTTTAAGACACAAGATAAAATAACAGTAATCTAAACTACCAATGAAGAATTTACTATTGAAATACAATCGATATATAAAAATACATTCGGTGTGGGAGCCTCTCTCTTGAGGCTTCGTGAAATCTGCCACGTCACGCTCCTTGACAAGATGTCGACAGCACGCTTGGCACGTTGACACACATACTAACACACATGATGTTATAAAAATAACATACATAATAGAATTTATTTGTATTCAATCTTAAGTTCTAAAGTTTGTAATATTATTATATTGAACGATGTTGTTCTTGGTTCTCACAAGAAGTATCATTAATGCAGTTAGCAAAAGTGATGGAAACGTAGAGCAGATTTTACGTGACTGCTTACTTAGCTCACAAGCATGTCACCGACCATTAGGGGTGATTTTTTCTTGAAGGTTCGTGGATAGCACTGACATTCAAGTTTAGAAAATTCAAAACCAATTAGTATTGGTAATTATATTAATTAAAGTTGCTAATGAAATGTGTCGTTTAAGTCTTTACTAGTGGTCGCTTAGCGGTCGAAATTCTACCATTCTGCTGCGTTCGCGTTATTTTCGTCATAAAGGGGTCTAAATTTTTTGCTTCACGTAATAGATTTCTGATATCTAATAATGTCGGTTACAGTTACAAAGCTCCTGAGAACGTCTATAATGTGTATAAAACAAAAAGAATTTATCGTATTTATGTACACTATTACGGCTAGCCATTGATACATAATACAGGCCCTAACCTCACAAACATTCTAGTTTATAACTTTCCTCCACAGTATAGTCTACTAATTTTTTGCCGTTATTGACAAGTACAAAGGGACAACCCTACAAGGTAGATGGGGACTCATTTTTTGCTCATTACTGGTTCAGACCGCAACCGGTCGGCAGCCGGCCGCCTGCCGCAGCTCCGCATGCGGGACTTTATTACGGCTATTTTATATTGTACAACAGGCTTTAAATATTTAATAATCTGTAACTGCATAGTAAAAACATTTTCAACTCAATAATCCGTGAATAAAATAGTAGCAGTTCAAAGTGAATAACTTTATGACTGTTATAAGAGTTTTCTAAAGAGTTCTCGTCCCATTCAGTTCTACTGGGATTCGTTTGAAAGAAAGCAGCAATGTATGCTAGATGCTACTCTCTAAAATTATGTCACAGAGCAATTATATTGCTACTTGATTGGTGAAGTCAGTAGAGTGATATTAACTAACCAAAGGATGGAATGCGTCTCTATGTGTGATTTCTTAATCAATTTCACACTTATAAGGTCGCAGACGCAGGGTGTCGTTACTATCCTACAAAATTTGACAAAACCGATGCAAATCATGACGTTTCTAGTCTAGTCGTTTTTAATTTTTCATATTCTTTGTCTTATCTGCTATAGAAATACATAAGCTTACGTATAGACGAACGGACAGCGAAAGCTTAAGGTGGCTCCCTTTTAGTACGGAACCCTAAGAAGTGTCCGTCTGCTACACGTCGTATTACTGCTCTTGCGCAAGCTTTCGCGTCGCGACAGTCGACGCGTTCGTGTTGTCAGTTCTCAGGGAGTTAGTATGTATTATAATTGAATCGTCTTCAAAGTAATGACGGCGCCTTAACACTGACAAGGTATGTTGTTCGCCAGGTTTAGCGCCAAGAGTTGGATTATAATAGACTTATTTCTACAATTACACCTTTATAATAAATGTGGTCTAAGAGTGCACACATGAAATGACGTAAATATTATTTTTTATGAATAAAGGTATGGTAAAAAGTAGCTTATACTCATATATAGGTAAGTAGCTTCCTCAGAAACCAAAATATCTTCACACCGAATTTCATTTATGAGATTCGATTGGATCCAACGATTTAGCCTTCAAAGTCAAATAGACAGACAGAGTTGGTTTCGAATTTATAATTAGTTTACCGCGATAAGCGACATGTATGCGGGTGGAGCCGTGGGCAAAACCTAGTGACTTTATATTAAACACATGACTTTGATTTTAATGTTTAACCTCTATACACTCTCGGGTTTGTTTATTGGAAGTAAACTCAAGTTTGAATCCCCACAATCAGAAGGAGGAATAAGATGCTAAATATTTTCGAACAGAGAACAACCCTCCAAAGAGTCATTGATCGTTATCAAAACGCACGTTCGAAGTTTGCCGTCTGAAAAAGTCTATAAGTGATGTCGCAATCCCGGGCATCTATTAGTACACTGACACGTCAGCTTGTGTGGGACAAGAGTTGTCATTGCCGCTAACGGTTCTAAGCATAGAGGTATTATAGATAGAAAAGGGGAGCCAGGCCTCCTACCATCCCTCGGTTAAAAAGAGAGAGACGGTCGCGGTACCTATGTGCCTCTCTCTACTCGCGTATGCGCAGTTAGCGCAGAAAAGCAGTATAGCAGAACGATTCGACGGTTAATCGTTGTGATTGGATTACCTTTTACTGCGCATGCGTCAGTAGAGAAAGACAGATGGGGTACCGCGATGTTCTCTCTCTTTTTAACCGGTGGACGTTTCCACTTACAGGCAGCCGTATGTCCTTTCTACTCTATCTATAATAGCTATATGGTTCTAAGCCCTAGTACGAGCTTATTTCATATCAACTCGCTCGTTCGACGCTGTGATTGGTGAAGAGTTGAACGCGCTCACCATGTCGATCTTGAAATGAACTGTCACTAGGCCCTCTCTAGTGAAAGTATGGGTCGAGCATGCGAGGTGATAATTTAATATGAATTTCATTTGCTTGTATTGTATAGTAATCAGTCTCCTATTGTCGTCGTATCGTATCTTTTTGTACTTTTTTTGACGTCAAAATCTTACCTGTTTGTATGTGTTTGTGATTAATTGTAAAATAAATCATGTGTGTCGCTTCAGAACTATTTCTTCAGGTAATTTACGGAGGTAGTGTGATTTTTTCTTTGTAAGGATCCGTACCTGAAATGAAAAGACATATTCGTTAAAGTTTGACTAGTTTTATTTTCTTGACTTCAAATTAAACACCGTCTAGGGAAAAGTAAGATACCTTATTAAAAAAAATTAAAGACTTCACAACAGTCGAACGATCATCGAAGGATCGAAGGCACCGATCATTTAAAACGAATCAATCATTAATCTAAAATTAATGTACGAGCGATGATGCTAACTAACTTTGACAACGAATTATATTTAATGTTTTTATTACTAGAATTTTTCAAATCGGTAGAAGTGTGTCTCTTCTACTTGTTACTCTGTCTGTCATCTTGTTACTCTAGATTAGTATTTCGATAATCAGAACCGACGGTAGGTATAAAGTGACACAACTCAACAAATTGTTATCTAACACATTGCCGTCTGATTTTAAAACTTGGCAGAGCAGAGACTGGCCTAAAATAACCAGACTGGTAAAAACTTACCTTAATATTATGTATCTATACCCACTTATATTATAAAGCTGAAGAGTTTGTTTGTTTGTTAGTTTGAACGCGCTAATCTCAGGACCCGCTGGTCCGATTTGAAAAATTGTTTCAGTGTTGGATAGTAAATTTATCGAGGAAGGCTACAGGCTTTAGATCATTACATAACGCTAAGACCAATAGGAACAGAGCACCAATTGAGAATGTTTAAAAAAAGTGGGGGAAATTATCACGCAATAGGAGACGCAGACGAGGTTGCGAGGGTCAGCTAGTTACAGATAAAAGCTGACAGCTCAGACACAAAGTTTGTCGCTCCTATTTGGAGCTGAAACCACGGCCTCTGGCTTTATTGTTTCTATTTCATGATTTTTAATACAAATTTTCAGATATGCAAAATTCTCGTTACATTAGACAGATAATAAAGAACATTTTATTGTATATAATATCACCCTAACAATCTTTGATAAAGCATAGCAGTGACTATAAACACAGGTTATAATGCAGTTAACGGGTAGTCAATTATGATGATACTAATTATATATTACGTATGGTAAACTCATTCCAGGTAATCTGAACAACAATATTACAACACAGACAATAGCCCGACTAAGATAAAGTCCGTTACGTCACACGGTCCCATGTCACATGGGGACTCTGGTACAGTTCCCACGGCTCGTGGTGGTTGACAGCAGTTCACTACCGGTGGCAGACCACAGAAACCACAGACCGAGACATTTTGGTGCTGAGAAAATAATGAGATGATGGTTTGATCGACAGTTCGTGATTTCATCATAAGCCGACATTAGAGACATCACACGTTACTGCATCGGTATGTTGATGGCTTCGGTTTTTTGTACCAGTGCTTTATGTATTAGTTTGTGAATATGTACCCACTTTAGTTTTTTAAGTATATGTTTAATATAAATGGTAACTGCGTAGATGTGTTACAATAGTACAAAATTGACATTGATAATAATCAATCTTAATAGAACACTATTCCTTTTCTTGATATGTTTTAATGTAGTTTAAGAAATAGAAAAAGAAATAAAAAACGGGAAAAGAATTATAATCTGAACGAAAGTAATAAACGGCTAAACATCATGTTGTACGTTTCTTAAGATTTCATATTTCTGCTAAATTTATAACAAATTACTATGTTTATAACTTGTAAAGGATATTCTTTTAAATTTGGTACACGTACGAGGCACAAAACCATACCACGCCATAAATGGCCGCATGAAAAACCACATGTCTACACCGTGTCTGTCAACGTCGACGTCTGCACGAATAAAAACCTCAACCGAAGTATTGAAGTTTCACAATATATACATAAACATACAGCGATCAGCTTTACCTGGTTCGCTTCATTTTTATAATATAAGACTACCATCATGTGTTACTCAATATTCCAAGGAAATAAAAACCTCCAACATGTATCTTGCAGAAATCAATCGTATGCATTCGTAATAAAGTTGTTAAGAAAACAAGTTATCAGTGTTTGATGCATGCTTAAAATAAATATTCTAACATTTTATAGACGTACTAGCTGACCCACTCAACCTCGTTTGCGCCTTATATTGCCCGTAGCGTGAAAATTTCCCCCGTTTTTTAAACATTTTTCGTTGTTGCTCCGTTCCTATTAGTTGTAGCGTGATGATATATACCCTATAGCCTTCCTCTATAAATGGACTATCCAACACCGAAAGAATTTTTCATATCGGACCAGCGGTTCCTGAGATTAGCGTGTTCAAACAAACAAACAAACAAACTCTTCAGCTTTATATATTAGTATAGATTGCCACTTATAACAGTTGCCAGAATTCAATTTAAGACAGAGTTGAGTCATAACACAACCACCAGCCTACTTATTAATAACTAGTAGACCCACGCAACCTCGTTTGCGTCTCCTATTGCCCGTCGCGTGATAATTTTCCCCCGTTTTTGAAACATTTTTAATTGTTGCTCCTCTCCTATTGGTCTTAGCGTGATGATATATAGCCTATAGCCTTCCTCGATAAATGGCAATACCAAATTTAACTAAATCCGTACAGGTAATCGTCGTTTCGTGCAAAAGAGTCACAAATCACAAAATCAATTTATGCTTTTAAACTTCACTTCATTAAATATTTGAATAAGAGGCTTTTCGTAGAGCTACGAAAAGCCTCTTATTCAAATATTTAAAATATTATATTTTATATTTTCATAAATACTTTACTGTGATTAATGCTAATTCAATGAGAATTCTTCCATTTAATTTATTATGTCCAAAGGCCTCTACAGAATTCTAAAAAAATCTTCGAAATTATAATGATTAAAACATATTAGTTTCGTTTAAGTTATATTTCGCAATTTAATTTTCATATTACATGCTAAAGGTCTTGACCATATTTTACTAAACATAATCAAACAATCATCAATCAATCATTGTCAATAAAAGTTTGTCAATTTTATATATTTATTGATCGCAAAAAATTATAACCATTGACTACGACTTTAACCTCTGTACAATCTGGCGCGACATAGCATCAGCGTATTACTATATCACAAAATTCCCCAGGAAGAATACACGCTATTATAATGTCAAGGCTGTCATGAGCAATCAAATATTTTCCCATTGATGAAACAGGAAATGGTTGAACATAATGTTTGAAAGAAACTATGGTGTTGGTCATCAGATGGAGTGATAGTGGGTGACGAGGCTACACCCATGTCGGAATGCCGTTGACAAGAGCGTGACACGCGCGGGCCTTACAAATGAGCGGTGACACGCGGCCGATGACTCGGTGCAAGGTCGTTCTAGCTTTATTATAATAACACAAAAAGCGGATAGGTTGGATTATGTTCAATTAAAATCTGTCGACCAGTTTTTTCTACAATCAGGTTTTAAAATATCGAATCAGGTGATTTAAACAAAAGCGCTGTAGTTCGTTTTAGTTTTCGAGTTTTTTCGCATTTTATAATTAGTAGACATCGGAATTCACTTTCTTTGGAGACTCTAAATTCGTTCTTCCTGACAATAGCAAGTACAGGTTAAAGATCTGGACGCAAATTATAATTATCAAGTGTGAGGATAAAACCTCTTCGCGGATGCACATGGATATACTACAAACTTATTTTACATCAAGTTTACGTATGATAATAGTTGAAATTCTTGCAATTTTAAAAGAAAATCGTCCTTCAGCACAAATAGACAAACTCATTCAACACGTAGACATCATGAGAACGAAATAAGGTCACTACTACGATAACTGGTCGAACAAGAAGGCCTGTTAGTTCACAACTTTACACCTCGTCTGTTCGACTGTCGCCTCGGGGCAACAGCCCCACGCAGTACCAACCGAGCTGCCGCCGCGGCTCATCATTGCACGTCATTTACTAATGCTACCTGGGCTATATAATATACCACTTATGTAAGTGACAGCTGTCAGTTCTACAACCACTGCTCACTTGACTTAATTGTTTAAACTAAATTAACTCAAACGAGTGAGAAAAATCTAAGAAATATGCAAACACGCACTATGGTGCGTAGGGATGGAAGTCACAGACAATTAAATTGACTGAAGGAATTAATCTAAATATGTTGTTGTGAAGAGGTTGTGTGAAGAAATGATAATATATATCACCCCGTTGATATCATAGAGCTAACTAAGGAAGTAAACTAGACAGAGTAACATCACAGCAAGGAGAAGGCAAACTTGAAACAAACACTATATCAAAACGTCTACTCCCCCCAAGGAGAGGTCTTTGCCTAAAAGAGGATTATTAAAAGCTGAAGACGATTTTTTAAGATTTCGTTGTTCTAACAAGGAAAACTTACCTATAGATACACCATGAGCCTGTAAGTATGTTCGTCAGTTTACGTCTTAGAGTCTTAGAGACTACGAGTACTTGCAAACTATAATGTTGCATGATTATACAAATATTAATTTCTGACAAATCCGTCTTTATGTCAAATATCTAGCCTATAGTGTTTCGTAAGACTGGATAGGCTTTAAGAAATTACGTCGTAGTTACGTTGAAAAAGTAAAATGACACCTAAACTAAGCGAAGGTGGTTCCACGTAGATCATAAATTATTTTATTCACAAATTTAACGCTATAACTACAGTATGAAATAATTAAAAACGTGAATTGCCAGCCGAGATAAAATTAAAAAATAATTATTACTCGATCATTGATTTATTTCAAGAAGGAGGAGGGCGACTTCCTGCGCTGGTGGAATAATATGAAGCTAGTATAAAAACTACATAAATAAATCAAAATTTGACGGCTTCTCTTAAATTAATTCACCAATATTAACAGGTTTTCATATATTAATGTATTTGGTTACCAGCTATTAGTTTGGCAAATTATTATGGGTTCGAGCTTCCGATGACTGTTCTAGAACCAGTTTTGTGACAAGGAATGCTCAGTTTAGAATTATAATCAATCAATTGGATAGGTTTCGTGTGTTCGTAGTATCCACTAAGGCATGCACAGTTAGGTGAATAATACCTAAGGACAAACTAACATGGCTGTAACACGTTGGAGCCTGTTCGTGGCTGTCACGATCGCTAGCAACTAGTTCCACTAGACAATAATTACTAATTACCCTTTAAAAACCCTCTTTTATACCGCACAAACAATAACAAAAGTGATTCATCAGTGCTAAAGTGTGTGCACACAAAGAGACTGCCAGCGCCCAAGACATCCATTACCTTAAAACCTGAGCTAGTCTTACAATGAGTATAGTGACACCAGTAATGTATGGTAGCCTAGGAAGGCTCCATCATCCATCAGCCACTTCGCCTTATTGCTGGTTTCTTAAAAGATGCTCTCCAAGATTGCCCCACATTAAGCAGAGTGTGTTTCAAAGAGAAATAGGCAAGTACGTAACTTTGACACTATGACATGAGATGCCGATTGTGAGGTTAGATTGAAGTAAAGGTTCGATGGGTTCAATCAATTGGCGATTTAATCAATAAAAGTAATATGTCTCAAGTAATTTTTTTATTTGACAATACATACATTAATAGCAAATTTTATTAATTGTTTACTCTTTTGCAAATTTCTGCTTCGCTTCGACGCAATGTGAACAGAGTTTTCACTGATTTCTATCACAACTGTATTTGTCACAAATGTACACGAATAATTAAAATTGAAGTATTTGTTATTGTAAATTTACAACTTTTCATTCACTAAATGCAAATATGAAAGTATTTAAATACGGTACTAACATAATTTGCCTGTTTTTATGTCTTAAGCTGACTGTTTTTCTGTTTGTTCCGGCTAATCTCTGGACTGGCAGGACCTGTTTTGGCAGGACTTTCACTAGCTAAAAAACTGATGATATGAAGAGTAACTAAGGTTATTTTTTTTTCAAACTAGCGTTATAACAACAACCGCGTTTAACACTGCGGCACTCAGCTAGTCATTAATAAATTATTGATTTAATCATAAATTTATTTACGTAATTTATAACCGTAAGTGACTTTAATTACTCAAACGTAAAGAAATAGTAAGAATATATAATCATATATCAATACTATATAAAGCTTATTTGTTACCTTTTCAATTAATTGATTAATGATAATTAATCGAATCTTGATCGGATATTAATCGAGTTATTCGGTGTTACCTATCGCATTAATTAATATAATTGTACCACGTTCGTTAGTGTTTAGCAGTGTACAATTATTTTAATTAATTATGAGGCGATTCTATCTTGTAGGACAACTAGAGTTTAAATAGAAACATTTAAGCAAGTTCGAAATCCAACCAAAATTGTGTGTTAAGGAAAATTTACTCCCAAAATACATTGCGTTAGTTTTAAAAGGATAACTTATTATAATACTGGAATTGGTTTAAAATGTTGCCGAGTTATGGTAGCAAATAACCATGGTCATATTTTCAAACATTTTCTATAAATCTATAGAAACTATACCCTGTAGTAGGTACCTACGTATTTGTCACTATAACAGTGATTTTAAAGCTTCCCACATTAACTTTCTCTTAATTGTATAGTGAATATATCCCCAATAAAATTAATCATTTATTTCACCGCAATTTATTTAGGAATGTGTACACAGCAGTAGCCAATCAAACTCGTAATTTATTTCCCAATAGTTAATCTGAGCGAACAATTACCGTAGTAGATATTTCTCACAGGCTCAACCCGCCGGTTATTACGAATGAATGATGAATGAACACAATGAACGATTAGTTGATTATGTTCTCACTCTCGGTCTCGACGCCATTATGAAAATATTTGAATATAGAATTGTAAAGGATTGACTGCACTTATCATTATTTACTGTCAGATACAATTTGAAAGTGCGTAATAACTCAATTAAATATGTATACTTTTGGGAGTTTAGATTTTTTTTGTCGCGAAGTACCGGCGTGTGTTTTCCATTTCCATGTTATTGTCTTTTGAAGAAGTTCCGGTCATTTCAATAACAGGTTTGTGATTGAGTATAGATAAACTATTTTTCTATAATTATTATTTTGTACTACATAAAAACATATTTTTCTTGACCTCGAACATGTTTTTAAACTGATCTCCATTTTAAAATTCAACAAGTTTCAACAGAATCTTAAAAAAAAAAAAAAAATTGTTTTAGTAAATTAATGTTACTAATTTAATTTTTTTTATTTAAAATACCATTTCGTTTGCGTTCTATCTCATAAAAAAAACTTAACAATCTAAATATTTGGCTGTTTAAAGTTACTAACAAAAATATGTTGCATTGAGCTAACTCGATCTACTTTAAATGCACTTGCTTCAAATCAATTCGTAATGCCGTAAGAACAGATCTGGTAAATAATTTTACTTAACTGATGTTTAGTCAGGCCTGATCAGGTTCTACCGCCATTTTGAAGATGTCTCTTATACTCTATGTGACGGAGTTCTACGTACATGTTTAAATGATTTCTAAGTTCCGTGATGTATTTACAGTTTTATGGTCAAGGTGTGCAATTTATTTGTAGTTGGTGTCTTTTGTATTCAGGCAACGTTTATGTCTGGACATTAAGTTTTAGTGCTTGTTGGGTGTTGCGTTTTATATCGTGTAGGATTATTTGTTTGAAACTTGCCTTAAGCTTTCTTTTGTAAGAAAGCTTTAGTAAAACGAAGATCAGGATATTTTTGGTTATTGTGATATTTTTCCAATACATACTAGTTTTACCTGTGACTCTACTGATGTTATTGTTAATTTGTTAATAATATTGTTTTTATCAAATTAGCCGCTTTAATGTGATTGAATAACCAACGTACACTCAAACTTCGGCATTTATCAAAACTGTATTAATTTACTGAAATTATTTTGTTAATGCTAATAAAATGATGTATTTTGTCATTTCTACGATAAATCATTTCAATCCAATAACATTCATACCCTTAGAGTCGATCAATAAACGCGTGTGAATCTGACACGTCCAGCGAAATGTATACAGGCCTTAACAGCGTGACGCCGTAGAGCGTGAAATGATCGACTGGTAATAGGTATTCCGTGGGAAGTTGAGGTAGCTACCAGTGGACTCAGACCACCACTGAGAACCTCAATAATAGGTATTGGATGATGGTGCAATTGTATAGTAAATAGAATGAACCAGTACAATAAAAGGGTCATGTTTACTTTTAAAACACTATTTAGATCAATCAGCATGGAGATTATACTTACTACTAATGTGTCTGTCTTTGAGCTTGTGTATTTCAATATTATGGCTCATTTTCTCTAACCTATTCCAGCCAGAACCACGGTGCTAATTCTTGTTCAGATATGCTCTGAGGCGATTAGGTAATAAAGAAAATAATCTCATGCCATCACATACAAATAAATTTTAGAATGGCTAAAATTATAATAAATAAACATTTTCTGTAAAAATCAAAGCGCACGCCTTTGCCACGATGAACTGAATATATAGTAACTTTAAGGTATTTTTTGTTTAAATTTAGTTAAGGACCAAACGTGAAGTGCCACGTCTCAAATAAATATATATTTATCATCACCAGCCCGTTGCATCATTAATAGTACAGGCTAAGCTAAATTATTTATAAATTACAAGAAGAAATGTACACGTTCCTCTTAAAATTATAAATCTATTGTAAAAAATAAAAATACACAAATATCAAAACTCAAACTAAAAAATCCAAAAAGACAATTTGACCCCGACGTGATTTGAACACGCAACCTTCTGATCTGGAGTCAGACGCGCTACCGTTGCGCCACGGAGTCGTTACTACAGTGTTCCAAATAGCTTATCTGGATCTATTTGTAACATTGACGTCATCTAAATTAAATGACGTAAAGAAAGTGTTTGCGTATAACTTCGCAGACGGCCTTGACTGTTTTCATAGGTTTATACTCGTATAAAGTTTGGATACAGTTTCGTAATATACGCACAGATACCATTAACTTCAAGATATCACTAATGATACACATTAACATACATAATTAGGTACCTTAGAAGTGGATCCGTCTAATTAAATTAGCATGTAAAGTGCCCAAAGATATTGATGGCGGCTTTCGGTTCACCACGAAAACCTTTGACTGGTGTAATATTTTATCTAAATGGTGAAATTATAGGCTTGTAATCTTAATGTTTGTGTTATCTATTTATCATGATATCAACAGATGCGCAATAATTATGATAAAATAGTAAAACCCGTCACTCGAAAGAAAGGTTACAAAAAATGAAACTAATAGTTCGTAATATGTGCAACACAAATAGAAGCGTGCTGTCTCTTATATTGGTTTTTGTTCGATACCGCATGTCTCTGAAATTAATGAGCGCATTTGCGTGTAGTTTACACTCGTCAAGGACAATTACCTAAAACATATTTAAAGCGGTTTGCATTCTGCATAAATGCAAATCGTTCAGAAAAAGTAATGCTTATTTTAATATATTTATAACATAGGTACTTAAGATAACACTGTATCGACGAAATCGCAGTCCCATCGAAATGATAATACAGAAAGTTAGTACAGATAACAATTTGTTAAGATGATTTTATATGCTTATAGATAATACTGACGTCAGAATAAGCAGGGAAGCCATACTGTAAAAAGTGGTATATCGTTTTCTTTAATTATTATATCTTTCGGTTTATTCTTTTATTGATAATGCAAAAAAGAGACGGTTATGAAAGAGGTTTCTTAACGCAGTTTTATATTATTTAGTGTTTAATGTTTATTGACACCATAAAGTTGGTCTCTGTGCTTGTTTGCAAACTTAGTTGTAATTTGGTTCATAAAAATAAAATATGCTGGTTTAAAGGTTTCCGTCCATAAGACACCAAACATTCCTTTAAGGTGTTCTACACTGAAAATAAAATAACTCCCTTTTTTGTCAGTCGTGTAAAAATAAGAAATGTTCTATTCAGTGCTATAGTAAGTCGTTTTGTTATTTACGAGACAATTTCCTCCGCTGCTCACTATCAAGGAAATCTTTTAAACAGTTTCCCCTCACACTTGAGTTAGAGAGCCGTCAACTAACCGCCAATAAAAGCTCTCGTTTGAATACGTCCTACCCACCGCCCCATGAACGCGAGCGGCTCTGCTCCCTCCGGTTGCCGGTTATCCGATTTCCGGATGCTTTGTATAGGAATAATATTAAAGGTAATTAATTAGCTAGTTAGACGCTTATTAAGTTATTACGTTCATACCTATAATATGTTTGTTCAAGCTAAGTTTTTTTTTATAATTCACATTTCCTGTATGAGATATTGCACGAGGCGGACTTAATGCCGAATGGCATTTTCTACCAGTCAACCTTTGAATGGTTTAGAAAGTGACGTGCCAGGTGGATGTGCATGCAAGTTATACTTGAGATTAAGAGATTATGAAGATATTTCTTCTAGTTGCTTCTTGTAAAGTTATAACATTGAACATCAATCACACGTGTTTACATATATATACATACATCACTATTTATCACATTAAAAAACAGAATAAATATCCTATTCTTATTTTTACGTTTCTGATGCATTTTGGTTATCTATTCTTTTGTAAAAAGACTTTTTGAACACGACAAAAACTGCGAATTTATTTTTGGAAGGTATGTACGGTTCACTATTTATCAGGTTAAATATCAACCAGTCGGAAGCCACCGGTATCCGGATAAATACTGAAAGTGACATCCCTAGTATTTACAGCGGTGTTCCCTCGCGCCCGAAGTCCATTCCCTATTTTTCACAGTGGCAGTACATTTAGCCCCTCGAGGAAAAGAATGGTAATCCTTGTTTAAAAGTAAAGTCATTTATCGTCAGCGGCACTCATCCGACGGGGGCCGCTTCAAACGGTTGAGTCATGAGGATTTTAAACGATTTAATACATCTTTTAAACTTAGTTTCAACAATGTTTATTAAATGGATGAAAATTCGTTTAAAGAAATATCTGGAATCCGGATTGTGAAGTACTCAGGGCTTGCTGGTATTACAAACTGTCTAATGATATAAAAAGAGGTTCGAGAGGTAGGCTATCATCTCCGGCTACCCTGAGAATATGTGTGTTGCTTCTCATTAAGCTCTTTGCTCATTTAATTATGTTTGTCGGACACTTTTAACTTATCCGCTTATTATATAAGGAGATGGTACTCCTTACCTCTACCCTCCACAGACACTTCAGTGCGAAGACCATTACTTTATTGGTATCCATTGCGTATTTCCTGAAAAAGAGTGAGCTTAAGATTGGAATACCGGTGTTCTTACAGAGATTGGTTGTTTGAATAGTGACTATGAAATCTATTTACTACGTTAAGTATTACAATCTGACTACTTTACGAGCCGTAGACATAATATTAAAGAAAAATTAAGACAAGTCAGCAGTTATACGTGTAGTGAGAAAGCCGGAGGACGAACGACCTGACACGGTAAGGGCGGGAAAAGATTGACGGCTGCTGCAGAGACAAATGGCGCAGATAACTCATGTTGATTCACACTGAAGCGTTGTTCCGCCAAGATTTTAGTTAGTTAAGAGTATATCAACGTCTCCCTGACATTAGGCTCCGAGTTACACAATACAAATACAAAAGCGCACCAGAGCCAGACGTCCAATTAACAGGGCAATTTCCCCATTCATAATATAGTTTATGATAGTTGATTCAGATCCCATCAGATGTGGCCAGCAAGTCGCAAACAGTCCATCTAGTGACCAGATATCATGAGGCGTTTCACCACAATTTAATAACGAAGAACTTAAGAAAGAAAGAAAAAAACAAGTGAAACGTTCTCTTCGTTTTAAGACAAATAATGCTCATTTTTACGAGGCACTTATCGTGGCATAAATCTGACGCTGTGCAGGGTACTGCGCTGACGGCCAGCTTACGACCCCTGCCCCGTAGCCCTATGTAAAGTGGCTTTAAAGGCGCTGCGATAAACGGCTACTGTAGGGAAGCCAGGCTCTACGCATATTGTGGAAATTTTGGGTTAATCCGAGGCTTTTCCGATGCAAAACTTTCAAACTGACATAGCGAAGTAATATACAATTGAGAACTGACTTTGACATTACATTATCTGTCTGAATATTAATATAGAACAGACGCTAAGAAAACATGTATACGACAAGGCTTGCATTAGCGTGAAATCTTTCATTGCGCAATTCAAGATTGAAAGTATCTCAGTAGTTCGGCGTGTTTTCGTTGAATTAAATTGAAATTCATATTTTAATTTTTTGTTTTACCTTAATTCGGCGTACACATAAAGTTAAAGTCTTCGCTTATTAATTGTTTCTGCTTGTCTCTAGAACTGCTTAGAGAACGTATAACCCTCATACAAATTATAAAAACAAGCGGTAAGTTGATAATACATAGTAACCCTAGTGGTACTTCGCGATTGTATACCCTTTTTCTGTGGAAGTGAGCCACGTGCTAGGAATGGACACAAACGACTACCAGTGTCTGTTAAGTGTCTGTTGTTAAGTTTATCGGTCTTCGTAGTTCTCCAACGCACTGTAATGGTATAAAATATCTTAAACTTTCTACTGCTTATAGAATTCGAACTCTTTACATTAGAATTACTGGACAAAACAAAACTTTAACAAAAAACTGTTACAAACAAATATTGTACAATAAAAAATGCAGTAGAAAATAGAAAAAATAACTACATAATATATAGGTATACACAAGAATACCTATATATAGGTATATATATATTAGGTATTCTTGTGTCTACAAATATTGTTATGTTTGGAGCCCAACTAACATGTAACTACTGTTCATGATAATGATTAGATGAAAGACCACAATGACGATTATACGTATACTATAACAAATTCACTATCTGTGACAGGTGACAAATTAAAATTAAGGAGTGTCACCACGCCTATGTCTTGAGTGTTGTAAGAGTCGACTAAAGGAACTACACTACACAAGACAACCGTCTGCAAAGAGAAGGGTAACAGCAGGTGTAAATGTAAGTAAAATAGTGGAATAAGTACAAGTGAGTTTGATTTTAGAATGTACTAGCCGACCCACACAACTTCGTTTGCGTCTCCTATTGCCCGTAGCGTGATAATTTTCCCGTTTTTGTAACATTCTTCATTGGTGCTCCGCTCCTGTAGGTCTTAGCGTGATGATATATAGCCTACAGCTTTCCTCGATAAATGGGCTATCTAACACTGAAATAATTCTTCAAATCGGACCAGTAGTTCCTGAGATTAGCGCGTTCAATCAAACAAAAAAACTCTTCTGCTTTATATATTAGTATAGGTTACTACAAGTTCCATCAACTGCCGACAATCGAGAGTATAAATAAATTAACAAACCCTTTACTGAGCCGTCTGGTCGGAGTGGTATAGCAGACTCCTTTCTAAAGAGAGGTTTATGTCCAGCTGTGGGTTATTAGAGGCTGTTGAACGTGGTGATGATTATGCCTAACAAAATCATTTCATAATTGTATCCTGTTTTAATTAAGTGTAAAAACAGGACGAAGATGTACACAGGGATAACTTAAGTCTTGTAATCACCACGGTTTACTGCTCCATTAAATATTTATAGGTTCTCTTGTAGTTTCCGTGGTTGAAGCCTAGTCATGAAACTAATAACTATAATGTAGAGTGAAGCAGGTGAATGAAATCTGGCTTCATAAAAACCTTGGAGTTAAGCTTAAAATAAATTTTATCTTTTTGCGTTACATTTATAAACGAATGTAATTGGATAATTAAGTTAGGTACTAGTAATTATCGGTCATTTGAGGGCACAGCAAACTCAAAGAACTTTCTTATTGTTTTTATTTATCTATTTCATATTATTATATACCCAAAGAAGAAGAAGTAAGAAAAAGTCGAAAAAAGATATAACTAGAAATGGGACACGTGATAAAAAAAGAAAAATAAATAAAACGGTAAGATGAGGTTTGATTTGATTATTTTGCACAATGTATAAAGTGTCTTAAAGGGAGAGTCAAAACAGGACAGGGCCTATGTCTGTCTGTCTCGTCTCGGGTTGTATTAAATTATTTCACTTTGTATAATTATGTTAGAATAGGACAGACAACATATTAACAACCCTACTTCTTAGACCTTTATCAATTTTACGCCTTCAACTATAGATGGATTTTTATATTTAGTTATGATCAGAAATAGACATTACTTAACGCTTATTGGATCGTCTAACGAGGCCTTTGCTGAGATAAATGTCCGGATGTACGGTTAACTCAATATTATCAGAACTTTATAGTCTGTGCTCTGGATATAGACAGTAGACACGCTTTATTAACCACAGAGTACACTCTACCAGTGTTTAATACCCACAGAATACAAATTGAGTGTCAATATTCTCAATTTTACCTGTCTAGCAGGTTATTCTGGCAATGACATTTTTATTGTAAAATTATTTTATTTCTTCACATTCAAGTTTAATTACTTTTAAATTAGATACCTACTTTTTCTTTATTCTTGTTTGTTTCTATTTCTAATAGCATTAGGATATAGGTATTATTACACAACCAGTTTCGGTGAGGTAAAAAATAGGCTGTACTTACTTTAATTAAAGTTCAGTTACCTAGATGGTCATACAAAGATAGATGTAGTCAATACACTTAATGGATGAATTCGAAAATGACTTCAGAATGTGCTATGAGTTTTCTTTAACGCAAACGTAGCTAGGCCTACCACGATATGTGATGCGTGTGTTACAGTATGAAGTAGGTGCGCTATAGTTTATTTAGGGGTAACTCGGGGGTCACGGATGTATGAAATCCATCTTTTGTGACCCTGTGAGCAGTCTACTCCAGTAAGCTTACTTACTCAGTGAAGTCAGACAGGCAGCCGAAGCAGAATTTGAGTCACCCATATTTTGTACCGAACTTTTTGTACGCGTTAGGGCCAGATCATCTACGGTGCATACTATTTGGACATCTATTACTTTTTGTATCTTGTTTTTCCTTTTTTTTTGTTTCTCTTTATCTATGGTTTAATTGACGAGTGATGTTATATTAAGTACCCAATCATACTTACATACATTTGTAATTGGTTGTTTAATTAATATTCATTATTCATACTTGGGCCTGAATAATAGGCGTTGATTTAGCGTTATCTAGTCAAAGAGGCCCCGGTTATCAGCGTGTCCGGACAGGCGGCCTGGTCGGACAGCTGCCGGACACTATCGCGTCTGATATCGCACTAAGAGCTCAAGCAGATAATAAGAAAGCGAAGTATTCCTTCGCTTTTAATTTTGTTTAACTATTAGTTTATGTTAGTGATATCTTAAAACACTGCTACAGATTATGTACTGAACGAAACGTTGTTGATTAAACGTTTAAAATGTTCCTGGACAGTAAAAATATAGGCATATAATAAGCGGCTGAATGGTTTTTTCTATATCTACAACTAATTGAATATTATGTACCTTAGTGAATAACAAATATTTCATTGGTTTTAACTATGTTATATTTGATTAAACTAGGTTTATGGTAATTAAATCTATATATGCATACTAAAACAATCAACAAAACGTATCGTTTCACAAATGTTTTAATTCAAAGGTCGTTTCAAGGTCTTAAAAACTTGGTAAAAACCTCTGAATTCGCGGATCTAGACGCGAATAACAGACATTCGTATCCGCCATAATTATATAAAAAATAATGTCTGAGAAATGTTCAAATACCTAAATGTAATGTATTTTCATTTGTTTTATTTTCATGTTTTTATCATAATAATTTACCTCATCAGACTTATGATAATAAAATTACATTATAAATATATCAATGAAACTTAATATTGATCGAAAATTATATCAGAATGCTGCAAATAGTTGCTTTCCTTTGTTTTGGAAGAGTTGAAGCCTCAGAGCACTTGAGAATAAACGTACCCTTCCCGTATTCGACAGTATTATTAAAGAATAAAACTGTCAAAACCCATTTATATGAATAATGTTGTCTTACCAAGATTTTTTAAATATGCTACCACAAAAGTACACTTTAACACATTTTAAATAAAGTTCACTTTAGGAAATCAGGATGTTGTAAAACGTGAGTTAACTGCGTTTTTATGGAGCGTATGGAAACTGCCACTTACGATGGTTTACTGGATGGGAAAGCTTTATGGGTTCTTTAAAATCTTAGAGCATTGGCGGCGAGAGGGCGTGCTCTTGATATACTTACTGATGGTTTAAGATTATTGGGGGAAGAGCAGAATGTAAATTAAGTATGTATGAAGAACGAGCTATAAAAGTGTACTTATTAGGTAAAAGAAGGAAAGAAATAACTTTAATTTGGGACAGTGTTACAAAGAGCTGAATATTTGCTTATTTTAAAAAACATTTTTGCAATTTTTACTGGGAAAAACGCACACAAGGAAAACTTCACTTTCGTGCTGGTGTTATTGATACTGATCAGTATATTAAAGAGATAAATTACTTTCAGATATGCGAAGTAGCGAACGAAAGGTTGTCATAGAAATCAATAGTGTCGCTTACAGCTTGCGGTTACAGTCCGACTTGGACTTGCCTTTATGTTATGCGGGTTGTAGGCATCACTAAGGTATCGTAACTGCTCTACAGAAAGCTCTTCGAAGAAGTTTCTGCTTCTATAATGGTATAATATTAAATAGCTAGCTATTGCTCGCTCACAAATACCTATTATGTTATTTCAGGCTTATCATAACACGTCCGATACTTAAAACTGGTATTTTTGGATTTAAAACAATAAATGTTAACGGTATTTTGCAGATAATGACATGCATTGTCATTACGAGACGTTAACAGAATTCTACGTCTCGGGTTTGATACCTGCTCAATACATACTTCTATAATTACCTATATTATTATGTATGTGTATAGATCTCAGTAGTCATTTTCTCATGACTACTGCGAAGGGTATTTACTATGATTTCTTTTAATACCTTGGGCAAAAGAATTTTACACTTACCTATAGTTTGGGAGGTCTGTATGCTGCTAATTTAATAATTGACTGACTCGTAAGCAAATGGGAACACGGGAAATTAAATTTGTGTCTTCCGCTCTAATGTAATAAGTTCTTTTACGAGTTCATTAAGATCAAGACAATTTAATAATTTATTGTTAGTATAAAGCATTTGAATTGAGGAAAGATCAAGTGACAGTTTATACACTAGACGTTGAAAATGTATTTTTATCGAATTATTTTTACGTAAACCCGGACCAGTCGCATAATATTGTCGTGCTAATTTACTTTCCACAGAGTAAATTAGCAATGTCTCAATTAATATTTTGTAAATATAGAGTCAGCATACGTGACGCTATCTGCTCCGTCTGGTGGAAAGCGTTAGTAGAATCCAAGGGTGACTGAATAACAATTTTCTAAAGGTTTTTAAAAATCTACACCTGTAGCTACAAAAACTTTATCTTCTTAATGTCTCCTAATAAAACTTTGTATGTGAAATTTTGAAGATAATCTCATGACGGAGCTAAGGGCTAAACAGTGGATTACCTTTTAAACGAAAAATAACAATAAAAGTATTTTATTTACAATTTACAATTATTATGCAGTTCATAGTGTATAGCTGTAGTTAACTGTACAAACATTGCTCCATTTACTATATTTAAACTTAACTTTCGTGGTGCTGTGTGACAGAAATGTACAAGTTATTGTAAGTCATAAGTTTCACAGGTACGGGGCAACCAATCAGCGCTATGGTCCCATTGTGGTCAAGTTTTCAATTTACACCTGACCGCAGAAACGGATACGGCAACAGACAGCCGATGAGATTTACAGGTGGATAGACAGGCGGATACGAGTGTGGTCTATTTGTCTTGTGTTTAGCGAGCGCGAGAGAGGTTTGATTGATGGAGTCGCTCGGTGTACACGATTCTTACGTGGTATTGCACTCCACTGAAGATATATGTTAATTGTCGTGGAAACTTGGCGCTATGGGCTTCGGAGTAGCATCACTACTACTGCAAATTGATGATCACATACTGCAAAATTAAAACTTATGATTTAAGATAAGGTCCCTCCCTACATTTTAAATAAAAACTTGTTTCGTGGGCTTTCATTAAAGCCTGTTTGGTTGTAAGTATCTTTCAAGGTCGAATGAATTATGGACAGTTGATCAATTTATCCCCAATTATGCTAACGCTTTTTAAGCTTAACGATTTTGGGTTTATATTTTTGTTCATTACAAATATTAAAATTAAAATAAATTTAGTGTGGTTTACCGAAACATCTGCACCAAAGCAAAGATTTAATACGACCCACAGTATACGTTAGCAAGTGCCCGTTTCACGATTCAGTGCAACCACAAAACCTTTGCAGAGCTGTACAGCCGACCGCAGAACATAGGCTGTGAGTGTGGTCCCTGCAGATCACTTTTCGTTACCACTTTCTAGACATGGGGGAACAAATGTACTTGGTTTTGAAATGTTATTCCGGATAAAATTCTTATGCGGTAATTACATAACTTCAGGAAAATAATATATTCTAATGTGTGAAGTAAATGCTTCGTTCGGGTAATATGTGCGAAGTAATGCTATGACCTCACAGCAAACCGATGTAAAGCTATTTTTCCGTAGCATTTGATATACTTAGTCAGTTAGAAGAACTAAACATTTTCATTTGCAGTCAACTATTGAGGGCTATTAAGATTGATCAAGGAAAGAAAGTATGTTAGGATTTTCAATAGACAGCTGTCAACAATATTAAATTAGAAAACATTATGATAACCATAATAGTATATCTATATACTAATATATAAAGCTGAAGAGTTTGTTTGTTTGTTTGAACGCGCTAATCTCAGGAACCGCTGGTCCGATTTCAAAAATTCTTTCAGTGTTAAGTAGTACATTTATCGAGGAAGGCTATAGGCTATATATCATCACGCTAAGGCCAATAGGAGCGGAGTACTAATGGAGAATGTTAAAAAACGGGGGAAAATTTTCACGCTACGCAAACGAGGTTGCGTGGGTCAGCTAGTAGATTATATAGGTTAACTGATAACGTCCGCCCTCTTTTCATCAAACACAAAAACTTATGTTGAAATAAATAAATGTATTATTCAGTCTTATGGTCAGCTTTATAGTTGTTGAAAATATTTAAGTGTTCTACTGAACCACGAGTCGGAGTAATGATGCATGTGCAACACGTTTGCTCTCCCGTATGCATGCGCACTTAATCCAGATTTAACGGCAAAAGTAAACGTCATAGTTTGTGGGCTTTTGCCGTTTTTAGTTTTAATTTTGATTTACAAAGAACGCGATATTTTAACACGTCACATTTTTTTACGTCCATTTTAAAATACAATTTCGTAAATTGTAACTGAAGCTAATTCAAAACAGGAATTTAGACTATTTGACAAGTCTATATTGAGCAAGGGTATTGTCAAAATTCGCACAGATATGTATGTAGGTACCGTGAAACGACGACGCTAAGTTGATCTGAAATATTTAGATATTTTCAGAGTAAGAATCTCTGCGAATAACAGCTTAAAGCTTTAACAGAGAATTTTCAAATTTCGCCATTAAAATACACATTTATTTGAAAAAAAAGTGATACCTGTCTCTAAGACCTTAATGACATACATTTATTATTTAAGAAAGTCCACAAAGCTTAACAGAGTGAGGTCGAGGTTCGTAGCTAATCAATAACAATAAAGCAATGATGATAGGCTGGTTAGGTGCGAGGCGCAGGCGCCGCGGGCAACACGTCGCGTCGTGCCGCTATTGTGTAGTTGCGCAGCGGCGTATCCAGGTGGTATTTCTCAATTATAGGTAGTGGGTTTAGTCTGTTTATCTAGGCTCTGTACTTTATTATCTATACAAATAAATAAAATTTAAGTGTCTGTTTGTAATATTAAAATAACCGCTTTTTACTAAATACATATATGTATATGTATACACGGTATACGATAAATAGTGACGCTGTGGGGCGAAGAAGAACAGCTAAAAAGAACAGCCTATGTTACTACTTATATCATCAGTTACCTATCAACGAAAGTCCCGTCAAAATCGGTCCAGTCGTTCCAGAGATTAGCCGGAACAAACAAACAGACACTCCAATTTCATTTATTTTTACCTATAGATAAATTTGTTTCAATAAAAACAGAAACATATTGACTAAGAATCTATTTTTAGAAACTTCAACTGACCACTTCTATATTAATGAAATATACCAATAAACCGATGCGATAAATAGTTAGGTATACCAAATAAGCGTGCAAGGAGACCGATCAAAAGGAGATTGTACGCGAATTATATCGAGTTGAACGCTATGAGTAACAATAGCTAATCGATTATTGGCTCAAGGATATTAATTTTATGCTAATCAAAGTAACACGCAAAAGTAAGCAATGTTAGTAAAAAAAAACTTGCAAGGAAACTGAAAGAATACACTTAATGAGCCGGAACGGGCGCAAAGGCAAGATCTGTATGTATACTCCAAGGAAGGTCAAATAGTCTTATGCTTCTGACATCTATACAAATAAATAAAATTGGAGTGTCTGTTTACAATATTAAAATAACGCATTTTAATAAATGCATATGTATGTATACACGGTACATGTACCAAATTTTTTTTTTTAAAAATTTTTTGTCAGTCTGTCTGTCCGTCTGTCTGTTTGTTCCGGCTAAGCTCTGGGACGGCTGAACCGATTTTGATGGGACTTTCACTGGCAGATAGCTGATGATATAAGAAGTAAGTTAGGCATTTTTTTTAGACTAGTCTCAGCTAGTCTAATATACAAACGGCAGCAATACCTTTTTTATGCGACTGTTATACTTTCACAGCCAACAAAACGTAGAGTAAGAAAATAAAAATAGCTTCCTAAACCTCTTACTTTCGTTAGTTCTGTATAGAGGCGGTCAATGTTTACAAACATGTTAAATCCCACAGAAGCCCTCGGGACAACGGGCCGAAAAGCACGAGGCCTATTATGTGACAACAATGGGATGTGTTTACTCAAATTCCCACGAACACAAACAGATTATGTCATAAAACGCCACATTTTACTATCAGTTAATGCTCACAAATACATCGAATATATTACCATGTTTATATACAAGAAAAAGATGTTGAATACACGACATTATACAGTATCGCATTCCATCTACACGATTGTATAATGGTTTTATAAACCTATCACAAAATAAATGTTCTTTTATCTATACTAATCTATCTATACTAACAAAGTTGAAGAGTTTGCTTGTTTGGTTGAACGCGTTAATCTCAGGAACCACTTGTCCGATTAGAAAAAAAAATTCAGTGTTGGAAAGTACATTTATCGAGGAAGGCTATATAACATCAGGCTAAGACCAATAGGAGTGGAGCACCAATGAAGAATGTTTCAAAAACGGGGAAAAATTATCACGCTACGGGCTACAGGAGACGCAAACGAGGTTGCGTGGGCCGTCTAGTGTAGTAGATAAACACGAATGGAAACTTTAATACTTAAAACAAATTCAGTATATTATACGTACATAGGTATGTAAATATGTGTATAACTGCATACCGGTGCCGTCACAATATTAAGATATGTTTTCCGTCGGCTACAGGTTCGTAATGAACGTTATTTATATTAAATATGTAAATGCAGGCCATATATTTTACTGTCGTTGTATATTTAATTATATCAGAACAACCAGCAGGTTACATGATGTCTGATCAAGGTTACCTAATTATCTAATCATATGTTGCATTGGTATAAAATGAACATTTACATAAACTGAGACTACATCGACGTATACGTATAGAAATACGCATACACACTCAGACATACATATATCTAAGAAAAGGTTAAATTACCGTGTGGTGACGGATTGAAAGTACGGAATGTCACCAGCCCCAATCATCCCGTCGTCGATGTCGCAGAGTTATAACTTGAGACAAACCCTATACCAAATACCAACCCGTTTGGTATTCCTACCTCATATATTATTAAATCAATAGAATTTATGAATAGATAAGACCGACCAGCTAAGTCAGCAGATTACAGATGTTATCGATCACGTAGTATTTAGACATCCTTTATCTCGTCGAGAATAAGACGTGATTAAATGCATTGTATCGATAGATTTTAGTATATATAATTAGTTGCAAGTTGGTATAGCAAGCCACACGTTACTATGTAACATTAGGGTATTATGGAGCCGTGGCGCCTGCTTAATGAATACTACTTACATCGTTATACATCGCCGTTATGATCTTCTTACCTATAAGTTTGGCGAACGTGGTACGTATAGTAGACTAAAACCTCCTTTGTAAGGAGAAGACTATGTCCAGCAGTCGACAGTTAAATGGAAAATTTGGAGTATATTGTAAGGAAGAGATATCTCCGTAAAGTATTTTCTATTGCCAGAAAATCTGACTTGCTTAACCTAACTATATAAATAGTTGTTTTACCTCAAAAAGAACTTCATTACAAAACATAAAACAGTAATTACCTAGTACCTAAACCCAGTTAGTGCAATCTGATCGATATGCTAGGAATACCTAATTATAATAATAAATATTTAATAATAAATATTTCGGACATCTAAACACACAACGCCATCTAGTTCCAAGATAAGCAGAGCTTGTGTTATGGGGTACTAGACAACTGATACAAATACATATATACTTTTTTTTTGTAAATACATACATATTATAGATAGAACACACCCAAACTGCGAAACAAATATTTGTAGATCAAACAAACCTTTGGTCCGACCCGGGAATCGAACCCGAGACCTCATGATCAGCAGTCGCTCACGTCAACCGCGAGACCAACGAGGCAGTCAAATAAGATGACGTTAATTCTCTATCTTCATAATTGTCTTACACATTAACAATAATAACAGTAATAAATAACTTATTAAATGTTATGACAGCAGTTCCTATAATCTGAAATATGACTTACTCTATTAACACTTGTTTGCGTTGGTTTCTATCGAAGTACAAGCTAAAAAAGCGAACCACCTGTTTGATCGTTTAAGGAGATCTAAGAAATAAGAAGTAATGATCCACAAAAAGCAATTAGATCGCGTTACAAGATTTACAACGTATATAAATATTAACAACATGTGGTTGGATGTCCCAGGATGGTAGGTGACCGCTCAGAGCAGGGGCTCGGGGAGTTCTTGTCGCTCGTCGCGGTGTCAGCTACAGATGTGGCCGGGGCTAGTTTTTGCTCAAATTCCCCGCAACGACAGAGCCTGGTTTACGTAGAACACATATTTTCTCCTGCACTGGTTGGATTGGTCAGTGCTGCCATCGTAATTTTTCAAACATTTAGGGAACTGTTTTAAAATTGGGAATCAATTTTCTGGGTCGGTTTATTTGTAACACTGATGAAGTTTTTTGTAATAGTATTATCAATAGTTCTCACCATGTATTAAATGTTTAGTCAAATTACATGAAGACACATTCTTTTGGATGAAGCACAGAACAAACTATTGTCTTTTATATGTTTTTCTGAACTGATGACCACGTTTATGCAAATTTCATGATTATTGGTTAACTCCAGTCAGTCGAACAGTGGATTATTAGCAAAAAAGAGAGTTAAAAACTAAATTTATATTAAAATGCTTGGAAAATTATTATACAGACATAGCAACACCGTGGCCTATAATCATTTCATGTTAAATTACTAAGCGGACGCTAGAGGGGCTTTTGACATTATTTTTGAATTCGCTCTAACTTCTATCGGCTATAATATTTTAATGAGAGTGCGGAGATTTATGACCTACTTGAGATAAAGCAGCGATAAATGTGTGCTAGTATTTAGTGATATAACCGGTCTAGATTTTATGTTGTACTGATTAAGTTGTACACAGTTTTTATTTTTTGGTATTCTAGAGCTTCAGACTTTATTATAGACGGATTTAGATTGTGTCAGTTGCTTGGATACACATATGTACACGATTTAATAAAGCGTTTACACGTAATGATGAGTCGCATGTGTTTACGGGCATTAACTTACCTAAATTTAGTAATTGCAAGTAGTACAAAAATGTCGGAAAAGGTAAATGCCCTATGAATATGTATATATATGAGTATGTATAAGGGAAAATGTCTTATGTCTTGATTGGAGTCACCACGAAGTACAGAACACTACAGTTAAGTTATTATGCTAAGATTATCATATCTACATTATTTTTTCATTACGTCTCCACTACTAAGTACTATACATCTTTCGTCTAGATCTTAATTTAAAATTTCGATCCGAAAACAATGTAAATTTATCTTTCGCATCTATTCCGCCTCTGCAATTGGTGATGATTGCAAAAAAATACATTATGAGACGCAATACTCACTCGGCGATTACCGCTTAGGCATGCCTTTAATGTTTTAGATTATACCTACGTAATTATCTATTTTCACACTGAGCGCATACTCTGATCAAATTGTTGACGGTTTCATGTACTTACGTCAGCTCGTAACAACAAAGATAGAATCAACTGACAGACTCTCGCCTCTACCTGTCGCAAAAAGGAGAAATGATCTTTTATCTTTTCATTCTATCTTCGAAAACTGATATGGAATCAGTAGGGGTCTAGATTGTTAATCTAGTTAGCTATTGCTGTGCTGAATCAAACTCAGGACAAATATTAAATAAAAGAAATAAATAAATATTTCGGACATCTAACACACAACACCATCTAGTCTCAAGTTAAGCAGAGCTAAGGTTATGGGTATTAGACAACAGATACAAATACATACTTACATACTTTTTTTTGTAAAAACATACATATTATACATAGAAAACATTCAAATTCCGTTATATGTGTGTACTAGCTGACCCCCGTAACCTCGTTCATGTCTTCTATTGCCCGTTTTTGTAACATTCTCTATCTGTGCTCCTCTCCCATTGGTCTTAGCGTGATGACATATAGCCTATAGCCTTCCTCAATAAATCCTACCTAACACTAAAATATTATTTTAAATCGGACCAGAAGTTCCTAAGATTAGAGCGTTCAATTAAATAAACAAACTCTTTAGCTTTATATATAAGTATAAGTATAGATTTAGCCTGGTTGGTGGTAGTAGATTTCATCCTTTCAACATAAGAAATATTAAATTTGCCAAGTATATTCAATACGCCTTTGTCGTACCTTTCCAGGCATAAAGGACCTGACGAACGAAATACAGCGAGCTAATGACTCTTTAGAAAAACATAGTTTCAAGATTTCAAACTTGATTTCAAGTGGATCTCACATAATTGTTAATGAAAACTGTTTACTAATGAGGAAGTATTTCACTCTGTGTGAAATGCAGCAGCAGTAATTATCTTCAAACAAACAAATCAAGTAGAGTTCCGACGAATATGTTACTATCAAAATAATTGAAGACATAAGCAAATAAAACAGGTATCCGCGCGAATACTACTGCAAATATTATAATTACGAAATGATCTCATAACAGTGAGGTTAATCAAACATTTAGACTTAATGATATGACATTAAATCGTTTAGCCAGTTCTTGGAATTATTATCATCAAATATTCTACGAGTTTATTCTGATACAACACAAATGTTATGTTATACTAATTAGTATTACTATTCGAAATCCTTGAATTTCATGTCGACATTTTAATGTGATCTTAAATATTGTTAACAAACTATGATTTTACGAATATGGCGTTAGTTCTAAGCCCTTATTTCTTCTTTTACAAATGTTTAAGCCTGTTGTTCTAGGAATTACGAATTGCGACTGATAGGTCAGAAGTCGCGGGTACGATTCCACGCAAGACAAATAATTGTATCAAGAGCAACCGTAATATATTTATTTTCTAACTCCAGGTATAATACCTTTGTAATATTATGTAATATATGATTATGGTTATCACATTCCAGATTCATATCATAGTGCTCAGCGGATTTGTAGATCAGATGTCATAGGAAATACGAACTCTTCATAGTTTTAAACTTGTTCAATGTATTAGCAATAGGCCCAAAAAAAATGCATGAACTTGCCAAGGCCTTAGGTAAGTGCTGTTAGCGTTAAGTGTCAGGTAATTTCGGCATTTTTTGCGTTTATATTAATATTTCCTAAGAATTCTACGAATATAGCTTTTTTTTTATTTTGCCATTGAAAACGCATAACCTGAGAAAATAAAACATAGAAAATTCTAAAATGAAAAATGTTCAGTAATACCGACCTGTCATGATGCATGACGTCAGCCCGCACCCAGGGCACGGCGCCCCACTCCTCGTGGTCCTGCTCCTCACGCTCCTCGGCCTTGGGCCGCAGCAGCCCCGACAGCCACGTGTACGACTTGCTGCGCTTCATAACAGCAACCCATCAACACTGAACAACACTGATTGTTGACACGTCATAACAACAGCACCACTAAACAATCGTGTTACCTTGATATCACTATTTTCATATTTCTTTTTTCAAAGTTGCTTTTATAATTAAGAAGGTTTAAATATATTAGTGAATTTTAAAAACACGTTCACTTATTCACATTTAGAACACTTTTGAACTGGCATTACACTTTCACAATATTTTTTCTGTAAGCAGGTACACACTTTTTACTGGTAATTGTATTTAATGTAACGAGTTTCGTAAGATTGTTAACTATTCATTGATACGCTCACCAAGCTACCCGTCATCCCTCCACAAAGAGTACCAATAGCCTCCTTATTAGTTTGTTTCGACACATGTACGTAAAGCTTCAACGACCGTCAAAATATCAATTAATTTCCACTCATTAAAATCTTTCACATGAATATGACGCTACAAATTTTTACGCTTTCTTTATACAAATAAGGTTTATAATTGCATAGATTTGTGTGAAGTAGCGTTTTGTATTCTCATCGAAGAAAATTGCCTTCAAACGCTGGATGGACGTTTGAGAGGTGTTCTATAACTGGTTGCTCACTTAGAGTTCGGTACGCGAGCGCACACCTCACTGTGAACACTACAATTTACGTCTATCTGTTAATATTAGTAGGTAATACAAGTTTTTGTGTGCTTACGCGAGTATTGGAAAATAACGTGGAGCCTTTTGACAGCTACATGCGTTCGTAATGAAGGAAAATACTGCGTAATTATAGAGTTGGATGTTCGTCTACTGCACTTGTGAAGTGCCTCTGAATGACTATGTAGTAGAAGCAAAAATGCAATTTAGCATTGCTATAATCCTTTTCATCTTTGCAATAGTGTACGTAATAATGTTTTACTTATTTCAACCATTAAATATATTAGAAGTTGATACATTAATTGTAAACATTCAAATGAAAGCTTTCAGTTTCTAGTTCTAGTTGGTTTTGGTCGAACCTCACTCAAGTGGAGGGCTTCACGATTTCTAAAGTTCCCTATACTGTAGAAATCAGTGCAATAACTGTCCTATAATAGTAGATCTCTTCTTTTGACGAATGTCAAAAAGAGAGAACATTACGAAAGAAGATTAGTTAATTATTTGTCTAGTAGTTAATTAGCCTAACAGCTGATCGTCTGCGTCATTTATCTTTCTTTTAGCGTCGTAAAATCGGTTTAATATATGTTTGCCTAGTCTAAACCCATGATATAATGTGGTAAAGGTATGGGATCTTCAATGACTAACCCTTTACCGTTTGTTTTAAAATATATTGATATTAACTCAATCAAATGAATTCCTATTTCTATTGTTTCTTAATCAGTCACACAAACCAAACAAGTTGGTACAGCGCACACTTGGTTACACAACACAATAACGTTACTGATCAATCGGAACAACCCGACACAAAAGGTAGGGACACACCACACCTGGGCGCGCTATGGACTGTTTGTGGAATTAGTTACGGAGAGTTTGGTGAGCGTGATGATTAATGTTATGTTGCGATGAGTACCTGAAACAAGAAAAAATTTGTTTAATGATCAAAGAAGACGACATTATGATGCGGTTCTTTATTATATTTCTACTACATATTGTGCCTACAGTATCCTTGTTCGTATTGTTGGACCAGAACTTCAATAATTCTACCACTTGTAATGAGCCTGCCAGAGTGACTCTACTCTGCGTGATGTAAAGCATGACCAGAATGCAAGAGTAGTGGTCACTATATGTACTTATTGCGAATGCCGACATTGCTCCAATGCGGCATGGTGACCCCACAGTATGGCCTATTGAGCTGTTTCTGCATCATTGAACCTACAGCCTCGCACTCACTAACGAAACACAACTGCACGAATGCTGCTATTTAAGATTGGTATTCTGTGAGAGGTTAGCACCAGGTTGAGCCGACCCAACCGTTTTGAAATCCTAAAAGTATCCCAAAAGGCATCATTCTCTTAAAAATGGTTTACCGATTTTATAGATCAAACTTGATAAAAGTCTAGGTGTAAATGTTTACGTACAAAAATATCTTATTATTTATTAAATAACTGTTATGATATTTTGACAAACATTTATATATTAATTTGTAAAGAAAATAATCCAGAATAATAAATTTAGTAGAAAAGAAGTCAAGTCCCTCTTAAGTTGTCTATTGTATGTAATAGGTGGACTAAATAGTAACAGGTTATAAAGCCCTGTATTCACTTTGATTAGTGCGACTGCAGGTAATCGATGATTGGTAGAAAATACATGTGGACAGCGAATTCGTGGTCCACACGGAATTCAAAGTGAATACGGGCCTTAAAATTGCTCGTGTCTGTTTACCCAAATAGATGTTTTTTAGTACAGTGGCGGGTCCATCATCTTGCTACAGCTGGACACAGGGTTCACAAGTTAAAAATGTTTTAATGTTTTGTATAGGATTATTACCGTAAGAAAGAAGTCAATGAAATCAGAATAATATCAATGTCGGAATACATTAAACAGTACTGACACAGAATTTTAGTAAATATTTAACTTTTTTATAATACAGATAAAGGCATCGAGAAAAACGAAGAGAATTACAACATATAAAATATATTATGCCATTTGGCAAACTTAAAATTATTTACGAATATAATATTTAAGACTTTTATTAAGGGAACAAACAATATAACGTATGAAAATCTTAGACTCGAGATAAAACAAGTGTAATTAAAAGCTTCTGATTACTAGCTGTTACCAACTTGGGTCTTGGTACAACAAATAAATCTTTTAATATGTCATATTTAAGTCCTTTCTTACTTCTATCGAAATGATCTGACAGTTTCGTCGATTTACGTATGTTGACTATAGAATTGTCTCGTACTAAGGAATAAGGAAGGTAGAGTCACACCCCTCAGCTGAACCTATTTCTGCCATGACTGCCGCTGTCCTCCATAGAAGTTTATTATCAGGTGATATGTGTGCTTCTCTGTTCCTTATCCCATTAAAAAAGGTACCTAGTCGTCTGTCATATTATTCTACTGGCGAGTAGGTTTTCTCCTCTTACATAATGAACACTATTCATAGGGCAAGTATATATAAGTATCAGGAAATAGTTGTTTTGCCATTGATTGATTCACTTTGTCTTTCACAATATTTAAAAGAATATTATAAATTTAAACAATTGTGAGTTTTTTATTTAATGTACGAGTGGCGTTGTCGTTCAAGCAGTCGATAAACCGCTCTCTACTGCGCTATGTGTGCAAACCTCACTGTTTAAACCCAAACGTAGTGTGAATGTAATTGTAATGGCAACATTGTGGTTTTCTCATTTCTTGGTTTGACAATTGTTAACAATCTCATGCACTGTTGGATAAGATTCAGTCGTGAACAGTCAAATATATTTAGACAGGCCCTGATTTGGATTGAATTTAGTTTCGGTGTTTGTTAGTGTCGCCTAGTATCTGGTAAACTGATTAATATATGTACACGAGTTTTGAATTTCACCAGAACGACCTTTGTAAAAGTTAATTGTCATTGTCGTGCGATTGGCCGTGAACGAATGTAAGAGGTTAGGAATCGGGAAGTCGCCCGATTCCGTAGGAGTGTTGTATTGGTAGTAACCAGGAGCTCCGTGACGGCGTACAGGGGGGCCCCTATGTTTGAACTGTATACCGGTGATCGGTCTGTGAGTGTTTAGCTTTAATCTCTGATGGGCTCGGATGGTTATTCACTAAGGAAGATCTCCACTCAAGGATCCAGCACTGGTGTACAGGATTAAACACTCACATTGGGACAACACTATGGGTGAGCCACAAATTGTTGCTTTATAGCTGGGTGTTCTTTGTGTCCGCTTCTTGTAGGTTTGTAAAATACTACACAGGATATATTTGTAGTGCGGGCGTGGATCCTAAAAAAGGAATGTTTTAGATCATTATTCATGAAGAAGTTACAAAAGTTGTCAAGGGTACAAAAAAAGTCCTGTCTTGCGGAACAAATTACGAGCGATGCTGCGGTTTTAAGCTAGTAGTGTTAAAAGCCATAAATGAGATAGATACACCGTTCTTTCCAAAATACAAAAATAGCTATTGATTACAAAATAATAAATGGCCACCAGAAGTAATTAATTATCACTTAACTTTTTTAACCAACCGTCAATTCTAAAATTAACGTCAGTTTTAATTGTTAAATTATGTTTATTTTAACAAGCATAAAAATTATGTATGAACGGAAGACATTTTTGGACATGTTTAAATTAAACGTTTGTGCGTGCGCTTTGTAAACGTGTGGTAATCATAAACTTTAGGATGTAGCCACACCTGCCGCAGACAAATACCACAGCCTTAAGAATGTTTAGACAAGCATCATTGATTTTGTTACGGAACATTTACGTAAGTTTTGATGTTATCAGGAGCGCTTAAAAATGTCACAAGTTTATTTAATAACTCCCAAGAAAATGATTTCTCTTAGTGAAGGCACTGTAAATATACAAGACATTCATGTTTCGTCGTGTGGATTCTTTTAATTCATTCAGAAATATTGAGAATGTAAAATCTATACAAATAAATAAAATTCGAGTGTCTCTTTGTAATATTAAAATAACCTCTTTTTACTAAATGCATATGTATGTATACATGGTAGATATACCAAAAATGTAGCTAAAAAATTTTTTGTCTGACTGTCTGTCTGTTTGTTCCGGGTAATCTCTGGAACTGACTGGAATCTGGCTGGACCAATTTTGACGGAACTTTCACTGGCAGGTAGCTGATGATCCAGGGAGTAACTTAGGCTACTTTTTTTTAGACTAACTTTGTCCCACGGCGTTACTCACGGTACAACAATAACCGCGGGTAACACCGCGGGGTTCAGCTAGTTTTCAATAAATTAAAGACTTCAAATGATGACTATGTTGTTTAAGCTATCAACTGTTTGGCCCATTCTTAAATTGTCTTTACTTGGATCCTCATTATCAACAACTTTTAACAGTCTACTGATGGATATAAGCTTCAAAAGGATCCTCATATAGGTACAACTCACTCAATCAATCAAACAACAACTGTATGCATGTATGTAACGGAAGCTTTTAACTTCATTTTCACCTCTTCTAGAATTCTAATTAACTTGAAAATTTGCACAGGGGTCAAGGGCCGATGACAATACAATAATACGAAAAAAATAGTTTTAAAAAACTAAACAAACACGTTTTTGTAATTATATATAAAAGGTAATAATATTTTTTATGCAGAAAGCGTGGGGTGCTTTCTGAAAATATTTCGGTAATATCGCACCACGCTTTTTACATTTAAATCACTTTCTACTTTTTACTTCAGTTGCTATGAACACGCGCAATTCGAGCGTCACATCGGGTTAAAAAAAGTAATGTAGGTCCTTGTATGTATTCTTGACCTTCTGTTACAGCAGTTTCGGAAAATCCCATTACAAAAATAGTGATTGAATCAATTCATCATCTTTGGTTTGTAAACTTCAATGATTCGTAACGAATAGTGATAACAAAGAAATGAGAAACAGAACCACTAGCAGAGAGAGCTTTACCATGGTGTTATTTTTACCCGACTGTTTGACTGACTGACTGACGGTTATGTTTATCGAGTGTATGTATGTATGTATGTATGTATGTATGCATGTATGTATGTATGTATATTTTTTGGCACGCACTAGAGCCTAAACGGCTTATCTTATTATTATGTGAGTGGTGTCAATAGATTTGTCTTAGTCGTGAAAGTGAAACTAAGTACATCAAAATTAAAAAACAAAACAAAATTATGGATTTTTGGCGCCAAAATAATCTGAAAAAAAAAACTGAATTTAATAACAATGAAAAATATTGACGCAATCGGGTTTTTTATTTCTAATAATTTTACTTGTTCCTCGGCAGTTTTAAGCTCAAACAGTATTGAAAAATATAAATGTATATACGGACGTATTGAAAAACTTTCTGCTTTTTTGAAGTCGATTAAATGAAACTAACTTGAATGAATAAATATAAAATGAAGACATTTATATGGCTGTTTCCCCAAGTCTAACGTAAACGTTTTAGTGTGAGATGTCAACCTATTTAGGTATAAATAAATTGAGCGAGTTTAATGATTTAGTCCGATTAGATCACTATCTTGGACACTCCCGCACACACATCTTGATTATTTTATAGACGTTTTTATATATTTTGAATTAATATATGTATTACACAGCAACATAAAAAAGGTATGTGTGTTCATGAAATTTTTGCGACAGGGTGTTTTTAAGACCGGATATTTAAAGAGTAAATGTCAACGATTGGGCCGCTTGTGTGGGACTTTATAACTTCTCAATTTAATATTACGGTTGGTAAGTACAGTAAACGTGTGATTTTAATTCCAATTAGCAATATTTTATGACTACGAATTATCAGTTACGTTTTTTAAACACACAAACCAGTTAAATGTTTTTTTTTGTTTGGGAATAAATTTTGGCAGATTATCTATCGAAGTAAATATACTACAAATTTATGTAAATCGCTTAACATAAAAATCAAGATAAGGAAAGGTGCTTTTAATGGATTAACGATAAAACATTAAACTGTAATAAGGATTTTTAAGTAATGTTTAGGGTAAGTTCTAAGACGCAATAAACTAAAAAAATTAATGGTGTATGTGACGTGATGGTAAATAAAATCGCCAAAAATATCAGTATATTAAATTAACATATTAATGAGTTGTATAGAGCCGTGTGTCGGACTAGTGCGCCCACGCACGCGCTGATGGAGACATTGGGCCGGTGTGAATCGTTTTGTAGATAACAAATGATTCCATTTTTGGACCAGTTTTTTAAAATATTATTTGCGAACTATGACAGATGAAGGTGTAGGTTGAAGATTTCGGTCAATTGCTGCGTAAATAATGTTGCCAGGTTTTGGTAAATCATCATTTTAGTTTTACGTCTTGTTAATCTAAATTGTAAATGTTATCTATTTTCAACAATTCCTATATGTATTTGGTCCGTGGGAATATCCCACTTTGGCACGTATGGGCCAACTGGACCGTAATGATACCAAGACTTCAAAGAAAGCCGGTAAGTGTAGTTAATGGAAATCCAACCACAAAATTCAGTGGTAACTTGTCACCAGGTAACCTGTCTGGTCACTTAATCAAAGTACCTACACATACAAATTTACTTCCCGAACTGACAGGCTAAATCGTCTCGCAGAGTCAAAGCTATTGAGGCTATGAACTTAAAGTTCTAGTATATAAAAAAACATTGTTGTTTTTTATTATCATCAGTTATTTATACACCAAGAAAACTTTGATCGTAGATTAATGTTCAGAAACAAAACGATACAATTTACACCATGTTGTCCAAGTACTTAAAACCAGCTCACGCAAACGTATTTGAACTTTTTGGAAAGCGATACGTTTTATGGAAAGCTGTAAGAGGTCGCTTATGAAACTAACTTGGTTTCCTACGTCCAGTTTGTGTAACAAGTTGCACTATATTATAGTCTCGAGGAACAGTTCGCCTCTGAACGTAAATGATGATTTATGGACGAGCTACTTTCTAGTTTATGGTCGATTAGGAAACTGCACAGATTTAACGCTATTGATACTTAGAACAGTAGACCCAGTCTGTTAGTCTAATAAACGACTGTCATGAAATAAATTGATAAGCTTTTTCTAAGAAAATGAGTTAAGTCTAGTGACAAGTAGTAGTATTTAAACCAAAATTAGCTATTAAATGTGACGCCTAAGACATAAATTATGTATTTTTGTCTACTCTTGGGATGGACAAGTAGATATACATAATATAAAACACTTGTGATTCTGACGAACTCGCCTCAACTTCCTAGCCGATGCGTTTTTCTTGAGTTTATCATAAAACGCATTCTAAAATAACTAAACGACATCTGTCAATGTAGACTTTTACTATTCACATCCCGGCTTCATCATCACTAACTTTGATCACTGTTAAGGTATAAATACGACCATTTCTTCTGAGGCTGGTTAGAATATATGAATATAGAAATAATCGTGTCGTGTGTGAGATGTGTTAAGTTAAATAACGTAACCAAGTTACCAAGGTGTTTACGGGCACTGAATAGTAGTTACATAGTCATAACAGGGTCCATTATCATATCAGTACCAAAACTAACTAGAAGTAGGTTGTAATTAAACTCTGACTGTGGTAATATTAGTAATATAATTATAGCTACCTAACACATCTCACATATGGCGAGTTCTGATCATAAGCAAGACAGAACCTGTGCAATAGTATGCAAAGTTACAAAATATTTCATAGTCCAGATTTTCCTCTTCTTTTTTTTTATGTATAGCCTGCCAAAATGACTCTACTCTGTCTGGTGGAAAGCATAAGCAGAATCCAAGAGTGGTGGTCACCATACTGCGAATGCAGACAATGCAATAATGCAGCATGGCGACTCACACCATGGCGGCCTAGTGATGCTTCTGCATCTTTGGGCCTCCGGTCTCGCACTCACCAACGAAACACGACAGCACGAACGCTGTCATTTTACGTTGATTTTCTGTGCGAGGGTAGTACCGCCCCGGTTGAGCCGGCCCGTTCGTGCTGAAATCGGCGTGGCTCTACTACCTCTACTACCTACTACCTAATCTCTGCGTCCGTTTTAAAAAATGTTTGTACAGTCTAGCCATAATTTATGTTTCCTAAAAACATAATGAAAAGATCCAACAAATTTATTATTCTTATTGCAAAAGTGAAAATTCCTATATTTTAACTTTCAAAACCGTAAATGGCGAGTAGCAATGAAAATTGCGTTCTCTTTAAATGCTCAAAGTACATTTAGAAGTTCTTTTGCATGATTCATGGTGACACTTGGTGAATTCCATTTTAATATTGCAGGTCTGAGGGAGCTCCAACTTATAATGAGTTAGTGACTGCGAGTCACGACCAAATGAAAAGTTTCAGCGCGCTGCGGGAAAATAGTGGTGCACTTACACTTGCATTGGTAATATAATTTTAACCATTTTTAGAGTACTTTTGATTCAATTCCCGCAAATAATGGTCATGGTTATAGAATTACTTCGCTATCTATCTCTTGAGACTCTTTTTCTTCTTAGGAATGTTGGAGTAGATATCAAGGTTTCAATAACATTGAATATGCTTATGTCCACGACAAGATGTGAGTACATTTTTAAACCAATTTAACAAGAAAATTAATACATATATTTCAGGTACTTTGAGGACATTATAGAAAGCCTAGTCTAGTCTAGTCTTTCGGCTGAGATGAAGGTTAACAATTAATTTATTGTTAACATGTTTAGGTAAACAATAAATTCGAAAGTTATTTATATATTGTGATATCACATACTAGTAAATTAGGATGAGATTAGATAATGCGATTAGTTAAGATGAGATAATCTATGTTTGTACATAACTCGAGTACCCGAGTCAGACTCGCTCTTGTCCAAAGTTTATCTATCACCGATTAACCTTTTTAAGATGAAATAACTATAATTGTACCTTCTTTATTATACGTTTTGCTCAATACAGGCTTGACCCGCGAGCCCTTTAGGCGGACTGTTTCTCTTGTTATGTATCGGAATTTTGCAATACAATTTTACAAACACGTTAAGACGCCTTATAAACTTTAAAATGTTACTCGTGTCAAGTACCAATGACAAAACAAAATTAAAAGTTACAGCTCTATAAATCCTAAATTTTTAATGATGTATTTTGTTTTATAGCGACATAACATCCAGTCTTTATAATTAAACACTTTAATGAATTGCAAACATCAATAAATTAGGTTATTAAATCAATAAAAAAATAGAAAATCATATAATGTTTAGTTCAAAAAATAAAAGCACACTTCATGGTTACAAAATTTACAATCACAATAATTATGTTGATATTTTATAGTCTGAAACATCGTACCAGGTATTTTAGGTACGAGATCAAAAAACTCAAGCATTTGCAAAAGTAATTTGGCAAAATTCTCACAAGTATTTTATAGTTCCTGTCACACCTAGTAACATAAGTATGTAGAACAAACTGCTCATAACAATCTTCGTAAATGTGTGACGGTAACGCAGCGGCATCGTTACCCAATGTGAAAGTGCTTTATAGCGGCTAAATGACTTGTACATTCGGTGTAGACATTTGACGCTCAATCGCTGTGGTGTGAGTGTTAGTGTTGGGACGTTAAACACCGGTTGAGATGCTGAATCACGCTCGCTGTAGTGTTGTTGCATCATTGTTTAGCGGGCTTTGTACTTTTACATGTCTTGAAGAGTAGTTTATAGGGCTCCCACACATAACTACAAATGCGCAACGCATCGCAAGCGCGGGCTTCCGATCTGATTCCCATCGTGCGACGCCGCATCGCATCGCAGGTATATGTGGGAGCCCTTAAATAAAAGTCATTCAAATTTGATTTTATTAGCCGACTTTTTCTAAAATTAATAATTAACTACGTTGTTTATGAACCGACTTTGATGATTCTTTTTTTAATGGAAAGCATATGTCCCAACGGTGGTAACATGATAAAGATCTGATAATGGCATCCAAGAGAAATCGATCGATTTGGTCGTTCTTGAACTCGGTTTTTTATTTTGATAAATTTTAGTTGTTTCCTACCACTTATTAAGAAAGTACTTTTATTTATAGGCCATTTCCAAGAAAAAAAACTTATTTCTAATCTAAACCAATATTATAAATATTAATAGGTTGTAATTTCTGAAAATTATTTTAGTATTGTTTAGTCCATTTATGAAGGAAGGCTATATAGGCTATATAACTTCACGCTACGACCAATATGAGCAGAGTTAAAAAAAAACTTTGTGGAAAACGTGTTCCTTTTGAGAGACGTATACGAAGCTGTGCGGGTCAGCTAGTTTTGATGTAAAAAATACAGAGAGAGTTGCAAACAAAAACTAAAACAATAAAAGTACATACATACATTTAACTTGTAGCAAAACCTTCTCTACGTCGAGAAAATTTAAATATGTACAAAATTCAACTATAGTAATTAGTATATCAGTGGTTTTCCCGTCCCGGTTGTAGCATACACTTGATATACTCAATACTACACATGTGTCGTACTCACACTTATCACTACGACTCGCCAACACCTACCCGTGATATTTGCCACCTGTGTGCTAAACATACAACACAGCATACGGAGCAGTAAAAGCAATCAACTGCTGTAACTTTATGTCTTATCCTACACCTCCAATCAGCGAGTTCAAGAAACAATATTTGATGTTCAATTCAAAATGCGAGTCATGACGAAGTGTAGTTGGAATCTTAAGGTCATAAGATTCATGAGTCTATTTTCTTAACCAGCAGCCGAACCCTTTTTAGGGTTTCGTTTCTTAAAAGAAAAATAACTCTTTGCAAATCGCTTTGTGTTCCGTTGTGTATGTTTCTTTAATGAAGAGAGATCTGTGAAGGTATCAAGACCAAAAATAAAAGTCAAGTGTTTAGTATGAATTAATGGTTTTACGTTTATAAACTTGTATTTAACACTTGGGAAATTAAGTGTGATACATGGATGTATACCTACCGGAGTTTTTTAGATTAGTAAAGTCTATTTTGTCTTTCGGAGTAACAGCCTTTCAGTTACATTCTTGAGATGGACAGATTCTTCAATGTGCGTGTCTCAGACCAATTGGGCATTCTTTTATGATGTTTTTAAACGATAACCTCATTTTCTAATTTGATTTGAGCCGATTAGATTTTAAAATACATAATTTTTAATGTAAAGAACTTATTTCATAAGTTTACTTTTAATATTTATATTATTATAATCTGTGTGCGATAGCGACAAGTCTTAACTAAATATTGTACCGGACGTGTTTCACGGCCAGTGTCAAGTCAAGTAAACCGCTTCTCTGCGCAAGCGCAACGTCGCCGCTCGGCGGTGGTAACTGGTAATCACTTATGGAAGATTCGATAAGTGGTTTTTAATGCTAGGAAGATATTTACCCATGGCTAAGTTTGCTGTGAACACAAGATACCAACGATTTTACTTTATACAGTGTTGTGTTTGTTATTTAACGGTATAGGTTTGTTAAATGTGAAACACACATAAATGTGAAAGTACATATATTGAAAGGACGATACAAATGATCCTTTCAATATATTGTGTGTGATTATGTTAGTCTGTTATTATAAGATAAATATAATCATATAAGTGACAGCTGTCTTGCTATCTTTCACTGCATATTTGTGCCCGTCGCACGAGCCACACGCATGCGCGTGTGCTTACTTTACCCTGCGTAAATACTACACCTGATGTCTGTCAGTATGTTTGTGCGACTGATAACAAAAACAACAATGAATAAATAACAAAAATCTGAGCTCTTTATTAATGATTTACTTTTCTTTGTCTTTGTAGCACTGCTAATATGAGATTGCAATAGTAAGTAACTTTCGCTTAAACTTCCTAGAGTTATGATCGAATTTCAGTACGAGATGAAAATATTGCAACGATTTTGTATCACACTAGATATCAATGGAAATAATTCAAATTGAAATGGTTGTCTGACAACGGTGTAAGGATTATTGTATGCCATTTGTTTTAAATATCAATCATCATACTCTTCAAGATGACACATTAGGCATATATCTAAGATAATTATTAGAACAGAATTCGAGATATTACTCCACGAAGATCAATCAAACCCTAATAGTAGCGGAATCAAACGCCTATTAGAAGATGTTCATCGAACTGCCTGTTCATTCGTCACAGCGGTCACTGTGATGTGCAGCGTTGATTAAGGGTTAATTTAATACGGAACAAGTGATTACAGCTGCAAGGTACAGCTTGCTAATTTGTTTCAGGGTTATGCTGCATGATTAACTGAAGTAATTCATCCGACAAATTATACCCTTTGACTTTACTTTAAGATTACTTTTAATACGTATGGAAACGCGTTCAGGCTGTCTTATTCCCTGACACAGTGTTGAATAGATTTTTAAGTCTATTCAATATCCCAGGCTGTTATCTATTACATCGGTATCGAGCCCTCTATGAGGTATTTGGGGCTCGTACTCGACGGCCGATGGGACTTCGGATATCACTTCCGAAGTCTGGTCCCCAAGCTGATTGGCGCAGCGCGCGCATTAGCACGATTGTTGCCTAATATGAGGGGGCCCGATGACTCCTGCAGGAGACTATATGAGAGGGTTGTGCGGTCCATGGCCCTTTATGGAGCCCCAGTATGGGCGGAGATCCTGAAAGCCAGGAACATCGCGCTATTGCGACAACCGCAACGGGTACTGGCTATCAGGATCATAAGGGGGTACCGCACGATCTCCTTTGAGGTGGCAAGTCTCCTGGCCGGAACTCCACCATGGGACCTGGAGGCGAGAGCCCTTGCGGCCCTTTACCAGTGGCGCAAGGAGGCGCGGGAGTTGGGTAGGAGTCCTGATATTCGAGAAATCGATGATCAGAAATCCCAACTCCGCCAGGTCCTCGTGGAGCAATGGAAGGAGCGACTTGGGCAACCGAGCGCTGGGCACGCCGTTATTGCGGCGGTAAGACCCGTTATGGAGGATTGGCTCGAGAGGCATCACGGGAGCCTCTCATACCGGCTGACGCAGGTGATCACTGGAAAAGGATGTTTCGGAGATCACCTGTGTCTGATCCGCAAAGAGCCAACGTCTGAGTGCCACCACTGCGATGGCCAGACCGTGGACACGGCGCTCCACACGCTGGCACAATGTCCGGCGTGGGACGAGCCGAGGCGTGATCTCGTGACAGCCATCGGAGTGGGGGTTCTCTCGCTCGGTAACATGATTGCGGCCATGTTGCGGAGCGAGAGCGCGTGGAACTCTGCCGTCTCTTTCTGCGAGCAAGTTATGCTTGCGAAGGAGACGGCGGAGCGGGACCGGGAGAGGTTTAGAACTCTCCCTGTCCGCCAGGCCCGCCAACGGGCCAGGTACCGCAGACGACTCAGACGCCGGAGATCGCAAAACGATCTCCGTCCTCCATAAGCGCAAGCCTGAGGGTGACAGGTAAGGCCACCAGTCACCCTAGCAGAAGCAGGCTGGGGCGGCAGCGCGAGCTTATAGAGCTCGCACCTGATTAAAAATGTAAGGGTTCCTACACAGAAGGCGGCCACCTACATATATAGTGGGTGGCCCGAGGTACGCCGGGGTTCCAGGGATTTCCTTTCGAGGGTGCACCTGGCTCCCCGGCTTCTAGTACCCGAGACGGTGTGCGGTTTTTAGTCGGTTCGAGTCCGACATAACCACCAGCCAGTGGTATCCGAGGGGATTTCCGCACAAAAAAAAAAAAAAAAAAAAAAAAAAAAAAAAGGCTGTTATCTATTAGGTACCGTTACTTAATAGATAACAGTATGGAATAGAGGTAACGTGAAATAAGATAAAGCCGCAGTTAAAAACTGGTGCGTGTATAGGTATGTATATATACAGAATTTCCCTACAATAGAACACCGTTCGTCACGACGATTAAGTTGTGTAAATAGCTATATTTTATCACTATTGTGTAGTAACTGTACTGCGTCCATTAGATCCTATGTTTATGTAAGCGAATGTGCTGCATTTACTCATTTACGAACAAAAAAATACGTATGTTATTGTAATCCATTTAAGATACATTTGTCAGGCTTTAATCTTTTCCAAGGATGTTTTTAAAGAGCGCCTCTACAATATCTGACATCTATTCTCTTTTCTATGAATGTACCTGTTGCTACTTAATATTTAATCGTTTTAACTGCTTTGAAACATTTAATCACTTATACTACAACACTGAGTTTCAATTCTACACTAAGTTAACTATATTTTCAACACTTAGTTAAATATATCTTCGTGTAAATTGTAATTTTACACAAGCATATTTTACTTTTTGCCAAACAGTTACAACCTCCTTTAAAAAGGAAAACAAATACCTATCGGTGATACTTAAGATTACATTGTTCAGTGGCTCCTATTCTGAAGATTGTGTTCTTATGTTAGGTATCCTGTAACCTCATTTATTATCACACAGAATGCCAAAACGAAGAATATCACACAGAATGCAATTATAGTCACATACTATAGTGTTTTCAAGGAATTTTATCTCGTTAGTAACAATTTAATATATCTCAAATAAAACACAAGGGTAGCAAAGATATCTGGTGACCATGTTTATTGCTTACACTGTATTTCTCTAAATAATAAATCGAATCTAAAATTGCAAATAGCGTGCGAAACTACCGAACCAATAGCACTTATGTTCTTTGAACCATCTCCATCGGATACAGAGACTATCGCAAGTAAACACATCTAGTACAAAGTAAGGCTTGAGAGATATTTATGCTAATTGATTGGCTCGTACAGCAGCGCAGATTGATGCAACGGCTTGAAGTAACAAGCTGTACAGCAAACGGGCGCCATTATCAGCGCCCAGTTAGGAAAACTAACTACCGTTCAAGAAAAACACCAGGAACTCAATCGTTACTTATCACTTCACGGCCCTTTCAGATATCTACATAAGCCCACTGTGGGCATCGAAAATCAGTAGGTACATACCCGTAGGTGGGCCACGTCCGTTGTACAAAATACTGTGAGTCCATCATTTGCAGGATATGACGCATGTGTTGTAGGTAAGTCTTATCTATACAAATAAATAAAATTCTGTTTGTGTGTGTGTGTCTGTCTATTGTAATTTCAAATAAATACTTTTTCACTAAATTCATATCAAAGTATATTAGGCACTTACATCAATAACAATAAAATTAAAAAATAAATAAAAACCACTTCGCAGCATCAGGTCGAAGTTATCAAGTAAGTGTCATTTAACGATTATACTGGCACGCGCACGAATCACTTAGTCGAGCAATCATACGACAAAAATGTCTTACATCATTTTGGAAAAGAACTGATACTCTTACACTGCTTTACCGAAATTAACCAAACATAGCTAAGAACCACCGCCAGGAAACTAGATTTCATGTGTGTTAAATAAAAGAAACCGCATCGAAATCGGCCCATTGGTTTGAGATCTACGATGCCATAGACAGACACACACACATAGACAGACCTAAATCGACGTAAAACTTATAACACCCCTCGTTTTGCATCGGGGGGGCAAAAAAGCATTTTATTTTTAATGTTATCGGTCTGTCTGTGTGTTTGTTCTGGCTATTCTCTGAAACGACTGAACCTAATTTGATGAGACTTTCACTTGCAAGACACACAGACAAACTGCGCCCTACGGTGTTACTCGAGGTTGTTGATATAAAGGTACAACAATAACCACGGGTAAAGTAACACCACGGGGCAGCTAGTAGACCAAATTTTGTTTTTTGAAACGTTTATCTTAATAGTGATAGAAAAACACTGTTCTTAGTCGTGTAATCATGTTAGATACAGATAGTGCTGGTCTTTTTGTACGTCTTGTTTTACATAATTGATTAAAATAACTTGAATTGATATATTGAGGCTTTTGTAAGATGATAGATTGATATTACTCGTATATTGTGCTAGAGGTGTATTTTATATAATTTTTACTTTGGAGCATATTTTATTGCAAAAACTTAACGTTGTGCGTAAAATATTAAATACTCTAAATATCCATGTTGCATTGGCTCCCACTACACGGTTGATTTGTGGTTTAAGTGGTAGGTCCGGATGTGTTAATAACAGTCGTTCCCGGATCCCTCCCGTCTCAGGCGCAGAGTGTCACACCGTGTGGTTTTAGTCGGTTCGATTCCGACACACCGCCCCGCCGCAAATCCCGGCGGGGTAAAGGCCCGAGAGGGTTTCCACACGTGAAAAAAAAAGCGGTTTAAGTGGTCGTCGCGCCGCTTTCTGCTGCGTCAAGTGTCGTCGGTTCAAATCCCACATGGGACAACACTTTGTGTGATCCACAAATTGTAGTCCTGACTCTGGGTGTTCTTTGTGTTCGTTACAATGTATGTTTGTAAAGAATGTTTATTCTTTATGCGGGAGTTGTTTTTTAAATAGAAAATAAAAAATGTCTGCATTCACAATGAGTATGGTGACCACTACTCTTGGATTCTGCTCATACTTTAGATCAGGCAGAGTAGAGTCACTTTGGCAGGCTTATAATAGAATTACCTAAAGTATATTAATAATATGTATTAGTATATAACTAATACTAACTGAACACCGTGGTGCTACCCGCGGCTATTGTTGTACCGTGAGTAACGCCGCGGGACATAGTTAGTCTAAAAAAGTAGCCTAAATTACTCCCCAGATCATCAGCTACCTGCCAGTGAAAGTCCCGTCAAAATCCGTAGAGCCGTTCTAGAGATTACCCGGAACAAACAGACAGACAAAGATTTTTTTAACTACAGTTTTGGTATATGTACCGTGTATACAAACCTATGCATTTAGTAAAAAGCGGTTATTTTAATATTACAAACAGACACTCCAATTTTATTAATTTGTATAGATTACCTAAAAGTTTATGTCATTTTAGAAATAATTCTGTTAAATTGTTATTCAGCTGATACAAATCTACAGCAATTCACTTTTTACAAAACTACTTTAATTGAACTAATTATTTATTATTCATTTATACTGTTGATAGTCGCGTCACCCGTGTAATCAGTAGTTTGAAACCATTGTTTTGTTACAAACCCAATTTTTAATGTCTCTTTCCCTAATTCAAGATATTTTATTCCAAGGTTTAAGAAAATTGATTGTTTTCACACGTGTGGCTTTTGCTACATAATTAATTATTTTCTAGTTTATTTTCGTGACAAAAATATTGTAAAATCGGCAACCTCTACTCATATTACGCTTATTGCTTATGTACACAATTCGCAGCTTATACACTTATCTATCATGTATATATTTTATTTAAATTCGATGTCTTCAGTCAGATACAAATTGATATTGACAACTTTGAAATAGCTGAGACGTCCACATGTGAGGTTGAAAACTATGAGCTGTTATTTCTTGCATTATATTTTTAAGGTGATCTGTATTTTATCCAACAACAAACCATAGTGTAATTTTATAAAATAGCAAAGCTATGTGTCAGCGGGGTGCCTGGTGATCTGGACTACAGACTCACGTCGAATGGAGACACCAGTCCTCTCTCAATTTCTTTATTGTTGTCTAATTTTTATTGTGATAAAAATAATATTCCACGGATTGGTGATTTTGAGAAGAGAAATAAAGGAATTATTATACAAACATATGTTATACATGTATTTGACCACCGTCTGAATCACGACAGACAAGTTACGACGATTGGCTTCAACTTAGCTGCTTATCAGTATCAGCACATCTCTGCGCACTCCAGATAGTCAATATTGAATATATGTTGGTATATATGAGGCAGGGCACATGGCTGCGGCACAGCTGATGCGCGTGCGCGCCGCTGTCAGATGCGGTACCCGCGCGCGCGCCTCTCCATCGAAGGAGAGTTAAACTCAATTTTTTTTTCAAAAGTGTATAGTGTGGATGTTATCTATAGTTAAAAATAATTAGTTTTTGTAAAAAAACTAACATTAAGAGAAAATGCCGAAAACCAGTTCAGTTATTTATTCAAAAAGAACAAAATAAGTGTGAACGCAAATAATTTAGATTTTCTTTAACTTTTTTTTATATGATTTTTAAACTGTTATAAGTGACGTTATATTGCAAGCGACATTTAACGTTGGTAATAAATTCAAAATGGAAGATCTAAGTTCAGACGGTAAGCGGGTCCACCTAGACGAAGTGCTGGGCGAGCTGGGTGCGTTCGGCCCGTACCAGCTGGTGACGATGGCAATGCTCGCGCTGGTGTACGCCACCAACTCTGTGTACAACGTCAACTATGTCTTCGCGGTCGAAGATGTGGGATACAGGTCAGAATAGTGATTAAATTAGATTATTATTTTTTAATTACGTGGTAATGCTTATAGTAGCATTATCACCTTTGCAAAGTAGTGATAGTGTTTCCTCTCAGAGGTTGAAGACGCGAGATCGATAACCGCTATTTTTGTAACAAAAAAAAGCATCCTTTATGTTATGCCTGTAAATTAGTCACAAAATAAATATTCTCTCGCTAGCAAGAATTCACCCAAATGTACTTGTAATAAATTGAAGATTTTTCTGTGTTCTCAGAAGATTTTTGATACAAATAAACTGACTTAATAATACAAATACTAACAATTAGGCGCCCTGCTCTAAGGGGTATCCGGATCATGGGCTTGGGCTTGAACTCGTTCACATGGTAGCCTCTCAAATCACAGGACCCCGGACGGGCCCCATCCGAATACGTAACATTGACCTCTTCGAGCTACCAAAGTGTTTATGACTAACAGTAGTCACTCATCTGGTTTCCACTCCCTATACAGTTTCCGTAATACAGACTATAATTTTCCCTCCTGAATGGCCGGGTAAAGAACCAACCGCTTGGTTGTCGAGGCTTTTGAATGGCCAGAGGCTTACCAGTCAAAATCTACAGCAATATATGGTCCACTGCAATACATACAGCACACACGCAATAATATTTTCAGTATGTAGTTGATTGACAATATTACTGCGTGTGTGCGGTTAGATATAAAAGAAACTATCCAAAATCTTTGCCTCTAAGCCAAACTGAGTTTAGGAGGTAGATGGTGATGATGATGTTATCATCAACAGTCGCCCAGTTAACGTTACAGTGAGTGCCTGTAGTAAATTGATCGTTGGACAATCATTACGAACATTCATGTAATTTGGCTGCATGACTAACAATGACTTAAATTGTCACTGTATGCTTCCCATAGACGTTAATACTAACAGACCATTTCAACATTCATTTCTTTATTGTAACACGTATGATAATATATTTCAAGACTAGACTGTTATAATTTAAAGTTACATTATAATAAAATAGTATATAATTAGTAAACATTATAATAAAATAGGTTAATTTGTTTACGATATATTACTAAATACGTCTATTTCTTTTAAATATTACATAACTCTGTCAGTTCTAGTAACTTTATAATTTACTATTGAGACATTTTTGTATTGCATCCATACAACAGGATTAATCTGGAAAGGTGCAAGACATAAAATAACAAATTCCATAAAATATTCACTCATGGAAATATAAAATTTAAACCCAGAAATCTTAGGCATACTTTAATATTTTTTTTATGTTTGACGCTGCCAAAATGACTCTACTCTGCCTGATAAAAAGCATAAGCTGCTTTTTGTACACAGATTAACTAATGTTAGAATTGACAGAAGTCATGAATGCTATTAAATAACATATATCATTGCTTGTTTTTCTTGCTTATAAAGGAGATAAAACGCTAAAAGAGATGGCTATTTTAAAAATTGTATTGTTAACAGTAGATAAAATAATATACATAAACGTAGGATCCTAGTATGGCAATGCATGCTGGGTGCAAACACAATGCGTACGTAATATCATATTTATGTCAATTTGTTCAATCTTTTAAGCAACGGGTTGCCAAAACCGAAGTTTAGTCGTATTAAATACTACTACTTTACTAGACGATGTGTTGTGTACTAGACGCCGTGACATCCATGGCCCGTCCTTGTGTAAACACTGGACGTCCTCTTCCGCCTCCCCCGCGTCGTGTCGCTCGGCACAGCTTTACTTCATCTATAAATAGCTCTCACATTACTCATGTAATATGTATCATACGAGAACATACAAGAACCGGTATAGGTGTTTAAATCTTATAACATGTCCACCAGTTAAAAATTCAAGACATTTTTTAATATTTTAGCTGCGGGTGCGCTAAAGTATATGGGCGTTAAACATTATAAAAGACCTTGCAAGAAGCGACGCGGGGTAAAGCTTGTTTAAAAAAAAGTAGCTTGTCACTCCTTAAACATCCTGTCTAAATTGGTCCAACCATTACAGAGAATAAACAGACACACAAAAAAAAATCTTTTTTATGCAAGTACCGTAGGTATATACATTATTTTACATATATAGTGAAAAACTGTTAATTTAAAATTACAGACATTTCAATTTAATTGGTATAGATAGGATTTATCGAATATGAACAACTTATCGAGTCAGGTATAAATGATTCTTACACCGCTAACCAAAGATACTAATATTTTTACAACAACTCGTGTTGATTTCAAACTTAAGAACGGTATTGCTAGTTTTTTCGTTCATACTCATATTTTCGATATTTTGCCTTTGACATATGGGGTCACACAACACTAACGGTACACAAACTCAGCAAGAAAACCGTAGTAAAAAGTGAGGTCGTTTTCAATACTGGGTAATACTTGTTGTAGCAAGGAAACACTGCAATAATTAAATGTAACGGGATTTGTTTTTTTAATATAATGTCATTCCATAATAACTTTTTTGCAAATGAGATAATAATATATTTTTCATCCCACCATCTCGGAAAGAGTATTTTGCTTCTCGATATCTGTAAAGTAGATAGTAGAGATAAAATTAAATTGAATATCATTTCTTACATGTTTTAACAGAATAACAACTGTACTCGCGATCCGGTGCATACGTATTCGAACCTCATAAAAACAACCTCGAAGAAGCCTGTGTACTAAATATTTATACAAAAAATAACAGTTTTAATGTCTAATTTTCAACATAAAAAATATATTCATCCATACAAGTCACGCTGATTTCTTCAGCTAGAACGGGCCGGCTCGACCGGGGCGGTACTACTCTCTCACAGACGTACTTAAAATGACAGAATTCGTGCTGTCGTGTTTCGTTGATGTGTGACCGGAGGCTCAATGATGCAGAAGCATATCAATACTACGTTATCTCTTCTTCTTCTAACTCGCTTCACTCTTGGCAGAGCGGTCGTGATCACGTAGAGTGCACACTGGTTGTAGAGGCGGACAAAGCCCCTCGCACAATTTCCCTTGACTGTTAAATAAGAGATAAGTAAACATATCTTTTGAAATAAGTTTTTAAATCGCAAAGTAACATTTATAAATATTTAAGTTTGTCTGTCCGTCACTTTATTTGTTTTTCACATCATGATGGCGCACACAATAAGCATGATGTACAAGTCAGAAGTTGTGCCTTCAATCAATATTATGTTATTATTAAGATACCTCACTGGCTGTGTGACTTACTTATGATAAACAAGATAAATGGCCTAAGTTAGTTTACCTAATAATCAAACTACTGGTAAAACTTAACTATGTGCGTATTATGTTCGCGCTTATTATATAATTATTTGTCCTAGGTTAGTTAGAATGAATAAAACTATAAAAAAGGTAAAATATACTTATGTGTGCTAACAATAGCAAAAGCCGTTTTAGGAATTCTTTCAAACAATAAATATTAATAAGGCGAACCACTAATTATGTGTTTTGTGTTTGTGACATTAATGTTAATTGCCACTCCAATCATAATTAGCTTGTTTAATTTCGTATTGTTTCAACTTTAAGGCAATACTAAATGTAAGCTTTCGCACATGTCAAAATTAGTTAATTAAAGTAGGCGAAATTTTAACAATATCTTTCATTATAATAACCGTAATGGTTCCATTCAAGACAAATAGGTTAATCTATCTGTACAATTCGAGCAAGAAGATGTATCTACTTTTAGAGAATTTTCATTCCGTATAGAACCGGGACACGTGACTCAAAAAGACTAATCGGTCCAAACAGGCTTACCTAACAGGCAGCCCTATACCCGCGTACCGAGATGTATGTTAACAATAGCATATCGCATTAGCTAAAGCTGTCAGTATAAACAAATGATTGTTTTTCTCAGATGCAAAATCCCAGCGTGTGAAACCGCAAACTCAAGTTTCTACGCCCCGTGGCTGAACAAGTCCCAGCAGTGGGACGAGCCTATCAAACAGTGCTCGCTTCCTATCACCACGTCGGACTGCCACACGTCCTATCATTACGGTGATGAACGGTGTGCAGAGTGGGTGTATGAAATTCCCGACAGCTTTGTAGCTGAGGTATGCTTATATTGCATTAATCAACACGATCTGATGTGATGAGATGTCGCGTGCTGACGAACGTGTACTCATTGTATTATTGTTGTTAAGTGTTCCATTTGTGTATTTAGCATGGTACATGGTTTGGACCAGGACTTAACCAATTTTTTGAAGACTATTCAAGAAGTTACTTACTTACACTCACACACACTCACTCACTCACCACACTCACGCGCAAGCGCTATTGTATATACGTATTTGGAAATCAAAATACTTTAGCACTACTTCCTTATTGAGTTCCTACGATCCTACTCAGATACAGAAACGTAATTATGTTAAAAGAACAAATTAAGATCTTCGAATAGATGGAGGTAATTCTCCATTAGCCTTGTTCTCTTTCCAAGAGAAACCACTCCGATACTTGAGATTGGGTTGACTTTTCAAACCAATAAGTTTCGGAGGTCATCATCCAATATCATCATCAACAACAGTCTTTAGCAATTCACTGTTGGACATGGACGTCTCCTTGAAAGAAGGCCTTGGCCTACCTACTGTCCAGACAGGTTGTTATACACATACATAACTATCAATAATATCACACAAAACTATCCGCGCTGTTTGATCAAACTGCTACAAAACAAAGCCCATATAACGTGAATGAAGCCGCATTAAGTAGCTCGGACGCCTGTTTAATTACACCTGTAAGGCCAGCTAACGACCACCACTGTCCCACCACCAGAAAGCGTCATTAATATCGTTTTAAAACGCATTCAAAGCTCAAAAGCTGTGAGTCTTGCGCGGACACGTATTAATGTGCCTCATTCACTCCTTAATTGACTCTTCTATATAATTACTGTGTGATTATTTTAAAGCGCTTGAGCACTTAGTTTTATTTGGTTTTCATTAAAATAATATATAAATAAGGTAAGCAAGGCGGACAACCCATCAGTTAATTGGCGTTTTTTTATATATTGATGTCCAAAGACGAGAGGATGAAAGCTATCACTATCGATTCGATGTGTGCCTAATGAGGTTAATCGATATGAATAACTCGAAATACATGAAAATGCATTTCACTAATTAATAATTAAGAATCTAATAGCGCCCATTAATTAATTTATTCAGCGCTGTTATCAGTAGGAACAAATTAAAAAAATGAATGTTTGAAGTTCTGTACATAGTGGTGCCTACGGAACTATTAAAAGGCTATAAATTTTACAATTAGCAGGTGATTTTCAGAGGCAACCCTTGAACAATGTCTATAATTAATATTGTTTACAAAATGCATTGGAAAACTATGAAAGTTATTAAGTGTGTACGTTTCCACGCTCTAACTACACAGGCGGCAATGTGTATTGCGGCAACCGTACTCTTGCAAGTACGACGCCCAGGGGTTTGCGTGCTCAGGGGAATGGTGTACCTGAGTTTTAGGAAATAACCTGACCAAACGTATCTATACGCTTTTACTATAATATCGGAATTTTACAATATAATAATACAGATAATTATAATTCACTGCTAGGAGGTCTTGTCTCTGCGACCCCTGCCGCGAATCTCCTCTCAGCCTTTTCAAATTCCAGTTTTCGAATTATATAAATCAAATTTAAGAATAATTGTTTCAAACAGGAGATTTCACCTGCCAGTTATACATTTATAACAGGAGGTTGTATGCCTCCTCACCATGAAGGCCTCGGTCGCCACAGTATGCAGATACACACTAAGCTTGACAATCACACAAGAGAGTAAAACGTGCCAATTATGCGAAAGCCATGATGTTTCCGTTCTGGACGAGTTTAAATAAACTAATTGACAAAATCTACAACGACTCGAGTGAAAGTCACAGGCGATACCAGTACAACACAAAAGCTTAACGTACCGTTTGACTATGCGATTACGCTTGTACTTGCAGTCAAAAGGTATTTTTTTTCTTTTTTTTTTTGATCAAGCCAAAATGACTCTACTCTGCCTGATGAAAAGCATAAGTAGAATCCAAAAGTGGTGGTCACTATCCTTAATGTGAACGTGGACAGAGCAGGTTAGTGACCCTTGTAAATGAGTTCTTATATTTTACTAGCTGACCCACGCAACCTCGTTTGTGACTTCTATTGCCCGTAGCGTGAACATTTTCCCCCGTTTTTAAAACATTGTTCATCGGTGCTCTGCTCCTATTGGCCTTAGCGTAATGATATATAGCCTATAGCCTTCCTCCATAAATGGGCTATCTAACACTGAAAGAATTTTTCAAATCGGGCCAGCGATTCCTGAGATTAGCGCGTTCAAACAAACAAACTCTTCAGCTTTATATATTAAGTATAGATTAATAGTCTACATATCAAACAAGGAATACTTCTTTATTAATTAACAAACTTTAGATACAAATTTAATATGTGCATAGGTTTTCCTTATTCATAATAACATATTTGTAAAAAAACGTGTGTTGTGTACGTAGAATATATCTCTGACCTCCATCTCACTAATATCAAGGTAAACGTACATAATTCAATGTCTGCTATGTACATTAACTATTTTAATTTGACAGCCGCAAACAATGTGACAGTTGAAGAATGTCAGTGGCTGTCAGTGGCGCCATGTAGACGACAGATAACGTAAATAACAAGAAATAACTAAGATTAAGCAGTCGCAAGTGTATTAGAACCTTGTTAGTTTTAATTAATTAATAATTTTCGTTTTCAAATACATTAGAAACTTAATATTATGCATAAATTTGAACAAATAGCTTTTGCCCCCCCGTTTAATAGAAACCTATATATTTCCTCAAGACTTAAAGGATTATCATTGTAAATTTCATCCAAATCGGTATAGTGGTTGAAAGCGGTATTTGGCATACTTCAGCATCACACATAACGTTGGCTATCGACTGCCTCGGTGGCACAGTGATAGCGTAGGCGACTGCTGTGCTGGAGGTCTCGGGTTTGATTCCCGGGTCTTCAATTGTTTGTACAATCTTCATTACACGATTTTTTTTTATGGAAATAGTTGGCAAACGAGCAGACGTATCGCCTGATGGTAAGCGATTTTATCACCGCCCATAGGCACTTGCAACACCAGAGGTGTCGTAAGTGCGTTGTCGGCCTTTTGGGGATGGGGGAAGGGTTAGGGTATAGGCCTCCCGTATCCTCACTCAGTCGGTGAAACGGGCGCTGTTTCACACCGGTTTTCTGTGAGACCGTGGTATCACTCCAGTCGAGTCAGCCCATGTATGCCGAAGAGAACCATCTTTCACGGTACATTATCATATATACAACATCCCAACATCAACCGTTGGGCCGCAGCCAGCTAGGCCTGATCACCTCGCCCGGTCGGAGGATCCTCCCTTTATGATGGAGGGACATGACACCCATTCCCCCATAGTGGTGACTCCGACGTGTGTAAGACGTTTTTAAAAAAAACAAGGTAAATATGTAATTTATATCAGATGTCTAGTACCCATAATACAAGCTATGCTTAGTTTGGGACTAGATGGCGTTGTCTGTTAGATGTCCGAAATATTTATTTATTCATACTATGCCACGCACTCACTGGTTCAAAAGAGGTAAAACACAGATATATATAATAGTTATGACTTGATAGTGATAATCCTCGACAACATAACCAGATGTTTCTCCAATTTGAATGTCCATTAACATCCCTATTTAGTCACGGGAACGAAAAGTGGTATAAAGAACGCATCTGTGACCAATACTGCTCAGTCACAGTTCGTAACAGGTGTATGGGAGATAGACACGGCATTGTAATTAAAATAACTTCTTACCTTTGTATTTAGAAACGGCTAAATAAGAAAGTATAATTTTCATTAAACACTGAAAAAAAAGTCTCACCAACTGCCATCAGTCTGTTTATCGATAGAAAAATATTACCAACGTATAATTTCATATTTCTGTCTTGTCGCATACAATGTGATTGCTAATAAAGTACCTATTGTTTAAGAATGAAAACAAGAAGGTTGCTTTGAACTACAATTTTGAGCCAATGACTCTACTTCTGCCAATAAACTATCTGCAGCTTTTGACGTCACTTTTTCAATTCCATACGTTACTTTGTTATCAATATCACTCGTATTTTTAACTTATTCTTATGTAACAAACTAAAACAGTTTCTATTTCTATGAAACAAACTCCTCTTATTTAGAAACTTATTGTTTTTATTTTTTACTCTAGGCCGCCATGGCCTCATAATGCTGTCTTGTTGCCTTGTCTGCATTCTGCTTATGCTTTCCATCAAACAGAGTAGAGTCATTTTGGCAGGGCCATACCTACATCAAAAAAACTTCAATATGCTACAAGTCACGGGTTTTAGGGTTATAAACTATCATTCATCCATTTTCTAATTTTGTTGTTTTGCACTGTCGTCTGTACTCGATCTGCGTTGTCAATCATTTTAATTAGAAAGAACATTAAAATAGCTTATTACATGTACCTAATTTAGATCTATAGATAAGTCATGCTATTGTCTTAATATAATACGTGTTTAAAATATTATAATCAACGTATATAGGCATGCAACTAAAAACTTTATTTCCGTCACATAGCAAATATAAATTGTCACGTACCGATCAGTAGTAAGGTTATATAAGATTAGGGAATAAAAACAAACGAATCCGGTAGAGAGCAATGGAAATAGTTACCGAGATGCTTCACAGATGTGAAGTTAACATAAAGTGTACAACACTAATTAAACGACACTCAGAGTATTAAGACAATCGGGAACAGGTACGATCGTGCAACGGTCCTCGAGAGGACGGAGGGAAGCTATTTGCATAGTTTTTGCGCAAGCGCCGGCGAACGACCTCCTTGCATGTACCCTGCACTTGTGAACTGATGTTCTCCAATACACGGGTGTTCAATCTCATGTTATGGTTGTTTTTGGTAAAAAACGTTGAATGATTTTACAATATTTTCAAAGGTATTTTGAGGTACCAAACATGTACGTAAACGTGTAAAACATGTTGTAGTTCGGGCTCGCCTGCGAGGACTGGAAGCCGACCCTGGTCGGCACCGCGCACAGCTTCGGCAGCATGCTGGGCCTACTCGTACAAGGGCAGATCTCTGACAGGTACGTAAACTATGAATCATCTACCTATTAGTAGATGATATTATAAGCCAAGTAAATACAACAATAACTCCTACAATAAAACCGTGTACTATATTTAATAATCCATACTGAGTAATATTATAAATTCAACAGTTACTCTGTTTGTCGGTTGTTGTTGTTGTCACATCTAAATCACTAAAATGATTTTAATGAATTTCGATAAATATATGTAGGAATTTGTTCCCCGTTAGGAATGTCGGTGGAATCTATACTTCAAGACAAGACAAGACAAGATTACAAGGATGACGCCAAAGCCAGGCCTGTCTGTAAACCGCAACAACCTCTGACGGATTGCGGTTGGGAACAACCTACATTCGTCGTAATTATCTCGAAATTAGTTTGGCTACAAATATCGGCACTAACAATTTATTAATTACTAGCTGACCCGGCGAACTTCGTACCGCCATATTTACTTATATGTCTGAGCTTCCCGTCGCGGACAAAAAAAAATGAGATTTCAAGTATCTTGCAATGAATCTGGCAATGATTTCTATCCCTATTCTCATCGGTCGCGTGCTCCAATGCTCGGTGTTGCGTCAGTGTCCAACTTCCGACACTTAAGTGTTGCCAAGAAAAATAAGTGATGCGCCGTCATATATATATTGAACTTTGGAGAAAGATGTGGGCTACTTTAAGTCGCTATAATCAACATATACTCGGGCAGAGCCGCTGTAAAAAGTCATAATCTTCATCTTCCTAGCCTTTATTATTCCCAAGATTTGGGGTCGGCTACTAGTTCAACCGGATTTACCTGAATATCAGTTTTTACACGGAGCGACTGACATCGGACCTCCGCAACCCTGAGGGTGAACTGAATTCGAAGGTTGAACTAGTTGTCAGTATATTTGAGGGCACTGACTTCCCAATAACGATTGCCATAGATGTTCATGACAACCGGGACCGACGGCTTAACGGACACGCACGGGCGGGAAACACCATGGAAGATGGCGATCTTCCATACTCCGGGCTGTTATTAAGAATTTCTTGTAAGAAAAACCCAAAAGCAGTCCGACCAGGGAATCGAAGGACCCGAGACCTCTTGATCAGCAGTCGCTTACGCTAAACACTAGACCAATAAGGCAGTTAAAAGTCAAAAGTATTTATATTAAATGAAATAACCGCATTTATAATTTGTGTGTAAAAGAGACAGAAACAATACAAACAGTTTATAAGATAAGAATATTCGACTAAAGAAATTGAGAGTTCTTCATACTATCCTACTTAACGTAAGTAAGATAATTTGAAGAACTATAAATATATCCATAGTCCACCATACAAAAGAAATGTTCTTGCACCACACATACCTGTATAAACACAATAATTCCTTTTCAAATATTAATCGTGAGAAACTTCGCAATTCTGCACCTTAATAGCTGTGTTAATGTTATTCATATTCAATTAAACATGTACGCCGGGACATAAGTCTTCATAATGGAGTCCGCTTCAAATTAAGTGGCGTACACGTATATAAGTGGCGTGCCCCGGCTATTAGTCGACTCGTAACTCTGTCCCATGAGTTACGTCCAACCGATCATTGTGTCTTAATAACCCCTTGTAGGCGATTGAAAGCTCGGACGATAAAAACTTGCAAAAAGAATGTGGCCGATTATGTGCTTATGCTGTATGCATATACGCTATATTTGACAATAACATAATATGTTTAAACATACAACAAACAACGGTTCTAATAAATAAGCGTAAATTAGCTTATATTGGATTTTTTCTTGTAGATTGTTTTTCAAAAAAGCTTTGAAGACCTAGTTTAAAGTTTTTAACTTTACTTTTAGTATTACTTTAAGTCTAAAGACGCCAATCAAGTTCACATGTACAATGCAGAACTAAATGTAGTAAGCTACATCGTCATAGACCTATACTCTGTACTAACATGTCTTAATTTTAGCTTGAGCGATGACTACCTCCAAGAGTAAAACTCCACCCCCACAACTCGTTCAGGCGGCACAAATGACTTAAATTATTTTTTATTAATTTGCTTCCCGCCCTCTTGCTTTATATGTATGTTCAAGTGTTCGTATAACGATTTATGATACGTTTTCGTTTTTGTATATTATCATGTTAATCCCTGATGATTTTATAAACGCGGAAGTAACATCATCATTTTCGGCTAAATATTTAGATTCCGAAAAGGACATAAGCAAAGTCAGGAGCAAAATTAGTAATAAAATAAGAAAGTTCTCAGCCGACACTAACTCTTTTGTATTTTATTTCTGGTGGATATTCTTGTGCATTCATGACACGGTTCGATAAATCCTAACTAACTGCTTGTTATAGAACAAAAAACATGCGAGTAAATTGAAGTCGGTCCATCTCTATTGAACACATTTTCCGTTTTATGTACATTGTAGACTGAACACCTAGGAGTTATTTGTTGTTAACGTAATACGTTTTAATAGGAAAAAAATACTAAACTAATCAATTGATATACGCAAAGGTTTGGACGCAAGACGGCAGCGGTATTCGCGGGCACGATGGGCGCTGTGCTGGGGCTCACCAAGAGCTTCGCCACCAACTTCTGGTGCTACGTGTGCCTGGAGGCGCTAGAGGCAGCCATCGGAGACGCTCTCTCGCCTATGTTCATGTTGAGTACGTAGCATTTTCTAACAAACGTAGCAAAAAAATATGAAGCTTTTATAAAAAAGCATATAGTACGATTTGGTAGTATTGTCGTTTTTTTGCTAAATTTGCACAGGTAATTAACCTCGCAATTAAATACACACACTTATCATGGGTTGCAAAAAAATAACTCGAGTCAATAAAACAAAACCACTAACAAGATAATAAATTGAATGATTTACTATTGAACATAATTAGACGCGACTATATACATTCACTAGAAATAAACATGTCTAAGATGTCTAACATTGACAAGTCTACTGTACTGCTGGTAGATAACAAACTAAGTAACAATTAAATCTCAAAACTTTTTGTATGAGAAGAACTGTGACTTGCAGAACTTTGTTTTGATCGTGTAGTTTAATACGATATTAATTTACAATTAAACAGCGATAGTTCATAGTGGGTAGGCAGTTTGTTTACCGATATGATTAGTCATAATTGCATACAATGTTACGAAGACCGGTAGTTTAGTATAACACGACATAACTTCATTAAAAACCGGTGCAATTATGAGTTTACTGCCGTTTAAAAGGCTACATTTATAGTAGTGTACGTTGTGTGTACAATGTCACTACACGTACACGATACATATTCTGCTATTCCATAAGCCGTGGGCATAGACAACTCAATGGACATATCGTAAGCTGAAATCGACGCACGTCCGATGTGTCTTTTTGTGAGTTGTCCGTTATGTTGTACACACTGGCTGCTGTCTAACATCACTTGTACGTTACAATGTAATATTGTAAACATAATCTGTGACTGGAATTACATATTTTGTTCTTGTTTACATTCTCTTGTGATTTCTTTTAATGATCAAACTCAATTGCATCAAACAATGAATTCCAAATACAGATTTTAACTAATTTGAGTAACGTAATAACTGCTTCAAGCACGTGTCATACAAACACTACACACTAATACAAAATAATAGAAAGAATAGAGTTTTGCATTCAAATGACAATGATTTATGTTTTTAATACGCAAACCGTGGTGGGAAACCAATTAGGCAGGAACCGCTAGAGTCGTTACAATTTGCGAGTTAGCAGAAGGTACTTACTCATTTAATTACTCTCATTTCAGGTATAGAAATAGTAGAGAAGAAGCGGGTAGTGCTCTTCCAGATGATACTCCTGAACTGCTATACGTGCGGGCTAATCGTGATGCCCTTCATAGCGTACATGGTTCCCTACTGGAGGAGCTTCCTCAGAGTCATCTACGCACCAACCCTCCTAATATTAGCATATGCTTTCTTCCTTGATGAGAGCATTCGATGGCTGTACAGCAAGGGGAAGAAGGATAGAGCTATTAAGCTAATACAAAAAATTGCTAAAAGAAATAATGTGGAACTGGACAAGAGACAGCTGGACAGATTGGATTACTTCGATGAAGAGACTAGGAGTGGTGAAGTCAGCGACAAGTTGGTATTATTGAAGACATTTAAATCGAGGATTATGATGAAAAGGTGGGTGAAACTTACTAAGTACAAACCTTCAAAGCCGAACGCAAACGTTTCCATGATCAAGTTAATCTGTTTCCAGGTTTGTCGTGTGCATGGTGTGGTGGTTTACGATCACGTTAATCAACTACGGTATGATGATCAGCTCAGTACTGATCGCCGGTAACAAATACGTAAACTTTGCGCTGCTCATGCTGATGGACATCCCCTCCAACGTGTTCTACTGGCTGGTGCTCTCCAAGTACAAGAGGAAATTGCCGCTGTTGATAGCATTCTTTGTCGGGGGAGTGTTTTGTATTTCACAGCCGTTTGTTCCCAAAGGTAACATTTTTTAACTAATCTATATTGATTCGCGAGATACAATTTTGGAACTTATTTTCATGGTTCACTCACTTGATTAAAAATTTTAAACCCTTGCCATTGTTATTACAAAGGTACTTATCTATCTTAGTTATATATTGACTAGTTGTCTATGCAAGTAGCTTAAAAGCTTAATAGCCACATAAGCTTAATAGCAGTTGTTTAAAATGAAATAAAATAAATTCATTATTGTATAATATATAATATATAATAATGCATATTAGTCTACCAACTGAATACTGTCATCCTTGCAAGAATACTTTAAATCATTTACATTTATCATTGAGTGTATGAAAATATCAGCTGTCCAGGCTGTATGATATAAGATGTCCTGGTTTCTAATATCTGTCTTTCGCTCCACTGCAGGTTACGCGTGGCTTGGCGTGGCGCTGTTCATGGCGTTCGAAATGCTGGCCACGTTCTCCTACAACATCGTGTACATGTACACCTCGGAGCTGTTCCCAACCTACACGCGCAACTCCATGCACGCAATATGCTCAGCTGTGGGACGCGTGGGATCGCTCATCGCGCCGCAGACACCTTTGCTAGTAAGTATTCATATTCCAGACAATTTCAAATCTAATTTTCATTTAATTACGATGAATACATTTGCCTGGTTTACGGAGATCACGCGTTAGATTCCCACTTAGTGTAAACACACATAATCATTTAAAGTTACATCGGTGTGTTTCTATTTTCTTAATATATGCATACTCATACGTTATCAAAATGTATTATTAAGTAGGAAAGTGGTCTCGAAGTTAATCGGGTTCGAGAACTTGATAAAACTATGCCTGTTTAGATCTTAAACTCCAGTACTACACCCTCGGTTAGATCAGACTGAAATCAAATTCTCTTACACTTGACAAAGCTGACACCTTGATTTTTCTCTTCCTCAGATGTCATACTGGTATGGATTGCCGACATTCTTGTTCGGCGTGACATCCATTCTATCAGGGTTCTTAACCCTACTTATGCCGGAGACGGCCAACACTGAGCTGCCGGACACCGTAGACGAGGCCGAACGAATAGGACGAACGCCGAAGTCACAGCCCCCTCTACTCACGGAACAAGAGAATAAACCGGATAAAATCACGTAAAATGGTGTGGTATAGAAGAAAGTGATCACGAATTTAATAAAGAAAATAGTAGCTCTGTGTCATTCAGGGGCAGTAAAAGAATAAAAAACTATAGATTTGTAAGTAAAATGAGAAACTACATCTAGATACATTAAGTTTTATTAAATAGCTATTTATTTATTCTTTAACATAAAATATCAAAAACACAACCTAGATACATAGGTGGTTAGGATACCTAGACGGTTGTTTGCATCAGTCTCCAGCACATTCTAACGTAGTACAGTCTGTACATAAAAAGGGCACATAGAAGTTATGTGATGTATGTAAATACAAAAGAAATATATAAAATTCATTTAAGTTCTTTATTTCTCTCGTCAAATTTGAAAAACTTTTTAGTTAGCAGTTGCTTCCCTAAATGTTAAAAATGAAATTAATAAGTTGGAAATTAATAGTGGTGTTGCCTGTTTGCTGTAGAGTTATGTGCTCACTATAAATTATAATGATGTGGCGGCGGATCTCTCCTGCGGCGACACTAGCGCCGCCATATGTAATTATGACAAGTGTTGTTGTACAAATCGGGCTTGCACTCGTAATTTTAATCAACAACTGTTGCTATTGGGAAGCTATGAATAAAATACATTAAAATCAATAGAAACATATTTTACAGATAATAGGGTAGCTCACCATGAACCCTTATCAGGATATTTTTTATTAAACGTCTAACGATAGATAAGATACATTTTTTATAAAATTCTGTCACGTTACGTTATACTGTCAAATATTATCCGTTCATTTTGATAATATTTGAGCTGAGGGTTAAGAGAAAACGATTGTTTTATTAAAAACATATTGTTATTGGCGATCTGGCGATTACCGACATCGGTACTTTATTGTCTTTACTACACGAAATATTGTGTTGAAACTTAAATTGGAAATTTCAAACATGTCAAGTTTCATATTTCAGTTATTACATATAACTATTTTATACTTGAAAAAATATATCACACATTCGTTTTAAATATTAATTAAACAAGACGCCTAGTTTTACCGAAAGAATTTCAATTTAAACCCAAAACAGATGAACAATGCTTAAGAAATAATCACAAATTTTAACAAATACCTCCATACGGAACCATACGGGACCATACGGAACGCACCAGCTTTCATTTAAAAAAGAATTACCAAAATCGGTACCAAAATATGACGCCACAAACATAAAAGAAAAGAAATACAGCGAATTGATAACCTCCTCCTTTTTGAAGTCGGTTAAAAAACAAATATGTACAAAAAGATCTGGAACAAGGATTCTAGTTGCGTCGCGTCTGCCGGGTCGTTTGACTTAAAAACAGTGTAATATAATATGTTTACTGAACAAACAGTCAGGAGACGGTGGAAGCCTGCCGGCGCGGCGCGGGACGTTTACCGTCCCATTAGCGGGCCGTGTCGCGCTCTCGCGCCTCCACTGTAAACACTGCGCCCTCTCCGGGAAGGGACACCCTCGGCCACAATACCGCTAAACACCTTCACCGCGGTGTAAAAGGAAGACTTCAAGTAATTAGTGTGTGTTTTAGTTGTTTGGTAAAGATGATATATTTAAGAAATAGGAATATTTATGGAAATTGAGGTGACATTTTGTTTAAAGAACTTTTATTGGATTTCTATCTATTTTGTTTTACTTCATTGTTCGAGACCTAAAAACTCAGTACCTAGAAAGCAACGCCATTTGTGCAGTCAAATATTGTTTTCTCTCTTAAACATTATATATGGTCATAAACTGTCGATGTTTTTCATAGCCATTAATATTAAAATTTACTATCTGTCGGTGAAATCAGCCGGTACAGTTAGTGTCGCGCGAGTGAGTCGTGGAGGAAGGAGGTCGGGAGGGCGGCGCAGAAGCACCTGTCTGCGCGAACGACGACCTTGCACCTTGCGCGAACGCGGCCCACTCGGAATAGTTACGGGCATTGGAAGGAGGCGCTATTTGGTTGGTTGTATGAGGTTGCGTAACAAACGTAATACGACACACGGCGTTTGTAGTAAGCGAAGTAAGTGAAGAGTCGGAATAAGCACGTTAAAGCGTCAATGGCCGTTACACCTAATCGTCTGCATCGAAGGTCGCAAATCGATACAGGGAAGGCGGAAGGGAGATGAAAAGATTGAACGCCAGTGGCAGAGAAGTGGACACTAGATACATATTGTAAAGACCCAAGCGGAAGTCTATTCAGAATTCTCAATTGCATAGCACCTTTAGAAAGACTACATTTATTTTTTTAACACGTAAAGAACGTGCCTCTACCAATTACACATGTACATGTTATTAATACGTTTAAGTATATGTTAGTTTATATGTAAATGGAAAGAGCAAAGCCGCGGTAGTTTGTTACGACATAAAATCACGTATCTTCGTGATTCGTGATCAACTGACTGCCTTCTGAAGTCATCCACTATTTTTTACGAGCGCATGGCTGATTTTTTCCACATTTCATATAGTCCAATCGATTACTCGCTAACATGAAGTGGCAAAAAACTTGAATAGTAAAAAGGCCGATTCGCGACAGCCCATTTTGTGATATCCAATTATATTGAATGTTCGGAGCATCACAATAGCGGACGTAATCGGATAATTGTTTCGACCTTCGGAGGAACCTCTGTAAGAACTCTTACAAAACCCTCTCCATAGAGGAAGAACGTTTACTCCTATTATAAATTAAAATATCTTGTTTCACGGATCATAACAAGAAATACGGTTACAAACCGTTATTCATAGAAAAAGAACAAAATGTTACAAAATTTTATGAAGTTGCTGATTGTCGATTAATTAATTAATTGCGACCGCACCAAACATACTTCGGGTTTTCAATACATACACATCTTTATTTGTTGTTTTGTTGTAATGCTAAAGAAAAACGAGCACTGATTTTTCCTCATGGATAAGGACGGGACGGTAGGGTCGTCACAAAAGATCAAAAGAGTTAAATGTAGAAATCATGAAGAGCCCATTAAGAATTTCAGTTTCACTCGATGATAATAACGTGACATCACTCAACCTGAGTAACTCTGTTGGCCCATCAACTACTTAGTATATCAGAAAACTATTGAAGAAGATATGTTAGGTGGCAACAGATTTTGTTAATGTGAGTTCTTTTTGTTAATATGCTGTCTTACAGGAGCAATGTGTCTGTACCTGGGTGCGTAACAAAAAGTAGTCAGATAACAATTTCCTTATTTCCTCCTAGAGAGGTCAAGTTCATGAGTGTGTGAGGATACTCTCTGGATTTACTGAATCGATTCTTCTTTTACTTTTTATTTTGTAAATATATTTTCGTTAATTAATCGGTTAAACTTAGATTGCCTATGACAGCATTATTTTTTAGCGGCGCGGAGCGGATATTTGTGAAGGTAACGCGGGATAACAAAAAACGCAAGACAGAAGACCCGCGCTACTTTTATAAACATTTCGCTGCAATTTACATTTTGACACACTACGATCGTGTTCGTGTATTTATTTGGTTGGTAATAAAAATTGATTAAGTGTGAAAGTAAAAAAAATGTAAATAAATAATAAAGTATTGTGTAGTAAATGCACATATAAAATAATTTTATATGTAGTTAATTGCAGCCTGTTAAAATCACTTTACTTGACATTACTTAGCTACGTTGCACCCGTGTGCGGTGTGACGTTGGGACGATCGCTATCAGGCTATAAGTAGGTACGTAGAGTCTTGAACGTTTAGTGATTCTGTATAAAATATATACTACTATGTCGTAAAAACAATATTAGCTGTAAAGCAGTTTACTTCCTAGTGCAGGATAAATGATGACAGATTAGCGTTTAGATTTATAGCTTAACATGAAATCAACAAAGCTCATTGAAAGTTGTTAACGCTGCTATAAATATAAAATACGATATGTAGGTAGATGTCGATGGATTATCACTCCATTACCAACTTATCACTTAGCATTTCTATTAAAACTTACAATGGCTCTTGCTTAATAAAAACTGTTGTTTTACTGTTTAGTGTTATTTGAATGCCTCTATGACGTAATGGTAGTGTATGCGACTGCTGTGCTTGAGGTCTCGGGTTCGATTCCGGGTCGGACCAAATGTTTGCATGATCTGTAAATATTTGTTTCGGCGTTTGGGTGTTTTCAATACAAAAAGTATTATCAGTTGTCTAGTACCCACGAGTTAATTTGTGAGCCTAGCGGTATGAATTTACGTTATTACATAGATGGCGTATCATTTAATAATATTACCTATGCTGATGACATGGCTTTAATGAGCCCCTCAGTGAATGGCTTGAGAAGTCTACTACAGGTGTGCGAGAGGTATGCTGTTGAGCACGGCTTAAGATACAACGCCAAGAAAAGCGAAGTTCTTATTTTCGGTGAAAAATTGACAAACCGGCTACCTTCGTTTACATTAGCTGGTGGGATCTTGAATCCTGTTCAACAGTTTAAATATCTGGGACACATAGTTACGGCAAACATGAAGGATGTGTTGGATGTCGAACGGGAACGAAGAGCAATTGCTGTCAGAAACAACATGCTTGTGCGAAGGTTTGCACGTTGCTCGTGTGAAGTAAAATTGACGCCTTTTAAAGCATACTGTCAGACTTTCTACATGTAGCCTTTGGATAAATTGTACCCAGAAGACTATTAGTGTTTTTCGGGTCCAATATAACAATGCATTGAGGATGCTGTTAGGACTGCCACGGTGCTGCAGTGCCTCTGGCATGTTCGCCGATGCACACATAGATGATTTTGCAGCGATCAAGTGATAGCGAGCGGCTTCACTGCTGCAGAGGATACGTGGTAGTCCCAACCGTCTCCTGAGTGTCATTGCAGACAGAAATGACAGACCACTATTTAAATATTTATGTAAATTACATGTACTAACATAGTTCTTAAGGTCTATTGTATACTAACACATTATGGATATACTTCCGAAATAAAGGTATTATTATTATCATTAAAACACAAGCTCTGCTTAGCTTGGGACTAGATGGCGTTGTGTGTAAGATGTCCGACATATTTATTATTATTATTATGAGTTACCACTGTAATTCCGGGTTTTTATTTGGTTATTTTTTTTTTGTAACTACATAACATCAAAGATTATCTTTAAAATTAAATCTAACACCTTTCATCTATTCAGTATTTAAGTTGGCATGTTACCTTAGAGTTAATGTTGACAAGTACCCAAGTACCGATCTACACGAACGTGTGGGTATTGGCAAATCCAAATATAAGCAAAACACTAGCCAGACAACAGCTTAGATTTTGCGATTTAGTATTTCGATACACCCATATCGCTTGTTCCTATATTAGCCTGATTATACAATGCATCAAAACGGTACATTTTTAAGAGCTAAGTCGAAATTAGATCAAAAGAGAATTCGTCTACAAGAAACGCAAAATCATTAACTTTAGTTGCACTCTTTGATCGGCTCCTCTCTCTGAAATTTGTCTCGTAGTTTTTTTTTTCAATTATTTCAATTCTTTTCTGTTGAGGTTTTGCTTTAATGGTTTAAATATTTTTCCGTTAAACGTTTTTCCTCGACTGCCCTTTGTCATTAACACACATTTTATCATTAAATCTATTAATCAGTACCAAAAATACTAACGATGCTATAAAAATGTAAGTTAAGAATTGTAACTCAGCTTAGTAAGAAAGTCCTAATATTGTAGTTTATCACAATTTTTTAAATATTGGTAAAATGGGTTTTTATGTACGTATAAGTAATGAGCATGATTCTGCAACAGTTACAACACTACAATCTCACGAAGTGCATAAATAGACCAATAAGAAAGTATGCCCGTCACTATCAGGCACACTCCGGACATCGGTGTCTTCTCTATAATCTAGTCAAATGGAGCGCAAGCGCCGGTCATTGGCAAATGACGTAGCACCATCGGTAATGGTGTTAGATGAGCAGCGGGACTACAAAGTGCCACTCTGCCACTCATTTAGTGTCATTTAGAGTTATGTCATATTGTTCACAATAACGGTGGTCAGTCAAATGTCTAACCATTTCGAATTTTCTATATAAGTACGTCTTTCTTAATGTCAACTAAGTTGTTATGCCTATGTAGGGTCGCGGTGGCTGGAGGATGCGTTTTAATTCCAATTACGTATTAGTTAGAAGCAACCAAGGATGTCAGGAATTAAATGGACTCATTTGGAGTGTGTCGAAAGCAAGGTGGATACCTAAGAAGGAAAGGCAGTAGTAGGAAATGGATGTGCATTATTCGGATATATGAGCGCTGATTTCAGGCTCGACCGGAGCGGTTCTATGTTCTCACAGAAGGCCAACCTGAAATGACAGCATTTGTGTTGTCTTGTTTCGTTGGAGAGTGCCAGACCGGAGGAGGTCCTGCATCCTGTGTAGCGGAGGACTTACATACATGAAATGGACTCAAAGAACAACAGTTTGTGGATCACGTAAAGCGTTTGGGTTCAAATTCTAATTGCACAAAACTTTGTGGGATTCACTAATTTTACTTGAAGGGGTAGTACTGATTTCATTAAAGTTTCCTCTGAGAGAATAATAAAATTTAAGCTTATGCTGTATGACAGAATCGTTCTAAGTTGCTCTATCCACTTTACCTATGTGGTCGCGAGATATAATTTACATTGATGCCTGTATGTACCTAAATCTATATATGTTTTAGAACAGGTAAATTCTTTTGACGTTTTCGTTAATACGGGAATAGGTACATAAGTTCTTAGACAAATATTTTACATTGTACAAATAACGAAGAAACTTCAGGAAAATATTTTTACTATCTTATTTTATTACATTGTGTGTCAAAGTAGGTCAATCACGTTGGTTAGGTTTAAGTAAATCTTTAAAATCAAATTAATATGAAATACTTATTATGTGCTAATTTTAAAATTAAGTTATTGACGCTTTCTATTCCATGAAAAATTAAATCAGTAAGTAAATGCTGAATAATCTTACGAAGTTAATGATTTGAAATCGATCTTATGTAGTACAGTAGTATAGACTAAACAAATTTCATACAAGTAAATTGCCTTGACACGCACATTCAGTTTTCAAGGCAAATAAATACCATATCGTACCACTTGACATCAACAATCTCCAAGTAAAAAGCTCGTGTATATTCAACCCTGCCAAAAGGCACATCTTGTTCTGAGAACCCATAAACACAATATGCGTGCATCCTTGTGTGGGATAATTACAGACATTCTGTTACACAGGCTACTTTTTGCTAAAACGAGCGCCGCGCACTCTCAGACTTAATAGATCGCACACACGTTTACCTGCACAAGTACCTAAATCTAAATACTACGTTGCTTTAGAGCTCCCCCACAAACTACTCATTTCACAACATAAACCGGAGCAAATCTGATTCAATTGGAATCTTAACAGAATGAACCGGATTCCTGGGCAACGACTGGTAGGTACATATCTAGACATAGCTACCCTTAGCGCTAGTTGAACTGATCTAATAGAATAGTTACCGTTTATTCCACGACATAAATACTGGGGCATCGAACTGCCCCCGGTCAACGCTCTGGCAGTTATCTCTTCATCCTGCAGCAGGCTGCAGTGTGGGGTGCAACAGTCCCCGTCTGCCAACACGTGCCGCGCCCGACTGTTACTTACACTTACACTTGACACTGCACGAATACACCTCGTCTTTGTTGGTCACAAGTACACAGGTGGATTGGACACTCGCGGGCGCGAACTTCGACAGTTGCGGTTCAAACTGTGCCTGGTTACTCGGCACAAACACACGTCACACGTAAGCGAGCGGCGCGCGCGCACTGGCCGGTCTCGCCCCGCGCCCCTTCCTCCCCGCATACAACCTGCTCCGAGCTTTTTGCGTTAAAAGCTCCACAGATAAAAGTAAAATGATTGCGCTCCCACGACGTATTCACAACCGGCCGCATACTGAGATGCAATTAATAGGCAAAGCTTTGCATTTATCTCTTGATACCCTGAGGCCGAAAAGATTACAGCTCAAGGCCCCATTAACTCCACAGTTAATAAGAGGCTCCGAAAGTGTTTAATTGCGCCTTACTTTAAACGCTCAACTAATAAACTCTAGAAAGCTAGAGTTTAGCTTAGCTTGACAAATTTTGCACAGTTTTTTGTCTTATTTGTGCTAAGTTTTTTGGCGATATGACCAAGCTACAAAAGGAGGAGATTTACCGGAGCCGACTTCCCTTGACAGAATGTCTTGGCGCCACGAACCTGAAAGAGCCGACCCCACCTAAAGTGGAAAAATGCTAGGAAAAAGACTCTGTATAAATCTTTAGAAGGTATTTTGTACTTTCTGTCCTTCAATGTGGTTGCGGAAAAAATACCGATAGTTTTGGGCCAAATATTGAAAGCGCTTACATGCTGCAGAATATAAGATATAAATAACTGCAACTTACAGGCATTCCACCTACTAGGTTATTTCATTAGACCACTGGATCCATCCATTACAAAATGGCGACATTTATGATTTACTGCTTTGTAAATATTATTCAGATCACAGAATTGATATAATTTTGTGAAATGCCTTTGGTATGATGAACGCCTTCCTCTTGTATGATAGAGGCCATTAAATAATAAATATTACGGACATCTTACACAACGCCCTATATACTAGACAACTGATATAAATATATAAATACTTTTTTATTGTAAATATTCATATTCATATACATAAATACATATTATTCAGAGAAAACACCCAAACTCCGAAACAAATATTTGCAGATCATGCAAACATTTGGTCCGACCCGGGAATCGAACCCCAAACCTCAAGCACAGCAGTCGCATACGCTACCACTGCGCCACCAGTCGTGAAGGATCATTTCGTTACGTTCGTTATTCTGTCTGTGTAGCCTAATTGTTATTTACCTATATAAAATATTAGATCAGTACATGAATGTCTGTGCGACGATGGATTGACAATACGGACTGTCAACACCCCTAATCATCTCAGGATTCTACAGGAGGTGTCGTAAGAGCCGAGAACTTGACACAAACCATATACCAACCCAACAAGAGATGCCTATATCCAGCTGTGGACTGTTAAAGGCTGTCGATGTCATTGATGACATAAACGTATGTACATGCTATGGTACTGATCCTGTTAACAGGTTGCGCTGGTCAAATATTAAAGTATCGGATACTCACTCCGCACTGTTAACACCGATTCCATGTCCGATCGCGCACCTGCGGCATTTTGTGCCACTTCCGTACTTAGCTTGAACTGTTACTCAGGTTCTAATCGCTTGTTAACATGTGTCCTTGTGGGAAATTGGAGTTTATTATACAACTAGAAAGTTTTAGTTTGTTTGCATTGAGGATTACGCGGAATAATTATAATTACAAAGAAATAATGATTTTTAAGTATCGATTTTTAAATAGTTACAAAATGTAATTAAAAGTTCCGTAAAAGGGTCAAAGACTGAGAAAAGTTGCATGAATTATGGTAGAGTTCGGTCAAAAAATTATTGTTATTTTTTTTTCTGTGAGGCTTCTTCGTTACATTACAAAACAAATAAAGTGTGTAACAGTATCCTTTACTATAGAACTGTAATATCCGGACTGTACCGTATATCGTGCAACTGAGCGAAGGTGCTTGTAACGCAAATGAAAGTCTCACAGTTAGTCTGATTCTACATATTGACACTACAACACGACCACTAGGTACCTACACAGTTTTTACCACTAAGTTTATCGTTAACGTTACTTTCTTAACGCATCTTAAAATTGCTGTTGATTTCTTGTCACTATATTATATCTCATTGCTCAAGTGCACCGCGACCCGCAACCGACTAAAGGTACTGCCTTGGTTAAATAATAGCGTCTGTGTACATCCCAGGCAAGATGTTTGACTTATATGAATTAAAATTTAATTTAAATTAGGTATTTATTTTATACATAAGCAAAGTTTAAGAATCAAAGGAAATTAATTAATATTCCAATAATAAAAAATATTTTCAAAAGTTTTAAACAACATATAAAAAATCTATATTTATAAGGCCTACACACACGCTACTAAAGTAATTATCAATTTATTGAGTACTAGCTATTGCGCGCGGCTCTCCCCTTGTGTTTGCCGGTTATCGCAAAAAGAGTAGCATATGTCCTTCTTCAAGAATCAAAGTATCTCCATGCACAATTTCATTGAAATCGGTGCAGCGGTTTGACCGTGATAGCAGGACAGACAGGCAGACAGAGTTATAGTTCGCATTTACAATATAGGTATGCATTGTTCGGGATTGGGGTTGTTAAGGCCGCCTTTCTCAACATTCCTAGAAGAAGCTTGCTAAGACAATTAATTAATTAAATTAATTTCATGATAATTAAAAAAATGCTGTGTCCTTAAGGTTACATGGGAATAAGTGTGTTTATAGTGTTGTAATGAATTGTGTACGATAAAGCGATGGTAAAATTCAATTTAATGAAATGTATCTGTGAATCAAACAGGCGCCTCTATTACTCTTACTTATCACTGACGGCTGAACATTCGAGATGAATCCGACTGATAAGCTACCTCGGCTCCCGCGCTGACGTACCGTCTAACTCTCTTAAATGAATCACAACTTACGAGATCTGAGAATGATTAGTGATTGATATCCATTAATTATTTAACTCACATCTGTTTTGCGACCAACCATCTGCAGAAACTTCTGACTTAATCATAACCATCCTATTGATTCCCTAACTATCATCACTCAGAGAATCAATAATTAACAATTACGGAAACGTGTTAAGTAGTATAAAGTCGATTTGCATAATTGTCGTTGGTTTGATAATAGGTATACCATACACTTTAGTCTGATCCCAGCATTCAATTTCAGTAAGTCAACTATTCCGTTGATGAAACTATGTATAAGCTAAAGTCTTAAACTGGCGTCTAGGATGTGCGGAGATACATATGCATGCATCTCCGATAAAGCATCTTCCAAGATGCAACACTTTATCGTAGAGTACATGAAAACTTTACCTAGATAAATTTTATGAAGAAGTCGATTAAAAATCTTGAAAAAGTTTTCGGTCTCTTTGTATTCTTGATACGTTGTTGCTAAGAAAGCAGTTAATGCTTATTACTAGCAACAACTTAAATTACAGACTAAACATACGACCCCACTTTCGCACTTGAGCACTCCCAGTCCTCTTTCCCTATGCGAGACCTAGGCTATCCTTCAATCTTAGCTTCCTGTCCTATCCGCTTTCCTACCGTCCAAATACTAAATTAAGTATAGGTACAGATTTGGTCCTAATGCTGCTTCAGACCCAGTAATATAATTTACAGTACCGAACCTTTTAACTCGAAGCAGTTAATTACCATTGTCATGTGACATTGCAGGCACATCACGGACTTGATCGTGGCGATAAGGCTTGACATTTAAAAATACATGGTAACTCATTGCGGCCCACTGGGCAGTGATGATAAATTAAATGATGTCACTTCAAAGCACAAAGAGATGAGTTATTATCGTGTTGCGCACGCGCAACGCTCTAGTAATCAGTCGAGCGCTTTGTGTGGCTGTGGGATGACCATACCGCCGCTGGTCATCGTGACATGGGTTCACGTGGTCAGGTGTTGGCCGCGCGCCGACATATCAATACTCATCTATTCAGTAAGTTATCTAGGTTGGAATGTCGCCAGCCAGGTTATCTTATTAAGAAGTTCCACAATGTCGTCACTTGGAATTAACTTCACTTGTACACTTCACGACATCAATCGATATAACTGGAGCGTTGAATGAGAGCTTGTGCAAATAGAGACTCCAAGAATTGCAAATGATGAAGTAAAACTTTTTAGTGGAAACGTGCGAACGTGGAATGATGTTTCAGGCTAAGATGATCACAATTATATAGCGGGGCTATTTTTAGGTTAAGTATGATCACTCACCTTGCGAATGCAGCTGATATTAATTATGGTTAGGTACAAGACACAATTAAGAACTATTTCAACTGCGCAGTATAGATCTAGAGCCAATTGTACTTGCCACCTGCCGTGATGTCTTTGCAGGATTCAGAAGCGAAGTTAGTCTTTGATCAAAGTCCACACAATAGTTTTAATTTACAATATCACATACGTCCGCGCGTCAACACATGCGCGACAAGGCGGGGACGCTTATTGTCAATAATGTTAACCAATTGCAATAGTTTTTTTTTTAGGGCGATTCCGTTTTGGAATTCAACATGGCCGAGCTTCTCAATACGAAGTTTTGCCGGCAAAAGTGTCGATCAAGTGACAGATCAAATGTGACATGAAGCGAGTGACCGCTCAACTTCATGTTATGGTTGCCTATAAGAAATTGCCTAGTGGCGATAAGGCCGCCAATTGTACGTCCTAGTTTTGTGTCACCTATGTAACTAATCTGGTATACAATTAAGTGATTATTATTCATGCCATAGACAAAAAATATGTTACTAAATAACTCTAAAGCTAACAAACAACAGTGCTCTTTATAAGATAATATAATATAATGTTTGTGCCGTCGCGTGTTGACGAGATCCTCTTTCCTTGAAATTAATATTACAGGCTGGGTACTTTACGTAGTCTATTGCTATCATGGTTAGTTAATTCTCACTGGTAAGCCGTGGATGTTGGTTTCTTCAGAAATGTTTGTGTCTGATTGACAGCATTGCCCCTTTTATATCATCAACAACCCATAACGTCGCACTGCTAGGCTCGGGTCTCCTCTCCTCCAGAAGAGGGTTAAGGCCATACGTCCCCACACTGGCTGGACAACACAACGTTGTGGCTACGTAATCATGCCGTTGGATATTTTCAAGCCGCCCAAAGGCCTCCAACTAAGCTTCACGACTGTAATCCTATGATAACAACGGGACCGACTGCTTAACTTGACGTCCGAATCACGGAGACGCTCACGGTATAATGCCACCGGTCACCCATCCAGGTCCTGATCGCGCGATCGTTGCTTACCCTCGGTGATTGTTTCTAAACACCGAGTGCAATTGGGCTATGAATGCCTTTTATATAAGTGGGGGAAAATATAATAAATAGGGGTATTTACTTTGCCTTATATATATAAGAACGGTAGTTTATCTATACATAGTTGTATGTATTTTATGTTGTTCTGAAAATGACAGAAAATAAGAAAGTATTTAAATCCAGCAACCATAATATCTTTGGATTTATAAATATTGTACAACATATTAATCTGATTGCAAGCTTTCTTCATCCAAAAGCTTTTCAATGTCCGAGTGACATGGAACAAGACAACGACATGAAAGCGAAGTGTTTGGAGATTTCTATCTCATCGCATAACTCAATCTTACAACTCGATGTCAATATACAATGTATTAATACGGTGGCTCATGTATATTTGTTCCGAGCTCCAGGCATTCTGTACTTCCATATAGAGACTTGAAAATGATTTTCTCCTCAGTCTTTGGAAGTAATAAATACTATTTATTAAGCATGTTACTTTAATTCATGTTCGTGTCCGGAGTACTGCTCCATTGCGTTTACGAATTAATTGTCAGTGCGGGGTGATGAATTGGAAATGATTCGAGATATTTATATACCTATATAATTACACATTCATATGTGTAAATGAGGTACGTGTAGTGTATTCTTGGCCCGGGTAACCCGACACCGAAGGGAGACGTTGTATTATGTTGTTGCGCTAACGCATACTGACACTGTCTCGTCCTTCGGCCGCTCGCTGTCGAACCCTTGAAGAGCTAGGGTTGCCACTTGAATGTCTATTTTTGAAAGAACTTTGTGCTACATATATGTATTTACATTTTTGTGTGGGAAAAAGGTTTAGTTTTTCGGTGACATTAATTTGCATACTTATGTGGTCCGAGATATGGTTTGCTATCAACCTATTTTCGCCAGATTAATAGCAACCACTCTTATCATCTGGGATCTTTGATAACGCCGTGCTACAAAGTCATCTGGTCTTGCAATAAATTTTCAACGGAATATGGAAATATCAATCAATCGTGTCACCGCTATGAAGAACTATTTAATAAGTACGAGTAATTTAGATATTGTAAAATAAACGTCTTATTGATGTTAATAAAATATAGTTTCTTTTTGCTATCAGCCCTTGCGCGTGCAAATATTAATATTCCCCACAGACAACCTAGTTAGGGTTTCACGGTCCCGCCCAAAAAACGGTACACCTGACAATTCACGACTCCCACCTAATGGCTCGGGCTTGCATTGCAGGGACTTGCCAACCACGGGACGTTGAAAGGTCGTTGAAGTGTCGCGACAGGTACACACGGGACGAGCTGGTAAATAATGACTCCAATAATCCAACTATCTAGCTGTAGAATGTTATCTCAAGACATCGGGAATGTTTCAACAGGAACGATGTTAATGGCGTTTAAAATGATTACTATTTACACTTATCCAAGTGACTCTCTGTGCGCATAACATGTAGCAGGACTAGCAGGCGTCAACAGATGAGGTCCTGTACTTTCCGGATACTTTACATAATGTGTGTTTATTAAGTTTATTGATTTATCTATAGGATACGATCTCGTATGTAATGGCTGGAATATTTTAAACGAAGTAAGATTATCCACATTCCTAATCTTATTTCATTTAAATATGAGGAATATGCGGCGAAGTAAAATGCTGTATTAGCAGTCGCATTCTTACATAGACATGTTTTATTTTTCAAAAGTTCGAAACCCCATAAATCGACATTTCATCGAGATAAAATTAAAGTCGTTATGACATAAAATGTATTACAAAGTTTTAAACATCGATAATTATGGAATGAAACTACTAAGTCTGTCCTTTAAAAACTTGAAGACCACACCTTTAACCAAATAGCATTTATGGACCCTTCATCATCTATGCCATAAATATTATAATTAAGAATGAATGTATATATCGGTCTTTTGTGATATATGATATTTTATTGCACTTTTGAAAAAGTATAAAGATATGCAGTCATAATACCACACAAACGAAAGTTATTGGTGAAATCATGTGAAATATAATTATTTCCTGAAGTCATGAAGTGATTAACTCTATGCATTGCCACGACATGTATACATGTTTACAACTAATTAAGAATATGGTCGCTGAAATTATTGTATAAAATGTTAGATGAATATAATTACTGCATAGCGTGCCGAGTGCTGTCTGAATCATGAAGGATGCACCACGCGTGAGGCGGCACACGCAGCGAACATCTCCGTATTATTTAATACCTATATAATAATTACTCATCTCACTTTAGAATACAGTTCACTAACCACTATATTCTGTTCTTCATATTCAGTCATAGAATTATTTTAAATATTCTTCATAGGCTTTTGCTTGCTTAGAGAACGTAGAGGAATTCCTGAGATATTTTAGATCTAATGTACCTACGACATATTTATAGTAGGGACTGGTGATAGCTTTAATCAAAAGATAACTAGTTTCTCTGATCTTTGCTCTTTAAATATATTACAGACCACATGCCTTTTGATAGCAACATATCAAAGTACAGGCAGGCCTTAGACATTAAACTTTGTATTTATTTTAAGATTGGATAACAGTGTAGCTTAGTAACAGGAATCATATGTGCCGCAGACGATATCTAAGTTCAGGAGCGGCTTACACTCCGACTTGATAGGCATAGAAATAGCATCTACGTTTAGAAATAAACAGCTCTTAAATATTCTTTTGTAGGTTCTTAAAGTTAAAACTATGAGCACTTACTAAATTTTCATACTTTTTGATTACATCAAGCTGATATTATGTCATAAAGATTCCAGAATCATTTATTCGGCCTTAGTAATGTTCAGTTGTCCGTTGACGTCTTTAGCAACAACAATGTCATGGTAAAAGCCATCACACTACAAAACAAATGGCAGTAGCCGTGAATATGATTATGTACGGCAATGGCTTTTATGGTCCAGCCCTGCCTCCTCATCTTGTAACATAATGTAGCACTCGTCTCCTGCATTATTCGCTTTACGACATTGTGAAGAATAGGCTTATGTCATCTGTGGATCCTGTATTCGCCTGGTGGTAGTGACAATTTAATTTTATAAATATATATGGAATTTAATTTTAATCTTGGATTCTACTCCTTCCATCAGGCAGAGACATTTTCGCAGCTAAAGCATTAAAAAAGGTAAGATATATACCCATGTTTAGAATATGGAATATAAAAACACTGAATAAATTTGAGCTATTGAAATGCCGCCATTTTGCGAGCGCTATTAGAATGACCAATGATGTCATAGTCATTTCGTGTTTGTTTACTATTCAGTGTTTCGGTTACTTTATACATACTAACAGTTTTAATTGCCATCATAATCAGGGAAGAAGTTAATTTTTCTCACAAACACTACTAACAGTGTGAATTTCGACACCGACAACTTCGATGAAGCGACCTTTGAATTTCCTCCCCTTAATTTTCACTCTTATTTAATATTTTCTGGGTTTAAATAATCACTAAATAAAATTTACCTTTTATGTATATTGTGAAGACAATACAGAATCTAGAAAAAAATATTTGATACAAATAAAAAGTTAATGCATATTCCCTAGGTATTAGAACTTACGTGTATTGTAGAAAATTGTATCAAGATCCTTAGTTACCGAGCTAACCGAGCGTCCACGCCAGTGTGGTTGTGCGTGCTTGCGACAGGACAAACTTAATTATATACTTTGTAGAAGAAAACGTAATATTCATAATCACATCAGCTTCTACTGGCGTGATCATAATCATAACTACTCGTTTACGTCCCAAGCTGGACTAATCCTGTTTTACGGTAATGAAGGATTAAAATATAATATTTAATTATGGAAATATACTTAAGAGTTTCAATAACATATTGTATACGAATATTTTAGCCACATTTTATCCGAACACGTTAACATTTTTGCTCAGTAGTTCCCGACACTGGGTAGAATCTACTAATATATTATTCTCGTGTCACGTGTTTATTACTTAAGATGAACTCCGACACCATCTGATTCTAACCTATCTTCAAGGATTTTTTATCTGTGTTGTTTGGCACTCCTGAGATAGGATAGTCAACACTTGCGATCCTATTTCGTTCGGATGTTTGGACCATAACAAAATTAACGTAAATTTAAACTTAAAATGGTCAACTAAATATCAGTAACTAATCAAAGTTCATATCATCTACAATCTACAACCCCTAACACCCATTGTTTCCCTCTATCAATGTCACAAGTAGGTGTACACTCACCCCGCAGTGGTCACAGGAATGTCTGACAAATTTCTTCCTGTCGTGCGTGTTGTGAGTGTTGTTTCACCAAAAGCATAGTGTTTCTCGTATAGAAAGACAAATGCGCCGAGATAGACCGATAGAGCTGACAAATCGCTGATATTTCCGGTGATACCCAATATTTGGGCTCTCGACTGTCTATCTTATAGATGAAGATATTTATAAAAAATATATCTCTAAGGAATAACGGCCCGCTGTTCGCTTCGTATTATTTATCGTTAAAATTACATTATAACGTTTATTAATTAAGTAAGCATGTTCTTGGTTGGTTTGTGTATGCTGCATATACTCAAATAATTCTGCGTCGGTAGAGTTCTCATTTTACACGATTTACAAAAGAAATTAAAAAACTGTGTTAGTGATTTTTATTCCTTGTTTTTCATTCATAAAACCACAATGTGCATCAGCAAGACGGTTCATTTTGTAGTTTTAAAAATATAAACCTTCCTAAACGTGGCAAAGTAAAATACTACAAGTAGCCGACCCCAAATATCATTCGGAAAAGCTAGGAAGGTGATATGTCAACAAATACCACGAGATAGCATTCACATAGTTTAAACTAAAAGAAGACTTGCCTACAAACCTGTTTATGCCTAGATTTAGCAAAGGGTTCTGTGATAAACCACGACATAAAAGTTAAACTTACTAAGCACCATGAAACTAATAAATGGTGTAGTTTCTTAGAAAATATATTTTTAATGAAAAAAATATGTATTCTATCTACGACTGTGACTAGTAACAAGTTTAGCAGAGCCGTTAGTGCTTATTCATTTTTCAGAATATGGCAAGTTTACCTATTTAATATTTTTTTATTTTTCGTTTACTTCGTTTATTTTGCCAGGCTTTGATATTCAATCGCTCCAATAAAAGGCAACACACCATACAGGTTCCACAGCATTAACGGAGACCTGTACTGGCTCCTGGAGCGGAGATACCTGAGACGCAAGAATATCGTTTTACAGCAAATATTCTAGACGGGCGGCGCGAGCGCATAAAAAGCACTGTTAACCAATATTTGTTCTCATTCATCCATTGAATTATATAAACTCGAATAAGGGACTAATTCTGATGACACTATAGCTATATTTTCAAGACGCAGTTTCTCCACCAATATTTTTGTTTCGTTAATATACTGAATACTAGTAGAACTGAAAATAGCTCAATTAGGATACATGTAACAAGAAGAATATAAAAATATAACAATAAGAGTAATAACGTACATAATAACTGTATAATATAACCGTGAATGTATTACTGTTGTAACGTGTTTGTAATCTGAATTACCGTCATCAAATTACTTCCGATTGCCAGTTGGTACAATGAAGCTGATTACTTAATCTACCGTCCCAAGCAAATAGTACAACTAACTATGTTATGTAATTTAAACAAATAGTCTCTTTAGATAATGTCTATTATTGAAGAGATGGCTAAGTAATAAAGCTGATAGGTTTACAAGCATGGAGCACTGGGAGTCTCGCAGTTTAATCGTATTTGTTAGTAATAGCGCATTAAGTTAAGGAAATATCGGACAATTATAAATTACTATACTTATGATACCAGTTTAATCAAGACTGAATTTATCTTCATGGTTCAGTATAAAACAGCAGTAAAATATACCGCTCAATAATATTACCTATACAAAACGAGCATATCGTTTAACAAAATCTAATTTATAAGACTACACTTATGTGTGATAAAATCACTTATTTTTGGATATTATTTAATTGTAAATCAAAAAATCCTTTTTTTATTAATTAAAATAAAACTCAATCCTAGTTAAAAATAGAGATTACACAGCAAAGTAGGTATTTTTAATTATCAAATTTAGCAACAATTTAAGTTCGCGACTCATCCATATATGACATAAAATAATTTATTATCTATATGAGACATTTACCACATAGAGAGCAGAATACGGTACTAATTGTTTAGCGTTTATGCGAAGTCTATTGTAATAGTTTGAATTGTTTCATAAGCTCATAAACAATTACAATTTGCTTGAACGTTGCATTGGTATGTTTACAAAAGACAAGTCATTAATGAAGAACTCCGGCTTAGATCGGTCTTAACTTACTAATTTCTTTCTGCATCCACCGATAACAATCTCGAATCACATCAGCAAGGGAGCATTAGTTGTTGCAAACCATTTGACGCGGTTTCATGTCCATCCATTCAGGCATTCTTACTCAAAGTCAGGAGTTGTTGTTGATATTGCGTGTTACAGAATACAAATGTTTGCTGTATTTAGACGAATGTTATTTCAACATTTGAGATCCCATAGCGCTGGCTATCCTTACTTTGATTCTAGAAATCGTGTTACTAATATTTTTTTATTAATACTACATCGGAGGTGTCTGTGATTTCAGTCACACATTATATCTAAAATACATGTTTAACGCGTGTGCGTGTGGAATCTCGTATGTGAGTCTCCTTTCAGGAGAGGGTTAAGGCATACGTCCCCACGCTGGCTTAGTGCGGGTTGGGAACTGGCAAGACAACGTCGTGGCTACGTAATCTTGCCGTTGGATGTTTTTAAACCGCTCAAAGGCCTCCAACTAAGCTTAACGACTGTTATCGTATGATAACAACCGGGACCGACTGCTAAACGTGACATCCGAATCGCGGAGACGCTCGTGGTATCATGCCACCAGCGGTCACCCATCCAGGTACTGACCGCGCCATCGTTGCTTACCCTCGATTATTGTTTTCAATCACCTAGTGCAACTGAGCTATGAGCGCCTCTCAGTATCAGTGCTACATAAATATTTATCGAGTCGCAAGGGCTCCATATTTAAACGCACATCGCGTTTGGTAAACGCAATCTCGTAAATTGTAGTTCATTATGATGCTATAACGTTGACAACAACTTGCCTGTACAAAGTGAATAATTAGAGGCTGTCGCTGGTAATATTTCGCAATGACCGGACAATGTATCGCATTACTTTCCACACACCTTATTATCATACGCACTTATATACACCTACGTACATATAGTTCTTAAAGCCCTACACTTGAGGTTCAATTTTCATGTACTCGGTAGGTGAATAAATCGGCATGGTCGTGTCGTGTTAATATTTTGCTGCTATCAGCGCGATCGTTTTGTTATCAGTTGTAAGATATCGATGTTGGTTAATATTATTGTGTACGCAATATAAAATAATGACTACGACAATATATTATGCAGCGTGTGAAAGTATTACAAATTACAAGCACGATGGGCGTGGTGGCTGCAAACTGTGGATCCGATTCATCTGATATTCCGACTCCGTTGAGAGAGTCTTTGCTACGACTTATATGAGTCTTGGCGCATTTTCTAACTCTATACGTTTATACTAAGCTATAAGTCACTGGTATAAAAGATTTAAATTTCTGTTAATTTTACAATTTTGTTAATTAGATAAGTAACGTCTATACTTCTATACAAATAAACAAAATTGGAGTTTCTATTTGCAATACTAAAATAACCGCTTTTTACTAAATGCATATGTATGTATACATTGTACATTTACCAAAAAACATTTTTTACAATTTTTGTCTGTCTGTTTGTTTGTAATCTCTGGGACGACTCGATCGATTTTGACGGGTCTTTCACTGATAGGTAGCTAATGATATAAGGAGTAACTTAGGCTACTTGTTTTAGACTAGCTTCGCCCGACGGCGTTTCCCGTGGTACGAAAATAACCACGGGTAACATCGCGGGGTTCAGCTAGTCTATATCTATACAAATAAATAAAATTGGAGTTTCTATTTGTAATACTAAAATAACCGCTTTTTACTAAATGCATATGTATGTATACACGGTACATATACCAAAAAGTAGTTAAAAAAAAAATTGTCTGTCTGTCTGTTTGTTCAGTAGCAGTAGGGGTCGGAGTACTGGACCACCACCCGCCATAATGTCTTTAGTAAAAGAATATTGTTCCACTTTGTTTAAATTAGTGCAACATTTTAAACAAGTTGCTGTTATTCATCAAACTGGTTAATATATTATCGAAAAGAAAGAGAAATACAAAATGCTACGCAGAACATGAACACGACGATTGATTTCGCGATCTTAGTGATTAGTGGACTTCATAAATAAGGTGAGTGGTGTATTTACATGCACAGCAGTCATTAGAGCAGGCCCTGGAGCAGCTGCAGCAAGTTTAGTAGTCGGCGTGAGGCAGGAAGAGCGATACCGTCGCTATCACAATATCACATGAATGATGTACGGCAAGGCAAAGTATTTGCCTCTTACTTGCATTTACTTATGGCCATTGCTCCGTGTCTAAAGGTCGTAGCATGATATTACATAGCCTTAACAATAACTTTCTTAAAAATGTGATCTAAGAAGGTTCTTAAAATAATACTTATCTGGGCCTAACTAAACTGAATATATCTACATTCAGTTTGAACAGGGTGCCCATTGCTATAGAACCTCACATACGGTGCAGTCCTTCGCACCAACCTTCTTTCTGGCCTAAGCGTCGTCTGCGATGCGGACGACACACTAATAATGGCTAGACGGTTGTCTAGCTTCGAGGTGGTGCTATGGCTCGCCGAGCAGGGAGTGGCTTGAGTTGTGAATAAGATCTGTGAGCTGGGCCTGAGGGCGCCTTCGAAAACTGATACGTTATGATTCCATGGCCTACGTAGGCACCAGAAAGCACTTCCCCAGGTTGAAAGTCCAGGTGGGTCAGTACATGAAGTACCTAGGCCTTATCCTCGACAGTCGGTAAAGCTTCGAAGAGCATTTCGGGCGACTAGTCCCCGTAGCAGGTGCACTGCACCGTTTGCTGTCCAATCTCGGTGGACCACGGGAAGAAGATTGATTGTGATGAGACTGTGTACTGGGCGTCCTCAGATTCATGGCGAAGAGGACACGTCCGGAGCAGTACACTATTAAAAGCAGTTGATGATGATAATTAAACTTTTCTTTTAAAAGAAGAATTACCTACCTCGAGTAATTGCCATATATATATATATATATATATATATATATATAAATGAATCCCTATTTGCTTTGGTCACGACATCACCCGTGAATGGCTGAACCGATTTTGCTAATTCTTTTTTGTTGGATAGCCCATTTAGCGTGGAAGGTTTAAGCTATGTAACATCACTCTACGACCAATACGAGCCGGGTATTGACTGAAAATGTTGGGAAAATGAGCAAAAAATACTTATTATGGAGAGACGCAAACGAATTTGAGCGGGTCAGCTAGTATTGAATAAGTTACAAAAACACATTATAATATTTATAAAGTAACATAGTTATTTATAAAAAAAGATACAAAACCGACGTGTCAATGTGTTCTAAACACACATTTATAATTTTAGACAAACGAAAAAAATATTAGTCATCTATTTGGGTACGAAATAATATATGAATGCTTGAATGAGATCATCGAATCGATTCCTAATTTAGAAACTCGCTACCGAGTAGTAATCGCACACGTAGAGCCGTGATTTACACAAGATTATCGTTTGGTAAGTCGTGAGGTCGTGACTAACCCTGAACACACAAAAAGCGTCAAGTAGTAGTTGATGACAAGGGTATTGTGTACTGGGCGGCGCCAGGTAAGTTCGCGCGCCAATCACCGCCGAGCGCGGCCGAGTGTCGCCGAGCGCTGCCGAGCCCACGCCTTTGTTGCTCTAATTACAATTGCCCATTGTCCATTAATGTCTTATAATTAAATAACTATTCAAATTTTACCAAATATTTACATAATATAAGGTGCAAGAGCGGGATAGCTTGCAGATATACAGTAGTTTCCCTATTTACTTAAGATAAACTATCCAACCACCTAGAGTATTTTGACCTCATATAATAATTATAAAACCGTTATAGGTACAGATATTGGTAGTTGGAAACCAATTACAACACTAAAACACAACGCAGTAACACGCGTCAATCACCCACATTAAAGCGTTGTGGACCGCACAGGGTTCCCTACCCGTAGATCTCTTAAATCCTGAAAAGAAACCCTTATAGCAAATAGTCTGGTTCGATTTTGATGCTGTTCCAAAAACTCCTTATGTCCTTAGTCCTGCCAGGCCACAACACACGTAGATAAAGTAGTGAAAATATAAACGTAACTAATTTGCCATAAAAAACTGTTGGTCTTAGCCTTAGTGGCGTTATGTTAGCACGCGCTTATACCTGAGCACGATTTAAATTCCGACTTTGGTAAATTATATTACTTACCGTTATTATACATTTATCTAGAAAGCAGCACGGAATATCAGAACGCGGCCGGTGGAAATAAATATTTTGAAAACGGGATTCAAATGGAAAATGTTATATAGGTACTAGATTCTGTGTTCATCTCTTTTATTACTCTGTTAACTTGAGTTCTATGTATCATATAGATCTTGTTACCAGGGGCGACGTTTGTCTGTTTGTACAGGTAACAGTAACTACTACTACACACGCAGGATGTACATTAACAAAACGTTAGCATTTCAGAAAATTAAACTTACCTGACGAACTGCTGCAGTGCGGATGGGAATTATAATTGACCCGCACTGAGCTTGGTGCACATTAAATAGAAGAAAAACTGCAATTATTGTAATTGCAGTTAACGTTATAATTTATAACGCTTAACTACCTGCATATTTTATTTTATACAGAAATATGTTAGTGCCAATTGACTTTTAAGTAAACCAAATGATTGCATGTCAGTTGTCGCAGTATAAAGAGTCTATATCCTTCCTCGAGAAGGAAAATAATAATGTTAAATATTATTGAAATCGGTTCAGCGATGATTTCGTATTCGTTCCGAGCAAGGGATTGGAGCATCAGTGACTATACTTTGATTTTATTTGTTTTGATTTGTTGCACTAGTGTACTATGCGCGATCTTACCCCCACTACGCCGAAGTTTGGCCAATTTAGATGCCGGCACCTATACAATACATAGAGTGCCTGGAAGAGATCGCAGACTGCGATGAGACCGCTCACTCTGCCACTGTTATTTTTTCTTTGTATTTGGATTGAAGTTCCTTATATAGTTTAACGTAAGATTACTGCCTCGGTGTCGCAATGGTAGCGTATGCGAATGCGATGTTTGTGGTATCCGGTTCGAATCTCCCATCGGATCAAATATTTGTATGATCTGTAAATATTAGTTTTTTTCGGAGTTTGGATGTTTTCTGTGTATAATATGCAGGTATTTACAAAACAAAATATAAAAATTAATAATAATTAACTTTTTCTTCACCCATTTTTCCATGATAAGGAATTTCGTTCCTATCTGGTGTCCCACGACACCACACGACTTTTTTTTCATCATATCTCCTAGTTTTGGTGTGCGATCAAGAATATGTATCTATACCTACACTCCGGTTAAGCTGGCTAAATTACATATTGGTCGGGACATTATAGAAAAGTTTAGAATGTATGCATCTAAGTAATAAATACCTTCATTCCTATGATGTCGAAGCTCTCGCGCTGTAATTGCACAGAGACAGTTACGCTCTGATCATAGTGAAGACGAGGGACTAAATTAATCTTAAATAGAATTATACCGCAGATTGATGGCTAGCCCTCATTGAATTAAATTACATGAAGTTATGATAATGTAACTCCGGCGTAATGCATGGTATGCGCGCACGCAACCTGTAAATAGCGAGACATTGCCTCCATTTGTCAACGACTGGAGTACACCCCTCACAGCCGCAGCTGCAACCACCGGTTATCACAGCATCATTCAGTAAATGTATAATATTCTACTACAGAGTTTGTGTTCCGAGAAAACGCTAAACTGAAATATCTTATTTCTTAAGTGGTAAAGTTGCAAGCCATCACGCTAAGACCAAACGAAAGCTAGCAGAGACTAAACAAATAAACACACTCAGTATTGTATTCGGTCACGTTATATATTTATATTCATCTTTTATGGACACATACAATGGTGATGACATTACAGAAAAATAGTATGGGCCAGAGGCAAGCCGGAATCAATAAGAGAAAAGCGGCACAAAGGCCTGGTCACTCCTTCCATTTATAATAAAATGAAAAACACATACATGAAAATAATCATTAATTGTACAATAAATGTAACACGTCAACCCTTGTTTCACACATCGTACAATTGTTGGTTATAATATAATGCATAACGAATATACAAAAAGAAAGATGTTATACTTAAAAATTGCCATATAAAGAGCTAATAACGTCCGGCGCACCTCGGACCCATAAGTCAATTATAAACCAACCAACGTAAATATCACCACATAATTACCCAACGAGCTGCTGCACAAGCATGCGGAGCTTTTAAGCTAAACTCACCATAATAACAGGTCGTAATAACATAACGAGCGACAATTTATCGTTCACACGACACCCGACCGCACTCTTTATTCTACTGTATTGTACAGTAAGCACCGTGAAAGGTTTACATTTCAAGTATTTCACCCGCCGCCGAGCCGCCGCGACGCCGCCCGCGTAAGACGGTCTGCCGACCTGACACTTCCTCGCGGGGTAATTGCAGGACAACGACACGACAACACTCATTTATCTTTTAAAACACTAAAGAATATGCCACGAATCGAGATGTACTCTTAAAATTGCCGAAGCGTATATAGATTAATCAAAAAAGCATATAGATAGAGAACCACTGATTAAACTGTTTTCTTTATTTAAATAATCCATTGATTTGAGACATTTATCTTGTTCACTTAACTTGTTCGTTAGGTACTACTTAGTAACTAAATAATGCACATATAATATATAGAGCTGAAAAGTCTTTATTACATAGTTAAAGTGCGTTAATCTCTGAAGCTGTAACTCAGTTTTTAATTTATGTATTTTACATACTAGCTAGAGCATTAATATACGCTGTACTATATGTTACTTGTACTGCGTACATTACACTTCAAGTTAAGGTGTAACTCTATGGAGTTGAAGTTTACGTAATCTCTGTAAAGAGCCGAGAACTGGCCCGAAAGTAATTGAAATACATATGCAAATGAAACAATATGTCATTTACACTTAAATACTTATGAATACTAGTAAATAGGTCAATATAAGAATGACAGTATACAGCATGTAGCACAGACAGCGCCCAGATCTCCTTTCTAAGGAGCCTATGTACAGCCGTGAACTTTTATTGATGGATGATTTGATACGAAATAAGTTTTTATCCGCAGTAAATTAAATTATTCCAAAGGATTCATGTATTATACCTACCGGGCAAATCTGGCTAAGTGACATCGTGATGCGAAGTGGTCATTTTGAAATAAATATTTATAAGTCGCGTTCATTAACCAATCAGAATTTGATAACAGATTGACATTTAAATTGATCCACATTCGGGTTATTTAAAGGCAAATAAAACTCCCAACGAAATTGGCACCATGTTTATTAAATAAAGCTACTTAACGGTTCTTTAGCGTATTTCAGGCCGAAGGGTGTCGAATGGCTACCAGTGTGGCACAAACTTTAAATTTCAAGCTATTCTGACGAAGACCTCTTACACTAATTAGAAACCACGTACCACGTCTTAGAAATGATTTTGGAACGTCTTTTAGATTACATTTTTTCGCTGCCACTGGTAAGGGACATCAAATGACTGGAGTACCTTACAAACCCGTGCACGGGCTCAATTCTGATTCGGTTCTGCTACAGCTTCAACGAACTTATTGTGAACTAAATAAATGTCCATAAAACAATCTGTAAACAACAATCACAATGGAATGTTATATTTTATCCTGTCAATAATACTTTTCTACTTTTTGTAGCATACGTCTCAAACCAACAATCATTTGCAATTCAATCTGTCCATAAAAGTTAGAGTGTTTATTAATTAGTAACAATTAAATGCAGAACAACCGGCTCTCAATCAAATATATTAAATAGCTGGTTCGAGTGAGGCTGTATTTATGACGTCACTTCCTGCGACATCTTTATTGCGTCTCTCATTACTGAAGTACAAACGCAGTGTTCTATGACCACTATTTACTGCACAATCATCAATACATATAATAAAATCGTAACTAGTCGCTGGCTGTACATGGAACGAATTGTGAACGCAATAGAACCCAAAACAATGATTTTTTAATTTTTGTCTGTTTATCTGTTTGACTGTGCGTTTGTGCATGCTAATCTCTGAAACGGCTTAATCGATTTAGATGTGATTGGACCTTTTTTTGTTCTATATGTTCATTATTGTGAGGATAACGTTTATATAGAAGAAAATAAAAATATATCTTAAAAATTTTTTTCACTACCTGTACGAACCTGCATGATTACTGAAATAAGTTTTTCCGATATGTAGAAAATATTTACTACAGAAAAATATGGCAGTACGAAATTTTTCTTATATATATATATATATCGGCTAGTTGTCTGTTAATTTTACATCGGGTATAGTTCAGTCAGCGTGGCCAAAACCTTTTTTCTAAAACGAGTTTCAAACTAATAAGGGATGTTGATGACGATGCAATTTCAGTCTACTGAAGAAGAACTCAGTAATTTGTTCAAGAATTCAAAGTGTAGAAGTTTGGACATCAACTCAGTGTATACAAGTTCCTGATAATTCAGGTAACTAGGTCACACTTTGATTGTGGTTGTATGGTGTGCTATGATCAGCTGGTCTACATACAATTCGTGTAGTACGTAACAAGTTAGTGTTTCCTCTATCACAAAACAAGTTCGGTCGCTTTCTAAAGAATGTTTGTAATGTCGTCGGATCATTTAATTGTGAATTTGCGCTACAAACTTGCCAGAAAAGTAGAGCACACTTCAATTTTATGTTCAAAATTATTTAATTCAATTACATACCAAAAAACCTAATCAAAGCTAAATATGTTATGAATCTATCTACGAGTATATACATATATATTTTTGCTAAGATTAGACAACTAAATCAAATTCATCCTTTCTGATACGATAATGTTAATAAATGAAATTTATCTTTTAGTTGATATCAAAGACAAATTTAACGTCACAAATATAACACTTTAATCAAAAGATAATACTTAACTAATCGCTTGCTTCCTGTAATTTAACTAATAAATAGTAATTCTTACTACAGTAGTTTAACTAATAAATAGAAATATAGGTACTTTTGATTTAATGTTAATGGTAACGTAAACACATTTATGAAGCAAATCACAACGACTAACTTAAATACAATTTCCTGTACCTGCCTCCAGGTAAATCACCACAAAAATGACAACAAGGACAAATCTCCAAAAAGTGTGATTAACAGTTAACGTTAATTAAATTTTCTAAGAAAATAACCTGCTTACCAGGTGCAGAATCATGTACCACAGAAAAATCCCATGACTATCCACCAGCACGAAGGTGATACCTCTGGATTAAGATAATTATGTAGTTTATATACGTCCAATACACGTTTAAGTCGTTTCACAACATTCTCTTACCCCTAATAGCATCAATTAATATCAGCTTATTAATTGATGGTGTGCTAGTAAGATATCTTTTAATTTAAACGGTGGAGCCAGTCGTTTGAGCTCTAAGCAATTTACTTAAAAACCGTGTCCAATCGTAGAATAGCGCGAAATATCAGCATCTTTAATACATGTTTATTAGTGCGAATAAGGAATACAGTAGGTGTACCGTTTAAAATGTCAGAATTTGCTTTGGTCAATTTATCAATTAACCAGCAGCACTACTCCTGAACTCAACCGAACCAGTTTGCCTCACACTGTCTATTCTTCCTCAACTTCTGTCTGTAACAAATAATTTACTTACCAATAAGTACTGTCTAAGTAATCTACTATAGCTAGCTCAAGTAGTTTAAAACAATTACTTGTTGAAAAAGAATACGTCAGAGATATAGAGGCTCCAATTATTTGTGAACCAATGAGCAAATGATCCTCGTCTAGAAAAGTGAACTGTCAAGACGAAAGAGAATACTCATTCTCAGTGAAATGAAATGCTATTTATTGTAAGTAAATCTTTACAGATATTTTTACAAGTCGGACTTTACTGCTAGAAGAGGCTGGCGTTTCCTACGACTCACTCTGGGATGAAATGCCGAAACAAACCACAGAGATGTTCTTTTTTTTAAGTCCGAGAACATTGATTACAAAACAAATATCAATGCGAGTTCAGTATAGGATTGGCCTTTTGCAGAAAGGACCATAGTATTGAGTCAGCCTGTACATACAGACGGCATACGAGCCCCAGCCATCGTGTTATGACCCGAAGCGCGACACTACCTCAGCGGGACATTTGGGTAAGCCGGGGAAACACTCAAAACCACCAGAAAGATACTAAATATGAACTTATATTACAAGCCTAGACTATACTCACATTTACATACACAGGAATGACAACTCTGGTAATTGGATTCAACAAGTTCGATAAGCTAGTACTATATAAATGATTCATCAGAATAAATCTCATAAATTGTCAAATTCCACGAGTTAGTATTATATAAATGATTTATATCTTTGACAACGTTTTTCATTTAATTGTTGAATCCTGACTGTACCCAACAGTATGTTGTTTTGTGATGTACTCTGTGTTCGAAGAACAAGATGTGTGCCGTAGTTGATGGTGGTTGCTAGCAGAAAGATATACTTCCCAAAGTACTCATTACCGGGAAAACTGTCGTAAGCGTCGAGGCGTGGGGAGAGTAGGACCAACAAGTTTTACATTTTTGTATTTGGCAGGAGTGACCTTACAGGCGGCTTGGATTACAATATGGTAACACCGCAGTCGTTAAATAATAGACTTCATTCTCATGCCGTTAAGGTTCCTTCCACTTAACTCGTGTTTTAAAGTGTGTGTGTGTGTGTGTGTGAAGTTTAGAAATATTTATTTTCTCCATTTTAGGAAACGTGACTTCTCATATTAGGGTCTTACACCTGCAATAAAATTAACTTCTATTCATTATTTACAACAGATACAAATTACCCTGGGTTTGTTGGTAAAGCAGGTGAAGTGTGTAAACTATCGCCCGTTGTTTTTTTTTTTTTTTTTTTTTTTTTTTTTATGTTTGACCCTGCCAAAATGACTCTGCTCTGCCTGATGGAAAGCATGAGTAGAATCCAAGAGTGGTGGTCACCATACTGCGAATGCAGACAATGCAACAATGCAGCATGGTGACCCACACCATGGCGGGCTAGTGATGCTTCCGCATCATTGGGCCTCCGGTCTCGCACTCACCAACGAAACACGACAGCATGATCGCTGTCATTTTACGTTGATTTTCTGTGCGAGGGTAGTACCGCCCCGGTCGAGCCGGCCCGTTCCTGCTGAAATCAGCGTGGCTCTACTACCTTGATATACTACTATAATTTGTCTTACTATAAACACTCTAAAATATGGAAGCTTTTAGCTATTGATAACATCTTGCATATTAGTCACACAGAGTATGTTAACGATAATTGTAGGGATACGAACATACGATGCGATTCTAGAATAGCATACTATTATATACCCACACACAGCGCCGCGGCGACATCAAACGATATGATTAACGCTAATTATACAGTTAATTACAAATAGCTGCGCTCGCGCACACGCACACGCTCATATTCACATGTGTCTACACTTACTTACACATGTATATGTACACCAAATATTTTAATTACCATTTACGGTGGCCGTTGATCAACGTGCAAGGAACAAGAAACGACCGTCGATAATCTCCTCTAATTGATTTTATAACCTTTTATCTGTATGAGCAATTAAATTATACGAGCATTGTAGAAGCTTTGCACGGATTGCACCGATCTCACGGTCTTTTATGCTCCTTAATGGTTCAAATCTATTTCGAGTCAAGGGTTCAAAGTAATACATTAATGGTTTTGAGTGTTTTTACATGGACAATTTATTAAAATTCTAAGGTAATGGTAGGAACTCATGTTTTTATATGATAAACGTCAAGATAACCTAAAAGTTTAATTTTTTTATGCATCTTGATTATATCATAATTGTTTCTATATGTTTGTATGTGACAACGAACTTATATAGAGTACGGTTACAAGACTTAACATCTCACTTTCATCTATTTTAATGCATGATTTCGAAAATATTCAAAATATTTTTCTAATGAATGCGGTTCAACTTATTTTATTTACAACAGATAAAATATCCTTAACGTTTGGACGGTATTTAATATGCAAGGTGTCGTTGAATTCATTAGAACTGTAGTGCTGACATAGGCTACATAAATTTTCAAAATGGCGCTCCTAATGAGTTAAAATTTGTTGATGCTACAGCGTCGTAATATGCAGCAGTATGATATCTTTTAGCGACTGTTAAACGATACTGCTTCACCTTATTTCGTGACACCGCATTGCAACCCTCTTAAATCTTTCCTCCGTCCTCCTAACAGCAGCGTGAACCTTGTCGTCTAAGGTGAGTGGGCTGGTCAGATCCTTCAGGTATACCTGTAATCAATCAATCTTTTAGCAATGATGCCATCTATTTTCACCTTAATAATTCAAAGCTTCGGCTTATTAACTCAGGTATTCTAAAAACTTTACAAATGAATATTTGTTTTTAAAAGCGGAGCTTTTTAAAAACATCTCTAAATCTGAACCAAACTCATTAAATTTGGTTCAATAAAAGCAGCAATGAAGTCAATACTAAAGATTGTTAACAATTTAAGTTTTATCGAATTTAATAAGGTGTTATTACCAGCCCGAGTGCAATATTTTGGTGACTGTTTACTTTACTTTCGAGTCGATTAATTAAATTTTATTACAAACTTTTAGTTCTCATTTGTCCCGTTATTAGTCGAGGAGAGCTTTGAAGTCCTCAGATCGGCTGTTATCGAACGTTTAAATGTTATTTATGTTATTGTCTGTATGCAGTGAGGTTGCCGGTCGCGGACCACCCGCGCTGCGGCTCAAATGCGACCTTACCTGCAGCCCTGCATGCTTCACTCACCATTTGACAAGCTAATGACACAATGATAGATTTATTCTGATAACTTATGGACGGATACGATGACATGACAATTAGATATACCTATTATTTTTGCAATGCATATATAAATAATAGCTTGCATACCTCGTTAATAGGACTGAAGAAATGGTACTATAGTAACACAACGACTGCTCTGTTATTTATCGCTTATGTCTAACCTCTCCGTGTTTAGTCCATTCGTTTAGATTCATGCAATGGTGTAAACTGACAAATCATACTTGCTTGTGGCCAGGCGATCAGGCGAGCCCTATGACTTTGTGGCGGCCTGCCGCATGTACTGTGATCTACGTAATCAACGTGACCGTATCTAAGCCAAATAGACTATATAGTTAGGTTTTTCTAGTACTAAAATTCTCCTTGTATTATTAAAATAATAAAAAAAAGATACAACAACAAAGCTCTAAAGATACCTACCCTAAATATCTACCTACCTATTACAGTAAAAACACTCACAAACTTATTGAGATGACAGCAAGTCTTTTAAATTTCTATTTAAAAAAAAATGTTTAATTCGGACAGGTATCATCCATAACATAATTACATTGAGTTCGTATTTACTTATTTTTCACTTTTTAGTATCCCTGATTGGTATTTAAAGTAGTATGAACACTTTCTAAGGTCTTTATTTGTAAAACATTTAAATACAGTGTTATTTCAAATACGTAGTGAGTGATTTTCCGCCGGGTTCTAAATTGTATATATTGTACATCACAGGATAGATCACAAATATAGTAAGATTATTATCTTGAGGATCTGAGATGTAGATCTGAGGCGTACCTTGACATTGAGTTACGTATATTTACGATAGATGGCTAGACAGTGTTCTCATGGTGTTCTCCTTCAAATAGAACGCTATAAAATCTTAAGCGGCAATCACAAAACATAGTCCAACTAAACAACTGGACGTAAACTATGTAGGTTCAATGTTGTTAGATGGTTTAAACGCTTGTAACCCAGCAGTCATATGTTACTAAACTTCAAACGAAAATGTTTTGTAATAGTAATCTAGAGTTTTCAACAGTGTTTTGTTGATCATCAATGTTTCCTGAGAGTACGCGTGCCATTATCTCCATTATTTACCCTCATAGCTTAACTAAAGTATAAGGTTGTGTACAACATTGTGAAGTTAATAATTATATGAGTTATTTTAATCGAATTCAATGTTTCAAAGGCCGTATCTTTCAACTACATTAACTTAGAGGTTTGATTTTTTAAGATTTCCTAGACCTTGATCAAATAAAACTGAAAGGATATCCAAATTTATTATTTCCTATTATTCCCTATTTAATAACAAAAAACAAGCGTAGAGAAATTTAGACAAAAAAAAAGGTATAACGAATTTCAATCACCGCACTGGGCAATTTCTACTTTCAATTGGTGCCAAAAGTGAGAAAACAGGCTTTGTACGGAATGTTAATTGTGACAGTGTACCAGTGCGCGTGTCGTCCACTTCGTCGCACATTTTCGTCATGTCTTAGGAACTTGATTATTTCCAGTTTGTATTGGTGCCTACCTGCATTCTTCATCTAACACACATTTGCACATTTAATGCTAATTAGTCGTCGCCTTGACCTCCTGGAGAGCAATTTTTGTGTTTATTGAATGAAATAAACTGAGGAGGATGTACAGGATGCAGGAGGATTGACAGTGACGACGATGGACCGAGTTCGCAAGGAGTGTATAAGTACTACTTTTAAGGTAGCTACAATTCAAAGCAAGTTAAAGGAAAGGAGACTGACGTGGTATCGACATATCATAGAAAGTCAGAGCAGCACGTCCTGCGGACGGTTCTAAGCCAACTAAAAATCAAATTTACCCGACCGACAACCCTTTAGGTACATAATCTCTTGGCTCTGTGAAACAAGGAGAGGATCCGACCCCGCCTAAAGTGGTAATGGCAACAGCTGGACAGAGTAAGATTGACTCAAATAAACTAATTAATTGAAGTCTTCGTCCTCAAAGGCCCTTAGTAGTCTACTTCTTCAAGTCCTACCTTCATACCGAAGATTAGCAATCATCATGGCTATTGGAGTTTTGAATACGTACTGCGTACCTAAAAATCAATTTGAGGAGCAGTTAAAACACTATCTCGTTTGCTGGCACTACAATCTACAAAAGTAAACCACACAGAAGAACTATAGGCAAGTTTTTACAATTAAGTAACTTACTTTTGTAGTATAATTTCGTCAGCACGTAGCTTAGGCGTGCTGTGCCGTATCTTACCATAGTTCGTAGCGCACATCGCACCTACAATTAGCCGGTGGGTGATGTGATTATACCCATTATTGTGTTACAGAGTTACAGCAGATTGGCGAGAGCAGCGCCTGCGCCGCCGCCCCGACGTGACCGCCTTCACACGAACCTACCCGAACTGGCGGTAATTATTGTGTTCACAGGAAAACAAAACAAGTTACTAAGGCAATAGGTAGACATTACGGCATGCAACCAAGACGAGATGGTGCATAGGGCATCGCATACGTGATCTTAGATTGGTAATTATGTTGCTGATTCGACAAAACAACTTCTAAATACGTAGGTATATTATAATTATCTATTTAAAACTGAATTGCTACATAAGGTATTTGAAGAAAGTACCATACAGTACCGAACAGACAAGTTTACTAACCGCCACAGCAATCTCAAACAGCTTATTCATGTTTCAAGTATCAATCTTGATTATTTATTGTTTAAATAAAAAAATATTAGACTATCAGTTTCCGACATACAAATTCATACTTTATTGGTATCGTTTGAAATTATTAAACTCTTTTATAAAATGCCTTATTGATTCTGACATACTATTAATATTATTCTATAATTTCTATAAAACTAATATATCTGTAAATAATACCTAATTTGTATGTTAATATTCAGTTTATAAATTCCTATCTTTTGCCCACGCCTCCGCCCTCATCTACGTCGATTCCTTATCGCGTTAAAGCCTATGTAGCCTATGCCCTTCCTCAGGAACAAAAGTATCTCCATGCCAAACATTACACTCGATGCACCGGTTTAGCCGTGAAAGCGTAACAAATATCGTAAACTGCACGTTTGGCCTGGTGGTTTAAGCGGTCGCCACGCCGCTCTCCCACTCCCACATGGGACAATACTTTGTGTGATTCATAAATTGCTGTTCTGAGTCTGGGAGTTCTTTGTATCCGTTTCATGTATTGTTGTTAATGGTTGTTAAGTCCCCCGCAACACAGAATATTTATACCTAATGCGGGAGTTGTCTTTAAAAAATAAAACAAATAGACAGACAGTAACTATTTAATTTATAACACTAGTATGGATATGAATTAACGCTTAGTTTGAACAAAAAACTTATTAAATAGCAGTGAACATGAAAAGAACGATGGCTAGTAGAAATTAATAGTATACGTGTACACGCCTGTGTCTCATCTCATACCTACTCTGTCTTTTTCTTTTTAATAACTCGTATTACTCAGAAATGACTTCGCATTGAAATCAAGTACTAAGTACAAAATATTTCTAAGCAAGTCAATAGCGTAGCTGTCAAGTTCCGAACGGATAATTGAAGGCTTAGTTGTCTCACGTTAGAGTCGGCGCGTCGACCGCACACTTGATCCAATCAATTGATGAGCGAATATACTTGGTATGAGGAGCAGGTGGCCGCCGCGACACGCAGCACAGACGCCTGGAAGTAACCTGTTATGGACTTATTACGAGGCTACAATAAACACCATTAAACCTCTAATGAGTGCCACTTACTTCTACTTACGTACTACGCACTGATTATGTGTTAGGGCACCTTCCCACTGTTTTATAACAATTTATAAAGTTCTACGGAGAAACGTTTTGATTTCGATACAGTGTGAACGCAACTTAATTGGAAAACTACGAGACTTCACTTACGTCGTATGGTCTGAGGTCTGTATCTTTACAGTCGTTTAGTTCAAACAAATATCATATAACCATAGTTTTATACACCTATATAATATCTCCGTTCCTTTTCTTATACCTAATTACTTAGTATGAAAAGACTCGTGTCCATTTCAATTACATTTTAATCGCAAAAGAACTTAATTTAAAATTAATTGTCGAATGTAAAATTATAATACACACAGTAAGGTTTGATAAAAGGATGGTGTAACAATATATGTTTTCTTAGAACATTTATAAAACCTAGATTTTCAAATCCCATAACTTGCTTGTCTCGCGATCTAGCTATAGTGAGTTTTTTTTTAATAAAATGTAAGAGCTACACACATAAAAATAACGTTAATACACACTACGACGTCATATGACTTATTAAATATGGGCTTATTAAAACACAATATTTTTATAAATAGTAGGTTACTAACCCATTCAGCTAAACCGTGAACTACGCACCTGTCCATTCAGAAAGGCAGACTATTAAATACTGTTCAACTGTCGGTAAACAGTATGACGTCCACTGCAATACGTTAATGAAGTTATACATTAATGACATGTGATCAGAAAAAATGTGCAACCACTTGTTTGGTCACGGTGCGTGCCACTGTGCTGCAGGATAATTACACCCCGGCCCACCCGTCTTGTTGTTCAGAACAAACATACACACGTAATGACATCCTGCTGATACAAAGGTCACACTACACAAGTAATCTGTGCCACGACTTTTAACTCTCTACCTCGCTTGTTTATCTTTTAACTTTCGTCCCTATTACCATCTTTTAACCATCCGTGTGATGATTGTGGAAAGTAACAAACTGAAGAAGAAAAACTTCTAAACAGAAAACGTCTGGACAGCGTGGTATCTAACATAATATACATAACAAACAGTCACGCCTTTTTCCCAGAGGGGTAAACAGGGACAATTGATCTCCACTTAGGTACTACGGTCCTGACACACCTATTTTGCTTCGTCAACATTCACTAATCTCCGCATGCATACCTACTTGTCGGTTTCTGGTGCTCTTCACATTGTCCTTTTTAAGAACATCACCAATTTGGTCGATAAATGCTCGCCACGGACGACCTCTTCCGACACTTCCACACACATTCGCTCTATGAATTCCTTTCGTGAGTCTTCTATTATTCATGCTTTCTAAATGACCAAACCATCGAAGCATGCCCCTTTTAATCCTTGTCACTACATCTTCTTTCAATCTACAACGTTCTCTTATTACTACATTCCTGACTCTGTCACTAATTTTCACAACACACATACTTCTTAGGGACCGCATCTCCTCAGCATTTATTCTACTTTCGTGCTTCTTCTGCCATACCCAAGATTCGCTACCATACATAAGGGTTCTAAAAAACCAAAACCTTCTTTCGAATAAGAGACTTATGTCCAGCACTGAACTATGATATGCTGTTGATAAATATCATACGGTGCTTTGTTTAAGTTATTAAACGCAGAGCAACAAGTTGCCGTAATAATTACGCAGGAGTCTTCATGAATCTATACAAATAAATAAAATTGGAGTGTCTGTTTGTAATATTAAAATAACCGCTTTTTACTAAATGCATATGTATGCAAATGCATATACACGGTACACATACTAAAAATGTAGTTAAAAAATTTATTGTCTGTCTGTCTGCCTGTCTGTCTGTCTGTCGGTCTGTCTGTCTGCCTGTCTGTCTGTCTGTTTGTTCCGGGTAATCTCTGGAACGGCTGGACCGATTTTGACGGGACTTTCACTGGCAGGTAGCTGGTGCTCCAGGGAATAACTTAGGCTACTTTTTTTAGACTAACTTTGTCCCGCGGCGTTACTCGCGGTACAACAATAACCGCGGGTAACACCGCGGGGTTCAGCTAGTTCATGATAATATTACGAGCACGAGAAACGCTAAAAAACTGTTAATTTACGTATCCATTTAAGACTATCAACTGCCTCGGTGGCGCAGTGGTAGCGTACGCGACTGCTGTTCTTGAGGTCTCGGATTCGATTCCCGGGTCGAAACAAATGTTTTATATGATCTGCAAATATTTATTTCGGAGTATGGGTGTTTTCTATGTATAATATGTATGTATTTACAAAAATAATAAAAATATAAAAGTATTCATATCAGTTGTCTAGTACCCATAATACAAGCTCTGCTTTCGGACTAATTTCTAAGAAATATTTATTTTTATTATTATTATTTACTATCTAAACCTTGCTACGTTACTACGTTAGACTTGTTTTTTTATTATATATTTATACTTTCTGAATTACAATTACACGAGGCAGGCTTACAATACATACTGCGAATGCGGACAATGCAATAATGCAGCATGGTGACCAACACCATGGCGGGCTAGTGATTCGGTATCATTGGTCTCGAACCCACCAACGAAACGCGACAGCACGAACGCTGTCACTTTACTTTGATCTTCTGTGCGAGGATAGTACCGCCCCGGTCGAGCCGGCCCAACCGTGCTGAAATCAGCGTGGCTATACTACCTTGAAAATTGTGGTTGCATTGATGAGAAAAGAGGAACATAACGGACTCGAAAAACAGATAAGATCAACTTTGAAGCTTTTGTTTCTCGTGTCAAAGTTTGAAATCAATCAATGCAGACCTGCTTGCGTTTTTATGCCTAGGTACTAACATCAACTTTTCCATTCCGTCTGGTAGGTACTACTAACAAAAGCTTGAAATTTCTACATACATCTGTGGGTCGATCATACATGTTTAAAAATTAAAAAGAACAGTAAATATTCTCATTGGTTATCATGATATTGGTACTTTAATTAACTAATCTGACAAAGTATTTAAATTACATTACACTGTAAAAAAAAGTAAACAAAGCTAATAGAGGCTGTGCCACCCACTTCTCTAAATACCGCATATTACGATCAACTTGTTGACCGCGGTGTGTCATTTGTGTCGGTATATGAACCATGCAGATACGCAGCAGTGGGTCAGTAAGCATGGGGAGGGTAGTACAAGCGCTGGTGGTGTTGGCGACGGCGGGAGTGCTGCGCGCCGATGTCAACGTCATGAAGGATGTCACGCTGGGATTTGGGGAAGCGCTAGACAAGTGCCGCCAGGAGGTGAGCTTACATTGACAAATACCTTACCCGGCACCTAGTAATCGCACAATAAGCGCCTGCGAAAAAACTAACAAGTAAAGGCACCCGCGGTGTCACGCGTTCAGACGCACGAGACACTTTAGTTTTAAGCAAGTAAAGTCTTTTACTGTCATACTGTGTCTATTGTAGTAGGTTTATAACTGCAACAAAGAAAACTGAAATTACTAAATTTTATCTGATTATAAATTCTTAAACTGGTTTCTCTTAGCGTAACAGCGCAACGCCCCTGTGGATTCTTCGTAACCTCTGTTCTATATTCGAGACCATTTCTTAATAACTTTTAACTTTGAAACGTTCATAGTATATACACTTACATATCTTATATACATTTTCTTTAATCAAGTATTAAAAAAACTTTAAAATTCCTAGCCATGTATTAAATATGTATGGCAAGATATTATTGAATTACTTTTATTTAAACGATTGCTAGAGTCAACTGACAGAGGACAAGATGGAAGAGTTCTTTCATTTCTGGAAAGATGACTTCAAGTTCGAGCACCGCGAGCTGGGCTGCGCCATCCAGTGCATGAGCAGACACTTTAGCCTGCTCACCGACTCCAGCCGCATGCACCACGAAAACACTGAGAAATTCATTAAATCTTTTCCAAACGGTAGGTACGCAACTCTATATACCTATTATCTCATGGCAACTTTCATACAAATCATTATCATTTACACATTTTTAGTTCTATACGCTTCCAAGATCTTGCCGCATGCAAACACTTTCGAAGGCACTAGGTATAGTTTGCACCATATTCATCGCAGGTGTACATTAAATATTTACTGTTCTTTCTCGGAACGATGCAGGTGAGGTGTTGGCGCGTCAGATGATTGAACTAATCCACCTCTGCGAGCAGCAGTTCGACCACGAGGAGGATCACTGCTGGCGCATTCTTCACACCGCCGAGTGTTTCAAGGTCTCGTGCGTCCAGAAGGACATCGCACCCACCATGGAGCTCATGCTGGCAGAGTTTATCATGGAGGCGGAGGCTCGGTGAACCATCTGCTACTGATAACATCACCCATCTTTGATGTTACCAACCAGTATAAGTTTACATCTGATAGCTTTCTTACGGATGTGTCTGATAGATCATTCAAACCTTACAAAATATTTACTTTGCAGACGTTGATTCCTATAGATAAAACGCATTTATTACTTCATTACATAAAAATCGCCCTACTAAAGTAATAAATTTTAACGATTACAAACTTACATTGGATTTATTAAAAAAGCTATATTAGGATGAGCTACAATGTTTTTGATTACTTTTTGTACAGTACAACATGTGCCTTATATTATTTACTTACAATTGGGTGATTTAGAATTAAACCTGACCATCTAAAATGTAGTATTTTAAAAGTAGCTATAAGAGTTGTAAGGTAAAGGCAGAGAGAGATCGTTGCATTTGATTTCATCTCCAACTCATTAAGTGACCAACGCACGAAAATGGCTATGCGATTATATTTAGGTGATTATGCGATTATACATAAGTGATTTTTGTCAGTTTCATAAAAAGAGCTCTTGTTATATAATATAATAAAATTGGTTATGGAGTAATACTTGGCGATTATTACTTACAATTTAGTTTCATTTGTTTACTACACCACGTTAGTTTCATAAAACACCTACTTGCAGAAATCTAAAACACACTAGAATAAACAAGAATAAACCGGAAATGTTATTTATATGTTCCAATACTTAAAGGCTAGTACACAACTGTGTGAACTAAGAGGTGTGTCAGTCAGGTTTAAAAATAACCCTTCAGAACCTACGCCGCGCCCTTAGATCCTACCTTTTTTTCCGTGCGGAAATCCCCTCGGATACCACCTCCTGGTGGCATGTCAAACTCGAACCGACTAAAACCGCACGCCGTCTCGGGCACTAGATGCCGGGCAACCAGGTGCACCCTAGAAAGGAAAGCCCTGGAACCCGGGCGTACCTCGGGCCACCTACGGGTTTTAGATGGCCCTTCTTTGAGGGAAACCCAATGTTCCCATCACGGTCTCCCGAGCCTGGTTCTGCTACCCAGGCTTGCGCTTATGGAGGACAGAGATCGCTCTCCGATCTCCAGGGCCTGAGTCGTCTGCGGTACCTGGCCCGTTGGCAGTCCTAAATCTCTCGGATCGTAGGATTCGAAAGAGATTTATTTTATTACATAGGAATAAACAAACATACATTAATGTTTGGAAATGTTAATAAATAAATAAAAAAATAAGCTATGGAACACGATAAAAATGTTTACAATATTTAATTCAAGCTTTCAAAAAATTTATCAGCATCGTCGCTTACTAATAGCGTGCGCGTTCACAGAAGACTAGCAGCATTGCCACGATGAATAGCAATGCCAATTCTCTGTGCTAGAAAGAGGTCAAGAGAAGCACAGTGTACTGTGCGAGAAGTATCTACTCGAAGTCCGGAAGTCTCGACCTCTAGCCCAAACGATTCAAAATGGTTTTAGTACTTACATCTAGGCTTTTTTTAATAACAATTTAACTGACTACCATTTATATTATGACGTCAAAATATTTTAAGCCTGTTCTTAGTATTCCGTTGTCAAGTACTTATAACTTTTACAACTACGTATGTCAGGGGATGTAGCTCAGTGGTAGAGCGTTCGCTTTGCATGTGAAAGGCCCCGGGTTCGATCCCCGGCATCTCCAAACTTTTGATAAATTTTATTAGAAATTTTTCATTTTTCAACGCCTATTAGTACTTCAGGCGATTTTCCGTATACCCCAAGTTTTGATAAAAAAAAACAGATTTCAATGGAAAAAAAGCAAAAACAGAAGTTTTGACCCCGACGTGATTTGAACACGCAACCTTCTGATCTGGAGTCAGACGCGCTACCGTTGCGCCACGGAGTCGTTGTAACGATGAGCGAATTTGTCAATATATATGTACACTAACACTGCCTAATTTCAAATTTTTGACAAAATTACTTCGAAAACTGCAATAAAGCACAAAATAATAAATCCAACCTCAAGTCGACATAATAATAATCTAGTGATGTCACCCCGGAAGACAACTAAAATAATCAACATCGTCACCTCAAAATAAAACTTATGTATTTACAATCATGATTACCTACATATAATTTACATTTATTTTTTTTGTGGTCCTAAAATCACACTTCAAACTAATATATAAAGACGAAAGATTGTGAGTGTATATGTTTGTTACTTCTTCACGCGCAAACGGCTGGACCAATTTGGATTAAACTTTACAGTAATATAGCTTATACACCAGAATAACACATAGGCTACTATTTGCCGCGATAACCGACATGACACCGCGATGACATTTGTCAACCAATTTTGACATAAACGTGGGCAGAGCCGCGGGAAATAACTAGTTATTAATAATTTTAACCGTGCGACATGTAAAAATAATGATACTGTTAGTGGCATCTAGTGAGCAGTTACAACAAAAAAAGCAACTGTTCGTAGGCACTGAATATTAAGTTGCAAGGCCTAGATAAGTTTTATTAGTCTGTATACATACGTTACTTGTAATGTATGTAGCGTAGTTCTTTTCAGTTAAGTGCGATGTTGATGGATTTCAATAGTACATTTTCTTGTCACTAGATGGCGTTAAAGCATAATCTATAGTTTTCAACCACTTTTCAAACATGTTTCAGAATTACACTACATGCCTTCGTTTACCGCAAATACGGTTTATATATTTTTGGTAAATAGCTACGTAGGTAGTAAATTATGTAAACTGTAAGTGTTGTGTCGTAAATGTCAACATTTCGACGACGCCTTGGCGCTCTTTCCGCCATAAAAGCTGCACTAAAATGTGTCATAAAATATTTCCATAATCGAGCTCTCGGATATGTTTAGTCCTTAGTAAATGTTAACAACGTCTGTCAGTGAATTACACTCACGCATCATCTTCCTAGCATATATTATTCCCAATATTATTTGGGGGTCGGCTACTAGTTCAACCGGTTTTTCCTGAATATCACTTTTGCCACGGAGCGACTGGCATCGGATTGCCAAAGATGTTCATGACACGGGGGAGACAGTGTTTACTGTCCGAGGCACGGGCGTGCGTGAACACCGCCAAGCCTATTTATTCTGAGCAGTTATTAAAAAAATCTTGTAATAGTAGGGGACCCGGTATGCTAAATGTTTAGTTACTAAAGTGTTGTTCAAACTACTGGATTATGAAGATTAGGTGCCAAAATGGTAAAAAATAAAAAGTTCATGTAAATTATGTCCATTATGGAGGAAAGAGTGTCATGTCCCTCCAACACACAGGGAGGATCCTCCGACCAGGCGAGGTGGTCATGCCTGGCGGGCCGCGGCCCAACGGTTGATGTTGGGATGCTGACTGTTGTGTATTTTTTAATCAGCGCGAGAACTTCTATTGCACAATTCAGGATTGGTAGTTACTCCGTGTAGTGCGAAACTTCGTAGTTCAGTGTATCTTCGGTAGATGGCGCTGTAGTATATTTATTTGGCGCTGTATGTGGAAATCGCCACAGCCATCTTCAGGGAAGTACAAATTTAAAATAATAATAATAAAGGAAAGTCAAATAGGAGTACTCGAACGCATCAGACATATGTAACGGTTTAGGAGTCAGTGGCCGTAGAAAGGGACAAAAAAATATATTCGATCGTGTCAGATATTCAAGGGGGATGTTAAGGGAATTCAAAAAAAATAATATGGGACTGACTGATAACACTGATGAGTGATGTGATAAGTGTGATAACTGATGATTTATGTATTGGAGTGTATTAATGTTCAAATCTATTTTCTTTAAATTCTATGTAAATATACGTGAACTCGAAAACGCCTCCAACGATTTTCATTATATTTAATAGGTATGCAGAGGTTTTCAAAAAATACCCAGTAAAGCTCGGTCATTTAGGTACTCGGTATGATACTAACTGTAGCCTGCCAAGAATCACTATTGCATATTACTATTACATTGCTCTTTTATGTAAAAGCCGTCAAAATAATTCTACTCCACCTGATGGAAAGCATGCGTAGAATCCAAGAGTAGTGGTCACCATCCTCATTGAGAATGTGGACCATGCTGCATGACGGTTTGTTTGTACCTTATTAAATCTTGTCAAAATATAAGCTCAATCCGTCCAGAGCTTTTTACGTGTTTTAAGCGTACACAAACCATCTTAATAATATTATAAATATATGTAGATAGTCACTGATAAGTTAAAAAAGTAACGCATCTTCGACGTTGCGAAATGATGTCATAAGACCTACCTAATTGTGGATATATATATTAATATTTTACATCTAAAATAAGCTTAAGGATATTAACGCTAGGTATGAACGAGTTTTCCTTAAAGCGATTAGTACCTGCGAGAAGGAGCTATTTTAAGTCCCGGTCTCGGCTCATTAGACGCTGTCTGCGTTGTGCGTCGTGCTCGCGAACAACACTACAATACAACATCATGCTTAAAGCTGGGTTACTGCTCACTTTCATTATCCTCGTCCACTCACAAGTGGAACAAAGTGTCGACCTTAATGTGTTGAGGACCAGAAGGAGTTTTTTCGATCGTGATCTGGATCATGAAGACAATAACGCACTTTTGCTGCGGATGAAGCCGAAAATGAGTGACCCTAATTGGGTGCCCGATATAAGGCCTAGAAACAATTAACTCAAGTAAAGGGTCCACCGACGATTCAAATGTATATTTAAGTATAATAATAAGAACTCAGATATTAACAAAGAAAAAAGAAGAACTAATGATGCATGTGTTAATAGTTATTTTTGTGCTCATGTCCTAAAACAAGTTTTTATAGTTACAAGTAGTAAGTATTTCTGCAACGAGCAATATAGAGAAGGACGGCTCATAACGTATTTTACCATCAAACTATCCAGTGAGGTGCAATTTTGCGTCTGTGGAATATTGTACAAAATTAAAGTATTTAGAATGTAATAGTACTTTTGTTTAAATGTATAGTAAAAGACAACGGACAAGCTACTAAATCATTTCATCAATATAGATTTTTTTAACAAACACCTGACTTTTAGTATTAGATTCCCTCCATCCAATCCACCCAGTACCAAGTGTAATAATGAGATTAACATTAGAAGTAAATTACTTAGTGTCTAGTGGTATACCTACGTACACTCATACCAGTGCCAGTAGCAGGAGTTATGATTCATCATCATGTACCTACATCAGCAACATGCTGAGGCTGAATCAAATGTGAATCACATATTCAACAATAGAGTAACCGACCAAATATATTCGTCTCAACCCACCCACAAGTAATTGGTGACTAAACTGTTTTATATATATTATTATACCTAGTGCGTGTGTTTAGTGACACTCCATGTGTTGTCAGAGCAAAGAGTTCTCAGAATAGTCATAACACTGCGGCATTAACTTAGAGCAATATTTAAGTTAAGGTTCTCGAAATAATATGAAAGCACTTGTTTGTACAATCACACAATATAATCTTACGCCTGTACCCTCTAAAAGGGTATGCAAACGTGTTCAGAGTAGCTCGGGCCGGCTCGACCAAGGCGGGGCGGTACTACCCTCGCACGCGAAGATCAACCTAAAATGATGTTAGGATAAAATAAAAAATGAACATTCGTGCTGTTGTGTTTCGTTGGTGAGTGCGAGACGTAGCTGCGGAGGCCCAATGATGCAGAAGCGTCTCAATAGGTTACCATAGTGTGGGTCACCATGCTGCATTGTTGCATTGTCTGCATTCGCATTGAGTATGGAAACCACCAGTAGAGTCACTTTGGCAGGCCCATACATAAAAAAACGTTTATATAGTCAATGTTGTAATTTGAAAAAGGTTGAAAACAGAATGTTTTTGAAACAGTAATGTTCATGTACATCAATAATTTAAGTATATAATCTTTCTAGTCTAAGTCTGTCTTTTCAATAGGCCTGTACTTATCTCTGTCTGCAGAATCAATTTGCATGCGAAGGATTAACATTGCTGAAGTAAGTTATTTAGCTTAGTAGAGTTCGGATTCGAACCTACCAATCGAGATTGAAAACTGTCTTTTCATTTTAAATTTGCTGTTTCGTGCAGCTTGCGTGCGAGAGATTATGTCACGTTTTGGTGAAGTCATCTAAATCTTTTTTAAAAAATAACGTATTTTCCTGTTCGTCCTGCGAGGATAAACCTACATCATATACTATAAACATAAGATAAATTGTGTAACTTTTAATAGCTTTTTTTTGACGCTACTTTGCACTGAGATTAGTTCCTGCGAGTGTTTTCATTCTGATTGTTATTACTATATATTACCACTAGCTGTCCCGGCAAACGTCGTTTTGCCATAACTACTAATAAATTAAAAATTAATTAAAAAAACATTGTCCAGGGGACAAAATTGTGAATCTAAACCATTCCCAGATCCCCTTGAACACACACAAAAAATTTCATCAAAATCGGTCCAGTCGTTTGAGAGTAGTTCAGTGACATACACACTCACAGAAGAATTATATATATAAAGATTTACTGCCTCGTTGGTCTAGCGGTTGACGTGGGTGTGCGAATGCTGATGAATGAGGTCTCGGGTTCGAATCCCAGGTCGGACCAAAGGTGTTATTAAGTTTTTCTAATTCTATAAATACTTAATAACAGCTCGGAGTTTTTTTTTTTTTTTTTTTTTTTTTTTTTTTTTTTTTTTTTTTTTTTTTTTTTTTTTTTTTCTACTACCCCTAGCAAATAATTATGGCCAGAGTCTATGCTGATCTACTCCTATCTCTTTCCATATTTGTCATATTTCAGTCCTGCCCTTAAGGGGCTTTATTCCTAATTTCCTAATCTACGCTTTCATTCTTGTTCTCTAGTACCATTCCAGTTCCCGCAAGTATTCTTCTCGTAATTCCATACATCACATTCATACTTTCATTCCTAGTCTTTTGCTTATTTGGTCTTTTGGGTTTGGCAATAATTGGCTCTCCATTTATTTATTACATTTCCTTCTTTACAATCTTATGTTTAATTCTTATACTATTACAATTTTTCTTCCTTCACTTCTCTACTTTATTTGTTAACATTTTATTTTTATTTATTTATTTATTTATACAACTTTATTGCACACCACTACAGTAAAAATTAGTACAGATAAACATACGGAGATCACATCAGGTATTACAATAGGCGGTCTTATCGCTCACGGCGATCTCTTCCAGACAACCTTCGTACGGATATTATAAAATGATTGGGTAGTCGGCGGTGTACTTGAATAGATCTAAGTTATAATACATATAAAGTTACCTACATATACCTACTTACACTAACATATACTACATATACTATATATATATATACATACTAACATATAAATCCATACACAAATATTACCATAATTACCAAAAAAAACACATGTTGCTTAAAATTTAAAATCCATGACGTACCATACATTAACCACAGTAAGTAGGTATTCCTGTACTGGAATACTTAAATGGTCAAGTAATAATTAGTGACATTTTTCTTGAAGGTTTGCAGAGATTTAGACTTTCTTATTGTCTCAGGTAGATTATTCCACAATCTAACGGCTTGCACGGAGAACGACTTGTCAGTAAATTTTGTAGTGTGCAAGGGCATCTTCAACTTTAGATTCTTCGACGATCTCAAGAACCTGCAATGTGAATCGTCAAGGAATTCAAAACGTTGTTTAAGATAGGACGGCAAATGTGGAAGGAACAGAGTACTGTATAGAATGGAGAGAATATGAACATTCCGGCGAAGGCGTATAGGTAACCATTTGAGCTTAACACGAAACTCAGAGATGTGGTCATATTTACGTAAACCGAATATGAACCTTATACAGACATTTTCTTATTTCTTATTTAATCTTACAATTAAGTCTTAGTCTATTACAGTTTCTTTTTATTTTTACTCGTTTACACTTTCTTATGCTATCTTATGACTTATTCTTATGCTACTACATTTTCTTTATTTCTAATTTCTTAAACATTTAGTGTTGGATAACTATAAAAATATACTATACTATATTGAATAGTTATTCTCTTTCTTTCTCATGTCTTATTACGTTTATTAACTATTTTAACAATTTTTGTGCAGTAGTCCAAGAACGAGTCTCTCAATTTTCGGTCTGTCATTATGTTAGGTAGTGTCTCCTTTGTAAGTTTTATGTCAATTTTATTCTCTAGTTGCAGTCTGTCCTTTCCGTGAACTGGGCATTCTAGCAGAACGTGTGAAACCGATTCGCTTGCTTCAGGGTCGCGGATGCATGATGGGCTCTCTTTACACTTGAACCTGGCCAAGTATTCAGAGAACCCACCGTGCCCTGTTAATGCTTGGGTCACTTCTTTAGTCATTTTTATGTTTCCTATTATTCTGTATGCCTCGGACGCGATGGGGAAAAACAGCTTCGTTCCGGAAGCTGTTTTCTCGACATCATATCTCCGGTCCCATTCGCGGAGCGAGTCCATTCGGATCATTCGCTTCACGAAAGAGACCGGACATAGGTCGTAGTCATGTTTCTTTTTCGACTTCAGCGCGGCCTCTTTAGCAAGAGAGTCGGCTCTCTCATTTCCCTCCAAACCCGCGTGTGCTTTGATCCAAAAGAAGGAGACGCTCTTGTTTTGGTCTTTACAGTATCTGATGGCGTCTCTAGATTCAACCGCAAGAGTGTGGAGGGCGTTGGGGTTCGCGACGGTCTGGAGGGCCGCTCTGGAGTCGCTAAAGATGGCGAATGCGCATTCGTTTCGGCGTTTTACCTCCCTTAAGGCTTCGCAGAGAGCTAAGAGCTCAGCCTGGTAGACGGTGCAATAGGACGATAGAGCAAGCTTGAGGGTTCTGATCTCGGCCTCACCTTTCCAAATGGATAGAGCGGCTCCGACTTTGCCCTCAATCTTGCTCCCGTCGGTGAATATACGCACCTCAAAATTACGGTGGTTGTGATATTGTTCCTCGTCTACCAAGCTTCCCAGCTCTATCTCCATCTGCTCCGCTGGATGAGGTTTGTCTAATGCCGATGCCACCCGTTCGACGTCTCTGTCCCGCAGTGCAGGCAGGTGTATCCCCTTCTTGGCCGCGTATAGCGAGGCCATCTCGCTTACACGAATGTCAAGAGGGAGCACCCCTGCCAGCACCAGTGCTGAGTTCAGAGATACCGTCCGGTAGGCTCGGCACAGTTTTTGGGCAAAGTTTCGTTGCAGAGCATTAAGGCGCTTCTGCACTCCCAGTTTATTGACTGCCGGTGCCCACACGCACGAAGCATACAAAATTATAGGTTCCACAACTGCCGTGTATATTGTTTTTATTATTTCAGGATGCAGTCCCCAGCTTACCCTCGCGGCTCTCGCTAGCTGTTTATAAATTGCCGCGGCTTTTGCGCAGACATTAGTAATATGAGTGTTAAATGTAAGTTTGTTGTCTATAGTGAGTCCCAGTAATTTAATTTCTGTAGACATGCCAATTCCTATCCCGCCCATGCTCAGGTGTGGGGTGTCATATTTCAGCTTTCTGGTAATGATCATGGCGCAAGTTTTATTTGGTGCGAATTTGAGCTTATTCATGACACCCCACCCCCGAACATAGTCGAGAGCGGCATTGGCCTGTCTCTGGATGTCCAGTGCCGTTTTGCCTTCAAAGACCAGGACTATGTCGTCAGCAAAAGCCTGGACATAATCCCCCCTAGCCTCCAGTCCCTTGAGGAGGGGGTCGAGCAGTAGGTTCCATAATACTGGGCCCCCAATTGACCCTTGCACGCAGCCTTTTTCCGTGCATCGTATGTGCTCAGCACCCATGTATCGAACCCCCACCTCTCTGTCACTCATGTAACTACCTAAAATCCTCTTTAAGTTTGATGGGCACGGTGTTTCCGCCAACCGAGCCTTAATGGCTGGCCACCATGCACTGTCAAAGGCTCCCTCTATATCCAGCGACACAAGCACAATCAGCTTCTTCTCATCCAGCTTCTCGCGAATGTGTCGCATTAGGTTATAGAGGGAGTCTTCGGTGCTCCTCTGTGGCATAAAGCCATATTGCTTGGAGCTCATGCCCGGTAGCACATAGTGCTTCAGGCGGGCCACGATCATCTTTTCAAGGATTTTCCCTAGAACAGGCAAGAGACCTATTGGCCTGTGTGATTTAGGTAAACTGTAATCGGTCTTACCGGGTTTCCTTAAAATGATGACCGTGGCTGTCTTCCACACGCGAGGAAAGTGTCCTAATTCGAGACATTTGTTAATGAGTGCCAGGAACAGCTCCGGGGCGATACCCACCGCCTGTGCGCAGATATCAGCCGTAGGGCCATCAGGTCCTGGTGCTTTTTTGGGGTCGAAGGATCTCACTGCGTTGTGGAGCTCGTTTAACGTGAAGGGAGGATCGCAATGATCACTTAGGTCGTGTATCGTAATTTCTGTCTTCTCTCTTATCTTTCTCTGTTCTTCTGTGTCCTCCTCTCTATTATCTCTTGGGTAAAACGTTTCTGCCAATAACTTTACAGATTCTTCAGCATTCAACGTGGTGCCTCCATTGATCAGCGGCAGATCCTCCGTTCTCCTGGTAGTCCTACTTACAACCCTATAAATTCCCTCCCATAGACCTTCTTTATCTTGCTTCTCACAAAAACTTTTCCAGCTCTCGACCTGAGCTCTAGCTGCTGCTTCCTCATAACATCGTTTCTCCTCCAAGTACTCCTGTACCACCCTAGCTCTCCGAATCGGGGCGGCACATCGGATTCTCCGTTTCTTTGTAACGACCCTCTTCTTCATTTCGGCCAGCTTTTCGGACCACCACGGCACAGAAAGTTTTTCCTTGGTCTTTTTCTTTGGAATTGTTAATGCGCAAGTATCAGTGATTGTTTTTGTGTATTCTGTTATTGTGTTGTTTAGTTCGTTTGGTGTTTGAATGTTTGCTATTGTGTTAATGTTTAGTGTTCTGTTCAGCATTAGTTGATCCAGTTTCTCACGAAACTGGGTCCAATTGGCTTTTTTGGTGTTGTATATACGTGTTGTTCTTTGAATTGTGTGTCCTGTGCCTCTCTTGGTGTTAATTTGAAATTCTATGCCGTTGTGGTCCGAGCTTGTTAGGTCTTCTACGACTCGCCATTCGTCCAGCAGGGCGAGGATGTCTGTCGAGCATGCCGTTAAGTCGACGTAGCTCGTCAGGTGTCGTTCTCCCCTGATCACATCAAATGTAGGAGTGTCTCCATTGTTGAGGACTTGAAGGCCCAGCTGGTCGAGAGTTCCTTCCAATGCTTCACCCTTGTGATCTGTAACTAGACCCCCCCACCAGACGCTCTTGGCGTTGACATCACCACCGATGATGAGCCTTTTGCTTTTAAATTTTTGCCCTATTTTTATTACGTGTTCCAGGTATGGTTCGATAGGCTGATCTGGTTCGAAGTAGAGCGACGCTAGTGTAATCTCCCAATCTTCAGTACGGATCCCCACCACAGTGATGTTGTTTGTGGTGAGTTCTGGGTACTGTAGCACGGTGAGGTTTGGATCAAACACAGCTATTGCTGCCTTGACAGTACCCTCCCCGTGTCTGGTATTTTGGAATACTCTAACACCACGTGCGCCGCTCATGCTTTTTACTCCTCCTACATACGGCTCTTGTATCAAGGCGACTGACGCCTGTCTCTTAACCGCCTCTATCATCAGTTCGGTGGTTGCCAGCTTTTTCCTTTGCAGGTTTGCTTGGAGCATCTTGTAGGGGGTTCCCTCCACAGGCTTGCCCTTAGCAGTAGGCAACCGAGGCTCTTGCTATTTCGTCCCATCGCTTTCGAACCGGACATAAGCTGCTGAAAGCATTATGTGCACAGTCGCTGGACTTGGCCCTCGCGCAGTTGCGGCATTGGGGTTCCTTTTCTGCCAGCCAGTGCGAGCACTCAGACCTTAGGTGCGGGCCTCCGCAATGGCTGCATGAGTCAAGTGCTTCTTTGCAGAGGCGTCGACCATGCCCAAAGCCCAAACAACGCGTACATTGCACTAGCGGCGACTGGTCCTCTACCAATATTTGTTGTATGTCAATACGTAGCCGCCCTTTCGCAAGAGCCCTGGACCAGATCGCCGGAGACGTGGCTATGACGACATGGTTTGTGTGTGGGTTACGCGCCCGCCTCTTATACTTTATCACAATCCTTGTGTCCCTCTCGTCCAGACCACGAAAGACGTCCTCATTCTGGTTCCTGAGAGCCATGAGGATTTCCTCGTCCGTGTGATTACTCACCACTCCCCTGAGGACCAGCATAGGATCCTTGTTCTTCGCGTTCTCGACGAGAAGGTGCACACCTGCCTTTTCTATTCTTTCCTTTATTTTATTTCTCTCTTCTATTGTCCGACATCCCATTATGACTTTCCTGTCGCGCCCCTTGCGCACTTTTTCGATTTCGATACCCCCCTCTTTTGCATTTACTGCTTTTCTAATTTTTTCCAGAACCACGTCTCCGGTGTCATCGACCTCTTTTGATGTTACAATGACCGAGTGCAGCGCTGTCCTTGTAGGGGCCGAGACCCCGGCTGGTGCGGCTGCTACACTTGCGTACGATGCTCTCTGCGCTTCTACACCACTCCTGAGCAGTTCCAAGTTTTTGTTGTTTTCCTTTAAAAGCAAGCTGTGTTCTTCCAACTTTCCCAAGATCCTGTTTCCCATCTCCTCATCAAGCGAGGGAGTGGCCCTCACGTCCAGTGCCCCCATATGAAAATTTGGAGACACCGGACGGGAAGGCCCCTCCCTCCCCGACTTCTTATTTTCCTTACCCCTATCACTCTTCAACTCCATATCCATGGATTTGATTATCTGAAATAGCTGGTCGATTGCTTCGAGCACTTCTGTCTTAATCTCTGCTTTCAGATTTTTAGAAAGGGTTAGGTTTCGTTTTGCTTTTATTACATTTGCTCTGGCAAGTTCCAGCTTAGTTTTGGTCTGTGGAAGTGAAAGAGGTGGGCTCTGCGTACCTATCTCACTAGGAGAGTTTGTGCCACGGGATGGTGCCGGGATTATTGGCTTCGGTTTAGGTGGCTTTGTTATAGTGTTTGACGTAACCAACGTACTCATTTGTTTGGAACCTCCGCGCTCTCCCGCAGTCCCGGTATTCTTAGGTGGCGTTATTGTAATTGGCCTTGGTGGTGATAATCCACTGACAGGACTTGGCTTACCCTCCTCCCACTCCTTGCTCTGCCTGAGCACTGTTCTGTCTGCTGCTTGCTTCTCTCCGTCCCCTGTGCTGGTACGTTTAGTCGGGGGAGTTCTATGGAACATTTTGACTAGGGATAGGCGTCACTAGTATAAAGGTAATATAGCAATAGAACTAGTTAATCGAAATTAATGTACTGGTACTCTATGTATAGGTAGAGTACAGTCGGTCAATTAGTTTACCTACCGATTTGTTGCTCAAAACGGCACTGGTCCCCAAGTGTGTGTGATGTTGTGGTATTTTAGTTGAATTTATTGAAGTGTGTATGTACGTGTGTGTGTATGTGTGTGTGTAAGTGTATGCTTTGCGTGTATGGGGATGTATGTGTGTTGTATGAGTGAATTTTTGTTTTTGCTTGGGTTATTTATGCGCCACGTCAGTGTCAAATCAAACTACAGCAAGTTTTGCGTAGAACAGTCTATTTGTGTCCTATGGCTATAAAACGTGTAAAGAGAATAACTAAACTAATGGTTGATGCAATAGCAATCAAACCAGTCAAAAATATGGCGATTTTGTGCAATTCCGGTTGAAAAATATATTTTTACGGTGGTGCGCTAGGTCCACTTTGAGGTATTTTATAGATAGGTCTCAAGCATACGATTTAAGCGACCCCAAAACACAATATACCTACGACGAACCGTCTAGGAGCTAGATCAATCCCACTATTTCTACGAAAAATTTTTTGGGACTGACGTCACTCAGCCGCTTTTCGACCCACAGGTTAGCTCTTGTCCACTAGTGGGCCTACTACTTTGTCCCCTAAACGGAATGCAGAAAACGCCGTCGCTCTATCTCGATACAGTACAGAGTTATGAGTTCCTAAATAAAAACAAGATGGCGACCCAAATGTCAAAAACAAACTCGCCGATCGAATATCTCCGGTCCTATTTGTCGTAGAGTACTAGTGCTTAGGTTTATTGTACTCGGAATTTTGTGCTCTATCTGATTATACTAAATTTAATCTTATAAAATTATTTGACCCCAATTTTGAATTTGACCCCAAAATTTTACTAAGAAACTCCTGCTTTTAACAAAATTTTCCCAGATTTTGTCCACTTTTGTAGTTTTGGGCGTAGAGGGTCCAAGTTTGGACTTTATAGATGTCAAATAGCCTAGAGAACACTATTAAACTTAAAAAATAATTAAATTACTTATATTTTACCAATTAAATTGAAAAAACACAAAAAAATCAATATCTTTGAAAATAGTCAGCGGAAAATTTTAATTTTGGTGTCAAAATTTTTGTCTTTTTATGTACTATAAGGTAAATGATTATTTATAAATTTTTTTGAACAATTTTCGTCCCTTATCAAGTTTTTTGTGCTTTTTACACTTTTTGTCAAATATTTACAATTTTGTCCACGTAGAAAATTTTTTGGCGGTTCTATCTTCTTCTATATTCTAGCGCGCAATAGATTTCAGTTTAAAAACAATACCTTGTCGATCTTGATCAAAAGTTATTGATGGTCAAAGTTTTGATGAAAAAAATATTTTTTGCCCAGCAGTGGGATGTCGAAAAATTTTTCTCAAAATGGTTTTGTTATGTATGTATGAGTGTCCACCTTCAGTAAATTTTTCAGCTCGCTGGGATGTCTGGATCTGCGACCACGTGCCACGTGGTTTTGTTGTTTTCCGGTTTTTCCGGGGAAACTGCCGGCGTGCGTCTGCTAAACTGGAGCGCCCGTGTTAGGCGCCGGTGAGACACGTCCGGTGGTGATTTTTTCTTTACACAATGTCACTGTATTACACCTCTATGACGAAAAAGCTGATCTTTTTTCACTTGTAACCTCTGATCTTTTGGGTTTTTCACTTTTCCTACTTAAGCCGCGCGCGTGCGGGTAAATTTTACGTTGCCGATGTATAGCACTCGCGAACGCGCTTCGACGGACACTTGAATCACTTAGATAGGTCAACAAAGCCCGGAGTTATGAATTTTTTAATGCGCAGCTAAGAAAAAACGTGGTGCTCTCGAGTGTATCTTCTAAGGTGTCTAGCTCGGAGTTTGGAAGTTGAGGTCTGAACCCCCGTGCCTCGGAAAGCACGTAAAGCTGTCGGTCCTGCGCCTGATCTCTCCCCGATCGTGTCGGTTAACCGTCTCATCGGATTATGAGAGTGAGGGAACAGAGAGTGCACCTGTGTTGGCGCACACTCTTGTGCACTATAATATCTCCTGCGTAGTTGGTTGGTCTCTGTTGAGACTGGCCTCCGTGGCTGTAATAGGCTAGGAGAACATCATCATATTGCCATTAGGCTTTTTGGACGTTAATATGTAAATAGTCGCTAAAGGTATGTTTAAGAAGAGTTTAGAGAACATAGATATATCGCAAGTCTAAATATATGAGCCAAATTCGACATGGCTAAGTAAAATAGTTTTTAGTTATGAGGGTGTCAAAAGTGGCTCCAAATGGTTCGTGTAATATTACACACGGTGCTGCTCGCTTGACATTGACATGCTTCTGCACCATTGGGACTTTTTGTCTTCAAAAACAATAAAACCGAACAGAATTCTTATACATAAGTATATACATATTGTAATAAGTAAGTTACTAAAGAGAACGCTATGCTGACGCAAAAGTAAAAACCCTAATGAACATTATGGAAGTCTCTCGCTGACAGCCCGAAGGTTGACTGTTGACTGGTAGATAATACTATGTGGCCTCAAGTCCGCTTCGTGCGATGTAACAAGCAGAAATATTAAATAACTATAATAATAATTGTCCTTTTTTTTTCTTTTTTTTTATGGTATAGGTGGCAAACGACGTTAAATGTTATATGAAGGTATGTGTGTATTGCATGACAGGATCAGCGTGCTACCAGAATGAGGGACAGCACAAACTTGAAAGAGCTTCCGTTTCTCGTTTAGTGTCCTTTACCAAAGATATTACTGTAAAGAAAAGTTTCTTTTCAGATTTTTTGAGCACGTTGTTATTCATACTCAACGTGTTAGAAATAACAATATTTTTTTCTAAAGTTAAGCATATTTTGTTTTTTTTAAACCAGTTATGTTACTTCTCCGCCATTACCAATCTTTAAATTATACATCATCTGCCTTGTTTGTTATCGTTATTCATCATAATGAATTTAATATTTTACTACCGATCACCGATCACAATTAATGTTTGAAGCGGGTGACCAAATTCACTTACAGTATCGATGTCCATCTACAGACGGTTTTATCAGCAGCCTTTGCACGTGTAGGATGAGCGCCCAAACCACAGCTCTGGCTAAACTCCAAGGAGGATTACGTGCATCAATTGCTTTGTTTTGGCAATTCGTTTCTTAGAAGTTTATGGGGAAAACAACGAGTTAAATGTCAACATAACATCGTTATTGCAGTCTACAAAGATATGAGTGTTGCAGCGCGTGTTGGGTTTTCCATTGGCCTTCGTGCGACCCGCATGCCCGATATACATCACCACATACTCATTAAACTGCGCGTACACCGTTATGTGAGTTATTCGATGCGATTTACCAGTATATACTCTCATAAATCTATTAAATACATCTATATATGTTATTATAATAGATCTAAAACGGGTTTACTTGGCTGTATGCCGACTGGCATGAGACCTGATTGGTAAATCAAAGATATTCTGATTTAAGAGCAGGTGTGTCAGCTAATGTTAAGTGACACCGCCAGAATTACAAGTTATTGGTTTACTGTGAGACCGCGTATGAATCCAATTCACTCGAGACGGTCCAAGTGTATCGAAGTTTAGCACTTCCATCCCATGAGTAGGTTTTTTCATAACCCGATGTCTCGAATGTTTTTTTTTGTTTTTTTTTTTATGTATGGCCTGCCAAAATGACTCTACTCTGCCTGATGGAAAGCATAAGCAGAATCCAAGAGTGCTGGTCACCATACTCATTGCGAATGCAGACAATGCAACAATGCAGCATGGTGACCCACACTATGGCGGCCTAGTGATGCGTCTGCATCATTGGGCCTCCGGTCTCGCACTTACCAACGAAACACGACAGCACGAACGCTGTCATTTTACGTTGATACTCTGTGCGAGGGTAGTACCGCCCCGGTCGAGCCGGCCCGTTCGTGCTGAAATCAGCGTGGCTCTACTACCGTTGGTCCTTTGATCATTGATTGACCAGTCATGGTAACAAGGAGATTGTCAGAGCTTCTTTGCCTCATGAATATATCATATCGCGATTAAAGCTCGAATTATCTAATACCTACGCTGTTCGTTTCCTCCCAATCGTAATATTTATAAATTTGTACTAAGATTTCACTAAAAGTGGTTTAGCCACTATTACGTATGTATAAAAAGTAATGAGGCGTATCTTCCTCCGCGCAGCCGCAGTTTGCCACGGGCGTACACTCTGGGGTTTCCCACATTCCGCTGTATTACACACGATTCGCACGAGCCTGCTCCCAAACTTAGACAGGTTAGATATCTATTATTGTCACGCAGTAACAACAGTAGAAAGTCAAGAAAATGCTTCACAAGGACAATCATAATATCAAAAAGATTACTCATAATTATCAACAGTCAGTTAGACAGTTGTAGATTGTGCTCTGGTAGTCAGTTTGGAAAGCCCCAAAATATAATTAAGTAGGTATGTAATTTGGAAAACACGAAAACGTAACGGCGTTCGGACAAATCGTCTCGAGCCGGTTCCTGGTACTCGACAATGAGACATTATTTTAGATTTGAGATATCAATTTAATATTTTACACAGTTTTTTACAATGGCATAAATAACTTCAGGTTTAGTGTAACAAATATAAGATCACAATCTAATCTATATCTCTGGAGTGTTTCTCTAATCGATAAAGTTCATAACTAAGTTATTAGATAAAGAATTAGGAAGAGAGAGAGCAGTAACCAACATCGCATAGAGAATGAGTACTCAAGTCGAAGGCTGATCATACCACCACACGGACTGATGATCGCTGAAGCCGAAAAATGCGAGAGTGGAGACCGCGATTAGACAAACGTAGAGTAGGGCGCTCTGCGGCACGCTTCAAACATGCTGGTAGTAGATGGATGCGGACTGACCGGGATGTAATATTTACTATGGATTAGATTGTTAACTATTGCATGTACCTATTGACAAATGTATATATAATGTCATTCGTGTTATATCGGTCATTATGTTTTATACAATTAAGTTAGCATTAGCAATCAACGTGCACCCATCTTACAATCTATACTAATATATAAAGCTGAAGAGTTTGTTTGTTTGTTTGTTTGTTCGTTTGTTTGTTTGTTTGTTTGAACACGCTAATCTCAGGAACCGCTGGTCCGATTTGAAAAATTCTTTTACTGTTAGATAGCCCATTTATCGAGGAAGGCTATAGGCTACATATCATCACACTAAGACCAATAGGAGCGGAGCACCAATGAAAAATGTTTCGAAAACGGGGGAAAATTATCACGTTACGGGCAATAGAAGACGCAAACGAGGTTGCATGGGTCGGCTAGTATCTTGATATGAGGCAACATTACAAGAACTTGCAATAACCACGTACCCTTTTTAAGAGGAGTACTTTTTTCTGGATTATCACGAAAACTGGATTGCCCTACAGTTAAATGTAAATTTTGCATACTTGAGTACAGTTGTATTGAGTACATTTCTTTAACTCAAACAATACACGTTATCGCTTATGTACCTACCTGTACTACTTTTATAGAAAGAAATGAGCTTTTACCTTTTTGAACGCTTGTATGTTAGGATACAAAAAGAGGTTTCATGTATTAAAGTTTCCTGCATCATTAACATACAGCGTATTTGGAAAATACAGAACACCGCGTCCGTAGGTATAAATACGATGTGGAGCGGTATCTTCACGATCAGTCTCAGACACACACCACGATGAACGCAGCGATAATACGGCTCGCCTGTCTTCTCGTGGCGCTCGCGGCTTGCATACGCGCCGCTCCCACCGCCCCACAACACAACATGAACCCGCCTGAAACTGACAGAGTAGCTCAACAACCGGGCAAGTTGATGGATAAACTTCTTAATTTGAAAACTAATACTGCCGGTGGTGATAGACGATTATTTGTGATGAGAATACCGTGTGATAAAAACGATGACAAGTGCTCGCGGTTCCAGTACTACGAGTTCGACTTGGTTGACGCCACGCCGGGTGACACCGACCGCACCAGGCAACGACAAGGAGGTGCCTATTATTGATTGTGGACTTGCTATGACACTGGTAATGTCAATACGTGTTTGAAGACTGGATGCAGACCGTTACCAGTGAACAACGAGAAGAGGAGATACGACCAAAGAGAATTGGGTTGCTTAGTCTAATACCCGCAATAGTATTAAATGCCTAGTGTACGTACGCAAGGAGCAGTATATATTAAGACACATTGTGCTTATAAACGTACCGGCAAGGCTCATTAGACTTGTTATAGTTCCTACTAGTGAAATTTATTTATAAAGTATGGTAGGTATCGCAAAGTCTTTGCTGACAATGACCTTTACATAAATGTATCAAGTGCTACTGTATTATTAGTTAATAATAGTGAACAAAAACTGAATAAGAGTTTATAAAATGCATGAGGTGTCGACTGAGATGACTAATTGTTTTCTTAGACAACACGGTATTGTGTATAATATGAGTGACGATTATTATCTCGCTATAGCCAATAGCTCGCTTGCCAGACGCAGAGTTGCAGCTTTGTCCACAGTCCACAGGATATGACCGTACCAAAGTTAATGTCATACTTTGCATAATATATACAATGCGAAAATATTGATATTAATGTCAAGATTATTCGTATAAAGTAAAATTGTCCAAAGTTAATGTTACATGTAAAGATATAATTTAGTATTATATACGAACTAACCAGTATTATTTTTTACTAACATCTATGTATGAAATGTTCACGAGTGCAGCTAAAACCGTAAACAAAAATAAACCTTAATTAAGTATTAAAATTAATATAATTTTCTTTTTTTTTATTAAATGTATGTATATGTTACTTACTGTAAAAGATTTTCCAGTTAAACCTAACCTTAACCAAAACTTTATGGTAAAAGTTTGACCTGGTCTTTGATAATAATCAGTTATTACACTAATTGTTCCGCTTAGACGACCTATCCAGGAGAATTGGATTAGAGAAGAATGGTGATATGACGAGCTCTCCTACCGGTTGACACAGTCAGGTGCTGGGCACGGCTGCTTTGGTCAATTCCTGTTTTCTATTGACCGGGTACTACTAACTAAGGCTGTAGCGAAGCGAACACACTGGACTTAACCACAGACTATACTCAACTCTAAAAGAGGGCTCTGCGACCTGCGTAGACAGAGCAGCAAAGTATCCTTGTGACGAGTCTTGGTCTGTAGTACAGGTTCTGTACCTGCAATCTGTAGTGTGGATACTGTAGGATTCCAGTTGTATTAGAGCCGTTTATTAGCCTTAATACACTTTTCTTTAACTCACTCACAATTATACTTGGACAGACAGCTTTTAAAAAATTTGGTTTTAACAAAACCGGAACCGAACTCCGGACTTTGTTTGAGAAACTGGTTCTGATAAAATAATCAATGGCAATACCATAGTAAACATTTCTAAATACAGAGGTTACTGACCCGTAGTTCACCTAGGTTCAGGGGAACAGACATTCGTCTTGAGTCAAATGCACGGCACACCCGCGCCTCACCGCGGCGGCTCAGTGCACGTATCCGAGTCGGTCAGTACGATGTTGTTCTCGCAATTGAGTATCTAGATGGCAGCACATTTAATTGAACCTAGATTTTAATACAAGTAAAATATTCAAGTCACTAAGTGTCTTATTTTGATTTTTTTAATTGACTTCATAAAAAACCTTATATTTAAATACATAAATAAAAATACTTAAATTACATATTCACACAATTAAATGTTGTTGTTTTGTGTTGATACTTTTCTATTCATTTTATGATTTGTAATACTGTTGTCGAAACATCACCCTACTTCGCTGTCATCGTCAGTTGTGTCATTGTCATACATTTCGCACAATAGGGAGCATAGCGTTGAATTCCTAGTGATAGATTTGTTTTTATAGTAAGATAATCACAGTAACGATGTCATCGTAGTGGCTCACAGCGGAGGTACGCTCCGGCCGCAACCATGGGCTACGACATAGGGTGGATCATCCCGCGGCTGCGGAATCCTGGGAGGCTGTGGTCCTGTGCGAGTTCGATCACATCAGCCGTCGTCGGTTTATTTAGCAAAATTATCCTAGGTGAGCCATCACTTCCTTGTAGAAGCTTTTATCGATCGCAATCAACAGGTCGTCAGTACGACATCATATAATAATGGTAACGGTGAAATTCAATACACGTAATGATCGTTTCAAGGTGTTAAGTGCAAACCTCGCATTTTGTTTAAGTGTTGTTATTGCTTACGAAGCACGGGACGTGTTACCATTACGTTTTATATTGCATATTTTTGTTGTATGGTCTTTATCGTATTGAAGGTGTCATAAGCTTACATAAAACAAAGCTATGAAGGTGTCATAATCTTACATAAAACAAAGCTAATAATTTTTCTAAGAATAAAATATTGCAAAGTACAAAATACCTAAACTATACCACAATAAGTGCTGAGCTGTCATGTCAATAAATACAGAAGTGCAGTGTTCAGTTTGTGCGACTGGGTGACAACTAGTGTAATTGTGAGACAATGGATCAAGTGTAAGGACAACATTCACCGTCCGTGCTGCCCTTGTTCACTACAATAATTACAAATACCATTTCAATACATGGTGAGCTGGTTGGTTACTTGTTACTGTATTAATCAACACTTCAAAATAATATATTAGTGACTGAAGTCTGTTTAAAAAGTAGTAAACATATTATTTGTATATTTTGTGCAAATAAAGTACCTTGATTTCTTGGTATAAAACATACAAGAACTTTAATATTCACAAGTAAAAATATTTAAATATTGGTCACCATAAAGTATTGTTTGTCTAATAGTTGATGCAAGGATTGAGGAGGGCTTTGATTTGGTGATGGGGATTAGTATAACAGACAAATTTTAAATAAGGAGTGGTCAAATATATCAATAAAACAGTTTTCAAATTTCAATACAATTAAATTATAATGAAGTAATGATTATTTGACCCGTGTTACATTAAACATTGGACTGGAAAATCTTACAAATGAATATACCGATTTGACCCCTACTCATAAATAGTTTCCTTAAATATTTCTTGTAATTCAGTAAAATACCTATTGTAAAGCTAAGTTATGTAAATCAGGCACCAGAAACGTAAAGGACACAGACAAATATGTTTTTTTTAATGTATTTGCCTGTCAAAGTCTCTACTCTGCTTGATGGAAAGTATAAACAGAATCTAAGAGTGGTGATCACCATACACGTTGCACACTTTGGGAGGCCTATTAAGATGCTTCTGAATCATCTGCCTCTGGTCTCGCACTCACCAACAAATGCTGTCACTTTAAGTTGACCTTCTGTGCTGTGTTGATGATATGTTTGGTGTAGAAAGGTGAGGCAAGTCAAATATTTAAATACTGTTGGTTTATTCTGCATTCATTATTTTGAGTTTATTGCTTCCTGCGTATTGTGTGTAAGTGTTATCTATTATATATTCAAACTGTACCGTTGTCTTTTCTATTATCTCTTTGATAGAAAAGAATTAAATAAACTTAAATAGTCTCATTGACTTTGTCGTGGAAAACAAACCAAATTTTAAATGAAAGCAAGCAATGCTTTGACTAATATATCAAGCAATGCAATAAGTTAAATAAATATTTAATTGGTTGATTACATTTCAAAAAGTAAAAATTATGTGCATTTCAAAATTGAAGAGAAGGAAGCTGATTTACATAAGATGTAATACAATTGGCATTGAAACGGTCTTTGAATTATATTTAAAAATCTATTTACACATCTATTTTATTTCATTTTAGTAAAATCATGACATTACATTTATTTATTTAAATTCTGTGTGTGGCATCTGATGAGATTGCTGACACAGCAGACCATATAGTCGTCATAGCTATAATATTTAGTAAACCGCGTTACGATTACAGTTGACGTAACTGCGATTTTAGCTAACAAAGAATCAACTACAAAGTATCACCACAAGCGTGTGAACGGCATCGGACTTAACAGCAAAGGCACCGGAGTTTCTTAAGATTCACTCTGGTAAGAAACGCCGAAACATACCATCGGGCTGTTTTTTTTCTCTGTCTGTGAACAATGTTAAATAGAACTTTACGAGACCAGAATCGACTCCGGATTGGTCTTTTGATGAAAGGACCATTGTTTTGAGTCGGCCTATTGGCGAGTGGCGCCACATTTTTTTTTCTTTTTTTGTTTTATATTGATGATCCCTGCTTGATGGAAGGCACAAGCAGAATCCAAGAGTGGTGGTCACCATCCTCAATGCGAATATGGACAGTGCAGCATGGTGACCAGCACTATGGCGGTATCGGAATCAGTGACACGTCATATAGCCTATAACCAGCGGACGATCAAGATGCTTCTAACAATACCTCATTTGTCTTATTCTGACTAGTAGTTTAGAAAAAATGAGGGAACAAACAAGCATACCATACAAATAGAATAAATACAAACAAAGTCACAAGCAAATGCTATTAATATATGTATTTTTGAAATTTACAAGTAACGCTCTGTCCAATGATACAAAACACGACATATTTATCTAAAATTTATTTTTTAATACAATACTCTATGTCCGCTAGAGGGCGCCACATTACATTCAATGACACGTCATATAGACTACTAGCTGAACCCCGCGGTGTTACCCGCAGTTAATGTTGTACCGCGAGTAACGCCGCGGGACAAAGTTAGTCAAAAAAAGTAGCCTAAGTTACTCCCTGGATCATCAGCTACCTACCTGTGAAAGTCCCGTCAAAATCCGTCCAGCCGTTCCAAAGATTACCCGGAACAAACAGACAGACAGACAGACAGACCGACAGACAGACAAAAAATTTTTTAACTACGTTTTTGGTATATGTATCGTGTATACATACATACGCATTGATTAAAAAGCTGTTATTTTAACATTACAAACAGACACTACAATTTTATTTATTTGTATAGATAACCAGAGAACGATCAAGACTTCTAACAATACCTCATTTGTCCAGTTCTAATGAGTAGCTAAGGAGTTAGGCGGAACAACTGAACATACATACATAGCCTGTCAAAATCATAACCCTCCTTTGGCTTTGCCGTGGTCGGGTAATAAGTAATATTTTTTATTGTAAAACAATTTATATGTGTTACGATTCTCATTATTTACATGGACTACGGCTTTTGAAACTTAATAATGTACCATAGTCCATAACACTTTAACAACGCGTGACTACGGTTTTTGAAACTTGTTTCCTGCTTTTTCAGCGTCGTTTTTTGTCGTTGTTGGGTTTTAGTTTTTACTTTTTTTATTTCACATTTCTATATGTAATATCAATTCGAATATGTGAAGACAGTAAACTAACAAATCTTCAAACCAAAAAAAAAAAAATATATTTCGTTTAAGAACTCGTTTACTTTCCATGTTAACTTAAATAAAACCTCGTGTGCAATACTATTTAGAATTGTCTTGTTCGCGCCATTTTTTATTCATCAAAATTAATTAGCTAATTATAATTTACATTTATTTACGAAATATATTTGTTCGTTTTGAACTGCCCATTTCATTACGGTTTATGTAATGTGAACCATAAATTACCAACTCGTATTAACTACTACCTATTGTAGTCTAATTAATTTTCGTAAAAAAAATAAGCTACATTACGAATGCTTGCCGTGTATAATCCTGCCAAGATCGAAGGAGATTAGTAGGTATTTCTCTCGGAGTTCCTCTTGAATTGAGCTGTAACACTCTTGGTGTTGACAGCTCAATTCATGAGTTAAAAGTAACAAATAACCAAAATAACAAGTATACAGATTTTTTTTTATTACTTTTAACTTCACTTGTAACATGGAACCGTGTAATTTTTTATATCGTTCGTATTATTGCTTAGAATTGCTGTTTGTTTGTAAGTCTATTGAATAGCTGTGATCAAAGGACGGTGACGCACGGAGCTTCGATGTGCGGTTGTTTTCGTATCTCTGGATCTATAACTAGCTGACCAACGCAACCTCGTTTGCGTCTCCTATTGCCCGTAGCGTGATAATTTTACCCCGTTTTTGAAACATTTTCCATTCTATTGGTTTTAGGGAGATAATAAATAGCCTATAGCCTTCCTCGATTAATGTACTATCCAACACTAAAGAATTTTTCAAATCAGACTAGGCGTTCCTGAGATTAGCGTGTTCAAACAAACAAACAAACTCTTCAGCTTTATATATTAGTATATATATATTATTATAGTATAGATGTTCATATGATGTCCATTGTGGTTTGTGGTATTAGACATACATACATATTGTCCTATGTGTACCTGTTGTGGGGAGTCAGGTATAACATCACCTATGTTTGAGGTTTTCTATTTAAATTATAGAATTACAAAAATGGGTACTGTTAAAAAACTTTCTATAAAAATTGTACATGCATTTAGTGTCGATCAGATAAGCTATTAAACTATAAGATTGTCTATGAAGATAAAGCATTATTCACAAATGATATAACTTCATGTAGGTAATTGTTATCGTATCTAATCGAGAGCACATCTCTATAAATGGGACAACAATAATTTTAAACCTGTCTAATCGGAAAACAGGATAAATGTAAACCTTATTAAATGGTACAAAGTCCTTGGTCCCTTAAGGCTTAATGTTTTTATTGCGATGTTGTTAATAAAATATTCTTTTACATGCCATAACTGACTTTTATTATTTTCTTATTCTTAATATTAATACAAAATTCCTTCTCTGGACAATCACCACTCCTTATCTCTTTTTAATCTTTTTTACACATCTTAAACCATCCAATCTTCCCTTTTTATTTTGTGACCATAAATATCGAGGCTGTATTACGCCAAAAACTAATCTCGTAGCATTAAGATCCCAACTACGAAGTTTCTTGTATACGTAAAGATTATGTATGTGTTCGTAATGTTAAATATCCAATATACTCAGGCATTAAACTCATGTCATCGCATAAATATTGAGAAGTTTTTGTAGAAGACTCGATTTCCTGAACAAATCTGCATAGCATAATGATCTCGATAAAGTTCGGTTAATGGATGTACTTATCTCGATATCGAATTACTAATCTGTATGAGCAAAAATATACTCCGTTTCGGCAGTTTATGTTCGTATTGTATTTTTATTTTGGCAAGGCCAATTGTAAATACTAATTTACTCGTACCTGTAAACTAACTTACATACTCGAAGTACAATTGGATACCTATATCATACATACTAAAGGAATAAACCTTGGCACTCTCCCTCTTCTGGTCCAAACTCTTCATAGTTGAGCATTTTCCTATACCGTCCCGATTAAGATTCATCATCAGCAAGTCTTTATCAGTCCACTGCTGGACATAGGCTGTTCCTTACAAATAATGTTTTTGCCTCCTAAACACGATGAACAGACGGGTTGGTATCGGCTCTTAGGACATCTACGGTAATGAAAAGATGTGTGCTATCTGTATAAATTATAATTTGGTATTCATGCAATGTGATTTAATTCGTTTTAGGTGTTTGTAAATATAATTGAAATCAGGGTTTAATTGGTTTTCTCATAAAACAGATTACAGTATATCTGAATGTTTGCCTATAGGTGACTGCTTTACTTTATCCGTGTTAATTGACTAATTGTCATATTAAGTAGTGTAGGTACCCCTCCTGACACCTGCGCATGACATGAACACTAATCACTACAACAATTTTATCGCGGGCCCTCTATTACTTGAACTGATAACAGCTTCTACTTGGATAATTGACAACATTTAGGCCCAACATTATCAGCTATTCACTGACCAGTGATATAAGCGATATGTTGTGTGGCGGCTCATTGTTACAACACGACGGCGACGCGCTACTTGTTGCAGTGCAGCCGTTAATGAACGCTTAAGTCGAAAATAGGCAGATACTAATGTTATTAATTTGAAAGTAACTCAGTAAACCGTTGTATCGATTTCAAAGAATGTGTCATGAAGATACTTTGTTGATTCTTGAGAAAGGACATAGGTCACTTTTTACCACGATAAACGACACACACGGGCGGAGCCTTGAGCAAAGACTAGTAACCAATAAAATATATCCTATCTTACACCATATTTTGTAGTCAGAGAACATCAAAAATAAATAGGCAAAGATTAAGATATTATCTGACACCATTTTGATAAATCGTCGTTTTTGTGCCATACTAGCTGAACCCCGCGGTTTTCGTCGTACCGCGAGTAACGCCGCGGGACAAAGTTAGTCTAAAAAAGTAGCCTAAGTTTTTTTTTTAATACATATGCATTTAGTAAAAATCGGTTATTTTAATATTACAAACAGACACTCCAATTTTATTTATTTGTATAGATTAGACATATCAACAGACATGAACGACTCCACAGCTGGCCAGACTCCAGAGCCCTCTCCGTAGCAGAGAGACTTTGGCCCATTGTACAACGCTGGCCAGACAGCTCATTACACATCATTTTTTTATTTATTTATTTATTCTTTATTGTACACAAATGGATAAACAGTTTATATTTAAGGAAATAAGACGTACAAAGGCGAGCTTAACCCAAACATGAGTTATCTTCCAGCTAACCGTAGAGTGCAAAGAGGATAGCAAAGATTGTTAGGGCGAGGTCATGTGTACTACGAGTAATAAGACTAATAAGTAGACAGATGATGCTGCATAATCTATACTTATAAAATAATAAGTCCTGACTGACTGATTCATCATCGCCGAGCGTAAACTATGATAGTTAGGGCTATGAAATTTGGTGAGTAGGATCCTTTTATTGGGTAGACACGCACTAAGAAAGGAATTTTGGAATTTCTACCCCTAAGGGGGTGAAATAGGGGTTGAAAGTTTGTATGGAAATCCGTCATTTTTTAAGTTAGAAACCTGAAACTTTACTTTTGGGGTGCTGATTAAAAATGAGTAAACACGTATTTCAGCGTTTTTGAATATTCAACCCCTAACGGGTGATATAGGGGTTGACATTTCGTACATAGGTTAGTCTGTAAGTCCGTCATTTTTGAAGTCTGAAACATGAAAATTTATTAATGTATTACTGATTTAAAAAGAAAAGAGACGTATTTGAGCGTTTCTGGGTATTCTACCCCTAAGGGGTGAAATAGGGGTTGAAAGTTTGTATGGAAGTTCGTCATTTTTTAAGTTAGAAACATGTAACTTTATTCATATGCTAAGGACTAAAAATGAGTTAATACGTATTTAAGCGTTTCTTGGTATTCTACCCCTAAGGGAGTGAAATAGGGGTTGAAAGTTTGTATGGAAGTTCGTCATTTTTTAAGTTAGAAACATGTAACTTTATTCATATGCTAAGGACTAAAAATCAGTTAATACGTATTTAAGCGTTTCTTGGTATTCTACCCCTAAGGGGGTGAAATAGGGGTTGAAAGTTTGTATGGAAGTTCGGCATTTTTTAAGTAAGAAGCATGAAACTTTATTTTTGGGCTACTGATTAAAAATGAGTAGATACCTATTTAAGCGTTTATGAATATTCTACCCCTAAGGGGTGAAATAGGGGTTGACATTTTGCATATAGGTTAGTCTGGAAGTCTGTCATTTTTGAAGTTCGAAACATGAAACTTTGTGTTCGGGCTACTGACTAAAAATGAGTTAATACGTATTTAAGGGTTTCTGGATATTCTACCCCTAAGGGATGAAATAGGGGTTGAAAGTTTGTATGGAAGTTTGTCATTTTTTAAGTTCAAAACATGAGACTTTATTCATGTACTACTGATTAAAAAAGAGTAAAGACGTATTTAAGCGTTTCTGGATATTCTACCCCTAAAGGGGTGAAATAGGGGTTGAAAATTTGTATGGAAGTTCGTCATTTTTTAAGTTAGAAACATGTAACTTTATTCATATGCTAAAGACTAAAAATCAGTTAATACGTATTCAAGCGTTTCTTGGTATTCTACCCCTAAGGGGGTGAAATAGGGGTTGAAAGTTTGTATGGAAGTTCGGCATTTTTTAAGTAAGAAGCATGAAACTTTATTTTTGGGCTACTGATTAAAAATGAGTAGATACCTATTTAAGCGTTTATGAATATTCTACCCCTAAGGGGTGAAATAGGGGTTGACATTTCGCATATAGGTTAGTCTGGAAGTCTGTCATTTTTGAAGTTCGAAACATGAAACTTTGTGTTCGGGCTACTGACTAAAAATGAGTTAATACGTATTTAAGCGTTTCTGGATATTCTACCCCTAAGGGATGAAATAGGGGTTGAAAGTTTGTATGGAAGTTTGTCATTTTTTAAGTTAAAACCATGAAACTTTATTCATGTACTACTGATTAAAAAAGAGTAAAGACGTATTTAAGCGTTTCTGGATATTCTAACACTAAAGGAGTGAAATAGGGGTTGAAAGTTTGTATGGAAGTCCGTTATTTTTTTAATGAGTACAATGAAAATTTAATTTTGGGCTACTGATTAAAAGTAACTAGATATCTATTTAGCGTTTCTGCATATTTTACCAATAAGAGGGTCAAATAGGGGTTAAATTTTTTTATGAAAATCCGTCGTATTTAACTTAGAAACCTGAAACTTTACTTTTGGGTTGCTGATTGAAAATGAGTAAATACGTATTTCAGCGTGTCTGAATATTCTATCCCTAAGGGGTGAATAAGGGGTTGACATTTCGTGCATAGGTTAGTCTAGAATTCCGTCATTTTTGAAGTTTGAAACATAAAACTTTATTTATATGCTACTGATTAAAAAAGTGTAGAGACGTATTTAAGCGTTTTTGGTTATTCTACCCTTAAGGGGGTGAAATAGGGATTGAAAGTTTGTATGGAAGCTCATCATTTTTTAAGTTAGAAGCATTAAACTATATTTTTGGGCTACTGATTAAAAATGAGTAGATACCTGTTAAAGGTTTCTGGATATTCTACCCTTAAGGGGTGAAATAGGGGTTGCAAGATTGCATGGAAGTCTGTCATTTTTTGAGTTAGAAACATAAAATATTATTTTTGGGTTACTAATTAAAAACGAGAATATGCATATTTAAGCGTTTCTGGATATTCTACCCCTAAGGGGAGAAATAGTCATTGGCATTTCATGTATTGGTTAGTTTGGAAATCCGTCATTTTTTTTAATCTAGCAGCCTAACAACTTTCGTTTTCATGTTTCTGATTACAAATAGATGAATACTTATATCAGTATTTATTCGAATTCTGCTCCTAAAGGGGTTGAAATATGGGTCGAATGTTTGTATGAAAGTTCTTTTAAATGGGATAATGATCAAAAATAAATAAATAAATACGTTTAAAATATGAATAAATTACTGATACATTCTTTTACACAGTTTTATTTAAATGCATATGATTAACTTCCACGCGAGCAAAGCCGCGGGCAACAGCTAGTATATAATATTTAGATGTAAAGATAGACATATATACATACATATACATACCAAGGACCTGATCATTCAAGCGAGAGATAATATTCTCTGGTTCTCCTCCTGATGACATTCAGAGAAGGACTGGTACGTATTTCCAGTGGCAGGGCATTCCACAGCCGCACAGCCGCAACACTGAAGGATTTGTCATAGTGACTTGTCTTATGTGAAGGGGTACGAAGGAGAAGAGAAGAGGAAGCACGGCAGAGGTTACTCCTGGGAACAAAGTACTCGATACGCTCACGAAGATATGACGGAAAATTGGGATTGTGTAGCGTTGAAAAGAGTAAGGAGAGGATGTGGACATCTCGTCGCCGCCGAATAGGTAGCCAATTTAGTTTTCTTCGAAAATCTGTGACATGGTCGAACTTTCGCAGACCAAATATAAATCGGATGCACAAATTCTGCATTCGTTCAAGTTTGTCCCAGAGTTCTTCGGTAGCGTCGAGAAAAGAGATATCAGCATAGTCTAGAAGGGGAAGGAGAAGGGATTGAGAAAGTAGTACTTTAGTCTGAAAAGGAAGAAAACTTTGAAGACGTTTGAGGGAGTGATACGATCCAAAAAGCCTTTTGCTCACCTCTGCTATGTGTGTGGTCCATGATAAATTGCAGTCCATAAAAATACCAAGATTTTTAACCTCAGTCGAATATGGAATAACAGTTTTATTATATAGTACTGGAGGAAGCGAAGTGTGGTCAAGCCTACAATACATGTACCTGCCACCAATAATGATGGCTTGAGATTTTGCAGGATTGACAAGTAACCCAAACGATTTTGCCCAAGAATAGATGTTAAGTAGATCATTATTGATGGCAGTGACAGCCTCCGCTAATTCATTAACCTTGAAATGGCGGTACAACTGCAAATCACATAGGGATTGTGCTAAGTTGTCCTTCCCTTCTCAGTTCTAATGTCCTGCATAGTAGCAACACTAGCAACAGAAAAGACAACGCAATATTGTAATAAAGTTTACAAGTAAACCGTCTGTCATAACAAGACGGGGGGCCTTGAACAACCAAAACCTCATTATATCTTGAACCGCAGTGCGAAAAGTAAACCAAAAAACCGATTAACCGACTTTGAACTTAAATTCCATAGATTGAAATGTGAAATTTTTCTGATGGAATGTATTCAAAAACCTATAAAGAAGCGCAACCAGCTACTAGCACCACAGGTGCTCAAACAAAGTTTTGTCTCAAGGTACTTTGTGAAAGTCACAATCCCAGACGGCTAAGTCAGTTGTCTAGTTACTATGGCCCTTTTTTTAAAGTAAGCAAAGTCACCGTAAACACTTTAAAAGTCGGAAAAGACTTCATAACAAGGTTAACTACGAGGAGTTCGAAGGACAAGAGAAGATCAGAAACGACAGGCCCTATGTTTATTCCTTGTCTTATTATGTTAGTTACTTACTAGTGATCCGCCACGATTGCGTCCGGGTGGATTTCAGATGCACCCACCACGATTCGTACATCCTGAATCTGTAATATCTTCGAATGTATTCATTTAAATTACACACTGTAATAAGTCATATTGATCTATATATATAATTCTTCTGTGAGTGTGTATGTCACTGAACTACTCTCAAACGACTGGACCGATTTTGATGAAATTTTTTGTGTGTGTTCAAGGGGATCTGGGAATGGTTTAGATTCACAATTTTGTCCGCTGGACAATTTTTTTTTTATTAATTTTTAATTTATTAGTAGTTATGGCAAAACGACGTTTGCCGGGACAGCTAGTTGATCTATATAAATGCGCAATGTATTTAAGGTACTTAGTTGGATAAGGATTTACTGTATTGCTTAAAATCGCTTCGTAAATAAGCCATTATTTCTCGTAAAAAGAAAAGAATAAAAAATGCTTATTGCGGGTTATCCCTAAGAGATAGACATAGCATCATGACCTTTTTTTTGTAGACCTTTTTAAGGTGTACAATACTATAGTACATTATTTAGTCAATATCTCGTAGGGGCCAGCGTTTGCAATGTAAGCGTAAAAAAAAGCCAAGTGCGAGTCGGACTTGCCCATGAAGGGTTCCGCAGCAGGAAGTAACATACTTAATATAATTACCCAACTACGGCAAAGCCAAAGGAGGGTTATGATTTTGACAGGCTATGTATGTATGTATGTTCATTTGTTCCCTCATAGCTCCTTAACTACTCATTAGAACTGGACAAATGTGGTGTCGTTAGAAGCGTCTTGATCGTCCTCTGGTTATAGGCTATATGACGTGTCACTGAATGTAATGTGGCGCCCTCTGGCCGACATGAAGTACTGTATTAAAAAAAAATTTAGATAAATACGTCGAGTTTGGTATTATTGGAAAGGGCGTTACTTGTACATTTCAAATATATATATATTACTTATATTTATATATTTATAAAAACCTTATTAGGATAGTTTATACATCTTTATGTCAACCCATATTGTCTTATTGTATTACGGTATGGGGTGGAGCTTGCAAAACTAGCCTTATAAAGCTAGAAAGAGCTCAAAGGGCAATTCTCAAAGTGGGGCACTCCTTGCCATTCATATACCCGAACAGAGATCTCTATCAGTTGTCAGACGTACTTACGGTTCGGCAATTATTTATCCTACACACTGTCCTAAAACAGCACTCATTACTTTCATTTAATGTCTCTAACACTAACAAGCGTCTCAAACATAAAGTTTGTCCCCCGACTGAGATTTACAACACAGCATTCTCTGGCAGATTTTTCGGCTTTCTTGGAAGATACCTCTACAATAATGTGAATCAAAGATTGAATATTTACTCCTCTTCGAAGTATCAATGCAAGCGTACTATTTCACACTGGCTCAAATCTTTAAACTATGAGGAGACTGAGAAGTTGCTTTATGTGCCTTCATAGTTACACATCACACAGATAAACGCATACATATATACACCACACACACACGCACACACATACCCACCACACACACATACGTACACACACACACACACACACACACACACACACACACACACATACACAATACGTTTTCACTAACATTTTGAATCACATTAAACTCTTTCGTTTATTCATCTCACATTTATAGAAGCCATTGATTCATGTTACTCTCTGGAGACCCTCTGTACCTACTTATCTGGAGTTAGGAGAGGCTGGTTATTCTGTCATACAGGTTCTACCTAGTACGGAAACCAGTCTCTCACACAGACCTCTATTTCTGTTTTTTCATTTTTTGTGTATACTTTGATGTAACAGATTTTTGTAATTTTTGTGTGAGAGAAGAAAATAAATTATTATTATTATTATTATTAGCATTTTCTCGTGACTTTGTCCGTAATTATTCGATAATAGTGATATACTTTCCAAAGAAATTAACTTTATAGAGGCACCAAAACATTTTAAATGAAATAAAGTAAAAACTAAAACCCAACTACGACAAAAACGGCACGTTTGGGTTTGATGAAGAAAAAATGATTGAGTTTCAGTTCTAATTATGGGGACCTCCAAAATTTATTGTTTTTTTTGCTATTTTTGTGCGAAAATCTTAATGCGGTTCACAGAATATATCTACTTACCAAGTTTCAACATTATAGTTCTTATAGTTTCGGAAAAAAGTGGCTGTGATCTACGGACGGACAGACAGATAGACATGACGAATCTATAAGGGTTCCGTTTTTCGCGTTTGGTACGGAACCCTACAAATGGGTTTATTTACGACATCACCATCACATTAGAAACCTCTAAAAGTATCAGTGTTTCTCTACTATATTATGCACGAGCTGACCCATGCCCGCTTCGTTGGGCGGTAAACATTTACTTTTCCGACTTACTTTGCAAATCCTACCACGGCTACCACGAAAACGTCTTTCCTCTTTTCAGGTTATTATATAGCCTATGTCACTTACCAATAACGTAGCCTTCTATTGGTAAAATAATTTTGAAAATCGGTTCAGCAGATCCAGAGATTATCCTCTACAACGTCACAAACTCACAACTCTTTATATAATGGTATAGATGTATTATACAACCTTCCTCTTCAATCACTCTATCTATTAAAGAAAACCCGCTTCAAAATCGGTTGCGTAGTTTTAAAGATCTAAGCATTTATAGGGTAGACAGACGGAAGCGAATTTGTTTTATACTATGTAGTGATTCTATAATTTTGAGGAGTTTACGTAAAGTCGACGTGCTTCGCTCTGCCGCACAAGTGCCCTGAGCCCAAACTGTGATCTGATTATCAGACGCTAATATAGTTAAATAACAACAGCGGTACAAAACAAAAAGAGCATACATATACGTGTAGCTTCCTAACTTTGTGATAGTGGAGCTGGCGTGACCCACATGCATATTAACCACGAACCTAATTACACAAGCGACGCCCCCGCACCTAGCTGGGAAGGGTCGCCAGTTCGCTTCCTTCACGCGACTACTATTTACATGACATGATAACGCTTTACACCATTTTTTGTATTAACAGACTTTGAACAATGACGTGACATATTTTCATCAAATGTAAACACATTACTGAATATTTTATAGATAATGACAAACAAGACAAATATAATATGTAGGTATATATGAAGGTACATATATACCTACATATTATATACATAAATACAAACTTTCCTATCTATACTAATATATAAAGCTGAAGGGTTTGTTTGTTTGTTTCTTTGAACGCGCTAATCTCAGGAACCGCTATTCCGATTTGAAAAATTATTTCAGTGTTATATAGTACATTTATCGTGGAAGGCTATATATCATCAACGCTAAGACCAATAGGAGCGGAGCATCAAAAAAATGTTAAAAAACGGGGGGAAATTATCACGGGCAATAGAAGACGCAAACGAGGTTGCGTGGGTCTGCTAGTACCTAACATTAGAATCATGCAAGCCTAAAATGATGCGTTAGGTATCTTATAAAATACTAGCTGTCCCGGCAAACGTCGTTTTGCCATAACTACTAATAAATTAAAAAATAATTAAAAAAACATTGTCCAGCGGACAAAATTGTAAATCTAAACCATTCCCAGATCCCCTTGAACACACACAAAAAATTTCATCAAAATCGGTCCAGTCGTTTGAGAGTAGTTCAGTGACATACACACTCACAGAAGAATTAGATATATAAAGATATTTTGAGTCCTATATAGTAAACTTAATGGCGATTCTTACAACTATAATCATCACTCTGTTTTTATACTCCTAAGTATCAGAAAGGATTCCTGTGAACTGGCATTTCAATTATATTTTCAAAAACTTTATATTGGGTTGTTAAATGTGTCCAATCAACTAAATTTCCTCGTTAAAAGAAAAAAAAATCGTCAGTAGCAGAAGTTTTCGTTTATGTCAACATTCTTCTTGACAATAAGGGAAAAGAAAAATGTCAAGTCTTATTAATTACCATCATCGTCATCAGCCTATCGCAGTCCACTGATGGTCATAGGCCTCTCCCTTTGCACGCCATTCATTTCGAGCCTCGGCTTCTCGCATTCAGCTCCTGCCAGCCGTCTTGCGCAAATGATCACTCCACCTGGCCTGTGGGTGTCCTACACTACGTTTGCCGAGACGCGGACTCCACTCAAGAACCCAAATATGACCAGCCCACTGCCCTTCAGCTTGCTAATCTTATGGGCTTTGTCGATGACAAGGTTTTTTTGCTGGATCACCTCGTTTCCGATCTCTTAGAGAAACCCCGAGCATAGCTCTTAGACCAACCGTACCGTAGTGTCCACGTTACGGTTGTTCTTATTTACCGCTCGGTATAAATTAATTGGTGGTACCTACCAGTGCTGTCTCTGGCAAATTACTGCCATGGGACGTAAATAACTACGAGTAGATCGTCAGTTTGTTACGAAACAAACTTCACACGATACACCTAGCTGACACAGACACACATTTATTTCGGTGTTAACCGTGTCATCGTTTTGACCACCGAAATCATGTCTCTTGGGCTCAGAAGAGAATTTTCTCTCAAGGTTACGTATTGTTGTTGCATGAAAGGGACAAATACCTATTGATTGAAACACATTCTCATTATTTGTAAAGTATCTAATGTATGTAAATAGTTACAACTATTCGGGTACCTTAAAAATATTTTTTTTTTCTTCTAAACCGTGTGGTATTTTTTATTCAGGTAATTAGCAAATGCTTTCTGTGTGACGACGAACTCCGCTTAGGTAAACGAAGTAAAAGTTTTATATTAAAATGCAAACACTTGCCTTCAAACATTAAGTATTTGTGTAACTTTAGCAAGAAGGTCAACGAGGTACAAGTAAAAATGTCATTTTGCGGTACACATGTCATTGTACCTACATAATTACAATTATGGTTCAAAAGTATAGAAATTAATATTACGTACCATATGTATGTAGGTACCTAGTGTAGAATAGTGGTCAGTGGGTTGTATTAGTTATGTTAACAATAAATACTTACTTCGCTGGCTCGGCGACCCAAAGTGAGTCTTGGCTTCCGACAGTAGAATACACCTTTCTTATCTATTCTGTGCCAGCTCAGAGCCTCAGACCAATCGAGCACTTTTGATCTGTTTCCTAACTCTCAACAACTCATATTCCCCATGGTATTGGGCCGTCAATAATTAGTCTAAGGAAAAACTCTTGATATTCAAATAGTTAACTGAATTAAAGCAGACCCTACCGGCTTATGCTAGACTAGTATAGTATGTATATCGTCCACGATAGTTTAGCGTAGGTACTTAAGTATTTGAGGTGGATTGCTTCATTTAGTTTTTAAAGCGTTCTAGTTACGCATTAATAACATTACTGTGGTCCATAGCAGTTAACGGTGATAATGATTGGAGTGGCTGCAAGTCCTGCGTCCTAGCTTCTCACTAGCGTTACTGCCGCTGAATAAGTGTATTGCTTTCATGTTGCCAATACGCGCTCAGTACTCGTGATACGATATCCAACATTTCGTGACAGACCCATCACTTTCTCCTATGATATGTATTTCTTGTTGAATTACGCGTGAGGTGTATCGCTATTTTCCTTCATCGGTCATGGCGATCGCTCTTGAAAAGTGTCGTGTTCAGGCATTTAGGCATTGTATTATTAATTTATTAGCATTAAAAAGGGTGCGACTAAAGGTTAGGTAGTTAGCAGGGCTGGCGCGGCACTGGCTCATTATTCGTTCATTGATACAAAGGCAGAAATTCTTTAATGTAAAAGCAATACTTAAGTGTTTAGTTAAACAATTAAATATTCATCAGTAGGTAAATTATATGTATAAGCATTCTGTCAGTTAGTCTAGCTTTCATCGAACAAGCTCTGCTTAGTTTAAAACTAGATGCCATTGTGTATCAGATATCTGAAATTTTATTAATAACAATGTATAAATAAAAGTAGTTAGTATAGGACTTATTAGGTGATCGAGTAATGGGTCATATTATCGCTAAATCTGATGCGCCCCGGTGGAATACTCACACAGAAAATATATGTTCCTTCAACGTGTACCGTGAATATACCATCACTCAGAGATCCCATCGGATCCATCCCAAGACTTAATCGGTCAAGCGCCGCACCCGTTTCGTCACGCACGATTCTTGAGCACTTCGAAATAGTGCAAGATGGCGCAACGCTGCTTTCCAATCCGTAGTCGCTATTGATCAATTTCTGGCCATTGCCGGTCCGTGAGAGAGCTATGGAGTAGTACGTAGCTGTTATCATAAACATATAAGTTGTTGTAGCGTATTTGGTACGCTGTTACAGAGTTCCTGAACAAGACGACGGTGTACAACCGCGAGACGCTGGACCGAGCGGCGCGCCGGCCGCAGGGGGTGCCACTGATCACTGTCTCCAACCACCACTCGTGCTTCGATGACCCTGGCCTCTGGGGTAAACACCACACACTCACTCACCGATAGATAAACGATATATGACTATTAGTAACAAAATTAAAAAAATAAGTTATTCGAAACAATTATTATCAACTTGGTATTAGCATCTTAATATGTAAATGTATTAAAATTGTAAATTTTCGTAACATGAAAAGTGGGCCTATCATCAAAATGAAGCCACTCACGAAAAAATAGCTTGATAGTTATAACTTGTGAAATTCGTTCCGGGGGTCCCAGACTAATGCCCATATCATACGAGGTACGAAACACAATGTAGTTAGTAAAGCTGAAGACGGTTCGACATGTTTCAGCTTGACTTGATTGCTAAGGCTATATGTATATGAAATAAAAACAACTTTCATCGCAAGCACAACTATTATGTTATATTAAATGCATCGGAGAAAGTTAATTCGTATTAAAGTATAAAAACAAAAAAGTATTTTGTATACCTAATTAAAATTGCACATGCATTATTTTATGTTACAAATGCTATTGTATAATAATATCCAACTGAAAATCTAGATAACTCTAGGCACCAGGGACTCTCAAAGTTGATTCGACACCTTATCATGATGAGAGTAAGAGACTGCCCTCTGATATTATCTTCACGGACAGGGAACAGATACTCACGTTATCTCAGAATACGTGAGAGTAATTTGATAAAAAGCAAGTGTTCTGAAGGACCGTTCGAAAGTCGCTCTTAGATACTTGAACTCCCCAGGAGGCTGCCGTGCATGTGGGTGAGACTGGTGTTGGTCTTGCTCAAACAACCTTACCAAAGGGAAATTGAGCCCTTTACCGATACTAATGTCTATGACACAAGGGCTATGCGGGCACAAAAAGCCATATTCAAGTGTTATTTAAAGTGACAAGTGCGTAGGGAAGTTCCAATATTATTATTTAAGCCAATTGATATTCAGATAGGAACGTCCGATAGTGGTCGTTATCATAATTCGTGTGGCGACGCTCACAAACATGCAGCGTCACACTTAGGTACTAAGCAAGTAAACAAAGAAAGTATAACTCGACCCTCCACTGTGTCACTGAGGCTATAAGGTTTTGTGGTTTCCATAAACGCGATGTTCTCTGGAACTGTCTCAATCATGTTTAAATATTGTTTCGTTGTGGATATGTAGTACTCATTAAAGGATATTAAAAGCGACAGACTCAGGAGCGGAGCAATGTCATTAAAGTTTAATAATTAAACACTTAATAATCTGTGGGTTAGTCCTTGTGTTTATGTGGCGGCTAGCTCTTGGAAGAAAGTCTAAATGTCTCTCAGTCATTTCAGAACCGATACTATCTTCAGGAGAAGAGCGTACTCCCTTCAAAGGCCGGCAACGCGCTTATTACCTCTAAGTTGTAGGCGTTGATTGGCGAACGACTGTAGCCACTTTTTAGCAGGTCATCCGTGCCCATTTGCCTCATGTATTAAAAAAGAAAAAGTAAAATTGTGGATTGTTGTTTGTGTTTATGATGTGATTGATTATATTGAAACTCATTTAGCGAATTTTCTGAAATTAAATATTTATTTTTATTTCTTTTCGGACCTCTGTCACGCAACGCCATCTATTCCCAAGCTAAGCAGAGCTTGTCTTATAGATACTATTGACAACTGATAAAAATACATATATACTTTACTTTTGGAAATACATACATATTAGGAGTATACATGGAAAATACCCAAAATACGAAACAAATATTTGTAGATCATGCAAACATTTGGTCTAATCCGGGAATCGAGCTCGAGACCTCAAGCTCAGCAGTCGCATACGCTACCACTGTGCCACTGAGGCAGTTTAGTTTAGTATAGTACAATCCTAGTAATATTATAAACGCAAGAGTTTGTAAGTATGGATGTTTGTTACTCTTTCACGCAAAAACTACTGAACGGATTTGGATGAAACTTACAGTAATATAGCTTATACATCAGAATAACACAGGCTACTATTTGCCGCGATAACCGACATATACGCGGGCGGAGCCGCGGGCATCAACTAGTATTGAATAAAACTACCAATCCTACTAATATTATAAATGCGATAGTTTGTAAGGATGGATGGATGTTTGTTACTCTTTCACGCAAAAACTACTGAACGAATTTGGATGAAAATTTACAATAATATAGCTTATACATCAGAATAACACATAGGCTACAATTTGCCGCGATAACCGACATATACGCGGGCGGAGCCGCGGGCAACAACTAGTACTTAATATTGCATACCGGTACTACTCAAACAGAAGGGCAATGTAACCTCCAAGGCTCGAGTTAGTAATCGATTTGATTGAATGAAAATGAGCTCGAAACGAGATCAGAACGGCGCGCTAACGTTCTAATTAACTTTATATGTAGATACGCGTAGTCGTTTAGCGGACGAACTACTCAATATTTCAATAGAGGCAATGTTATATCAACGTCACCGTCGATGTTACGAATTTGTACGGGCTTATTTGTGAAATAACGGGCTAAACGTAAAATTGCTATCTGCGACTATTATCACGTTCCGTAAGCTGTCTCCCAACAGAGCTGTGACACTCTGCTAGGGAGTGTCACGCTGTGTGAGTGTCACGCGGGTGAGCGACGGGTGAGGTGACGGGTCGGTGCGTTGCGCAGGCGTGCTGGACTGCGGCGTGCTGCTGCGCAACTCGCGCATGCGCTGGTCGCTGGCGGCGCACGACATCTGCTTCACGAACGCGCTGCACTCGTGCTTCTTCGCGCTGGGCAAGTGCGTGCCCGTCGTGCGCGGCGCGGGCGTGCACCAGCCCGCCATCGACTTCTGCGTCGAGCGCCTCGCGCGCGGCGACTGGGTGCACATCTTCCCCGAGGGGCGGGTCAACGTCAACAAGGTCACATAACGCATTTCCTTTCTATTTCTACTCTATGTGAATACGATCAACCCTGGCCATTTACGAACCTCTCATACCTATAGTTCATCAATTGAGTACTTAGAATATGTTATTGGGTGCGACGACTGACATTATAGGCAATCATGACGTTACTCCCCGCTCCCTTTTTTTCTATCTATACTAATATTAGAAAACTGAAGAATTTGTTTGTTTGAGCTTGCTAATCTCAGGCACCGACGGTCCGATTTAAAAAAATGTTTCAGTTTTGGACAGTACATTTATCGAGAAAGGCTACATATCATCACGCTAAGACCAATAGGAGCAGAGCACCACTGAAAAGTGTTTCAAAAACGGGGAAAATTATCACGCTACGGGCAATAGGAGACGCAAGCGAGGTCGCGTGGGTCAGCTAGTTTATAATAAAACACATGTTACGGATGTAAATGAAGCAGCTCTTCTCGGCTTCCTTCCTGATATAACTTTCATCCGTTTCCACGATATCACTTCTACGAATGATACGATATGTAGATGAGAGACGTCGGGACGTCGGGTGGCGGTGCGGTGAGACGTCAGTTTGTGTTGCAGGAGCACATCCGCTTCAAGTGGGGCGTGGGGCGGCTGGTGGCGGACTGCGCCGCGCCGCCGCTCATCGTGCCCGTGTGGCACGAGGGCATGGACCGCGTGCTGCCCAACCAGGAGCCCTACCTGCTCAAGTTCCGCAAGCGCGTCTTCCTCAACGTCGGCGAGCCCATTCAGATACACCACCTCCTCGACAAGTCAGTAAAGCTCGCTACGGTGGCGTAATCGAGCGGTCTCGCTTTGAAACTCTGTAGATTTCGTACGAAACGAATTCCGTTCGACGAGGCGGAGATCGTAGGGCCGAGGCGGTCGCTACAGTGGGGGATTGGTTGCAGGTTGCGCAGCGCCAACGCGAGCGAGGAGGAGACGCGCGCCGCCATCACGCAGCGCATCCAGGACGAGCTGCTGCGCCTGCGCGAGCGCACGCACGCGCTCATCCGCCGCGCCGCTCCCGCCCAGCTAAGCGGCGCCCCCTCCACCTCCCCCTCCCCCGCCGCCGCCGCCGCCTCCTCCGCCGACAAGGCCGCGACCGTCGCCTCCGACCCCGCCCCCGCCCCCTCCCCCGCGCACGCCAACGGCAAGCAGCGCGAGCGACACCACGAACACGAGTCGTAGGCGGCCTCTCCCCCGTCTCGTATTGTCCCTCTAGTTTGTTATAAGTTTATCACGTGGGAATGTTTATCGGTAAGGTTTAATACGATGTAGTGTACAGTGTAGGTGTCGTGACTGTGTGTTGCGTGTCGTGTACGTGCGAGTGTGTGTGACTCCCGCGCACCTCCCTCCCCCCCCCCCCCCCTTCGCCTCGCCTGATCGCTCCCTCGGTGATGTTTTTATTTTAATATAAACGAACACCCCCGAAACGCTTTGATGCTCTTTCGGTAGACACCGACGACCTTGATTAAAATGTCACATATTAAGTTAAATATATGCTAATTAAAGAAAACCCTAAGGCCAAGTTCAGATGACGAGCGCTCAACACGCGTCTTGCTAACGCGCGTTGAGCGCTCGTCATCTAACCATGGGCTAAAATAAAATTTCTCTTAGAGTTATAAAAAAAGATTGTACCGACACTACATATTATTATTATTATATTTGAAAAACTCCGGTATGACGGCCGGCGCCTAGCAACGACGCGACAGCACCTAATTTAAATAGTCGGCCGATGGGTCACTCCGCAATGAAAGGTCTATTATCCTCTTAAAATGATAACTCTAGCGAGTAAAGAGTCCTTAAACATATCAATGATCGTATCTACACACGAAAAGTGACTACTATTCAAATAGACCGCCAACTTGCGGTACTTTGACAGCTTCCAGTGCACATGTGTGAGCGAGGGGGGGTGGGGGGAGGTCAACGTTGGGCCTCTCTTTTTGGTAGTCGGTGTTACAGGAGCTTCTATTTTGTAGTTACTCATTTCCGAGAATAAGTTTTATAAAGAATTTTTTGAGTATTTTTTACACCGTTTACCTAGTCTGTATAATTTATATCCTGTAGGGCATTCAACCCCGAGCCCTAGGGCCGGGGCGGGGCTCCCCGACACTTACTCATCATATTGTGATGAGATGTTATCGAGGGCAGCCGCCATCTCTACAACCAAAGACTGTTGCACACAAAGTGTACACAATATTTTATATCCCACATATTTGTAAACGTGTTTATTAACAAACTCTAGGTATAAATGGTGGATTATATTTTGTCGAAAGTAAAATATTACCTATATTAGCTCTAGTTAAATCCGGGAAGGACGCGTGCATAGTGCCGGGAATAGTTGTATCGCCTTCTTGTACTGCGTCACATCTCTGTAAACGGTTGTATCACTTTAAACTCGAAAAGAGCCATCTCGTCCCTGGGCCGGAGCAAGCACCACTTATATGTAGGGTACATTACATGGTAACACTATACACGTAGTGGACAAAATTGTATTAGTACGGACAACTTGGGAATATTTTCCAAGTTTGAAAACAAAGATTTGTTGGTTTTAAGGACCTCTTATATTGTTAAGGCGGTATCCTCCGCGATCAGACGAAGAGAGCCACACAAACGGCGAGAGTCGCGTGATCGTGTCCGCGGAGGCCGGAGCTCAAGGGCCGAGGCGATGCAACTGTTTCCGCCGCTCTCGGCGATCAATGTTTTAGGATTTGTATTCCCGCACCACTCCCGGGAACCGTCGGTAGTATTTAATTTGTTACGAGTATTGTAAGTGCTATAAATGTTAAACGAGCAAATGTTTTGTGTGTACCGTGTCTCGATCATTCCCAGGCGCCCGGCGCCAGGCGCTAGAGCGCGAGCAGTCCCGGCCCCGGGCAGGCGCCGGCGGGACGGGACGCTCGCCACGGTCCGACCGTAACGCGAGTCTTCCCCACTATTTACGTATTTATTATTATTTTTATTAACTCTCGCCTATGATTGTGTCGGTTCGGCCGCAGACTGACAGCGACTTGTATATAATGTACCGTGATAGTTAGACGCGATAGTATTTGTTCTGTTAAGCCATAACATAATCATGTTCTGTTGTCCAAATAAATATGTGCTTTTTGAGAACTACTTTTTTCAAAATAAATTGATGGACTCATGTTCTGTTGTTTTTATTCGCTCTCGTTCACATCGGCATCGGCACAGCGCGTCGCGCTATTGTTCAGAGAAGATGTAGGTCTGCCTACGAAACTATATGGTCATCCACTTGCCGGCTTATTTATGTATCCTGTTAATTAAAGTTTGTTTCAAGCTAATCCAAGTTTTTTTGAATCTCATAATAGTATTAAAAAGTTTGCAGAAATAAAAGTCAATGTACTCCTAACAATTTTATTAAATTTTATTTAAATGCAATTTATAAAATTAAATCACTTCATTATAAAATGTTAATCGTTCGTTCCTGCAGCGCTCGGCTCGTTCGCACCTCGCACGCGTCGGAGAGAGCCCTCGCGCTACGACCGACTCTATATTTACTGTTTGGTATGCCCACGCCCACGCCCACGCCCCACTGACTGCGCGGGCCCCATCTATATCTGTACTGTACCGCTACTAGTTTAGCTAGGAACCCCCCGTTTACAGAAGTCGCAAGCCACGTGCAGTTGTGAGTGGCGCGAGAGCTCTCTCTCTCTCTCTCTCTACCTGAACCGTGACCTCGACTGTACTATTACTTTGAACCGAGTGTCGGTCCTAGTATAGGTAGCGGCACGTAACTCTAGCGGTGACAGTTGTTGCGCAGAAGTCAAAAAACAGGTATCTTGGTCGAGCAAGAGGGACGAGGGGCGGGCGTGCGTAGCACCGATTGGCTCTCCAGTCGCATTCCGTTCGCTGCACCAATACGACGCCCCGCGTGCTTCCAGTGTACAGTCGCGTTCTGAATTATATTGTTATCGCTGTTAATTAATTTTTTTGTTTTTTGTTAAGTTTGATTTTGTTAAGTTATTGCTTTCTTGATTCGGTAAAGGACCGGCGGTCTTTTTAGAGTATATTTTCTTAGAATAGTATAATGTATACATAAGAGGAGACACGAGTAGGCATTTTAACTTGCTTGAATACCTAAATATGAGAACGTGATTCTTACAAGCGCAATATCTGGGAAATAGTGGGTCTTAGAGAAAATATCATAAAGACCACTTTTATAGAGAATTTTAAGATCTACAACTTTACTATGAGGTATTTTTTCGATAAAACTTACCGTTTTCGAGAAAAATCAAAAAAACCTAAAATTTTGACCTTGGGTCCCGAATAAGTCCCTTAGCGCACATGGGACTGATTGGGACTTTTGACACTTTATTCCTTGTGGTAAACCTAAGGTCTCTACGAAGATTTGGCTCTGTCGGAATTTTCTTTATTTCAATTGTCTAAATTGACCGGACTAATTTGCGTGCGTGACAGTACCCATGCGCAGCTATCGCCTGAACGTTCCGCTCACCGCTAGACTTACGTGCCGCTACCTATACTAAAGGTTTCTTTCAGCACATTACATATATTTCAAAAAATGCAGTATTACTAAGATGCAGAAGATTCTTCCAAGTCATTCACTAATAAAAAGTAGGTACATTCTCACAAATGTTTAATACTTGCTACACTAAAGTTAATTATAAGTTTAACTCGCTCAGTAACCGTGTCCACCTTGCCCCTGAACATATGAAGGGAACCGCTGAACACCATTACACAGAGCCAGGAACATGTCTTGGTCCCTCGGGCCGAAGGACCACGTGATCATTACAACTCATTATTTTGGCAACGTTTAACAATATTACGCACCGATCGATAGACCTTTTTTTATTCAGAAATACTAAAATAAAATGCTTTGTTAATTTTAGAAACAGACTGACCCTTGTAGATTCTGTGAAATTTATATTAATTTTATGAAAAACGTAACTAAACATATTTGTAAGTTTGATTTATGAATTTTAGGTAATTTTTTTAAATATTTTTTTTAAAAGATGGAACAGTTAACCTAATTTAAAAAAAGAAACACAAGGGTTGCGACAAAAGTGGTGGTGGCGTCACTGGCGCTAATTTCAGCGACCGACACAATCGGAGATCATCATTATCGACCGCAGTACGAGTCGGTCTCTACGGTCCGGGATCGAGGAACGATTACTTCCTAAAGTTAACGCGATACTCGTCCTCCGGCTCGGCGGGCGTGGTCACCTCTCTAGAGCCTCACTCGTCGGCGGGGTGCAGCGCGAGCACGGCCGAGGCGCCGAAGGGCTGGCGGTAGGCCACGCCCAGCTCCGCGAACAGGCGCTCCGGCGGCGCCACGTTGGCCAGGTACACGCGGCCCAGCGACGGCGCCAGCGCCGGCGGCACCAGCCCCACCACGGCCGCGCGCGCGCTCACGCCCTCCCAGCCCTCCGTCGGCGGCTCCAGCGCCACCACGGCCGCGCGCGCGCCGCCCGCCCAGCGCAGCGCCTCCGCCGCCCGCGCCGAGCCGCCCAGCTCGGGGTCGTGCAGCGCCAGCAGCAGCACGTCGGGCCGCGGCAGCGCGTCCACCGCCGCCGCCAGCTCCACGCCCGCGCACGCCAGCGCGCCCAGCTCGCGCGCCAGCGCCGCGTCCGGCGCGGGCGGGGCGGGGGACGCGGGCGCGGCCAGCAGCGCGGCGGCGCGCGCTCCGTGCGACGCCAGCAGCCGCGCCGCCGCCAGCCCCGCCGCGCCCAGCGCGTGCGCGCCCGCCAGCACCACCACGGTGGGCGTCTGGTGCGCGTTGCGCGGGTCGAGGCGCCGGCCGCCGCCCACGAGGCGCAGCGCCACGTCGGCGGCGGCGCGCGCCAGCAGCACGAGCGCGTCGGCCAGCAGCCCGCGCGCGCGCATCGCGGCCCACAGGCGCGCGCGCAGCTGCGGCGCGGCCGACGGCACGCCCAGCCCCTCGTCCGTGACGTAGTCGAGCGGGCCGCGCAGCTCGTCGGGCACGCGGATGGTGCGGCGCGGGGCCGGCGCGGCGCCGAGCACGTTCTCGTCGTGCCGGAACTTGCCCGCGTCGTCCGCGTGCCGCACCACGTCCGGCTTGTGCGAGTTGCGGATCTGCTCCCAGAGCGCGCGCTTGTTGAACAGCGCGAGGTTCCCCTCGAAGTCGAAGTCGTCGTGCAGGGCGGGGTCGGCGGCGTCGCCGAAGCACGCCTCGTTGCGGCGGCGCGCCTTGTCGCCGGGCCCGCTGCCCCCGCCCCCTACTCCGGCCCCGCCCCCACAACCACCACCAACACCGCGTCCCTTGGGAGTGGAGCTCGACGCGCCGTAGCTGCCTGCGAACCAAAACAGAACAGAGACCTTGAAACCAATTTTAGTTTTGTAAAGATTTAATAATTCACTAACTAAATATATTCGATCGAGACAAAGGGAGAAAGCAAAGGAATTATTTTCATGTTCTAAAAATGATTTCTATCATACCTCATAAAAATCTCCAAAATTAAAAGCTGAATGTTGCGAGTTCTAAACGTCCTACAAGTCGTTAATGATAAAATACAAGTTTCCAACTTATATCTCATTCCAACCTGACACTGCTATTCGAATGCCCAACCTGTAGTAGAAATGTTGTGAGTCAGAGTGGAAAATGGTTACAACAGTACTGACCTGCATGAGTATTATTTTTGTTGTTTCGCGGACCCTGTATGTCAATTGGTTTACTCCGGGTGGGACAGACCGCTCCACGATTATTGCCACTGGACTTGTTACAGTTAGTGTTACATGCTGGTGGCTGATTGCTCACTGGAACATGATCAACATCCATGTACTAAATAAATAAACAACAAATGTATGAATTGACATTTCTTTTTTATGTTTGGGCCAGCCACAATGACTCTACTCAACCTGATGGAAAGCAAAAGCAGAATCCAAGAGTGGTGGTCACCATACTTATTGCGAATGCAAGACAATACAATAATGCAGCATGGTGACTCACACCATGGAGGCCTTGTGATTCTTTTATATTGTTGGGCCTCTGGTCTCACACTAATCAACGATACACAACAGCACAAACACTGTAATTTTACTTTGATCTTCTGTGTGAGCCTATTACCACCCCAGTGGAGCTATGGCCAGTTCATGCTATCAGCGTGGCTCTACTAAATATATATTTAACTAGCTGAACCCCGCGGTTCTACCCGCGGTTATTGTTGTACCGCGAGTAACGCCGCGGGACAAAGTTAGTCTAAAAAAAAGTAGCCTAAGTTACTCCCCGGATCATCAGCTACCTGCCAGTGAAAGTTCCGTCAAAATCCGTCCAGCCGTTCCAGAGATTACCCGGAACAAACAGACAGACAGACAGACAAAAATTTTTTTAACTACATTTTTGGTATATGTATCGTGTATACATACACATGCGTTGATTAAAAAGCTGTTATTTTAATATTACAAACAGACACTCCAATTTTATTTATTTGTATAGATGATTAGTATTGAGCATTTGGAAGGACGTATGTCCAGCAGTGGTCTGCGATAGGCTGATGATGGTGAGATATAATCCACTCATATATAGCATAACTTCCAGTGTAGTAATCTGTTTAATACTATTTCATGGCAAAAACACTGGTGGTGCCACAGAACAAGTAATTGATTTCAGGTTATATCTTTCATAAGCACTGAGTTACATGGGCATGACCAGAGCAGGCCACCTTTACTATCTGTTAACAAGAGGCATTGCTCTGCTTGTACTGTTCCACTGTGATTAAGCCCAGTCTCCAGAGAACGAAAGTTGTGAACACATGTTGGTGATAAAACTTTTTGTAAAGCCAGGTCTCCACCGAACAAAAGTTGGCAACTTTAGTGTTGTCAAATTTCAGTGTAGATGAGCCTTTATAATAATCCCTTTAATTAAGATTGAAAATGGTTGTGCTTTTCTCAAATAGTTTACATTCTACACAAACTTAAGTTTCACAGAACATGTTGATTCACTCGTTCAATCTCAGTATGATATTTCAACTGTTGTGAAAATACCCATAAAATTTCTTAACAAAACTGTTGATTGTAAAAAAGTGTAAGGTAATTTGACTGTTTCTTTTTAAATACCTCCACTTTTATATATAACTGCCAATAGTCATTTATCTATTTTTATATATTTAAAAAAAGAGCTATTTTAATAATAATAATAATAATAATAATAACAGCTAACAGCTTGCCCTTAAATACAAACTTGTGAGGTCAGAGGTGCCATACTACAGGTATGTGCCCGACCCAGTTCTCGAGAATGGTCGTGCTACGTTATATTGGGATCGATCTGTTATCACAGACAGGACTATTGTTGCCAATAAACCTGATATTGTGGTGATAGATCGATCAGAGCGCCGCGCAATGATTGTCGACATCGCCGTTCCTCATGACGAGAATCTCGTGAAAGTTGAAAAAGAAAAACAAATAAAATATTTGGACTTATCTCACGAGATTGTCGAGATGTGGGATGTAGATTCGGTGATCATTGTTCCGATAGTTGTATCTGTTCACGGATTGATAGCCAAGAGCCTCGACCAACACCTTAAGAGGCTCACGTTGGACGGTTGGATCAAGGGTCTGATGCAGAAGGCAGTCCTCCTAGACACGGCACGTATAGTGAGGAGGTTCCTGTCTCTGGAGCCCTAACCACCGGTTTCTTGGTCCCTGTACCCGAAGTCGGTGGTCTACTATTTTTTATATTTTTAAATGTATTTTTTTTGAATTTGTATATTTAAAAATGTAATCAATATGTTATATATGTAAAATAAAGAGAATAATAATAATAATAAAGCCTTTTTATTACCATGCACATTACATTGAACTTAAAAAATAGATTACAAAGAAAATGTGTGTTCAGGGCATGGCTCCTCTCCGGATATAGGCCTCCTCCAACTGTTTCCATTGTGCTCTATTTGCCGCCTTCGTCATCCAGTCTTCGCCGGCTATTTTTTTAATTTCATCGACCCATCGATCTTTAGGTCTTCCTCTGTTCCTTTTTCCACTGGGTCCCTTCCATTTAGTTATACGTTTAGCCCATCTCTTGTCTGTAATACGGGCGATGTGACCAGCCCATCTCCATTTGAGCTGTTGTGCGTGGTGTTCTGCGTCTATTAATTTTGTTTTCATACGAATGTCTTCGCTCTTGATTTTATCGCTAAGTTTAATTCCTAGCATACTTCTTTCTATAGCACGCTGGCACGAACGAATTTTTTGTTTAATTCTCTCTCGGAAAATCCAAGTTTGTGCTCCATATAACAGACATGGTAACAGGCAGGAATCTACAACGTGCTTTTTGAGTTTTAATGGAAGTTTTGCTTTTAGGATTTCTTTGAAGCTCCAGTATTTCCTCCAAGTTATGTTGATACGACGTTCTATTTCATCTTCATGTCGCGATTTCTTGAATGAAATTTGTTTCCCAAGGTACACATAACTGTCCACGTACTCTATCGGTGTTCCATTTACTATTATAGCCTTTTGTGTACTATTTGTAGATACTTTTGTTTTGGATGTATTTAAATGTAAACCTATTTTTTTACTGGCGTTGTTTAGTTCGCAAATCATTGCTTCCAATTGTTTTGATGTTTTTGCAAAAAGAATGATGTCATCTGCAAATCGTAGGTTGCTTATGGACTCTACATTTATTTTTATTCCTTTGTTTTTCCAATCTAAGTTTTTCATTATATCATGTAGCACGGCTATGAATATTTTCGGTGATAAAGGGTCTCCTTGTTTCACTCCTCGCCTTATATATATTTTTGGCCCAACTTTATCTAGTTTTACCCTGCTTGTGCTGTTTTTGTATATGTTTCTAATGATGTTAATGTAGGTATTTGAAACGTCTTGGTTTGAGAGTGCTTGCCATATGCTCTCGTGTGATATTGAATCGAAAGCCTTCGCATAATCTATATAAGCGATGTATATAGGTTGGTTATACTCTTGATGTTTTTCCACTATTTGGTCTAATGTATGGATGTGGTCTATGGTAGAGTAACCTGGGCGAAAGCCGGCCTGTTCCACTGGTTGGTGCGTCTCTATGTTTATCGCTATTCTTTTCTCTAGACACATGGCAAATAATTTATATATTGTCGGTAGCAGGCTGATAGGGCGATAGTTATTAATATTTGAGGGATCACCTTTTTTGTAGAGCAGAACTATTTTTGACTCTCCCCATTTCTCTGGGATTTCTTGAATTTCTAGTATTTTATTAAACAAGGTTGTGACAGGTCCAATTAGAATATTTTTTCCAATTTTCAGGGCTTCATTAGGGATGTTATCGGGTCCTGGGCTCTTCTCTGTCTTTAATTTATCTATATTTTTCAGGATTTCTCTACCATTAAAAAGTGTAACGGGTGGTTCTGCTTGCTTTTCTGTTTTTACGTACGTACTTTTTTTGTTGTGTTCGTTCTCGTAGAGATTTTGGTAAAAGTTTGAAGCAATGTTTATTATCTCTTTTCGTGTCTGTAGTTTATCTGTTGTATTTTGTGTTTTCAGAGTTGGTATCCATCTTTTTTCTGTGTTTAGTTGTTTGTATGCTTTCTTCTGACTTCCAGTAGTACGCAGGTTTTTTTCGATAATTCCCATCCTATATGTTTCGTAGTCTTTTCTTAGCATTTTGTTTGTGCTTTTATAGAGAGCTGTAAGTTTCTTTTTTTCCTCTTGGTTTTTGCATGGTTTCGATTGCAGTTCAGAGCGTCTTTTTAGTAGTTGTTTGGTTTCCTCTGTTAAAATATCTTTCTTGGTTTTCTTCGAGGTGGCTGAGCATAGGCTCTGTTTTATGGCCGACTCTATTTTGAGATAGAATGTCTGTATGTTGTCGCTATTTTCCCACTGGATTTGGTGTGTTTTTTCTTGTAGAGTCCTTAGATATGCGTGTTGATTTTTCTCACAACTTAGATCCGTATGAGCTTCACTAAAGTTTGTTCTGCTTCGCCGCGGCTTTCCCAATCGAACTGTGCCTCTGAGTAGTCTGTGATCAGTAGGAAAAATATCATTTTTTAGAATCTCCATGTTTGAGAATAATTTAGGGCAATTACTCATAATGTAATCAATTTGATTTTTATATTGCTTGTCTGGTGTAGTCCAAGTCCATAGGTTTTTAACGTTTTTCTTAAATGTTGTATTTATTATGGTGAATTTGTTAGCTAATGCGTATTTGAGTAGTTTATCTCCTCTAGCATTTCTTTTTCCGTAGCAGTATGGTCCCATAATTGTATTTTCTAATAATTTTCGTTGTCCTATTTTTGAATTAAAATCTCCCATTAGTATTATTTTTCCTATTGAAAGTTTTTGAGCCGCTTCGATTTGGTCGTAGAAATTATCCATTTCCTCTTCAGGTGCTTCTGTGGTTGGCGCGTAAACCTGTATTATTGATATTTTGATTGGGTCGAACTTCATGTTTAGGAGGCACACTCTCTCTGACAAACCTACGTAGTTTTCTATATTATTTTTGTATTCCCTTCTGATTAAAAAACCTACTCCATGCTGTCCTTGAGTCTCTCCTGTATAGCAGAAAATATGGTTTTCATCCTCTATAATTTCATTTCCTTTTCTTCTAACTTCTGATAATCCTAAAATATCGTATTTTTTATTTGATAATGAATGTTTCAGTAGTATCATTCTTTGTGGTGATAACAATGATTTAACATTGTATGTGCAGATGTAGAGTTGTTGGTTAGTTGGAGGGTTGCAGTCGTCCTCTCCCGCGGTGACTGGCCGTGTTGGGAGATGAAGAGGGGCCTGTTTTGATTGCTACTCTGTATTTCTTGGATCTTTAGGGTTTGCAGTGGTTTGTTTTGAGTTATATTTCAATATTGGTTTTTTTAATAAGTAATTATCTATATTGTTGTTTCTGTTTATTTTTGCTGGTTGCTTTTCCTTTTCGTTTTTGGATTTTGGTGTCGTCGTTTCTGGCGATTCTGATAGAACTCTTTTCTTGTTATCTAAAGTTTGCTTTTCCGTTTGTTGATTCCTATTTTGGAGGAAAACAATTTTATCATATTTTAGTATCGCCAATCGACCCTGTTCTCTTTCTTTGTTGACTTCTTTTTGGAGTTCTTTTCGTTTGCTGAGTATTTCAGGAGGGAAATCTTCTTTGATGTAGTAGTACGTCGATTGCTCGATTTTTTTCTTGTTCTTTAGTATTGTTATTTTTAGCCCCATTGTTGTAAATGTTATTATAATTGGCCTTACTTTATCACTTTTTTTTCCAAGCCTTCTTACGTACTCAATACTGTTGCTATCGCATTTAATATTACATAATATGCTATTCAATATGTCTAAGACTTCTTTCTCTAGATCCCAATAACTTCTTTCATTTTCAGAGACTCCGAATAAAAGTAGGTTTTTTTGCCTTAAAGTTCTTTCTAGGTTATTTATTTTTACTGTCTGTGCTTCCAGCTTTTGCTCCAAAATCTCATTTTTGCTTTCCATGTTTTTAAATTTCTCGTTAATATTGTTGTTTATGGTGTTTTTAATATCCTCCTTCATATCCGTCATATCGATTTTTTGTTGCCTTATTTCTTCTTGCATTGCTTTTAAAATGTTTTTTATCTCATCCATATCTACTTAATTGATCTTCAGTATGTATGAACAAATAGTTATGGTAGATAGCTCCCTCTTGCGAAAGGTAGACAAACTCGTTCGATATTGAGCTAGTTGTGCGGTTTTACCACTCGCCAATAGATGTCGCTAGCAGTGTAGTAAAAATAACGACAATGGCGGTCCTTCCAGAAGTTAACCTAAAAATATTGTTGTAATGTGCGCTTGCCTTTTTTCAATCCCGCACGCATTTAACAGAATGTCTTTATAATACTTTGCTTTGATTCACTTTTCTTTTTATTCACAGTTCTTGATATGTCGTTGCATATGTTTATTGTAATTTGTCCGTTACAATGTTGCACCTTAGTTTTCGTATTTAACACTAGGTTTTTTACTTTTATGCGTAGACTTCACTTTTTCCTGGTGATTTATAAGTACTAATGCACGTTTTCAACACTTATAGGCAATCTTCACTCTTAATTGTATTTATTTATCGGAAAAATGCACGGAGCTGACGTTAACAGCACCACTGTGGCGCCCTCTCTCTCTCGCTATTTTAATATGAACCATTATTTCTTCACTAATTCACTATGACTTATGAACACTTCTGAATCAAATTTTATTTAAAATATACACATTACACTGTACAAGTGTGGAGGTATTTCTTTGAATAATATTGCAACACTGGTACAAATACTGCCGCATACTTGAACATTATTTGCACTACAATTAGATCATACATAAAATTGCAGACAATATTTGATACAACAACATAAAAACAAAGTTTAGCTGTTCCTATATGTCAAAATTAAAAGTGCTTTGTTCCTCTACAAAAAAATAGTCTACTAACCGGAACTAGTGGGGTTAGCTTGGAGGGTCTCACACACTGTTGCCCGTTGCACTTTTTTATTACTCTTGGTAACTGCTACTGTGCTATGCGTCTGTTCCGACGGCTCCGCACGCGACTCAATTATTTTCAGATCCTTGATATCTGCAGCACTGGAAAGCGTAATACATGGTAATCAAGGAATGATAAGTTGGTAGAAGAGGTGAATAAAAAGTGGCTGTATCGTACTTGAGAGTCACTTGCGACTTGGGGTAAGGGAAGCCGTTCCTAAAAGCTTTAGTCAAAGTTATTGTGTTGCCATCGGCCTCTAAAATAGTTCCCTGGTAGCAGCCGAGAGGCTCGCCACAGTTCACCGAAACGGCGTATCCGACCCAGTTAGACATCTTCCCCTATGTTAACTCATATACACTGTGTGCACAGTTCATAAGAAAGCGAACTTTTAATACAATGATCACGTTTATATTTTGTGCTTATAACCAATAATAATAAGAACTGTACAAGAAACTCAAGCGAATTCACAGTTTTACAAATATACACACACACACTTGACATGACTGACTAGACGTGCTTGACGTGCTTGACGTTTAATATAATTGAAGTTAGTTTTTTTTCTTGTCAGAACTTGGACCTACGAATTGGAATCCTAATATTCCTACCTCTATGGTCAGAACAGACTCAAGCTCCACAGTGCTGCCATACGGTAAATAGTACCATGTCTACATTTTTTTCGCACAAATCAGATTATTTAATAAAATATAATGTGTACTATTACTGTTAATATCGTGGCATAACAAAGACTCAACATATTACGAATTTAACGGACATACCACGTGCGTGAGTTTTAGTACAGGGACATTAATATCACTGTATAATTTCGATATCCAAAACTTAACTTACATTGGTAAATAAAAATAGGAAAAGAAGAACAAGTTTAAAATTGAAAGGCCAATCTTTTTAATTTTTATCTTATTGTTTAGTACTAGTTTTTATTCCATTGATATTATCCAGCGCGAGTTCAGAATCTAGATATTTCCGTAGTACTGTCAGTAAAGATAGTTTGGTGATTATTTTAAAAAAGACATAAAGAAGAAAATCTTGACACAATTTCAACACCAACCCCACCAATGTGGTAGGCTAAAATTAAAAATTAGATTATTGATGTGATGTGAAATACAAACAACCATTTAGTGGACTTATTTGGTAATAAATTTCAAGGTTTCAGTTTGTATCCACAAGACACAGGACACCTGCGATAGTTAGTTTTGATTTTTACTAGTTTGTGGTCATGCCTACAGTACTAGCCTGAGTAAATGTTCTATATATATACGTTGTACTCTGTGGTAAATGTGTTCTGTGGTACTAGCCTGGGTAACGCATTTTTTTTTGACAATGAACTGTGACAAGTGACAGTCCTTGGAGTTTGCCTCTGTCTGTCTGCCGCAGTCTGCCGGTGAACTGCTGCTAGTAGCTTTATAACTGGTGGCTTGGACTTTAATTGACGTACTATTGAAAAAAACAATACTAAAACCAATGACAGTAGAATAAAAATCAAATACATATTCTTTAATACCACTATTAAAGTTTATAAAGAGGACTTTAAGTCATGGTAAGAAAATAATATTTTTAAATAAATTAACTCAATTCTAATGACATAGAAGCTTGGTTTGGCAGTTAATATTCTGAAACGCTTGTGTTCATGTAATTACTGTAACTTTTTCGCCTTCCACTGCCTCCTGTAATTTATAAGTACGTTACTCTCGAAGAGTTAACGATGCACAAGCTGACTGAGGTGGTGCGGTACAGTACCGACCTGTATTGTACAACCATCGCTCTTCACCAGCACCTATAGCTTTAATGTATGTAAAACTGACTAATTAAATGATGCAACAATGAATGGGGTAACGGTTGATGATCAAGGGCTCATGAATAAAATAATACTATTCTTAAAATTTTATATCCTGACAGATGATGCAACATAAAGCTAGTTCTATTCAGTACAGTATACTAATACAAACTGAGTGAACAGTTGTGCATGCAAAATAAATTAGTTTTTTTTTTTTAAATTGAAAAGCAAATGCTGGTAAATGTATATATGTAAATAGTAGATCTGGTTTGGTTGAGTAAAACATATTGCAGTACAAATCACGACTGTTACTTACTGCTGACTTAAAAATAAAAGTATTTGCATAATGCTTGTGACTTGCTCAAAGGAAAGTTGGCCATGTCACAACTGAAAATAAATTAATATTTAATTTCCTATTATTATTTAATTACAAGTAGGAAGTAAATTCTATTTATAAAACTAGTGTAAATCTATTAGAACTGGCAGTATCTTATGCCAATTGTCATCACTGGAATCATAATAGACTCTTTGCCTACTTGTCATTAGTTGGTCAAAATACTAAAATACATGGCCTTTACAATGACAACTGGCCTGCTGAATAATATACTGAAGCCATAAATAAAAATCATCGGTAAGTATAGTTTCAAACAGCTTTGTAATAATGACAAATTATAAACTTACATTTCCATAAAATATTGATATAGTTTTGAAGTATCTAATATGTAAGCAGCTGTGATTATTTGATTATTAAGTACAAAACAATGGACATTAGCAGTTAAGTGAGTATGATTAACAGGCCCTTTAATAAGAGCAACAAAGCACAGTATACTCCTCCGCCTATGACTCCTGAACAACTTAACACTGGGGTGCTCTGACTAAATGAAAATAGTATCAACATAAGAGAACAGTGTTGGTTGGGATCTATTGAGCAGTATTTGAATGAAGTTTGTTTTAAGTATTGCACCTAAAGGCAAATTGAACTCAGACCAAAAGTTAAAAATTAATACCATTTTCCATAAAGTAATATGCAGACTTGAGTCATTCAAGCAAAAAAAGTTCAAGGAACTCCATAGTTCTTTATAATGTGCAGTTAAACCAGAAGGTATTGAATCTCTAGCGTCGATCAAGCAGATGATCTGATTGCAAGGCAGTGCTTTTCTCCTGACATGGATGAAAAATTATTCACCAATTGTTTTTCGTCCTAGCAGACACAGCTCGTTAGTTAATTATCGGAGCGATAAATCGAAAACAAGAGGATATCAAGACCAATGTGCAAAAACTAATAAACCCTGAAGCCATGAAACTCCAAAGGAGTTCCTAAGATCACGAATGACGGTGTTGCCATATGTACTGAGATATTAAAAGTCATAGAGGTCAACCAGACAGTGCAACTTGCCGAATCAGGACGTGAGGTTGATGAACTGTACAAGCCTCATATTATTATAATAGGAGTTCCCACAACGTCCGTAAAAACAAGATTTATAAACGTACTAGTTGTTGCCCGCGGCTCCGCCCGCGTGTATCGCGGTTATAGCGGCAAATAGTGGCCTATGTGTTAATCTGATGTATAAGGTATATTACTGTAAAGTTTCACCCAAATCTGTTCAGTAGTTTTTGCGTGAAAGAGTAACAAACATCCATCCATACTTACAAACTTTCACCTTTATATATTAGTGTGATAGTAGGATGTATGAGCAGATCGTACCCGACAAATTACCCAAATTGACAAAGAATACTTTTATGACCTCTATAAAACTTCACAAAAATCAGACAATAAAAATGCTGAGACCTGTAAATACATTATTGAAGTACCTATGAGCCGTTATACGTAAAACTCTGATTACCCAGAACAGGTTATTTATTAATTGGACCTCTCGTTCGGTTGGATTCTCGATGACCAAATTTTCAAGTGCTAGCAAGCAGTTCATATACACACGCAGCCAAGACGTTCCGAACAACGACTTCTGCGTGTGGTCATTGTGGTGAAGACGATCATTCCATCCAAAACCGTTCAAGAAATGCGGAATCACCTGAATGTGAACCGTTTTTGCGTTTAATAAACCTAATGATACTGCAAGTAGCGGACTGTATAATATATGGTTTATTACGAGTAAATAATTGTAGTAAGATTAATTTTAAGTTTGGCGGAACGGTGAGTCGAAGCTCGTAACAGCTGACAGCCAAGTGATGCTATGACGCGCTGCGCGGGCGGCGCACGATGACCGATGTCTCCGTCTCGCTCTGGCCGCCGCCGCGTAGGTGTTGACAGGTCTCAACATACTCCCCCGGTTGAAGTATCTTCAACAGGAGACACCACGGGTAGAGGGCAAATGGTGTTGAAGGCGCGCCGAATGCCTTACGTGTCCGGATGTCGGCGACTCTGGTGATGCCATCTCGACCAGGAAGCACCTTTACCATTCGTCCTAGAAGCCAGAGTAAAGGCGGTGAATTCTTATCTATGATGACGACAAGCGTCCCTTCCTTCAGCTCTCCTGACGACCACATACCACAAAACGGAATACGCTAAATGCCCAGATAGGCAGGCAGCTGCATTTAGGTACATAAATTCTATAGATTACTAGCTGAACCCCGCGGTGCTACTCGCGGTTATTGTCGTACCGCGAGTAACGCCGCGGGACGAAGTTAGTCTAATAAAATAGCCTAAGTTACTCCCTGGATCATCAGATACCTGCCAGTGAAAGTCCCGTCAAAATCCTTCCAGCCGTTCCAGAGATTACCCGGACCAATAGACAGACAATTTTTTTTTTAAATACATTTTTGGTATATGTACCGGGTATACATACATATGCATTTAGTAAAAAGCGGTTATATTAATATTACAAACAGACACTCCAATTTTATTAATTTGTATAGATAAAGGTGCCTTAAGAGCGTCACACACAAGGAAGATAATATATATTTTAACGTCGAATAACATCACATCACATCACACTTCACACTAATATATAAATGAGAAAGTTTGTGAGGCTGTATGTTTGTTACTTCTTCACCCAAAAACTACTGGACGGATTTGGATGAAACTTTACAGTAATATAGCTAATACTTCAGAATAACACATAGGCTACTATTTGCAGCGATAACCGACATTCACGCGAGCGAAGCCGCGAGCAACAGCTAGTCTATATATATACAGCAAAAATACGATAATATATCTCAACTGCATCGTTCTATCAGAAGGCGTTTTGCGAGTCGGCGGTATCGTACCTTATATAGGTGTTTAGTTCTTGCGATACTTGCGAGACTTACTTGACAGCTCGTCTCGATTACGAATGGGACAGTGAATTTGATTATTAAGTTGCATCAAGAAGTAAAAATCTGTGTAGAGGACCTTAAAAGAACTAAAAAACAACAAGGTGAATTTAATCTTTACCATGATCTATCTGAAAGTAAATTTACTTTAGAAACCCAGCGGACAATTAAGACGCTTCTTACGATATGATCTCATTTGTCCAGTTCTAATTAGTAGTTGAGGAGCTATGACGGAACAGATGAGCATACATACATAGCCTGTCAATATCACAACACGCCTTTGGCTTTGCCGTAGTCGGGTAATAAGGATAGAACATCCTGTTCTTTATCTTAAGATAAAGTCGCCGATTATGTTAATACAGGGTAGATATTACAATACGACTTCAATTTGAACTGGACTTACCTACACATGATACAATTCCACCTACAAAATTTCATTAAAATTGGTTCAGTAGTTAGAAAAATTGTGTCCAATGAATACTACACTGACGGACTCATAAACTGCATCATACTTCAGGATTACTTTAAAATTATCTTTTTAATAAGTATGCAAACTTTTTAGATTAAGACATATAAATATGGAGAGACTGACCCTTAACCTTAAAAAAAAGCAATGCTTAAAAATAGATCTGCATATATCTATGAGTAAAACAAATGAATATAGCCGAGAAAAGAAAATTTACTCGTAGTATCAGATTTGCGTGTTATTTATAGCAAATTTTTAAAATTGATTCTTATTAATTTTTTATTCTTTTGACAATTGAATTATTGTTACCAGCAGAATTTTTGGGTTAGCTTTTTAACTCATCGAGAGTTTCTGAACCATAATATGGATACTTCGTCCGAACAAGCTGCTCAAATTGTAGCATTGGTGCGGGAGGGCTTGGATCAACGAACGATTGGTGGAAATTTAAACCAGTCTATGGTTTCTAGAATATACAGAAGGTTTGTGGAGACAGATTCTTACAAAAGGAGACGTGATACAGACAGAACTCGAGCAACCACCGGTCGTGATGACCGATTTATTGTTACAACTACCCTGCGAAATCGTTTCCTCACGTCAGTTAACATCAAAACAGAGATTAATGAAGTGCGTGGAGTAAACTTTAGTGCACGAACAATAAAGAGAAGGTTAAAGAAAGCGGATATCACACCTTTTAGACCAGCAAATGGTCCAAAATTGTCTGTAGCCCAGCAAAATTGTCTGGAGCACAGACAAGCTCGCTTTAGATTTGCGCGTGATCACCTAAATTGGACAGATGAGCAATGGGTCTCCGTTTTGTTCACAGACGAGTGTAGGACATGTTTATATGGTGCAGATGGTCGCAGAAGAGTCTATCGTCGACGTGGGGAGCGATATGCTCAAAGTTGCATTGAGGAGCGTGTTCCTTTTGGAGGCGGTTCGTGCATGGTCTGGGGTGGCATATCGATGAACGGGCGAACAGAACTTGTGTTCATAGACATGGTCTGTCAAAACGGTAGTAGAAGGGGTTTGACTGCACATCGCTACATAACAGAGATCTTAGAAGATCACGTGGTGCCTTACATGGGATTTATAGGCGAATACTTTAATGCACGATAATGCTCGGCCGAACGCTGCTGCTCAAGTTCGACAATATTGCGAAGAGGTTGGGATACGTACAATGAATTGGCCAGCACGCAGCCCGGATCTTAATCCCATTGAGCATCTTTAGGACAATTTAAATAGAGCTGTATATGCGAGAAATCCTGTGTCTACGATAGTGGCACAACTAAGAACAGCACTTTCAGAAGTATGGGATAATATTCCGCAAGATGTTTTAATAACCCTAATCAAATCTATGCGGAACCGATTAGAATCCATAATAAGGGCACGTGGAGGTAATACACCTTATTAAAAGATATAAAAACCCTTGCATAAAGCTTGTGTCTATTGTTAAAACCATTTTCTTTAAATTTAAATTAAATCTTTAGTTTTAAGGTCCTTTCCAGTACACTTAAACTTAAGGATATGACCCTACGCTGTTTTAAAGTTAACGTACCAATCTAGACGCTTCAATTCAAATCTGTGTAGAAAGTTTGCATAGGTACTTGGTTAAAATATTTATTTCAAAGCCTTTTTTTACTTTGATGCAGCTTATGAGTCCGTCAGTGTATTTTTCATTTTTGAAATTTACTACTCGATTTTTGATTTTTTTTTCTCTTATTACCGTAAATAAAAAAATAATATTAACAGCAATTCATCAATTATTTATTTACATTAAGACTATGTATTTTTTAAAATTTAATTATTCATACAATTAAAAGATAATTCAACAAGTTCTTTTAAAATCAACAATTAAAAACAGTAGCGGTGAAAAACAACAAGGAAAGTAAAAACTTAAGGTACTTGTGACGACGCCTTTATTCAATAAAAATACTCATTAAAGTACATATTCTAATTACTTCCAGATGAGTACATACACTATCTAAAGTCGAACACTTGTCGCTTTGCATTGGATTTGGATAGCATGCGCGAAATGATTTCTGTAATATTTGATGACTTTTAGAACATGTCCCGTAGCATTTGGAATCCTACCTACCAATAGTCGGATTATTGTACAAACTATCCAGGAGATACGAGAATAATCAATCTTTTATTCCTAATAGATAATGCACTTCCAGTTGTAACCTCGACACCTTGTCTCTCTCACATTTCACTCTTGTGAAATTTGAAACTTTGCAGTTTTCGTTTTTGTTATTATTATAGTGACTGAGTAATTAAAAAACGTGAATACATAATATTACTAGTGCTATTAAGCTTGCGTTGATAAAGTAGGTATCTACTTTATCAACCTACGTCGCGCGTCTTTTAGGTAACTATTTTACGTCCGCCGCTATTCAGGTTATTGAACTAAAAAATCACAAATGGTGTCCTTATTGGGTTTAATTCTAAGACGTTTAGTTTGTTTGAATTTTACTCTTTTTAATATCCGTTTCCGGATAAACATTTACCTACAGGTTTTTATGGATGCGGTACGCTAGTCCTATTCGCACTTGCCCGGTTTTTTTAAATTAGTAGCCTAATAAAAGTTTCTTATTTTTAACAAAATAAAATGACGAACTTCCATACAAACTTTCAACTTCAATTTGACCCCTTTAGGAGTAAAATATCCAAAAACGTTTAAATCTGTATCTAGTCATTTTTAATCAGTACCTAGCCCAAAAAAAGTTTATTATTTTTAACATAAAAAATGACGAACTTCCGTACAAACTTTCAACCCCAATTTCACTCCCTTAGGGGGTAGAATATTCAGTAACGCTTAAATCTGTATCTAGTCATTTTTAATCAGTAGCCCAAAAATAAAATTTCATGTTTCTAATTTCAAAAATAACGGACTTCCATACAAACTTTGAACCCCTCTGCATAAAGTATATCCAGAAACGCGAAAATACGTATATACTCATTTTTAATCAGTAGCCTAAAAACAAAGTTTCATTTCGAACTTAAAAAATGACGGACTTCCAGACTAATCTATATACGAAATGTCAAACCCTATTTCACACTTTAGGGGAAGAATATCCAGAAATGCTTAAATATATCTCTACTCTTTTTTAATCAGTAGCACATGAATAAAGTTTCATGTTTCTAACTTTAAAAAATACGAACACGAAATTCCGAAATTCCTTTCTTAGTGGGTGTCTAATCAATGAAACGATCCTACTTACCAAATTTCATATTCCTAACTTTAATAGTTTACGCTCGGCGATGATGAATCAGTCAGTCAGTCAGGGCATGTTATTTTATAAGTATAGATTAACGACCCGTCCCGGCTTCGCACGAGTAGATATTTATTTTTAAACATTTTGGCTTAAACGTACAGTAAATGCAGGACATACCTAAATAATAATGTATTTAGCAATAGTGTATCGCTGGCTCCCTTTGGGTACGGGACTTATGATTGAAAACAAAATGATAGGGCATTCCGCGATAGGATATGGATATGGAAATGATATGGAAGAGGAACAAAGTAGGCCATAGCACACAGCCTTGCGGGACACTAGAATTAACAGAAATGGAGTCAAAGCATTCACCATCGACTACGACCTTTATGCTTCTATCTGCTAAAAAGCTAGTGACCCATTCGCATAATTTCTCGGGAAGTCCATAGGAAGGGAGCTTCGAAAGAAGCGCTTTGTGCCAGACCCGATCGAAGGCCTTCGCAATGTCCAAACTAACTGCCAAGGCTTCCCCCTTAGTATCAATCGCTTGTGCCCAGCGATGTGTCAGGTATACTAGAAGATCACCAGTTAATCGACCTTATGGAAACAGTACTGCTGGTCACTCAGCAGATGGTGACCCTCTAGGTACCGCAGGAGTTGGTGGTTAATGATGGACTCCATTGTATTCGAGAAGAGGGAAGTTATAGCTATCGGCCTGTAGGTGGAAGGGTTTGAGCGATCGCCTTTTTTAGCGATCCGGTGTACCAATGCCGCTTTCCATGATGACGGGACTACGCCAGAAGAGTAGAAGAGCCGAAAAAGACGCGTTAAGACCGGTGCCAACTCTGAAGCGCACATCTTCAATTCACTCAGCTCTGTGCAATTGTTCTCCTATCAACATATCATGCTCAGGGATCAGAATCGACATGACCCTATCCTTTTCCCTGAAATGTTAGTGAAGTGAGTTCATAAATTAATATTTAAAAAAAATGCGAGTTACAGCCGCTTTAAAATTGATCACTTAGGTGTATTTAGTATTTATCTTTATGTCAACCAATCATCCAATATTGCATAAATTTATTTATTTATTAATACTTCCTGCATTACATTTGCATGAGGCGGACTTAATGCCAAATGGCATTTTCTACCAGTAAATTCATGGGGTTTAGCACTAAACACTAATTTACTGCCTCTAGAACGAGCCGAAAGAGGTATTCTAAAAGTGGGCACGTCCTGACCATTCCTATACTCAACAACTATGTGATACCAATCGTAACTATGCACCAAATTTCCATATATCACACAGTATTAAAAACGACACTTTGTTTCCTCACCAGGCCGAAATTACTAACAAGAGACGAAAAGATATAGTTTGTCTCAATTAAACTCTAAATTCGTTTATACTATAACGAATATAGGTTCTTTTCGGGGTCCATTTTAATATTATAGATGAAATACATACAGAGTTACATGTTATATAATTGTTGGCAAATTTTGAACTGTTATAGAAATATGTAAATATTGTTGCTGTACTGGCGTGGTGGTAGTTCTGACCCACTTATTACTGGTACTGCTGGTTGCTATGTACGTTATCAAATTATATTGCTACTATTAAACAGTATTATGTAAAATATTGATAAAATTGCTACTTTATTTGAAAACTAATAAGAAATTTATTATAAACTAGCTGTGCCCGCTACTTCGTACATGTAATATTTTAATTTTCAAGTTATTTTAACTTTTCGCCGTTTAAACCTTTCCTGGACTACGACAAGCATTTCAAAACCACAATCAGCTAAATTGGCCTAGCCGAGTTTTAGCGAGACAAACGAACAGCAATTGATTTTTGTACCTCATAACTAAGTAAATATTATATTTATAAATTGATTTACAAAAGTAAAAAAATGGGTACGAAGTACGGCTTGGAGACACTAGTTTGTGGCGTCCGCGTCGTCGCCACATTACTTCTACCACCAATCTACCTTCCTGTACCATATAAAAATGATTATTTGATAAATAGGATACTAAGTGTTGTAATGTGCGAGTAATGTGGTGATGTTGGTGCCGTTAGGCCAGTGAGGAGTCGGTGAAGGAGAACAGGGTCCGGGCGCTGCCCCTGACGTGGCCCTGGCTGTGCGCGGGGCTGGCGCTGAGCGCGTGCGCGGTGCTGGTCGCGCTCACCATCGACTACGCGCTGCCCGAGCCGCTGACTCGCGCCACGGGACACCCGGAGCGGTTCATCGCGCAGATCGCGCACGAACACCTCGTCAACCTCACCGCCGTCGGGCCGCGGGTGAGTCCCACAGCTTTTTTTCTTTGCTAATCTATTCAAATGATCTCATTTCGCTCTCTTTAAACCACAATAAATGTTATATATTCACATCAGACATGACTAAATAATTCATTTCATACTTATTGAAATGTTACGTAAATAAGAGTTTCATATAAAAGAGTACTCATTTCTGAAAGATCGGCAACACGCTTGTGAGTCGCAACTCTTTCCGTCAGCTGAAATATTAGGTACAGGGAATCAACAAGTATGTACTCCATTGCCTCCTTTGCACATCTATACAAATAAATAAATTTGGAGTGTCTGTTTGTAACATTAAAATATCTGCTTTTTACTAAAATTGTTTGTACACACGATACATATGCCAAAATATAATTATTTACGATTTTTGTCTGTCTGTTAATCTGTCCGTTTATTCCGGCTAATCTCTGAAACGGCTGGATCGATTTTGACGGGACTCAAATAGCACAGTATAAGCAAACATACAGTAGTACGACTTCTTTGATCTTGCAAGATACGCCGACAGCGTCTAGACACCGGCGAAACGATGGAAATTAGCCAGGGTTATCCCAAGGAAACAATGTTTTCATTATTATTTATTTACATTATTTTATCAGTACCATTGCATAAAATATCAGTCACCCAACAATTCGATCACAAACTCTAATAAACTGTGGCATATACACGCCTTGCATCTTTTTTTCTTTCACATCAAATAATAATAATGACAAGTAATAATTAAATCTACACGATACTTTGACCAAGGCAACTGCACTCGTTAAGTCATTATCAAAATCGGTTCATAAACGACGAAGTTATCCGCGAACACACATTAAATATATATAAATCGGTCGAATTTAAAACCTCATTTTTTGAAGTAGGTTAAAAAGAAAATTCAATATGTATTATGAGCGCCGAGAATACAAACGTTTTTGGCACGGCCACTGTACTTATGTTAAAATATTAACCATTAAAATACGAAAGTTAATACATCACTTTTTTCATCGTGAAGAAACTTGTGCTATCTCAGCTCCTTATTTATTTTTGAAGAAGAACTACAATTACCAATAGCACAAGTCGTGTGCTATATCTATATCTATACTAATATATAAAGCTGAAGAGTTTGTTTGTTTGTTTGTTTGTTTGTTTGAACACGCTAATCTCAGGAACCACTGGTCCGATTTGAAAAATTCTTTCGGTGTTGGATAGTCCATTTATCGAGGAAGGCTAAAGGGTATATATCATCACGCTACTACTAATAGGAGCGGAGCAACAATGAAGAATGTTTCAAAAACGGGGGAAATTTTCACGCTACGGGCAATATAAGGCGCAAACGAAGTTGCGTGGGTCAGCTAGTTCTTAACAATATTAAATGCGCCGGCTTTTTCTATGCGCGACGCGACGGCCCTTCGCGACAGGTCCCGTCTAACCGCGGCTAACAAGGGACGCGACCTCGCCCCGCACGTACCGCACCATTGCTCTGTCTAGACGGCTGAGTCGAACCGCTGTATGAATCCTTCCACTGTGCTAATAGGTAGCTGATGATATAAGAAGTAACTTAGGCTACCTTTCTTAGACTAGCTTCACCCCGCGACGTATAACTGCGGGTAACATCTAGTTTCAGCTAGTTCCATATAAAACCGATGTTTGCTTGCTTAGCTGCTTCGTTTGATAGAAATGGAGCCGTTATATTGTACCCGTGTTGTACATTAATATTAGGGTGCGCAAAACTCATCTTGGCGCTTTATATTTTTTTCGGTTCTACTCGCTATATGCTCTCTACACATATATGCTTTAGTATTCATGTTTCAAACGGCGCTCGACGATTTCGCCATCGCAAGGTGATCGCATTTTAAACCAGTAATAGGCAATAGTGGTGAGCGGGCCGATGTGACCGTAGCTTCGTGTGTCAGGTGGCGGGCAGTTACGAGAACGAGGTGGTGTCGGTGGGCGTGTTGGTGTCCGCCATCAAGAGCATCGCGGCGCAGGCGTCCGTGCACAACCACGTGGAGCTGGACGTGCAGCGAGCCAGCGGCAGTTTCGCGCTCGACTTCATGGACGGTAGGTTCTGAGGCAGCTCGCGGGAGGGCGAGAGGGCGAGAGGGCGGGTGGGCGTCAGGTCGCGGGGTCGCTAACGTGGTGTGTGGCGTGTGCGCAGGCATGAACAACGTGTACCGCGACGTGCAGAGCGTGGTGGCGCGCGTGCGCGGCGCGGGCGGGCGCGAGCGCGGCCGCACCGCCATCCTGCTCAACTGCCACTTCGACACCGTGCCCGACAGCCCGGGTAACTATGCTCCACTACCACTAACACTCCCACTAGCCTTCACTTTTTACCTACTTTAAATAAGCTTAAACGTATAATTACTTTCATTTTTGCAATTACTTTATGTTTCATTTACACTTTGCCTTGTTAACTGTATACAACTCTTTCTTAGAAGTGACTACAAAAATTATTATCATTGACTCGTAATGCGAACGCTTAATTCAAATTCAATATCATTTATTCAATTAAGACACTAAGTGACATTTATGAACATTACATTGATACTACTATTGTCAAAGTAAATTAGGTGAAAACACCAAAATCCACTTACCTGCTTGTGTGGATCCATAACTTCCAGTTTCCAAAATGCGAGAGCCTCATGAGTAGAACACTGGTAAAGAAAGTCATGGCCACTCTTTTTCAAAGTCAGATCTTTAGATGCAATAGTGTTAGTATTACATATAAGGTAAACAGTATGCAAGTCGTTGCCACCTGAATTTTTTATTAAAATGCTCCAAAATCTAACGCACAAACAAAACAAGAAAAATCACTCAGTGATAACTTTGAAGGTTTTAGTATATTACTCGTAAACATAGAAATCATTCAAGGTGCACATCTACTTACATTCAGTTGCAAAATCCACTGTTAAAAATAATTCGTGACTGGATTAAGAGGCCAGAGTTGCAGTTGAACGAACCAACAATAATAGTATGTCTAAAGCATCGCTGATGGGCCGACCAGTCACCCCAAGCAGCACCCGTTCACGAGTATGACACATTGACCAACCATCATCTCCTCCGCCATATCAGAGGGAAGGAAACGACCCGCCCCACGACGACACCGCAAGCAATGACATTTTAGTGAGCATGACAGACCATAGTCGAGATATTGATAAAAATAATTACTAATTAAATCACCATGATAATCGTCCCGCATTACTTTCAACTAACAATGGTTTGTTAATATTTGGCTTAGTTATATGACCAAGAAGTTTGTGTGTATCTATCTAATGTCACCTTAAGCCCATGACTGTTTGTCGTTTAGATAATCGTTGATCGTATAGTAGGCTTTCCTAATAAGGTGATTTTTATAGTTATTAATTGAATTGAATTTATTTACAGGAAGGTCGATTACATGTATATAAATTTTATTATGAAAACCTATACCAAGACCTACGAACGAGTTGTGTACCTTATGTAAACGATGATAGGTACCAACTGTGATGCAACAGTTAAAACTCTCGAAGAGGGACTAGCACTTAAATTGTACATTGAGCGGATGGCTCGTTTTTGTAGTAAAACAATTGTATTGGCTAACTAACTGACCGACACAACCTCGTTTGCGACTCCTATTGCCCGTAGCGTGATAATTTTCCCCCGTTTTTGAAACATTCTCCATTGGTAGTATATTAACAAGTATATTGCATATAGCCTTACTCGATATATGAAAGAATTTTTGAAATCGGACCTGCGGTTCCTGAGATTAGCGCGTCAAATAAACAAACTAGAAACTGCCTCGGTGGCGCAGTGGTAGCGTACGCGACTGCTGTTCTTGAGGCCTCGGGTTCGATTCCCGGGTCGGACCAAATGTTTGTATGATCTGCAAATATTTTTTTCGGAGTTTGGGTGTTTTCTATGTATAATATGTATGTATTTACAAAAAAAAGTATATAAGTGTTTATATCAGTTGTCTAGTACCCATAATACTAGCTCTGCTTAGTTTGGGACTAGATAACGTTGTGTGTTAGTTACAAAAAAAAAAAAAAACACAAACAAAGTCTTTAGCTTTATAATATTAGTATGGATGAGTAAGGGTTGGCAATGAGCTAATCGGTTTAATAGAGCGATATAAATGTGCACGTACGCCGACCGTAGATGTTATAGGCAAACTGTGTACTATATGTTATACAACAAGACAAGTGTACTGTTAAATTTTTGTTCGACCGATTTTTTAGGTCAGATTATTTGGTTTTTATTATCAATAACTCAATGAACTTTAACCTCTGGACGGTCACTAGTAGATCCTAATATGAGAGCACGCTTCAATAAAATATCGCCGACCCGCACGTCCGCGTCGTATTGCTTGTAGCGAGATGTTATACAGCGCGAGCGTGAACAAATTTGTTTACCTTATAAACAGGCGCAGTGAGCCAACGTTTGACAGATGAGGTCATCTGTCACCCGAGCAGAAGCAGGTTCGGGTGGCGTCGTGCGCGCGCTCTGGGAGACAGTGACGGGAACATTGGGGTTCCCTCAAAGGAAGGGCAATCTAAAAACCGTAGGTGGTCCGAGGTACGTCAGGGTTCAAGGGCTTTCCCTTTAGGGTGCACCTGGTTCCCGGCATCTAGTGCCCGAGACGGCGTGCGGTTTAAGTCGGTTTGAGTCCGACATGCCATCAGGAGGTGGTATCCGAGGGGATTTCCGCACGGAAAAAAAAGGGGAACAATTTTTTGAACATTAATTTGGCTAAACATTAACTGCGTTCCTTAGTCGTCTATACTAATATTTAAAGCTGAAGAGTTTGTTTGTTTGAACGCGCTAAGCTCAGAAACCGTTGGTCCGATTTGTAAAAGTCTTTCAGTGTTGGATAGTACATTTATCTAGGAAGGCTATAGGCTATATATATCATCACGCTAAGACCAATAGGACCGGAGCACCAATGAAGAATGTTACAAAAATGGGGGAAAATTATCACGCTACGGCCAATAGGAAACGCAAATGAGGTTGCGAGGGTCAGCTAGTAATTGATAACTGCAAATATTTTTTTTAAATTGAACCAGTAATTCCAAAGATTAGCGCGTGCAAACAAACAAATAAACAAAGCTCTCTCTCTCTCATACTTCAGTTTTATAATCTATCTATACTAATATATAAAGCTGAAGAGTTTGTTTGTTTGTTTGAACACGCTAATCTTAGGAACCGCTGGTCCGATTTGAAAAATTATTTTAGTGTTGGATAGTACATTTATCGAGGAAGGCTATAGGCCTATTGGTTCGAGCGTGATGATATATATATCATCACGCTCGAACCAATAGGAGCGGAGCAGCAATGAAAAACATTTCGAAAACGGGGGAAAATTATAACACTACGGGCAATAGAAGACGCAAACGAGGTTGCGTGGGTCGGCTAGTATTAAAGATAATATTGATAAATGCTTTTTAAGAAGACGTTTATTATCACGATGGTGTTGAGTGCATTCGTCGTAGCATGCCACGCTGTATTGGTCTTTGAATGGCGGGCAATCGATTGTTAACTCATACATATATATGTGTATCCGGAGTGACCGAAATTTACCACCACCACCACCACCACCACCGTCTCGTGGGTTTCGAAGAGCTGACTAGGGATGTAAACTACACAGGACAACAGCACGTGAACTGCAAAGACAAGGAAAACCCTATATACATATACTAGTTGTTGCCCGCGGCTCCGCCCGCGTATATATCGGTTATCGCGGCAAATAGTAGCCTATGTGTTATTCTGATGTATAAGCTATATTATTGTAAAGTTTCATCCAAATCCGTTCAGTAGTTTTTGCGTGAAAGAGTAACAAATATCCATCCATCCTTACAAACTTTCGCATTTATAATATTAGTAGGATATCCCAATACTCCTTTCTAACGATAAAAGTACCTATATACACCCTATATTACGTACCCTATATGCGACATCATGACTTAGACACCGGTAATCGTGTGTAACATAGTTGTAAATATACGAATTGAGTGTGACGGCAACGTGAATTATAGCAGTAAAACTTGCTCAAAGATATACAAAGTAAATAATAATATCTCGTGACGTGACACGCGCGGCTGTCTGTTCCCGACCGAACGCCTGGTAGAACTTCCTTTATATCTCCTATTGCAAGATAATACATGCAAAGAAATTACACGTAGACACGGAACAAACAATGCTCTTTATACAATTGTTTGTCCCAGGAGGAAATGAATCCAACGAGCTCTGCTTGCAGACTGGATCGCTTATCCATCGCGTGTCCATCGCATACAGATACAGTTGAAGTCAAAACTTACGGAGATTTACGTTTTGTTGGATAAGATACTTACTTTTCAGATGAATGGGACACTACATATATAAGGAAACACCTAAATAAAAACACTGATCGGTTATATAATAGCGTGCGTGTTATGTCGTCGAGTGATGTCCAAACTGTAAGAGCTGTCACGTTTATTTCATACTTATATATTATTAATAGACTGCACACAATAAAATAATTAAATATTACTAACACATCCCTATTTTCCGAGCTCGTAGAGCCAGCGTACGTTCCCTTGTCCCACACCCACGTACAGCTGGCGCCTCACTCATCGCTACTTGCTACTAAGTACAGTCCCTGGGGCTGTGGGCGTCGCTCGCGTGGACTGACAGCATTCCCAGCGATCAAAGGCCTATTTCGTTTTATTTACCTTGTCCTTTGACAGTAACAACGCGGAAAATAGTGCTTTCATTCTTCTTCGCCCTATACTTATGAATTAGTAATTTTCACTTAAAATTTAGTTTGAGTGTGGTCCCAAAAGACCATATTTTTAGTATTCCACTGTAGGTACTGTACTAATAACTTTGGTGAAGGTTTCCATTACTTAAACAGTGGATAGCTGAGAAGAGTAATGTGAGTGAGACTTGAGTGGAGTATACGGTACGTTACAACTTTATCGATCTTCCCCTTTATCGATATGCAATCGATATTTTTAAAAATTTACGCCTATTAAAGTGTGTTTCCTACTGTGAATACTCATGAAATCAGTGCACAAATGCGGCGAAATATAGAATAAACGCGCTAACACGTCTAAATTGGCCTCAATAGTCGGAATGTGGCGGCTCTAATCTGTCGGGCGGCGGGCGCGAGCTGCCTCCAGCTCCGTGCACACGGACTCATCGCACAAGGTCACACGCTCCGTAGAGCCATAGGACTGGCTGGTCAGTAGGTACATACAGATCGGCGGCATCCCCCATTGCCTACGATTTGAATAACAACATATAGGTACAGCAGTTGTGTGCATATTGAAAATTAACTATAATTTGTGTGATTTAACTAGAAATACTTCAAATATGCTAGGCATTGTTGTAGATATTTAAACCACCACTAAAAAGTATTAATTAATACGGAAGCAAGCGTATTCACTTTAAACGTAAGTAACGTAACCCTGATAGTGTTTAATTGCTTGCCGCTAGACGCGTGGCCGACGTACTTTCAATAGCATATTTCCTCCATTAGGTTTGGGCCAGTGAGTGAAACAAGAAACAAAAACGTTTCTATCTCAGCTTCTCTAGGTGCGTCACTATTGTAGGCACGCGATCTCTGATATCTGCATCGAGTGCGTAAATGATCAAACTGATCTTTGTCTAAGAAGTTTTCGTGAGAAAAAATCTTCATTGTAAATAATTTCATTTTATTTTAGATATTAAGTATTCTGTATAACGGTTTATTACTTAAATGCGTTTAAAATAAAGATTAACTATCAAAGTACTTAGCTATTCGTTATCATTATCATCATCTCAGCCGACAGACGTCCACTGCTTCACACACTAGGTACAAGCCTCCCCAAGGCTGTTTCCAACAACCGGTTTACCTGTTATGCTAACGTATACGTAACGTAACGTACGAATTAGTATGTTTGTACATTTACAGCTGCTAAGCAGATCAATAGATTTGACTTGCGTACCTACGTAGAGAGATAGTTAAGTAATTACTCCTCCAAAATTGGTGTTCAGAACTATGCCTTTTATCCATTGCATGGTAATTTTGTTGGTGGTTGCAATGGACTGGAGATTGTCATGGCATTCCTTGATAAGGGCAGAGATTTCAGTAGTATTTATTATGCAGGAGCCACGGCTCCATAATACTCAAATGTCTCTTACTCACTCAAACTCAACTTACAGCTACATTATATATACTAAAATCTATCGATACAATGCATTTAATCACGTCTTATTCTCGGCAAGATAAAGAATGTCTAAATACTACGTGATCGTAACATACTCATATCTGAAATATGCTGATATAGCTGATCAGGCTTAGCTATGTATAAATTCTCTTTAATTTAACAATATTATGACGTAGGAATAGGCGTCACAAGTGCGTTACCGACCTTTCGGGAATGGGGAAAGGGTTGTGGGTAAGGGTTGGGGTGTGGGCCTCCGGTATCCTCACTCACTCGGAGAAACACAGCGCAAGCGCTATTTCACACCGGTTTTCTGTGAGGCCGTGTTTGATCTGATGAAGTGTTGGTGGGCCTGTACCGGGTTACGCACAGACTATAATGTATTCCAATAATTGTTTGGTCGTTGCCTATGATGATGGAATATGAATAATCGTAACAGCTAATAAGTAGTTTGTGAGCGTCGGGCATCTGGTTGATGTTGTAGAATATCGACCTTAGTCCACATTTACATTACTATGAAGGAGCTCGTAAACACTCGCTTTTGTCGTTTGAATTGGTCCGGTTGAAGAGAAACTAGGCAATTTATCTGATTGTGCTTGTACTTGCCTAATACTACGTAGCGCCGCTGTTGACATCAGAAGAGACGGATAGGAAGAGTTTTTTTTTTGTGTATTTTTTTAAGTAGAAATTACCTATATGTTATTAAATTGATATTAATAATTTTATAAATTACAAATATTGTTGGGAATGTTTAAGACTATGAAGGAAAAATATTATAAAGTAAAATAGTGTAGAAAAATGATGTGTCAACTGCGATGAATTTCCGGGCGTTTAGGCCATTCTACCATACATACTATAGTAATCAAATATAGCTCATTTAAGACCCATAATATTTTATCCGTGGTGCTTCCCGGTTTAAAAAAGGTGTTGCCTATTTTGACTTCATTTTGTCTTCCGCTTTGCTAAGGAGGGAAGTGGACTTATCGTGTTTCCAACTCCATCTGTTTTTTCTTCTGATTAATTTCGTTGCGGGTTCAAAGACAGTTTTTTTTTTCCTGGGACTTCCCGAGGGTCATAACTCGGTGTGTTCGTCGGTCACTGCTGTTCTGATCCTGGTGTACATGGGTTATTATACTTATCGAGGAAGGCTATATGAAATATGTTGCAATAAGTTGTAAATGTGTCTGGGCAGGCGCGAGCGACGACGGCGCGGGGTGCGCGGTGCTGCTGGAGGTGCTGCGCGCGCTGGCGGCCGCGCGCCGCCCGCTGCGCCACGACGCCGTCTTCCTCTTCAACGGCGCCGAGGAGAACATCATGCAGGCCTCGCACGCCTTCATCACGCAGCACAAGTACCCGCCCCATCCCTCCCCCCCCCCACTCGTCTACCCGCCGCCCACCACCACCGACATACCATGTGGCGGACATCGCACTCATTCTTTAAACTGATATTGCTCTTTTGTTTGTCACCTGATTGGAAAAAAGAAACACACTAACGTTATAGAGCACCAGGGCCCCGGGTCTATGTTTACCGTTAACTTATTACTATCGAGCTAATTTTTCGTAAGTAGCTTCATTTTGGTGAGATCAAGAGCCTACTAGATCTCTTACTGATGTCTCTTAGGACAAATATTAACATTATTCAAAAAATATTTTACAAAATGCATGGTTTGTTTAAAAAAGTATTCCAATATTTGTCTAAACAAGTTCATCATCAAAAATGATCACTTACTATCTAATACCTTTACGGTCGCTTAGTAAGCTTTTTTAAATCGTTTCGACCAGTGCTGGACTCTTGGAGTGGAAGGAAACTTGTGATTAGCCTTATCCGGCCCATAGAGACAAACTAAACACTCACGGACCGATCACCAGTAAACAGGTCAAACTGAGGCTACAACAGCCCGTTAAAATTTGTATTAATCACAAAGTATTCTTCTGTGCCGGAGATGGGGCCCCATTCGAAGATTTCGCCATACCTTACACATCACACCGTTTACATACACGTACAATTCCTTCCACGAAGGCCGAGGAAGATTCCCTAATCTTTACACATCACCCGGTACTAACTTCGATCCTACTAGGTCGTTCCGAACCAGTACCGGCGTTAGGGTGGGGCGCGGGTGGGCGATCGCCCAGGGCGCCAGATAAAAAGGGGCGCCGCAGGCGCCTCTTTAAAACCCATCGCTCATAGTTCGAGGTCTATTTACTCGTAAATTCCCTAAATTAAGCGAAAAAATCTTTGTTTGCAACACTTGAATCACAACACAATCAAACACTTCGAACTGAGCACTGCATGCAGTTAATTTTATCCGGAATCCCCAATCATAGAGAAACACATTGTCTTTCTCTTTTTAATATTTAAGTTAATAAAATTTAACAAAAATAAAACCGACTTCAAGGTTCGATTCTCTTGGATGCCATCATCAGATCTTAGTGTCGTTATCATGATACCACCGTTGGAATATCTTCTTTCCATTAAAAAAAGAAACATCATAATCGGTTTATACACGACGAAGTTATTCGCGAACAAACTCTACACGCATTCAGGAAAGAGAAAAAGTTTTTTTCAGCGTCGTTTTTTGTCGTAGTTGGGTTTTAGTTTTGACTTTTTTTTATTTAAAATGTTTTGGTGCCTCTATAATACTAATTTCTTTGCAAAGTATATTTTAAATAGATACCACAGAAATATCACAATTATCCAATAAATACGGACAAAGTCACGAGAAAATGCCAATCTAATATATAAAATTCTCGTGTCACAGTTTTCGTTGCCATACTCCTCCGAAACGGCTTGACCGATTCTCATGAAACTTTGTGAGCATATTGAGTAGGTCTGAGAATCGGCCAACATCTATTTTTCATCCTCTAAATGGTAAGGGTCACCCATCCTTAAAAAAAATTTATGGCAAAACGACGTTTGCCGGGGCAGCTAGTAATATATATATTTTTGAAATGTTCAAGTAACGCCCTTTTGTATGATACCAAACACGGCATATTTCTCTCATATTTATTTTTTAATACACTACTTTGCGTCGGCTTGAGGGAGCCACAGATTTAGTGACACGTTATATAGCCTATTATCAGTGGGCAATCAAGACGCTTCTAACGATACCTCATTTGTCTTATTCTTGACTAGTATTTTCAGAAATAAGGATGGAACAAACAAGCATACCATAGAAATACCACATTTATCGAATAAATACGGACAAAGTCACGAGAAAATGCTAATAATATATGTATTTTTGAAATGTACAAGTAACGCCCTTTCCAATGATACCAAACACGACACATTTATCAAAAAAAATTTTTTTTAAAACAGTACTTTATGTCGGCTAGAGGGCGCCACAGAAGACGATCATGACGCTTCTAGCGACACCTCATTTGTCCAGTTCTAATTAGTAGTTAAGAAGCTAAGAGGGAACAAATGAAGATACATACATACATACATAGCCTGTAAAAATCATAACCCTTCTTTGGCTTTGCCGTAGTCGGGTAAAAATCCGACTTTGTCAAAGTCTGTGGGGATCTCCAATTACTCTGGGGACTCTAAATCAAACATAGATGGTTATATGTTATGTACTAAACTCATAAGTCTGAAATATTTTTTGCCTGATCAGAACGTTTCCTATTTTTGTTTTAAATTTTATCAAAAATCACAACCTACAAGAAAAGTATCCAAATGTGTAGATAGCATTTCGCATATCTTTGACTATACCTTAATAGTTGCTAGTGGGGAGAGGAGTTTTTCATACAAAACCCATCTTCGATCAATAATATCTCAACCTAGATTGACAAACTTAGCAACTTAGTCAATTGAAAAATAAATTGCTAAAAAAAAACGTCGACTTTGATAACCTTATAAAAGAGTTCACTTATGGAAAGGCCAGAAATGTATTTTTTATGATAAATAATTGTTTTTTTTGATAAATGCATATTGAATTATATCATTTCCCTTTTTTCGTATGGGTTTTAATTGCAGTTGGGGGGCGCCGTAGAAATCTCGCCCAGGGCGCTGGTAGTGTTAAAACCGGCACTGTTCCGAACGACTATCACACATTTCCAAGCGGCGGATTTTTCATTAACGAGTTCCTTCGAGAGCTAAATACAATGATTTTCAACAATTACAACACAGCACCAACCGACATTTTTCTCCTAAACAAGTTCCAAACTGAATGACATAATAATTATATAATTTAACAGCCACATTGTCCTACAAATAGCGCGGTACGTTATCCTGGTACTGCGCTCAAAAGCTGTGTGCTACCAATAGAAAAATAAAAATGACAATTGACCGCACGGTTGGCCTAGTGGTTAAGCGGTCGCTACGCCGCTTCCTACTGCGTCATGTGTTGTGGATTCCAAATCCCGCACAGGACAGTACTTTGTGTGATCCACAAATTGTTGTTCTGAGTCTGGGTGTTGTTTGTGTCCATTTCATGTATGTTTGTAAAGTCCCCCGCGACATTGGATGTATATTCCTAAGGCGGGAGTCGTCTATGAAAAAAAACTTGTCGGACTAGCGGTACGTGCCTGTTTCTTGTAGGACATTGTGTCATTTGCATAGAGAACACACTAACCCATTATGTAATATTTTTGTCCTACAGTTTCTACAGTTAGTATTAAAAAAGGTGGTCTTGTGGTATTAATCATTTTTGAATTGAATGCACGGTTAGTGGTTTTAACGGTCGCCACGCCGCTTGCCTCTTCGTTGAGTGTTGTGGGTTCAAATCCTAGACGGGACAACACTTTGTGTAATCCACAAATTGTTGTTCTGATTCTCGGTGTTCTTTATGACCGTTTCATGTATATTTGAAAAGTTTTCCGCGACAAGTGATAATATATTCCTGAAGCGGGAGTTGTCTTTTAAAAAAGCCCCCTCATTAATAAAGAACCTTCATTAGTTTATGTTGAATGTACAGACGTGGAGCTGTCACAATAGTCCCGCACGTGTGAGGTCGGTGTGCGGTGTGCGGTGTGCGGTGTGTGGTGTGTGGTCGGTCGGAGGTGTGATGTGTGATGTGTGATGTGTGTGTGTCGCGGCAGGTGGGCGCGGTCGGTGCGCGCCTTCATCAACATCGAGGCGTGCGGCGCGGGCGGGCGCGAGGTCATGTTCCAGGCCGGGCCCCACGACCCCTGGATCGTCGAGGTCATTACATGTGCCCTTCCTTCCTTCCTCTGTTCCTCTGTTCCTCTGCCCCGCGCGCGCGACACTATCCTGCATGCTCTGTATACGTCGCCATCATGCATTCCTGCATTCACATGAGTATGCTCACGCTTGCCATCAGGCAGAGTGGGACTCCCTTTGGCAGGCTCATATAAAAACTATATATAGATTACAATATAGTTAAGTGATCATTACTATTACAGTAAAGTAATAAGATTACGGTGTTAAACTTCCGCTTAAACGCTTCCACTGGTTTTGAGATAAATCACAGTGAAGTTGCCGAGGGAGCAGTGAGCATCACTTGTATCTTTAACTTTAATTCGAATCAATTAATACTATTTGACATATTGTGCTTTTACAACACATATAGGTATATGTTGAGTAACTTTATTATTGAGTAACATTTCACTAAAGACGATTCGGTCGTAATCTAAAAAGCTGAAAATGAGCGGTCAGTAGGTGCATAGTATAATGTGGTGCGTGGTGCGTGGTGCGTGCAGGTGTACGCGGGCGCGGTGCCGCACCCGTTCGCGTCGTCGCTGGCGCAGGAGCTGTTCCAGAGCGGCGCCATCCCCGCCGACACTGACTTCCGCATCTTCCGCGACTTCGGCGGGCTCTCCGGTAACGTCCTCTGATCCATAAACTCTTCTCATCTAACTTATTCGTTCTCATTTTCAAATTAAGGCCCTCGTGAGTTCTGATTTAAAAAAAATAAACAGAACCGTTGTCGATCGTGTAGACGTAAATTTTTAAATCGACCCGACGCTCATAGACATCGGCATCACGGCGCGATCTGCGCGTCGTTACGAGAGCCGCATTTCTTCGCTGATAAGTGTTAGGTTAGGTTAGCCGACGTCGAAACGAGAACGTAATGTAACGCGAGAACGCGTCCGGCGCAGGCGTGGACCTGGCGTGGAGCGCCAACGGGTACGTGTACCACACGCGCCTCGACACGCCGGAGCGCGTGCCGCCCGCCGCGCTGCAGCGCACCGGCGACAACGTGCTGGCGCTGGCGAGCGGCCTGCTGGCCAGCGCCGGCGTCAGCTCCGCCGTCGACCCCGCCTCGCGCCAGCCCGCCTTCTTCGACGTGCTCGGCCTGGCCGTGCTGTCGGCGCGCGCGCCCGCCGCGCTCGCGCTCTGCGCCGCCACGCTGGCGCTGCTGCTGCTCAAGATTCACCTGAACGCGCGCGACGCTCGCCGTCGACGTGAGTGCTCGCTCTCCCCTCCTCTCGCTCCCCGCGCTCCCCGCGCTCCCTGGTGACCGACTGACCTCCCTCGTGTGGCGCAGTGTACGTGAGCTACGGCGCGTGGTGGCGCCAGGTGGGCGTGGCGGCGGCGGTGACCGTGCTGGCGTGCGCGGGCGGCGTGGCGGCCGCGGCGGGCGTGGCGGCGCTGCTGCACGCGCTGGGCGCGCGGCTCTCGTTCTACTCGCGGCCGCTGCTGCTCGTGCCGCTGTACGCGGCGCCGGGTGAGTGGCGGGTGGGGGCGGGGCGAGGGGGCGGCGCGTGGGTGGACGCGGTCTGACGGAGCGCTGCGCAGGGCTGGCGGCGTGCTGGGCGCTGGCGGGCGCGCTGTGGGCGGCGTGGGGCGGCTGGGCGGGGCGGCGCGGCGGCTGGGGCGCGCGCGCGCTGCACGACGCGGGCGCGGCGCTGGGCGGCGCGGCGCTGGCGGCGTGCGCGGCGGGCGGGCTGCGCTCGGGCTTCCTGCCGCTGCTGTGGACGCTGCTGCCGGCGGGCGCAGACGCGCTGGGCGGCTTGCTGCGCGTGCCCCGCGGCGCGGCCTGGGCGCTGGGCGCGGCGCTGCCGCTGCTGCAGACGGCCTACCTGCTGCTCGACACGCTGCGCATGTTCGTGCCCATCATGGGCCGCGCCGGCGCCGGCCCGCTGCCGCCCGACGTGAGTGCCGAAAGAAGGACCTTTCTCGATTCGACCGTATATTTTTATTTTTTTTGTGTGTTCACGGATAATTTCGTCGTTTATGAACCGATTTTGATGATTCTTTTTTTAATGGAATGGAGATATCCCGACGGTGGTACCATGATGAGGACATTGATATCCGATGATGGCATCCGAGAAAAATCGAGTCGAAAGATGAAGTCGGTTTTGTTTTTGTTAAAATTGTACTTGTAGCATTAGATTTCCGTGGGTGCGTTGGTGAAGTTTCATGATTATTATTTTTTTATTTGAACGCTGGTGCTTTCCGTGTGGTCCCGTTTCAACCATTTCAATTTGGTCCAGTTGATGAAGTCGGTAATAAAAAGCAATCACGTATTAGCATACATGATTGCGTTTTTTACCGACTTTTCACCGATCTTAGTTTTTGTTTGTTTTCTGTCGCCTTTAAACATTCGTACAAATTGTTTCTTTCTTACCGGAATGTAACAATATATCCAAGATTTATTACCTTTTACAATGTTATACACAACATTTGTACCTCCGTGATTGTACTTGAATAAAAAATAATTATACAAAGCATATACAAGGGGTGCTGGGGCGGGCGCCACCGCCACCGGCAGGCAGTAGGGGGGGGGGAGGGGTGCGGGTGGTACAGCGCGGTGTGTGGTGCGCAGGTGGTGATGGCGCTGCTGACGGCGGCGCTGACGCTGGCGGTGCTGAGCTGGCTGCTGCCGCTCGTGGTGGCCACCAGGGACACGCGCGTGCTGGTACGAACACCTCCATTATTATTTTACTTACGTCCTGAATGCCATCGCAAGTTTATTATATATTTTTATCGACGGTGAATAAATCTCAATGGACGTTGCAGTTATTCAATTGAGCATTTTTTGTAATATAATGATGTACAATAATGTACATGATATAAGCGAGTGGAGCTCATAAGGCGCGAGTACAATCGGCTGGCAAGCAGGGAGTGAGGAAGGGCGGGTGTCGTGTTGTGCGGCAGGTGTGGGCGCTGGCGGGCGCCTGCGCGCTGGCGGCGGCGCTGGCGGGCGCCGGGCTGCTGGGCGCGCCCTACAGCGCCGAGCGCCCGCAGCGCCTCATGCTGTTCCACACGCGCCGCACGCTGCACCCGCGCGACCCCCGCGACCCCCGCGACCCCGGGCCGCCGCCCCCGCCCCCCGAGCACTTCTACTGGGTGCCCGAGCTCGACGCCAACACGCGCTACACGCTGCAACAGCACGGTACGTCCCGTCCTTACATACCTCCACACCACCAACACCTACACCTACCTACTTTTTTAACATGTAGAAACCCCCTCGGGCCGTCACCCGCCGGGGTTTACGACGGGGCGGTGGTGTGTCAGTCGAACCGACTAAAACCACACGGTGTGCCACTCTGCGCCTGAGACGGGAGGGATCCGGGAACTGCTGTTATTAACACATCCGGACCCCTCCCAGCGCCTGCCCGCACTGAAGCGGGCACCGTCTGTAGTTAAACTCTCAATTTTGGCGACGTACGACACACGCGCACGTCGCCTCCTCGCGGGTACAGTACAGTAAAGACATGGTAGACACGTAAGAGTCGAACACTCCTCGAACGAAATATTCAATCGAGTTAAGGCGTGGTGTTCCCTCTGTACATATATTATGTTTATACATTTACACGAGAGTGAGTCGTCATTAAAAACCGTTTCGTAATGACTATTACCTAATGTCTTCAGTAGCGATTCATTACAGCACAGGAGTTGGTGAAGATCCACTTACATCATCGAATAACTAGACCGAACTTGTTTTTTATTCTATTAATTAACTAGCTAAACCCCTCGATGTTACTCGTGGCTATCGTCGTACCGCGGGTAACGACATAGGACGAAGCTAGTCTAAAAAAAGTAGCCTAAGTTATTCTTTGGATCATCAGCTACCAGTGAAAGTCCCGTCAAAATCCGTCTAGCCGTTCCAGAGATTACCCAGAATGAACAGACAGACAGGCAAAAATTTTTAATTACATTTTTGGAATATGTACCGTGTATGCATTTCAACAGGCATTCCAATTTTATTTATTTGCATAGATAGGTCCTGACTGACTGATTTATCATCGCCGAGCGTAAACTATGGTAGTTAGGGTAAGTAGGGTGAGTAGGATCGTTTCATTGAGTAGACACCCACTAAGAAAGGAATTTTGGAATTTCTACCTTTAGGTAAGGGGGTGAAATAGGGATTGAAAGTTTGTGTGGAAGTCCGTCATTTTTAAAGTTAGAAACCTAAAATTTTACGAGTAAATATTTAAAGTAAATTTTAATATAATTTTATGAGTAAATACGTTTTTTTTATATTCTACCCCTAAGGGGTGAAGTAGGGGTTATTTGAGGGAATAAGGTGTTTATCTATAAGCTGGTGAATAAACCACTCGCAATACGTCTTCACAGATGAGATATTTTATTTGTACTAAAGTTATACTAAATAGTGTAGAATTAATGGATTGTATGAATGACCGAATGAACGTACAATACATCGTGTGAGAGTGTCGCTACTTATTTTAAAAGAGAAAAGTATGATATTTAGACAGGGGTTGAAAGTTAATATGGAGGTTCAACATTTTGAAGTAAGAAACATGATTGTGACGTGTTCATTAATTATTATTTTTTTAAATGGGTCTCATTCGGTCGTCATATGGGTGTAAGTCGGTGTTCTCCGGCTCTAAGAGTATTGCAACTCGGGTACTCGTACGGAGTAGTACCGGGCGAGCGTTCGGTTGCTGTAGAGCGATGTGTGGTGTGTGACGGAGGTGCGCGTGGCCGCAGTGGGCGCGGCGGAGGAGCTGGGCGCGGCGGCGTGCGCGCGCTGGCCGTACTGCGGCGCGCCCTACTACCTGCCCGTGCTGGCGCTCGTGGGGCGCTCGTGGCGCGTGGCCGCGCCCGCCGCGCCGCTCGTGCGCCTGCGCGCCAACGTGACGGTGCAGCGGCGCGGCGGGCTGCGCGTGCTGGTGCTGGACGTGTGGCGCGCGCCGCAGCACGCCGTGGCCGTGGTGGCGCCGGCGCCGGGCGTGCGGCTGGAGCGCTCGAGCGCGCCGGCGGCGCCGCTGGCGGGCGCGGCGTGGGGCGCGCGGCGCTGCTACTTCTTCGCGCTGCACGCGGCGCGCGCGCCCGCCGCCTGGCGCCTGGAGCTGGAGCTGCGCGGCGGCGGCGCGGCGCTGGCGCACGTGTCGCTGGCGGGCCACGCGCTCTTCGGGCCCGAGCGCCTGCAGCGCGACCACGCGCGCCTGCTGCGGGGCCTGCCCGCGCACACGGCGCCCACGGGCTGGGGCGTGGACCTGCACCTCTACGACCTGTGACCTGTGACCTGTGACCAGTGACCCGCCTCCGAGCCGACCCCTCACGGTCGACCTACCGAACGGTACGCGACCGATATTCGGATATTCGCCCCGATCGTCTAACCTTTCGATCGATTTCAATGAGAATCTCAAACTAATGTATCGTTAAGACTCGCTAAACGAACTTAAAAAAATGATTAAATATATCAAAATGAAAATGATAAAACTGCTCGCCTAGAACTGTCGATCGTAGCATAATAGTTTTAATGTCAAATATTTACCTATGTAGAGATATAGCAAAGTTATAGACGAAAGAAAAGTACCTACTAGTACACTTAAGGTTAGGAAACGTTAAAAGGAAACAGAATTACCGAACCGGCCGCCGCCGGTCCATACGTGATGTCACGTGACAACCCATCTGATATCTGTTCCCCAGAGGAGTAGTCCTGCCTACTGCCAGCGTGGAGTACGACGCTAGATATATTCCGACAGTTGTCTGCTGTTGTTGTGTACATTCCGCGATGTTCTCGAGACTCACATCCTAGACGATGGTGATATCCTAACGATTGCCTATCTCTGTTCATAACTTTTCGAAACTGGACCACATCTGTTTAGCTGGTATGGCTATATAATCATGAACCCACTGTCGGAACCGGTGGTATGCAAGTCCTTCCGTTTGAAACTTTCACTTGTATCTCTGGATATCTGTTAAAGTTTGGATAGGTTCGTGCTAGCGATCGGGGACATGTGTTGTTATGTAGGCGCGTTGCCGGGATCACCTTGCAATCTCTATACAATTTAAAAATAAAGAATTCTTTTTGATATGAGAATATATATAGGTATACGAGTATTATAGTCTATATCCAATGTTCGATCAGTTGTATATAATAAGGTGTTCAGTTTTCTTTTGTAACAACGTATTATTTAGCGCATATCTATCCATCTTGTTCGTCGATACTCCCAAATCCATGAACATCATTGTAAAGGTTGTTCTCTTCTCAAAGCGGCCGTTCCTATCTCCTGCCGCTTGTGTGTCCTGAATGGCTTCATCCGGATATTCACAGGGCTTAAATCCTACTTATCTTGTTCTGAGCAGTTACAATATAATATGTCTAAACGAGATGAGCAAGATTTAAGACCAATATATATAATCCCAAAAATCATACAAAAAATATAGACAGTCGTAAGGACTGCGGATAGAAGTGAAAACTTATAAGTTAGAATATTATTTGTAAAATGAATGTGTAAAATTATAAACAGAGCGAGTTGTTGTTGCTGGTCGCACTCGCCTGTATCCCGAGGCCGTGACCCTAGGCCTGTGTCCCGAGACCCGTGTCCCAAGGCCTGTGTCCCGAGGCCCGTGTTCCAAGACCTGTGTCCCTTGGCACTCTACTCGCACCCCTCTACTTCAGGCGTTACTTCGCCTTTGTTACACGATACGCTATTGTCACGCAGGGTAGGGAAATGTTAAGGTCACTATTGAGACATTTACCTTTGAGGAGATGTGTGAGTGTGATGTGTGTGTCACCCGTGTATGGGTATGTCTTTAGAGTTGTATTTGCATACCTTTAGAGGTGTATGTGTATGTCTTTAGAGTTGTATTTGCATATCTTTAGCAGGGCCTGATTAACCCTTAGGCTAATTAGGCTGCAGCCTAGGGCGCGAGGATCTGGGGGGCGCGAGGATCTGGGGGCGCGCTAAAATTGTGTCTTCGCATTGCACTATGAATCTAGAATGATTGCATCTACCTAGACCGCATCTAGCATATTTAAACTAGACCGAGCCAAAACACTAAAACTGAATGCGCTGTGAACAGAAAAAGCCTTTTTTTGTGGAAACCCCCTCGGGTCGTTACCCCGCCGGGGTTCTCGGCGGGGCGGTGTGTCGGAATCGAATCGACTAAAACCACACGGTGTGCTACTCTGCGCCTGAGACGGGAGGGATCCGGGAACTGCTGTTATTAACACATCCGGAGTCCTCCCAGCGCCTACCCGCACTGAAGCGGGCACCGTCTGCTGGTATACTCTCAATTTAGGCGATGGACGGCACACGCGTAACGTCGCCCCCTCGCGGGTGGCTATTATAGCGGATGGAGGGGAAAACCCGTCCCGGGCGGCATGAGACGCTGGTAACCGCGCCTCCGCCGCCCGGTTCGCCGGCGGCGGATCGGGTCCTAGTTGAAATCGTCCTCCAGGGCCTCCTCCGCCGCCTCCTTCTGCGAGATTACATCTTCGCAGAAGGTTGCGACCGCGGTAAAACTGCTGCTACCGGCCATGGAGCGCATGACGGCCGGTAGCGAGAGCTCTCCTCCGATAACGGCCCGACGCTGCGATGCCCATGCGGGGCAAAACGGTCAGCGCTGAGCTGAGTCCTCATTGCAGTCGCAGTGGTGGCAGGTGCAGGCACTTTCCAAAGCATCCGTGCCCAGAAAGAACCTGCGTCAGTCCGTCGTCAGTCACTCCGCCTGGTATTCAGCCACCCGTCGATAAACTACGGAGAGCACTTCCGCCTCCAAATCCTACGGAGGTGTTCTGGCCAAGGCGCACGCCGCCTCGGTCGACACCGTGCGGTATCCGTGTATGGCTCTGACCGCCAATACCCTCTGAGGCCGGCAGAAGCGGGCTTTATTAAGGCAAGTCAGAGCCGCCAACCACGCCGGTGTCTCATGCAGCTGTGACCAATGTGTCATCGGCGTAACAAATTACGCCCAGCCCGCGGGGGAGACGTCCTCGTAGGACCCAGTCGTATCCCACGTTCCACAGGAGTGGTCCAAGGACAGACCCCTGCGGAACGCCGCACGACATGGGTCGTCGTCTCAAGGCGCCCTCTCGATCCTCGTACACGACGGTACGCTCCTGCAAATAGCCTGCCACCAGTCGCCTCAGGTACTCTGGCAGGCCATCCCAGCTTCCTCAGTAGGACCAGCTTCCCGCATTTCCAGTACTCCGGGAAGCGGCCTGACGCCAACGTCTAACACTTCCCTGAGGTGGTCCGACATATGGTCGAGGGCTTGGGCCATCTCTCGGGATGGCATCCCGTCCGGCCCGGAGGCGATGTTCTTTGAACGGATTCACAGAACAGCCGCCCCTACCTCCAATTCCCTAACGGGCGGAACATCGCCCCCATCGTCTCTGACCGGGTAGGCCATCGACGGGGGCGTGTGCTCCGCCCGCTGCAGGAAAAGGCCCTCGACCACTTCCTGCAGGAAGCTGGGCTGGAGAGTCTCGGTGAGGGAGTGGGGGCTCTTCAGCATCTCCTTTCTCTTTGCGTCTTTGGCGCAATAAATGGCCAGCTTCAGAGTTTTCCACGCTTCGCGGTACTCCTCGTGAAGCTGGTCCCCGCCACCGTCTCCGCGGTGACGTCCCCGGCTGCGGGTGTAGGGCAACTCCTGGGACCACCAGTAGAACTCCTTCCAAGGAGGCCGACGACCCTGGACGTGGGGCATAGTCAAACAATATAATCCAGAAATAACTTATTAAAATTGATTCTACTCAAGACATTTCACCGATCAGTTGGCATTTACAATTCGTTATAATATATTTTGCCTGGCGGAGAATCTGTCGAACGCTTTGTCACAGGAGAAGGCTGCTCTTTCGACAATTGATAAAACTTTGAAACATGATATTAAAGATTATCTATATATATATATATATATATATATATATATATATATATATATATATATATATATATATTAATACGTCTGGTCAATACAAAAGTTTTAAGTCTAGAATTAAAGCTGTATATCTCTCTATTTGTACTGTGCGCGGGAGCGCGTCGTCACAATTAGCCTAGGGCGGTCAGAACTCTTGATCAGTCGCTGATCTTTAGAGGTGTATGGGTATGTCTTTATAGTTGTATTTGCATATCTTTAGAGGTGTATGGGTATGTCTTTATAGTTGTATTTGCATATCTTTAGAGGTGTATGGGTATGTCTTTATAGTTGTATTTGCATATATTCAGAGTTGAATGGGTATGTCTTTATAGTTGTATTTGCATATATTCAGAGTTGAATGGGTATGTCTTTAAGGGAGTGGGTGTGTCCTCTAATTATATAAGTTACTAGCTGAGTCCCGCGGGGTTACCCACGGTTATTGTCATAATGCGGGTGACGTCGCGAGGCTTTGCTAGTCTGAAAAAGTAGCCTTAGTTACTCCTTATATCATTAGCTATCTATCAGTGAAAGTCCCACTATTAGCCGATACAAACAGATAGACAGAAATTATAAAAAATGCTATTATATTAAATGTACCGTGTATACATATGCATTTAGTAAAAGGCGGTAATTTTAATGTTACACACAGACACTTAAATTTATTTGTATAGAAGATGTGCTGTGTGGTCGGAGAGAAATAGTTTTCGGAGGTCAGATTATATTAAAGTTTCATTTCCGAGACGTTACACATTCACGTAAATGGAACGAACAATTTTAAACATTTCACGACGAGTATCTAACGTTTCGGATATTTCAAAATATCCGTCAGCGCTGCCGCTAAACGCTCTTATTATAAACCGACAATTGAAATATTCAGAGATGAGGTATTTCTGTTGCCACTATAACAACAAATACTAAAAAACAGAATAAAATAAATATTTCAAGAGCTCCCATGCAACAATCGCGATTTTTTTGCTCGTTATTGATAACAGCAACAGGCGACGCTTGATATGTACCTATAGATAATAGTAGGTACGGACCCTTCCTGTGCCCTTCCCCCCCTTCCCCACATGACATGAGCTCACTCCAGGTCCCCGAGCCGCCCGCTCCTACCGCAGCCCTTATTACTCGACAGTCGAAAGGCCCGAGTTTCTCGCTCTGATTCCCTGAAGCTTTAGCCGCTTGTGCGCGGAAACCAAAAGGCCTCGGCGTTGTTTAGCTCACATCATATACTACACGTAACAAGTGGTCGTACGTGAGCACGTTTCTAACGTTAGTGCACTGAAGGACGAGTCGAGAACTTGTTTGAAGATTATTGAACTGTATTGCATACGTCAATTGTTAACATATTTAGTGTAATCTGTTGTGTTCATAGTTACTAGAGGTAGGAACGTAATGTCATAATTATCACAGTAGTTAGTGCGACACACGTAAACGCTTCAAATAAAGCTTTAGGAATTATGTTATAAGGACAATAGACTGTAGCAGGGCCAGAGCCGCCCCGCCCCGACCGGGTCCGCTCCGTGGGTTATGGTGACAATAACCATGTGATTAATGTATTGTTATATATTACATGACTAACGCTCAGATCATTGTCTAACGCCAGCCACTGCGGGAATCTTCCTTAACGTTTTGTAATATGTAGGTACATTAATTTTTTAACTTGTCATCGTCACACAAATTAATTGGAAATCCACCATAATTGTTGATGTACCTACTTATGCAAAATGCAAACTGACGGTCCGTAGAAACCTCTGCCCGCCAGCAGACCTCTGAATTGTGTAGACCTGTGATATTGTTATATATTCAGCGAGCACTTTCGGCGCTTGTAGTCGTACAAGCGCCGAACGTAACGGTACATACGAGTACATAACACATTAACGCGCTAAACGTAACGTTCAAACCGAATCAGTGACGTAGCTCGGCACCAAAGCCTGTGGGGCAAATAAATAAATTAGGGCCCAATTAAACATGTAGAGTGGGAGAAATTTACACTAGTTCAATTTATAGTTTGTCAGTCCTCCGATTGACAAACTACATATCGTGCTCTACCGAGGGACCCCCCTCCCCAGGTAGTTACGCCACTGAACCGAATGTTAGATAAGGTGGTTATGAAGTATAATACTGCTGTGATCATGGTGACTGTTGTTAAAAATGGCTTTTGTTAGATTATTAAATGGTTTTATTACAACTGTCGTATTATTTAATTGGATCCCACCACAATAACTAGGTATGCATCCTGACTACTATTACAGGTAAAACTTTCACGCCTAAACCACCGAACTGATTTCATAAATTTCATCACTAGTGGAAAGCTACATTATCAGCGAATTTTATATTATAATTAACTAGCCGACCCACGCAACCTCATTTGCGTCCTATTGCCCGTAGCGTGTAATTTTCCCCCGTTTTCGAAACATTTTTCATTGGTGCTCCGCTCCTGTTGGTCTTAGCGTGATGATACATAGCCTATAGCCTTCCTCGATAAGTGGGCTATCTAACACTGAAAGAATTTTTCAAACCAGACCAGCGGTTCCTGGGTCGCCGGCAACGTATTTGCATTGAAGACTCGACGTCCTCCTGGTGCAGTATTACTGCTGGTGTACCACAGGGTGGCGTTCTATCTCCATTACTCTTCGCTGTTTTTATAAACTCCATCTCTAGTCAATTAAGTTCCTCCTACCATCTTTATGCAGATGATTTACAAATATATACTCAAGCTCCGGTTAACTTGTTATCGGAGGCATTTAATACAATCAATTCTGATCTATTACGTATTGTAGAATGGAGTCGCAACTATGGGCTCAGGGTTAATCCTCTAAAAACGCAGGTATGTGTAATCGGCAGTCCCGGGATGGTCTCAAAAGTTAATTGGACACAACTGCCACAAATTGAATTCAATGGCACCGTCCTTGAGATCAGTACTACCGTCAAAAATTTAGGGATCCACATAGGTATAACTTTATCTTGGGGTCCACATATACAGGAAGTCAGCAGAAGGATATTTGCTTCTGTTGGTTCTCTGCGAAGATTGCGCAACTTTCTTCCGACTGCAACTAGGGCTGCACTTGCACAAGCACTTCTCCTCCCAATTCTCGACTATGCCGATGTCAGCTATCTGAATCTCACCGAAGCACAACTTGATAAGCTTGAGCGACTACAAAATTTTTGTATACGATTTGTAATTGGCCTACGAAAATATGATCATGTCTCCGAATTCCGTCAAATGCTCAAGTGGCTTCCAATTCGCTCTCGCCGAAATACTCATATCCTCATTTTCCTTTATAACATCTTGTTTAATCCTAAAGCCCCCTTCTACCTCAAAGAACAAGTTGCTTAATGACACACATGACAAATGTCTAAGGTCATCTGAAAAATTGAGACTGGAGATGCCTCTGCATTCTACAAAATTTTATGACCAGTCCTTTACGGTTGAAGCTACTACTACTACTACGCTTGTGGAATGCATTGCCGACAAACATTAGGAAAGCGCAAACAGTAAATAGTTTTAAGAAAATGATTCAGGAATTTTATACGATATAAACGGGTCTGGCACGAAAATGTATCTATAGTGTAATATTTAGTATAACTGAGTAGTTATAGTTTTTTAATATGTAGGTACATGTTGATATATGTACCTACAGATATTATATGTATGCTCCACTGATGACATGTATTTATTTATTTTTAATGTATATATGTTTGTGTAAATATGCCTATACAGGCATATTTACACATATATTACACATATATATGTATTTCTAGTTATAATTTATATAATATAATAAATTTTCACGCTACGGGCAATATAAGGCGCAAACGAGGTTGCGTGGGTCAGCTAGTACTGTATAAATGGACAAAGAAATTCAGAAAAAAATAACCCCAAAATCGCTTCTTTACCACAAGGGACACATGTTGAATCCGTAAGATTTTCACTTACACGAAACTTCGATCCCTATAATGTAACTAATATCCACTACAATCCCCTAAAAGTTGACCACTACAAATAACTAATCTAACTTCATACACCCTGAGGAATGTACGCAAACCCATTAGAGATATTTCTTACCCAAGACAAAAAGTCGGGTACTACATAGCCAAGTGTGCTTATAACTTGGACTCTAAGTTGGATGATATGCATTAGATATAAGATGTGAACCACCGTTTTGTTCTCAAAAGAAGGAGATAGTAAAGCGTGCAAAGTTCAATTTGTTGTCTAAACTTTAATCTTGAAGTTTTTGTTTACGTTGCAGTCTTATGGAATTTTATTTGTTGTTTGAAGAAGAGAAGAGAGTTAATAACTATTAAAATTAGAGTTATTAGTTTAGAATATGTAATTCTGCCTAAAGATTGCTAAATATATATACAAAATATACCTACATATTGTATAATAATAATATAAGTTTCAGGCAATACTCGTATAATAAAGTGCTACATTTAAACCCCATTCTTGTTATTTATCCATATTTATGAGTTTTAGTATTGCAATAACGTTCGAATTTTAGAAATTACGATTTCGCTATACCAAATTAAGTTGTTCATGAAGTTATATAGTTTTTTTTGTTTGTATATGTAAATGCATTTATATTTGACATTACCGGTCCGATTTAAAACAACGGTTTTTAGTGAAGAGGGTAGCGTGTAACTTCATGCTACGACTCCTCAAGTGTTGGGATGTTTTTTTTAGGTATAATATTAGTTTCTCAGTAGTTGCATCTAAACTGTTCTAGCTGACCCGCTCGACTTCGTTTGCATGTCTCCATAAGAAATATTTTTTTTTCATTTGCCTAACATTTTCGATCGATACCCGGCTCCTATTGGTCGTTGAGTGGTGTTACATAGCCTAAAACCTTCCTCGCTAAATGGCTATCCAACAAAAAAAGAATAAGAAAAATCGGTTCAGCCGTTCACGCGTGATGTCGTGACCAAGGCAAATAGGGATTCATTTTTATATATACAGATAAAAGATAACTGTTAACATTAGATCTGTTATTTTCCAATATATTCATTGTGCAGAACCAATATAATTTACATTCACCAGAACAGATATTCATCCCAAGTTTCTAGTAATAAAATATAATTAGGAAACAATGCTAGCCTCCTCAATTTCCATGACATACAATATTTTATAAACTAGCAGATGCTGGACCATTGTCGTGGGACACACATGATATACACTTCCCATTAGGAGTGATCTATCCGATCGTCTCACTGCTCCAGTGACTTGAAGCAGTTCAATGAATCATTTCCATATATGTTTAAAAAATGTTGGTTTATGAACGCTTCAAAAAGTCGGCTACGTCTATTAAGATCCCCTGGGACTAAGCCCGCCCACACGCCCACCACTGTAGCTCCTGTACACAGAACCAACAGCAGTGATCCACGAACACACCGAGTTATGACACTCGGGAAGTCCCAGGAAGAAAATTGTCTTGGAACCCGCAACGAAATTAATCAGAAGAAAAAACAGGAGGAGATGGAAATATGATAAGTCCACTACCCTCCTTAGCAAAGCGGGAGACAAAATGAAGTCAAAATAGGCAGACACCTTTTTCAAACCGGGAAGCACCACGGATAAAGTATTAGGGGTCCTAAGTGAGCTATATTTGAGTACTATAGTATGTATGGCAGAATCGCCTAAACACACGGAAATTCACCGCAGTTGACACAAGATCCCCATAGTATACCGCCCCAGATGTCATTTGTAAGCTATTTAGCATTGTGTTACGTTCATTGGACCAGAGACTACACTCCCAGAGTACATGATGAGTCGACTGTTCACAGCTGCTGATATCAGGTGTTGAGCATTGGCAATGGTAAATCGACTAATTTGAATTAGTGTACTTTGCTCTTAAAGTTACCGTGGCCTGTATGAAATTGAGCGGCACAGTGATCTACCTCGAGCCATGTCCTCGACAACCGTTAGCGAACAAATGGAAAGAACTGGTAGAGTTGGCGCCCCTTAGATGATTCGTCCCATCATTGTTGCCATACATCCATTAGATCGATATAGATATTGGACTGCTGTTGAAACATCTTATGACTTTATCGCGATCTCGTAGGCCCAAGAAATCGCATTCCATGTTTTACAACATGAAATTGAACATGACTGCACTTCTTTGCACCTCGAGATCGAATGGAAGAAAACCCGCCAACACCGGTAAAGCCTCAGTACTTACCGTCCTATATGCTTTGCACAGGAAAATCAATTCAAGTCGTTGGCCTTGTAGCAGTTTGCGACGGACAGCACCTACAGTCGCTCTATCGGCCCATACGATATAACCCAAATAAGTAGCTCCCTAAATGATTTCTAATGTATTAAATGAAAGACCCCATGTGGCAGTTGATATCCTCGTCAGAGCAAAGAAACCTTTTTTAGACTTTTCGTTAACTGTTCTAATATGTTCGATAAATGAAAAATTTCTTTCTCAAACTAATCCCAAATAACAAACCGAGGTTTTATTTTTTATACTAACATTTTGAAATTTAATACACGGCGGTGATTCGAGGTTACCTTTTAGAAGTAGCTGGAAGGTTTTGTTTGGTGCAAAAGACAAACGATTACGAACACCCCATAGAGATACTAAGTTCAAACATGTATTAGCCAGACTCTCAAGCCCCACTCTAGTATCAGATTCCACCAGTAATAAACCATCGTCCGCATACGCGTTTAGGGTACATCCGGATGGTATAGGTATTGAGAGAAAATCGTCGAAGCCTATATTCCAAAAGTATGGACCTAGCACCGAGCCCTGAGGACACCCCATCGTAAGCGCCTTCGATACAGAATGATGTCCAAGTCTCAATTAAGTTCTGCCTTGTGTGAAGTACGGAGATAAGGAAATAAATATTTTTAAAGCATCCTCTTGATTTTAATTTTAGCAATAGCATGAGCCACCACGCGTTGTCGAAGTCACCAGATATATCTAAGAAGAAACCTAAGACGTATTGAAACCTTGACTCGGTGAGAGTTTTCCTTACAGATATAACCGCATCTGTTGTTGATTTTCCCAACGTAAATCCGAATTGTCTATCATGAAATTTAACTCCACCCGGTAGAAGTCGAGGTCTACAAGACGTTCTTAAAGCTTTCCTAGCGATGGTAACAATGTTATAGGTCGATAGGATTTAGGATCGTCCGGCGGCTTATCGCCGTTTTTTGGTATTATACGAATATTACCGCACCGCCAAACACTAGGAAATACTCCTTCCGCAACGCAACGTTTAAAAACTGTTAAAATCTTATCACCCGAGAGTTTACAAGCTTCTTTTATCATTTTATTTGATATTTTATCGTCGCCCGAAGCCTTGTTTAGTGGTAATGACCTAACAATACCAAGAAATTCGTCTGAAGATGGTAAGTCAGACAATGGTGGTTCGATGGCCCACTGCCTAATTTGTCGGTGATAATCAGTGTCATCCTCCGGCCGATCGTCGGGCACAAGTGATTCTAAAATATATTTTGCTGTTTGTTCTACTCCTGTAGTATAACTATTATGAATTTTGATGTTCTGTACGTATGCAAGGTCGATTGATCTATTTGCCTTAAATTCATGATACAAAGGTGACCACGGACCCTCTCTATCGAGTTCATCAACAAGTTTGGGTATTAAATTTCCCTTTGATTTCTCCACAGCTGCCCTGTAGTGAGACCTGGCAATTCTAAGAGCAATGAGAGCATTATTGTAAATATCTCCTGTTACGTAACGCTTTTTAATGCCATTTAGTTTTTTCAGAGCTTTCCGATAGATTCTATGTAATTCGACTAATTTATAGTTCCACCAATCACAGCTACGAGTGTTAGTGATAGATCCGCGGCCGTAACAACCATCAGCACAATATTTGAAAGTGTCTGATAATATGTCTGCGCTTTCCTCAGCTGATAGACAACTGCGAGTGAAGTCTTTGGCATGTACTGCAAAGAGTGAACCAAATAAAGCTCAATTCGCCCCTTCAGTTTTATATCTAAAATTGTACGGAGTTCTTTGCGGATGTTGTGCGACCATTGGAATAAATTCGTACACGATTAAGCGGTGATCACTACAGGATGCATCCGGTAGGTGAAGTCAGCGGTACAGAGTTATGACGCGGCGAGGGGATCAAGTGAAAGAACAAATTAACATTAAAATTTATTGATGATAGTAGGAGGCTAACACTGAGCTGTTGGAAGAGGCGCCGACGACCCTCCCGCGACGAACGCGACCGCGTCGACACAACTAACTCTAAAAATAAATACTCGCAAAAACTAACATCACTCGTCAACGTGCCGATAACCAATATTTACATACATTACTTACTCTATTACATGTTCATTATATATCAGCGTACTCTAACCGACTAGTACTATAGGTAGCTACAACACGAGGACGCGCCGACGCGCCGACCCGCCGACCCGCCGAGCCGCGAGCCTACGCCCAGATCTGCAACAGAGAGAGAGCGAGGGTACAGTGGGTACAGTGGGGGGAGTGGGGCGGGGGCGGGGGCGGGCGCTACCCACCCGCAGCGTGCAGTCCCAGGAGGCGGTGCTGAGCGCGGTGCCGTCGGGCGCGAGCTGGACGCGCGTGACGCGGTGCTCGTGGCCGCACAGCACGCACACGCGCGCGCCCCGCAGCGCGTCCCACGCGCACGCCGTGTAGTCGCTGTAGCCCGCGAAGATGAGCCGCCCCGACACCGACCACTCCACCGAGTTCACGCCGAAGATGATGCTCTCCTTGGTGTAGCGCGCCACCTCGCGGTCGGCGCGCAGGTCGAACAGGCGACAGCACGAGTCGTCGGAGCCGGACGCGACCGAGTCGCCGGAGGGGTGGTACTTGACGCTGTTGACGTCGGAGTCGTGCGTGTCGAAGGCCTGCACGGCCTGCCCCGTGCGCATGTCCCACACCAGCACGGCGCGGTCGCAGCCGCCCGACACGAACGTGTCGCCCGTGTCCGACGGCGCCAGGTCCAGCGCCATCACGTCCGCGCCGTGCGCCTGCCACATACCACATACCATATACCACATGACCCTTACTCATACGATGCGATACAAATAAAAAACAGCAAATTATTCATTTATTGACATAAAGATGATTCATTTAATGTGAATTCTCTAGCCTCTGAACTAGTATGTAAAGCAAGACGTTGACGCTTTACACAACATATGTCAATTACAACAAGTTAATTCCTGTAATTAGGGAAAGGAAAGTGTTGAGATATGTATTATGTAGGTATGTATATCTAAATGTTTGGATTTTGTTACAACGAGTTCATATAAACAGTTGCAATACAGACCTTGTGAGCTACACACGCGTTTTATTTATACGCCAACTAAACAGACGAAATTCAACCTTATTATCATTACAACATGGTCCTTCGAGCCGGATTCAATTTAAAAGAACCGATTGATCGAAGATAAGTTTTTCTATATGAAGATAGTTGGCGAATACAAAATACGACCGACCGCTGTTATACAAATTGCAGTTATATGGTGTATTGTGCATTCCTGTGGTTACAATAACCACTGACGAAATATATACTATAGACTTTTCCTTTACTACGAGAGACCTGTACGCGGATTGATAGTAAGCTTAATGTTCTCTAGATGTCACTAAGTGCATCAAATCGTGAATTTGAAGGATATTTTTCGACCTACACCAAAGTACGAACCCAAAAGTCAACTGACAAGTTTATTGTCATGCAAAATGTGCCACTAGATGTCGTTTTCCAAATAATTATATTAGTATTTTATGTGATATTTTATTAAATCGTCAAAGAGCCATCTATACACACAAACAAATAAAATAGAAATGCCTATTTATAATTTCAAATAAACAGCTTCGTAATAACTGCTTCTTAGTAAATACGGTACATGAATATTTTTTTTAAATTAATTTTTGTATGAAACTTTTAAATTTTCACGTAAAACTTTCTATGTAGGGTTTTCAATTGACTTAAGTAAGGACTGAGAAAATAAATTTAGAATTTCTATTTAGGGGGTAAAATAGGGGTTTGGAGTTTCTATGCAACTTTTATTTCTTCAATGGATTCAAAAAGGAAATAAAAATCTATGAAATAATAAAAAAGTTGTAAGTCTTGTAACTTTTGATCATACAAATTTGCAAACTAAAATAAAAAAAAAAACAAAAAACATCAAAAATGATCTGTTATTGACAATAGAGCAAAATGATGTCCTTCAATTTTATAGAGGACAATAATGTACACAAAAAAGTCCGCGATACCATAATTATCTCTAACTTCTAAAGATATGTTACAATAGCCACTTCATTGTGTTAAGATAATCAAAATTTGTTGAAAAAATCCATATTATTCAGTGATGAAAGCTCAATTGGCTGAAGCCTAGGGCGGCTCATTTTCATAAACGATTTGAAAAAACTACATTACTGTAATATAAATGGAGAAAATAAGTCTAAGTCTTGGCAGTGTAAGAAAAAGAAATAATGTATTAATACTACTATTTAAGAAAGTCTATATGCTTGTTAATATACATCTTTGTAAATATCTGTTTATAAAACATCTCAATATCAGTTAAATATTACTAGTTAAATTAGTAATTTTAACTATTTTTTTTCTTGATTAGATTGGTGGGATGGCATGATTTGCTAGAATGCACCGCGGCGTCCGTTTCAGCGGGTGGCGGCAAATTGGGTTCAAGTAGAAATTTTCGTACTTGGTCCTTTCCGCCGCGTCTTTCTGTGCAATGTTATCTTCGCAGAAAGTAAAACTCTGTTGCTATCTACTATGGAGCATAACATGGTTGGGAGCGAGAGATACTCTCTCATAACAGCATTCTATATCCAACGCTGCGATGCTCAAGTAATGGCACAGCGAATCGGCTCAATACAGCAGAAAGGATTCATTTCTAGTAACCCGCGACATCTAGTGTGTCCGTTCGCACTCCCCTTTCGCTTCCCCTGGTTGACCTTCTCGGGTATTTTTGCTGGCGTGGCCCCCCTAACTGCCAGCTGGGCTGCTGAGCCCACCTTAGCAGCGGCCGCGTATGTTACCTCGTTTGGGTGATACGCCCAGTCTTTGGAGGTTGGCCGATTTTTTTTTGCTTTTATTATTTCAACAGCGAATCAACTAAAGCATCGACTACTGAGGTACGAACTAAAACTTCGTTCCACCCTGGTGTCCCTTGAGACCTCTCAAGTATTTTAAATAGATCAGGGCAAAAACCTGGCAAACAATCGGATTTTGCTTGCCACTTTCAGAGTTTCGGATTGTCTTTAGAACGGCAAGTACTACACCTTGCCGCCTTAGGAAAAAATAAGCTTTATATTTGTATAATAATAACAAGCTAAATTTATTTTCATCTTCTTCGGAACCATGATGTTCGTAGCTGCATCAATGCCAATGCTCTAGAAACCTTTTCTGAACTCTTTAGATTTTAAAATACTGTCATCAGGTTTTATTTTTTGTCGTAATCTATATAATAGGAATAAAAAATTGTTGGAAAAAAATTTAAGTCATAGAGCCACGCTGATTTCAGCACGTTTGGGCCGGATCGACTGAGGCGGTACTACTCTCGCACAGAAGATCAACGTAAAATGACAGCGTTCGAGCTGTCGTTGGTGGGTGCGAGACCGGAGGCCCAACTATGCAAAAGCATATCAAGGCCGCCATGGTGTGAGTTACCATTCTGCATTGTCTGCATTTGCAATGAGTATGGTGACCACCACTCTTGGATTCTGCTTTTGCTTTCCATCACGCAGTGTAGAGTCATTTTGGCAGGCCCAAACATAAAAAAAAAAATCTTTAAAGTGACTAATTATATTTGTTTCTCGATCTCCTGACTGATTTAATGTGATTTTAATATTACCTGTTGTACAAATTAAAATATATATTAGAAGTAGAGATTATACTTTCCAGTTTGATCATTTTATTAAAATTAAATTTAATGACCCAAAATTGATGAATTATGCCTTATCAGGCAGGCAATAAAATCGCTCAACGTTGTTATCTACACCATATACGTGATCGAATAGAATATATTTAAATTAGGGGGCTTCCATTAATTACGTAAGGTATTCTAGATAAATATATTAACTCTTTACAAATCTCCCTTATGTGGGAAAGGGGGGGGAGGTTATTTGGCAAATATGACGTAATTGTGTGAATTTGAAAAAAAAATATTTCTAGAATAAAATATGGACCAATTTGACACAATAGTGCTTGTCGTATTAGTTCGAACTCTGCAGAGTAGCGAAGTAGCACTCGATTTTGCTTTGCTAGTCTTCAATAAAAGTAATAGAACAACTTCAATAATCCAACACTTTTACAGCCTAAACATAAATTTGAAGAATCTCACGTGATCGGACGGGGGAGGGAGTTGACGAAAATCTTACGATATCTCACCAAGGCGGGACGGGGGATCGAAAAATTCTCAAAAATGCCTCACGTAATTAATGGACGCCTCTTTAAGGTGTTTCTTTGAAATCATTTGTTACTTGTTTACTTATTCTTCGTAAGACAACCAACCATTTGGCATTTCAAAATCTGACGTAATTGTAGCCACTAGGTGGCGCTATTATCGCGCATCCAGCGAATTTAGTATTTTGTATGTCATAACAATAACTTATAAATGTGACATCTAGCGTAATAAATAGGTCATTATTTTCAAGTTTATTTTAATCGATTGTAACGACATCTCCTAAAAATAGGTGATAACTTGTACTTACGCTATTGAAAAAATTTTTTTTAAAGCAAGCATTGGAGAGCAAGATTTATATTCGTAAAATAATTATATAGTTCCTAGAATTGAAGCATATAAATAAAATAGTCTTAAACTTTGTTAAACGGTTTTTTATATCTTATTTTGTAGCGCCATCTAGATTTAACGGATCTTTTCTAGCTGTTTCTGGTGTACAGTATTGGCCAAGGGAGGGTCGGTCTATTAGTATATTGTGTCATTGCAATAACGAAGTGATCGTTTTAAACGCATAAGATTAACTTTCATTATGGAGTCAATTGAACAACAATTGGAACTTTTAGAACATTTGTCGAATAGCATCGTGAAAACGAAAACAAACTTTAAAAGGTCACCTAAGTCAAGAATTACAATAGGTTATGTGGAGGCAAGACTACAGTGCTTAGAAGACTATTGGAGTTCGTATCAAAATAGTTATCAAAGTTTATTGAAGAGTACTAAGAAAGAACAAAGGAATACTATTGACTATTTTACGCAAGATTTATACAGTCAGTGTGAAGAAACTTATGTAGATTTAAAAGCAGATATTAGAGACACGCTTCGATTATTAAAGTTGAACGTAGAAACAGTGGGAAACTCGGCACAAATATCAACATCACATACACAGAAGGAAAGTTCTGGCAGCGCAGAGGTCAAGCTTCCGAGAATAAATTTACCTACATTTTCGGGGACTTATGAGGAATGGCAATCATTTGAAGATACATTTACGGCGTTAATATCGAACAACAAATTATTGAGTAATGTACAAAGGTTTCATTATTTGAATTCTTGTTTATCTGGCGAGGCAAAAAACACTATTAAACATATTCAAGCGACAGAACAAAATTATGAGAAAGCTTGGGAGACTTTAAAAAATAGATATAGCCACAAGCGGCTTATAGTTAATGCGATATTAAAAAGATTATTTACATTTAAAAAGGGTAACACACAATCACCAAGCCATTTAAAGACTTTGATTGATACTACTAAGGAGTGTTTAAATAGTTTAGAATCTATGAATATTTCAACATCTACTTGGGATCCTATGATCATTTATATTACCGTGCAAAAATTGGATTATGACACACACAAAGATTGGGAATCCCATGTAAGTCGTGAGTACCAAACTGAACTACCTTCTTTACAAAATATGATTACCTTCTTGGATAGTAGAATACACACATTAGAGTTAACCTGTTCGCCTTCTTCAAGCTCTCAAAAATCAAATAAGATGATAGAACGTTCGTGTCATTCGTCAGCCGTAAATATCATTTGCAAGTTATGTAAAGGCCAGCATCTCCTCTGTCACTGTAAAGAATTTGTGAAACTTGAACCAGAGAAAAAAAGTGAAGTCGTCAAAAGCAATCGATTATGCTACAACTGCTTGTCACCAGGCCATCCAGTGTATTATTGTAAGCAGAAGACTTCTTGTAAAATATGTGGAAAGCGACATCATTCACTACTTCATAGCAAGAAGAGAGTAGATTTTCAGGATACAGAGAAGAATACAAAAACACCTGAAATCTCAATGCACACGGTGAATGAACAACAAGAAAATCTTCTGGATGAGTCAATCATAGTGAACTTCGCACACAAGCAGAGAAGAGCGTTATTAGCAACAGCGTTGGTTCCGGTCCGGAGTAAGTGTGGCCGTGAGACTACGCTAAGGGCACTAATCGATCCTGGCTCACAAGCGTCATTTATAAACGAGAATGCAACTCAACTCATTAGACTAAAGAAAACTCCTGTCCAGTGCTCAATCACAGGAATTGGTAGCACAACAACTCCAGTGCGTTATGTGGTACAGTTGGAGATATTATCACAGTATGATACTCAATTCAGTCTCCCTCTGAAAGCATATGTTTTAAAATCACACATAACATCAAAGTTGCCCAGTTCTACAATAAAACCACAATCAGATTGGTCACACTTAGAAGGTCTAACACTAGCAGATCCACAATACTACATGTCAAACAGGATTGATCTATTGCTTGGAATTGATGCATACACTGAGATTCTAAGAAACAATTTTATAAAAGGGCCACCAGGCTCACCGTCAGCCCAGGAGACAAGCTTAGGGTGGATTTTGTTTGGAAATATTTCTAAACATGAACACACTACTCAAGAATTAACAGTAATGCATCAACAAATAGATATGGATAATCTATTAAAAAAATTGTGGAGCATAGACGAATCAGATAAACGTACACTTACCTTTGATGAGCGCGTCTGTGAAGACATTTATAAAACCACACACAGTCGAGATTCAGATGGAAGATATATTGTTAAATTACCCTTTAAAATAACACCTCAAGAAGTAGGATCTACTAGAGATATAGCAATGAAGAGATTAGAACACTTAGAACGACGATTAGAAAACAAACCTAAATTAAGAGAAGAAGAGTATAGCAAGGTTATGGAAGAATACATACAGCTTAATCACATGGAGAAGGTCCCAAAGGAAGAGATAAATAAAGTGTCAATTTATCTACCACATCACGCGGTGGTACGAGATAGTGAAACTACGAAGGTGAGAATTGTCTTTGACGCGTCATGTCAAAGTTCAAAAAGAAATTCACTCAATGATTTACTATTAGTCGGACCTCAATTACAAAAAGATATAAGAAACTTAATTATGAGATGGCGTTTAAAGAAGATTTGTTTTATAGCAGATATTCAGAAAATGTACCGTATGATATTGGTCACAAAAGAAGACACAGACTATCAACGATTATTATGGAGACAGAATCCTACTAAAGAAGTTGATGACTATCGTATGCTTAGAGTAACGTTTGGGACAGCCTCAGCACCCTATTTAGCAATCAGAACCCTACAACAGTTATCGACGGATGAAATGAATAAGTATCCTATTGGGGCTAGAATATTAGCCGAAGACTTCTATGTCGACGATTGTATTAGTTCCCATTATACAGTAGAAGAGGCGATAGAGGCTAGTCAAGAATTAATAAAGATTTTAGAAAGTGGAGGATTTACATTACAAAAATGGGCATCAAATAGCAAAGAGTTTTTAAATACAATTCCACAGTCATTGAAAAGTGTAAGTGTTGATGCGCAAGAAAACTTTATTAAAACGTTGGGTCTAATTTGGAACATGAAAACGGATACTGAACAGGGAACAATGAAATCATTATCAAATAAAATTACCACCTAAATCAGCATTAATAACAAAAAGAATTATTTTGGGAGACATACAACGCTTGTTCGACCCTCTGGGGTGGATATCACCAGCAATTATCACTGCTAAGATTTTAATACAGAATATTTGGAAAGAGAGACTTAGTTGGGATGAAGAGGTTGGAAAATCACATGCAGTAGAATGGAGTAAAATAAGAGAAAGTTTTAAACATTTACCTCAAATAAAAATCCAAAGATGGATGGGTAAAGAAAATAATGACGAGATATGTCTGCATGGATATTGTGATGCATCCATCAAAGCATATTGCGCAGTAGTTTATTATAGATTAGAAAAAGAGAATGGTGAAGTCAGAACTGGAATAATTGCATCACGAACTAAAGTAGCACCAGTGAAAGTAGTTTCTCTTCCACGCCTGGAACTGTGTGGGGCAGTACTACTAGCAAGATTACTGACGCAAATAAGAGAAGCCCCTGTTACGATACCAAATCCAGATTTAAGAGACGTTCATATTAATTATCTGTCGAGGTGGCAGCTTTGTCAGAGGATGGTAGCTATTTTCTGGCACCGTTGGCAAAATGAGTATCTGACACGTCTACAAACTCGACCAAAATGGATGAAGAAGCAAAAAGAGTACGACATTGGTGATGTAGTTCTATTGAAAGAGGATCAATTACCACCGGGGAAATGGGCCCTGGGTCGTATTGTCGCTAAACATCCAGGAGAAGATGGTCTTACCAGAGTTTATAGTATTAAGTATAGAAATAGTATCATACAAAGATCTTTGTCAAGAATTTGTGCATTGCCAATAGATAAGGATTGATTTTTGTTAAGTTTTAATCTGTATTTTATCACACTTAATTTTTATATTATGGTTACTATCATGTTAGTTGAGTATTTATTACTAAGTTGAAGTTTACAATATTTTTGTTAATATTTACTTACAGTACCCATTTTAGAGTATCATATCTTATTGTATAAAAGTCATTGCTGTTGTCTACAAGTTACCTTGAGACATTCTAAGTTCCGTTATTTTTGTATTAATTTAAATCACATACTGTCACTATTGCTTAAGTTACCGATATTCATAGTTTTATTTTTTTTACCCGACTACGGCAAAGCCAAAGGAGGGTTATGATTTTGACAGGCTATGTATGTATGTATGTATGTATGTATGTATGTATGTATGTATGTTCATTTGTTCCCTCCTAGCTCCTTAACTACTCATTAGATTTGGACGAATGAGATGTCTTTAGAAGCGTCATGATCGTCTTCTGGTTATAGGCTATATGACGTGTCACTGAATCTAATGTGGCGCCCTCTGGCCGACATAAAGTACTGTATTAAAAAATAAATTTGAGATAAATATGCCGTGTTTGGTATCATTGGAAAGGGCGTTACTTGTACATTTCAAAAATACATATATTATTAGCATTTGTTCGTGACTTTGTCCGTATTTATTCGAAAAGTGTGATATTTCTAAGATATGCTTATTTGTTCCCTCATTCTTTCTAAACTAGTCAGAATAAATCAAATGAGGTATCGTTAGAAGCGTCTTGATTGCCCGCTGATAATAGGCTATATGAGGTGTCACTGAATTTAATGTGGCGCCCTCTAGCCGACGTAAAGTAGTGTATTAAAAAATAAATATGAGAGAAACATGCCGTGTTTGGTATCATACGAAAGGGCGTTACTTGTAGATTTCAAAAAGATATATATTATTAGCATTTTCTCGTGACTTTGTCCGTATTTATTCGATAATTGTGACATTTCTGTGGTATCTATTTAAAATATACTTTACAAAGAAATTAGTATTATAGAGGCACCAAAACATTTTAAATAAAAAAAAGTAAAAACTAAAACCCAACTACGACAAAAAAACGACGCTGAAAAAGTATGAAACAAGTTTCAAAAGCCGTAGTCACGCGTTGTTAAAGTGATATGGACTATGGTACATTAATAAGTTTCAAAAGCCGTAGTCCATGTAGTGTAATGTATCATATGGTACATATCACTTTAACAACGCGTGACTACGGCTTTTGAAACTTGTTTCATACTTTTTAACATTATTCTTTAGTAAAGGACTATATCCTTTGGTGGGCGGTATGTTGAGATATGTATTATGTAGGTATGTATATCTAAATGTTTGGATTTTGTTACAACGAGTTCATATAAACAGTTGCAATACAGACCTTGTGAGCTACACACGCGTTTTATTTATACGCCAACTAAACAGACGAAATTCAACCTTATTATCATTACAACAGAAAGAAAAACAGAAGTAATGCAGAAAACTGGAGCGGGCTGATGGTCCTGATGGACGTCCAACACTGTAAGATAACGTTTACAAGTGAAGTGGGGTGGGGTGATCACCTGGAAGCTCTGCAGCAGCTGGCCCGACTCCACGTCCCAGAGCGCGCACGTGCCGTCGCCGGAGCCGGTGAGGATCTGGCGGTCGGTGTTGGGGAACAGGCAGCAGGACATGTACGAGGTGTGCGTGGCGAAGGTGCGCTTGCGCGCGGCCGGCTCCTCCTCGCCCGCCCCGCCCAGCGGGAACACCGTCACCTTGTTGTCCAGCCCCCTGCACACATCCATCCATTTCTACACCTACCTCTATACCTCTATCTCTGTCTGTCTGGGTCTATCCAACTAAAAATACTTCATTTACTTTGTCGATGTTTAATGTACAAGTGTTTTCAATTCGCCAAGAAGCGAAGAAATTAGGCCCAACTTTTACAGCTCACATTTTTATTATATTACTAGCTGAACCCCGCGGTGTTACCCGCGGTTATCGTCGTACCGCGAGTAACGCCGCGGGACAAAGTTAGTCTAAAAAAGTAGCCTAAGTTACTCCCCGGATCATCAGCTACCTGCCAGTGAAAGTCCCGTCAAAATCGGTCCAGACGTTCCACAGATTATCCGGAACAAACAGATAGACAGACAAAAAAAATTTAATACATTTTTGTTATATGTACCGTGTATACATACATATGCATTTAGTATAACGCGGTTATTTTAATATTACAAACAGACACTCCAATTTTATTTATTTGTATAGATTAATATCATTATCACATCACACTCTAATATATAAAGGCGAAAGTTTGTGAGTGTGTATGTTTGTTACTTCATCAAATTTTATTCAAAATTTCAATTTCAAAAATTTTTGAGTAAAATTTGGTATGCAGGAAGCTGACACCCTGGATTAACATATAGGTAAAAGATTTACATATATTTTTTCTTATTACTTACACCCTTGTTTAAAAGGTGAAAAATGATTTGACCGAAGATGGATTTTTACGAAATCGATAAAGTAGCCGCACGACACAGCGCAAGATCTAACAAGCAGCGATGATTCCTATTATATGTTATGAAGATGGCTATAACTGTTAATGCATAGTACTTAGATGACCAGAAGATGCCTTTTTTGGTAAGTTTAAAAAACAAATATCCTACCTAGATCGATTTGTCCCTGCTCTGCATAGTAAATGTCATGAAAATCTTTGGGGCCGTTTGCGAGATTCAGATGATTATATATACGAGTATATACAAATATAGCTCGTTTAAAGGTATCAGAGAGATAATACAGACATTACACGTATTAACATATACAAAGTAGGTTCCCTATTAACATTTACCACGCAACTAGGAAATTGTGATACAACGTGAATTTTCTGAATAACAAAAGACACCTGATACAACGCCATCTAGCCCGAAACTGAACAGAGCTTGCACTGTGCAAAGTTGGCTTTTTTTTGTAAATGCATCCATATTATGAACCTACATGGAAAACAGCACAACTTTGTAACGAATATTTGCATATCATACAATCATTTGGACCGACCCGGGAATTGAACCCGAGACCAGCATAACAGCCGTATCAGTTACCGCTGCGCCACTGAGGCATCAAATATGTTTGTGGGCGCTCGCCAGCAGCGCTAGCGGCCCAGCACTCACCCGGCGGCGACCATGTTGCCGGACGGCGCGTAGGCGCAGGCCATCACCCAGGTGCTCGGCATGGGGATCGTCAGCTCCTTGCTGCCCGTGAAGGCGTCCCACACTATCACCTTCCCATCCTGCCATACACCACACCATCTCACTCACATACACTTTATTGATCGCAAAGCAGTTTAAAAACACATAACATATTATATGTAACTGATGATCATAATTAAACTAGTGTGGCAAATCTTAATTTCCAAATTTCCAACCTCTGTTCAGAAAACTCACACAAATAATGAATTGGCAGTCGTAAATGTTCATCTATATAAAACAATGTAAAAGTACCTTTCATTAAGTTAACCAAATTAGTGTCCGACCGAAAGTGGTGTTTCAATCGAAACCGTACTTTCAGCCAAGCTCTTATCTACGGCCGAAACCGAAAGTCACTTGACCTTGAAAGAAACGCGAGCTTATAACATTTTTTTTTTCAAAAGTAGTCTTGCGTTTCGAATAATCAGTAATGTTGTACCTTTTATCAAAATAAATAAGGAGTAATTTTTTCTGGTACTAAATAATTTACCACTATTTTTGCAGATCTACGAAATTTTCAATTTAATATATAAAATTCAATTTAAAATAGTGACCATTGTCCATTCTGGTTTATTTTACGTTTTTTGATTATGGAGCTCCCCTTGGTTTGACTTCTTGTTTGTTAAGGTAAAAAAAATAACAAAAATATTCCATTTCCGACTGCAATCATACATATCTCAAAAAAAAATGCTAGAAAAAAATTAGTAAAAAGAGATGAAATACTTTCGGTGTTGATTAAAAGACGCTCTAAATATCAATTGAGAGGAAGAATAGAGCCTGTGTCCATCAGTGGCCTATTAAAGGCTGTTAATGATGGGATGTCCATTTGTGTAATCTGTACGTCATCTTTAATCTACTTTGTTATAGTGTCTAGAGTAGTAGGTATAGCAAAATTATAAAAGAAATATTTTAAAGTTATGTAAAATACTAAATAGATAAATAATACATTTTATACATTACCGTTTCAAGTTATTGATCGAATCGATCGAAAAAGATACTTACTTAGTACAAAAAGAGTAACATTTTTAAAAATATCTTTGGTGTTCTCTCTAATAAATTGTAGATATTTTTTTTATACATTTATTGCGTATACGTATAGTTAGATATACAGACCGTTTAAACTTACCTTCTGGTATCGAAAAGATCTTTACTTTAGTTTCTGGATTTCTAAATGAAAAAGCTAAGCAAAGGGTAAACAATTACAGATTCATATCGACTATATTATGTTTTTAACACACTTTTATTACTTTCACCTCTATATTTGTTTGTTCATATGTAACCGACTCCTTTGAATTAAATTTTAACCTTTTTTGTTATAAAATACGGGTCAAACGAGCATACGTATCACCTGGTGGCAGGCGATTACTGCCGCCCAATGACACCCCCAACACCAGGAGCGTCACAAGTGCGTTGCCGGCCTTTAGAGATAGGGAGAGGGACGCGGGCGAAGGGGTTGGGGTATGGGCCTCCGGATTCCTCACTCACTCGGTGAAACACAACGCAACCGGTGCTTCACACCGGTTTTCTGTGAAACCGTGGTAATAATATTTTTGAAGTGATAACTTTTTTTAAGTCATGAGTATGTATAACTTGTTTTATTATTATTTATATACCATTTATACGCAAAAAGCTAACTCAACTAAATGCAATTAACAATGCACGGCTGCAAACTGAGTCGGCAATGACGGCGGGCGAGCATGAGTTAACCGCGATTTTTGCCGAACAACCCACAATAATTCACGATCACTCGAGTTTCGGCAAGGCAGAAAGTTTTATTAGCCGAAATAAAATTTTTTGTCCGAAACACATCGTAAATGAAACTTTTCGTCGCTCATTGACAAATAAATATACATAGAACATAAAATAAAGATCATAGAATACCTGCGAGGAGGAGACAATGTGCCGCTTGTCCGGAGACCAGTCCGAGCAGAGTACCTTGGACTGGTGCCCTTTCATCACACGTCTCAGCTTCAGGTTGGGAAACGTGATCTGCTCCAGGCGCTCCGCCACACACGAAACTAACACCAATCGATACTTATTATTTAACATATTTTAAATAGGTTAAAGAATTTGAATAATAATTATAAGTAAACATACACATCTCACACGCACCTATCCTATCAAGTGAGCAGAACCTGTACTATGGTAACCAGACTGCTCGCTGGAATGGATGTCTTATAACAGATGTTCCGGATCCATCCTACTGTGTGGTTTTACTTGGTCCAATTCCAACACACCATCACACCACGACCACGACAATCCGAGGAAGTTTCTACACGGTATGATAAATATACTTATGTATTTCTAAATATATACTTAGTGAGGTGATCTTAACATAATGTGAAACAAAATATACTACAGTGCACTTTAACATGCACTCACAATGCAACACAGCCAACTATGGACGAACTCCATATCTTAAAATTTTGAAAAAAATTTTGAAATTTTGCTGGTCTGCAGTCACTGCCAGATCAGTTCGCCTAGTCGGAAAGATTCCTTCTCTGTGTTGGATGGACCTGGCACCTGTTTCTCCACAATACTATAAATTAAACATCCAGACACAAATAACTGAGATTTCTTTATTGTCTTGGGTTTTGATAGAATCCACAACCTCTGGGTAAACATTCAGAATCACTAAGTACTAAAGAAACAGTCAAGTCAGTCAGTCAACAAGCCTCCTTTTCACAAGTCACAAAATTAGATCATTTTTTAATTTGTAAAATATTGTTTGTTTCGCTTTTTCTAGGTTTTAGTGTTTTATTCAAATAAAAGAAAAATCTTTTAAAATAACTTATCCCTCTAATTAGGATTTTTTTAGGTGTGATGTTCATAATAATATTTTTTTCTTTCTTTCTATTATGGATGGAGAGTGTGAGACCGGAGGCCTAATGATGCAGAAGCATCATTATACTTTGTCCATTCATTTATTTTCTTTTTGACAGTTCAAAAAAGTTCGAAATTAGTGACACCCTCACACGTTACCAATTGGATTTGAAATGATAAGCGATTTTATTTATGAAGAACTTGCAATCGATTTCATAAAATAATTTTAATTTAATAACAACAAGAAAAATAATAATGTTAGATTGGGATTGGGACGTTACAATTGACAATATACATTTTCATGTAACCGAGGACCCAACTGACAACTAAAGTGTGAATTATGAAGAATAATAATTTTACTTGTTTCAATTCTATTCACAATTACATAACTAGTTTGTTAAAAAAATAAGTAGGTATGTGATTTTCTAAGTATATTTGCTTATAACTCTTGATTGATTGATTTAATGAACAGAGTTATTGTTCTTTACTCTTGGTTTGAACTTAAATTCTAAGATTTCGACTAAATTCCTTACAAAAAATAAATCTTGGAGTAGAGGTTACGTTTTTCTTATTACCTTTTTTTATTAAATTTATGGAAACAGTACTTACATGAAGTCAAATTATTTTAATCATATGATAAAAGAATTTTTATCGTATGATCGATTTATTATATTTCAAGAACTGCTTTATAGTCTGTGGTTGCTTGTTATGCACAGGGCACTTCAATAAAGTACCGTCACCGTCAATAAAGTATTACATTACTATAGTACCTTATCCAAAAAAATAAGGTAATTTATAGGTGTGAGCTGTCAAAAAGAAAATAAACGAATGAACAGAGTATAGCCCGCCATAGTGTGGGTCACCATGCTGCATTGTTGCATTATCTGTATGAGCGATGAGTATGGAGACCACCACTCTTGGACTCTGCTTATGCTTTCCATCAGGTAGAGTAGAGTCATTTTGGCAGGTCATAAATAAAAAAATTAAAAAGCAAACTATAATTTCAACATCTAAACCTTATTAATTTTCTATTAACTTAAGATAACCCACAGGACAGGGGTTGTTCTGTTTAAAAAAAATTTGGCTGTTATACAAGAGCTCTGAAGACTGGGATACAAAGTGTTTGTGCATGCAGTGGAGCATTGACCACACGCCTATACACTACGAACAACAATTGAAAGCACCACTCACGCGACACATCGTTAAGTTTTTGCCTTTCTTCTTCGAGTTTCTGCTTGAGCGCCTCTGCCTCGCGCAAAAGCGACTCCAGCGTCTCCTCGGGGCTGGCTGCTACGGCGGTGTCCGCCGCCATCGCGCCGCACCCGAAGTTCTGCCCTAAATTTCGTGTCTCTAGCACCACATCCTGATGCAAGGCCTCTCACGCCCTACGACCGCGACTGCGCCGCGTCACACTGCACCCACAGACACCACTAACTTTTATATAATTAACAATCTTTGACTATACGATCTTAATAACACAATTATCGTTTTATGACTGTAGAAAGAAACATAAAATTCATATCCAGTACATTCATTACCGTACACAGAATCGATACCAAACTTCGTCCATCAAACAAGTGTCAATGTCATTTCTTGGGACCAAGAGAAAGAGAGGAATCTAATGCATCATAGAGTTGCCCACTGAGCGGAATTAAAATGAATGTTGTTCTGGAATCTGGATCAAACACAAACGAACACTCGATTAGATGATTTCTCCTAAAAATGGAAGTAACTGCTAGGACTTTACTTGATAATAAAAGTTTTCTTCTTGAAAGCTTGGTGTTAAGGTGGGTTGGATTTAGATAAGAGTGGCACGAATTTGGGGTTTCTATTAATGCAGGACAGTGAGTTCACCTTAAGCCTTTTATATTGATTTTAGATCTAGGAACACGGTCTTAATATTTTAATTAATTTTTGAAAATATTTGTAAACTTGCGAAAAGAAACGTAATTTGTGTTACTTCTAACATTAAATATTTTACCTCATCTAAGCACAGTGCCGTCTTTACCATAAGGGCACTCGGGGCACGGGCCCAGGGCCTCCATTCTCAAGGGGGCCCCGAGGAACCGACATTTTTTTCTCAGACATATTATTATGTTCTGGTTATAAATTTTCGAACATATTACACTTTTTTCACAAAAAAAACAGGTAGTAGGTACATTAAAATAAGAAATGATAAACATAATTACTAGGCTTTCAATTTTTATATTTTTTTCTTTTGAAAATGAACGCGTACAAAGTTGTGACTCTTTCACCTTTGTTACGATCGTTTAATCCTGAATTCAATATTTTCTCTGCCTTTAGCGCTTTGCCTGAATTTAGTCATCTTATTTCAGTTAGTTCAGTTCAGTTTTTAATGAATTTAGTCTAACGTAATCTGCAGTTAGCAAACTAGCGTCTTCAGAAGCTAGGATGGTTTCTGGCTGACTGAATCATTTAGAAACCTAATTAGAAACGCATTTAGGAAGGTGTAATCGCATTTAGTTACTAACTTCAATCGCCACGCAACTGTCCGTGCGTGAGGACGTATACTTTTGTTTGGTACTCACTCACTCATCTTTTTATTAATGTGCCAGACATGTATAAATAGTCCGTGTTTCAGGGATATTTTTGTCAGCAAGGGCTAGAAAATTAAAGAACTGAATTATGATAAATTTTGATACGAGTTTTCAGTTGTTGCAAGAAATCTTAATGTTACGATCAATCTTTCTTTTGCACTTATAATGTCTCGTAGCATAGTTCTTGCTTTTGAATAAACGGTATCACAAGATTATAACATGTCAAACGATCTCGAATCTATTCGTAGATTATTTCTGACACCAGTAGCACACGTCGCCATAGTCGATAAAAGGGATGACTAGAGACTGCACAAGCGTTGATTTAGTTTTCACCAGGAGCTTTTTTAAAAGGTATAATGTCCTCAGGATGTTGCTAACCCTCTGACATACGTATATAACTTGATCACGCTAGGTAAAACTGCAGTCGAGATGTAATCCTAGGTCTCTTATCGTTGAACAAATAGAGATAGTGGTACAATTTAAGATTCTCTTCGGTAACATCTCGAGATCAACTCTGTTCATCGAATGGCGGCTGCCGATTATTTTAACTTGGCATTTTGTCGGATTAACGATAATCCAAACTTCTCTGACCAGTTTTCGATAGAAGATCTGTGCTTATCTTGTCGATTGCTGTTGCTATATCTTCAACGTTGGCATGAGCGTACAGTTGCCGGTCGTAGGGTGTACCCTGTGGGGGACCTACCAACCAACGCTGCAATAACATGTACTATACATGTTATTGCAGCGTTGGTTGGTAGGTCGTCGATTGGTCATCTCGGTTATCTCTTAAGAACTTTATGACCCCATCGGCTTTCGGTTTTGCGAGCAATGTACCTTGCCCACTAACACTTAATTTAGTTATTTTCTTACACCATTAATAATATTAATAAAAATAACATTAGATTAGTGATATAGCATAATTCTATATACATAAAGCATATAATCGCAACGTGGAATATTTAATGATTTAAAGTTTTTCAACTACTACAATGAAGCGAATCCTAAAGCGCTTATTGCATTTGGCTGAATTTAGTCTTCGAAATTCAGAAGCAACTTAAAAGCGAGTTAGGAACTTCTGATTACACTGTTCTTATTTAGTTACTAAATCAGTTAAAGCTGCAAATATTTGTTTCGGAGCTTTGGTGTTTTCTATTTATAATTAATGTGTATTTACAAAAAAGTTAGGTATTATGTATTTATATCAGTTGTCCAGAACAGCAATACCCGGATCGCTCCCGTCTCAGGCGTAGAGTGGCACACCGTGTGGTTTTAGTCGGTCTGATTCCGACACACCACCCCGCCGCAAACTTCGGTGGAGTGACGGCCTGTGGGTGTTTCCACATGTAAATTTACTACTTGTATACTGCTGCTGCAGTAAAAAAGTCCACAGGTGCAAAAACAAAAAAATCAGCAACTGTAAAACGGAATAGAAACTAATTGCTGTTGACATGGCGAGCGGAACGAGAAAACCCGATGAAAATGATAAAGGTGCACTAGTTTGGCTGAGGGCCTGACACATATTCATAGAAAAGCCCCAAAACTCACCGGGTCCGTACAAGGTGATTAACCGGATTAACGACGTGACCCACAGGATTCAGCGACAATCGAGTTCAAAGTAGTACATATCCACCACCTGGCTAAATATGGCGTGGTAACAATAGCGATGCGATCTTACGAAAAATGAACATTCCAGAAAAAGACTTCTCAATCGGTTTAGCCGAGAAAGTTCTAGTTGGATTGATGAGACACAGAATATATACAGCGTGAGGCACACATAGCTTCGAATATGGACTGATTGTTGTTGGTTGGCTTGTTTACATTCAACAGTGTTTTTTCTGAACTGGGCGTTTCGAGAGGCTGTTGAACTTTCCCGAATGATCTAGTAATAGTTTAATCTAGTATGAGAAGGCAGTTTAGTTTGAACTTCAGAGAGACAAATATCTGAGTGATATAAGTAATTATTAAAAGAGCGATCTCTACAGTCATTAAGGACTATTAGTCTGAGTTATTCTGTGGTTTTAAGAGTGTTATAAACTTAACTTAATAAAGTCTCTTTTACATGTCAGAAGGCTTAAATCTCAAAATCGCCTAACCTGAACACGCAATAATAAATAGATGGTTTTGTTTAACATAGAACCAGAAAGAAACCACTACTGTTATTGTAACCAAAAAACTAACAGCATATACGATAAGTCATAATTAAAATTATCACAGTGAAAAAAAGGTTGGCATAATACACTTTCTTTAATTTCCAAAAGGGCCCCAAATTCTTATGTGCCCAGGGGCCCCAGCTTAGGTAAAGACGGCCCTGTCTAAGCATTTGCATAAATGAAGATCCCTACAAAGAACAGAGACAAAAATGCCTAAGTCGTGCGACATTAAATGACTGGTTCTATTATTGCTGAGAAGTAGTAGTGATATACTAATTGGAAAAAACAGAGCAGAAGTGGAAGATAGGTGGACCAAATTTGGAAAAATGAAATAATAGAGATAATTATAATGACTTTTTAATGCATTATTTGACATATTAAAAATTAATTTCAGTGGTTCAGTTAAAAGAATTTTACTGTCCGAGAACTGATCCAGAGGTTACTGATTAAGGCAGATCGGAAATAGCACACCCAGAATAGGATAGGTTAGGTTAATATCAATCTCAGAACCGAATTTATCCACCTCGAATCCTACGTAGTCTTTTCTGTCACGTACGAGAGTGTTGTTATGAGCCCGGAGGCACGAAGGGAGGTGCAGCACCCGCCCGCGGTGAACCATTCTGAGGCCGCGTTTTGTCACGCAAGAGCGGAGGGGCTGCACTTCCCGAAGCACCGGAGACGTTCAAATTCAAATTGGATGGAAACTTACAATAAATCCAGAGCCGAGTTAGCAGTCTGTTGTTTTAGTTTTGTTTTAGTTTTCAGTCTTATGATTAATTTCCTTTTTCTTTGTTGCAAGACGCTACATAGAGGTCCATTGGGTTCTCGGAACGATAAAAGATGGGTCGGAGGATTTGAGATTGGAGTTGTGCCTGGATAACATTAGGTCAGCGGAGATATTAATACCGCTTATAGCGAAACGTGTAGAAAAAGGAACATTTATATCAATACCAATGGAAGCATACGATTCTTTTCGCGATTGTTTAGAAACAATTAAAGTAATTAACCAGGTATATCCTACTTCCTACTAATATTATAAATGCGAAGGTTTGTAAGGATGTGTGTTTGTTGCTCTTTCACGCAAAAAGCTACTGAACGGATTTGGATGAAACTTAACAGTAATATAGTTTATACATCAGAATAACATTTCTGTTACTATTTGCCGCGATAACCGACATTGATGTGGGCAGAGCCGCGGGCAACAGCTAGTAAAATATGATAGGAAAAAAAATTTTTTTTTTTTGCCTAATGACTTCCTTAACATTAGTCTTTGGTAATTTAGTAGTTGAGTATAAGGGACGAAGGGGGAGGGTTCATATACCTCTCCAAATCAGGTGACTTTCCCTGTTTTCCAATTACAGCACTAGAGCGCATTATGCGGCATAATGCTTAACTTTGAATGATTCAACTACAGCAACGCTTCGCACAATCGAGCACTCTCAAAAGTAGTGTTTTTGCGTGATGCGTGCAATCGATACCAACTTGACAAAAATTAACAAGTGTTTTTTCTTTAAGGTGGCATTGATCAAAATGTTTTATTTATTTATTATCGTTAGTAATATTATTTATTGTTGAAAAAATTTTTAAAGCTTTCGTTTCGTTGCAGTTTTTTCGAAATAATCAAAGTTAATTCAAACTGTGTTAAAAAAATAAATATAAATATGGATGAAGGTAAATAGTTTTTAACCAATTATTATGTATACCACTTTATTAATTTTTTTTTGCAATACTTTATTTAGCGCACTCAGTAGAGTGCGCTAAATAAAGTATTGAAAAAAAAAAAAATTACCACCAGTAGGTGCATTTGAAAACTAATTCACGTTCCAATTAAGCTTCAGCATAATTCAGCATTGTGCGCCAATGAGTCGCATTATGCTCTGTAATTGGAAAACTAGGTTTATGTAAGATTTTTAAAAAGTTTGCACCTTCGTAAAAAGAGAAAAAATGCACATCCTAGGAGGGGAAAACCCCTCCCCCAAATCGTGCGACTTTATTCTAAATTTTTACCATTGATATATGCGTCCACCTACACTACCCAAACTCAGTCTCTCACGTCTCTCTCTCTCTCTCTCTCTCTACTCCGATCACGGTTTCCACTCGTTCGGCAGGAGCTGGAGGGGCACCTCCAGGTATATTCAACAATATAGCATACTCAAAGCCACAAACTGCAAAGAACCTTTACTTCTCTAAAGAAAACAGTCTATGAGTCTAGTCTATGCCTTTATGGTTAAAAATGTTCAATTCTATGAATAAGGAATCCTACCTATTATTCCTACCTCTATGGTTCAATTCAAATAGTCAAGCAAGTTGTTAAATTTTCTATTGAGGTTATGTTGTTGTTGATTAATGTAGTAAATTACTTTGCTCTTAATAGTTATTAAGTTTTAAGTTACTGAAATATGCATTTAGTATAAACAATTTATTTATTTTGTACTACAAAACCTCGGCATTCGTTTAAATATGTAAGTAAATTTGATTTGTTGGTCAACTTATATAAAAAGATATTTAATTATATGTATTATTGATATGATTTATTTATTACAGGTCTCTTAGTCCTAACTCCAGTATAGTCAACCGTACAATAGATCTCAAGTATGCGGACAAGAAGCGGTCTAGCTCACTCAAATGGCTCGTCGTCAACATCGTATTGCTAATGCTATTCGTGTATGACTTGTAAGTGTTTTGCTCTAATAGCTTAAGAGTTTTGGAAGGTATATGGGGTATACGAGGAGACAGGTGACTGGAAGGTAAGTGATTGTCGTCGCTACATTGAAGAGACGCAAGTGAGTGAAGAGAGTTCCCACAATTTCAAGAAAGTGGCAGATATTGCATTTAACCTCTTCACTAGCAATTTTCTATGAAGTTATGGTATCAGTAGTATATGGAGATGGCCTATTTGTTGGAGACACTGCTCTCTCATGGACTACCTTAGTTTGATCTCTATCTCTTAGTTATATCATGATCTTAATTTAATACACTTCAGTCATATCATGTGTGAAGTGCAGGACAAATTTCACTAATTCTTTTCTGTTGTCAGGAAAAGGTTCTTATGAAAGAAAAAGTTAAGAAAGTTGCACCGGAAAATAAAAAAAGCTTAAAACCTTAATGATGATAATATATTAACTTTTATTGTGTAACTTTATGGCATGTCAGTGATTTGTAATTTATTTCATTTATTTGTTCAGAAAACTATTTTTACATTGTGTGGGAATATTTAGATAAGCTATAAATAATTACAGAAAATAATAATATCGATCATGATATGAATAACAATCTTAGCAATTTAAATTTAATGAATTAAAATAAACATTCATGAGATCACAATAAGAATATTAAAAGGAAAGGATAAAATATCAACTAATTTAATAGTTATTCATTTTTTAGCAAATAAGTAAAAATAATAACCAATCAAATGTCAAATACAAGAAAAAAATATAAAAATTTAAACAAGTAAAATTTTAACAAAAATAAAACCGACTTCAAGGTTTGACTCAATTTCTCTTAGATGCCATCATCAGATCTTAGTGTCCTTATCATCCTTGTTGGGATATCTCCTTTCCATAAAAAAAAAGAATTATCAAAGTTGGTTATAAAAAAAAAGAAAAAAAATGATATGGTGGAATTGAGAAACCTCCTTTTTTTGAAGTCGGTTATAAATGTCATATCAGTTAAAAAAAACAAATTGCTAAATATGTGGTTCACAGCACAAGACATCAATTGAGTAGTAGTAATAATAACCAGTTTGTTTTATATTTTACGAGATTACTTACAAAGGTAACTTAAAGCTTGGAGGTACAATTAGCGGCCTGATCGCCTGAAGGCAATCTCTAACAGGCAACATAGCAATAGTAATGCCATTTTTCTAATTGTAACTGCATTGGTTTACTTAAAAATTACTTTTATGAAACCTATTTTAAGTGATCTGTAACATGCACTCTGTTTTACAATATTAAGGAGTGGTATACATTAGGTAATATTAATTAGATCCTTCCTCCTAGCACTCTGCCTTATCCATCTTTCAACCTCATTTTCAGAACAGTTAATGTTTTAAGATTTTTGAAGTATGGGCTGCAAGGTTCAAGGATTTGAATGCTTTCAATTGTTCGAATGACTCTTTTCCGTGCCACTGAAGATCTATGAACATGTGTTCATAGATTCTTCGTCAAAACCTTATTTTTGTACAACAACCCAATCGAGAGGCTAGATAGCTAGGTGCAGAAACAGCCCGGCAAAAAGCCTTACATTTGCGTCAACTAAAGTGCTCCTGAGTACATAGCAGGCTGTTAAGTGTCAATCACTTTGAGTACATACTAGCTACTACATATATGATATTTGAGATCTGGTTGTACACCTTTGCGTTACAATTTAGAAATGGTACTATGACAAACGTGTTAAGCATATACTCGGAGAATACAAGAAAGGAAATCGGGTGGCAGGTGGCACATGTGCGCGGGCTACACGTCGGCGCTGCACTGGGTGGAGCTGTGCTGCGCCGGCGTGCTCGGCGCCAACGTGCTGCAGCACGCCGCGCGCCTGCTGCGCTGCCGCCGCGCGCCGCTCGCGCTGTCGCCGCGCCAGCAGCGCCTGCTGGGCGTGAGCGGCCCCGCCCCGCCGCCCTGCCCGCCGCGCACGCCGCCCGCCTGTCCCGCGCCCGCGCCCGCGCCCGCCTCGCTGTCCCCGGCGCGCGCCTGGCGCGGGGCGGACGCGTCGCCGCCGCCCTCCCCGCCCTCGCCCGCCTCGCCCGCCTCGCCCTCCGAGCGCCGCGCCGACCGCCCGCCCGCCGCCGACGAGTTCATCGCCGACCGACGATCGCTCGCCAATTACCTAAGGTATTCTTACAACCTACCCAATATTTTATTATTGTTTTTGAAAGCACCTTCGCCGCGTATCTGTACCCGGAATTGACTAAACCGGATACAAAATCGGATATAAATCCTACAGTTGAAACCGTCTTCGTTTTCCTGGTCTTTATTATTTCCGAGCACGTTTGAAATCGGCCACTAGTTCGACCGCTTTTATTTGTTTTCCACGAAGCCACGGACGCGGAATTCCACATCCCCGAGGGCGAACCGAAGTCGAAGGTCTAACTAGTCATCGGTAGGTTTGAAGTCACCGACGTTCACTATATTAATATTCATTTTTATTAAATACAGAATTCAAATACAAGTATAAATACAATTACCAAAACAAATACAACTAAAAATATAAATTTGAAATCGCGAAAGCGTCGCCCCTCGCCACGTCGAAAAAAATCTGGTTTACCCCTCGTCTATAGATGTTACACATCAGAAACCCGACAACATCCTTTGGCCCGACCCACGTATCGAACCCGAGACTTCCTCATCGACAGACGCATATTCTTATCGGAAACTTATTTGGGAACTGAAAGCTATGGATCGACACAGTCAGGCAGTAGATTTTAGTGTTTTTGCCTAATTTTCTTTGACAATACAGCACATGCTGTGGCGTCTGTTTGTGCCGATCTATGATTTTTAATTGTAGCTTCAATATAATGTTCATAAATGTCACTTAGTGTCTAAATTGTATAAATGACTGTGACGTGTCTGATAATAATAATAATATAATAATAAATTTTATTCCATATTCAATGTACAAGATTTGAGTGTTTTTCTTAAGAGTAGACTTAACTTAATTTCTGAAGTACTTATGCGATTGGAACTAAGTTTTTATTACTTACTTTTTCTACTATTTCTTACTATCAAATTACACTTATAATTAAGTAAGATCAACATTTCAAATTAATGATCTGCTTGATCTAGTTAAGACCTGTGTTTCAGGCAATTTCTGGTCTTACAATTACTTACTTACTACTGCTAAAAAAATATATTTTTCTTAAAACATAGGTTATGACTAAGTGTACATGTAACAATACTATATTCTACTTTAAAATTGTTAGGATGTTTTCAGTGTCTGAATAGTTTAATGTATCTAAATATATGTTTAATACATGGTTCCAGGCAGTACGGCGAGCGCGCGCGCGTGGCCGGCGCGGGCGGGGCGGAGCCCTGGTCGCCGCACCTGCCCGCCGCGCCGCTCCCCCACTACCAGCTGGCCGCGCTCGACTCCGGTGAGACCACTGTCCGCACTCGCGTGCCATATTCCGACGCAAATATCGCAGGGTGAAGTATGATAGGTGTGTAACGTCTGTCACGTGTCGCGCAGAGAGCTCCGCCCTGGAGGAGGGCGCGGGCGCGGGCCCCGGGGCGGGCGCGCCGGCCGCCTGGCGCCGCCTGCTGCTGGAGCCGGCGCGCGTCACCGAGTGGAACCAGAACCTGCGCCTGTGGCTGCACTGCACCATCCTGCAGCGCCTGGTGCGCGAGATGGCGCGCGTGGACGTGGCGCTGGGCGCGCTGGGGCTGGGCGAGGCGCGCCTGGGCCACGTGGGCGTGGAGCGGCTGCAGAAGCTGCCCGCGGCGGCCGCGCTGCCCTCGCTGGGCGCGCTGCTGCCCTACCTGGAGCCCTTCGCCGACCAGCGCTACGTGGTGCAGCGCGTCCGCGAGCTCGCGCACGGCGGCTGCCTCAGCGGCTACCGCTGGAACGGCGGCGGCTCCGACTGGGACGAGAGCAAGCCCACGGACGCCGAGCTGCTGCTGCGGCTGCTGGCCGCGTACCTGGACGGGCAGCTGCCGCCGGCGCCGGCCGCGCGGCCCTTCAGCTCGGCGCACCTGTCGGAGGCGCCGGGCGCTCCGCCGCGCGGGCCGCACGCGCTGGCCATCCACCGCACGGCCGCGCGGCCGCCGCACTACGTGCTGGCGCTGGGCGACGAGACCGTGGAGGTGGCGCGCGGCCGCAACAACCTGCTGCACACCGTGCTGCTGTTCGTGGCCGCGGCCGCGCGCGCCGACCCGCCCGCGCTGCAGCGCCTGCACCTCGGGCCCGCAGGCCTCAACATGCTCTGGGTCATCGGCCGCTGACCGCCCACCCCCGCCCTGCTCGCCACCACCCCACCACCCCACCACCCCACGCCCACACACTCGAGCCTCTTGGAAATCATAACAAACGTTTTAAACTGGATCTCCTCGATACATTATACTGTAGACTCGAGCGATACGGCGTATCAGAGGGACTAGGTCCTCTGATGAATAGTTATGTAAATACAAATGTGACGATCGTGCAAACGTGACTAATTGTATGCTACAATATTGTAATTCGAGATTGTGACTAGTGTCTTTAAGTTTAAATGATTTACACACACACACACACACACACACACACACACACACACACACACACACACACACACACACACACACATATATATAAATGAATTGCGAAAATGAATGTACGCAAATAACTTCCGATCGGCTGCTCCAAATTTAATAATACTTTTTTCTATGTATTCGTTATTGTTCGGACGAAGTTTGTCAATAAGAAAAATAAAAAAATAACAGGAATAGGTGTGCATTTTGACCGAGGGCCCATATTTTTAATTTTTGCGAAACGTTATAAAATTTTAACAGCAATTTTTCACCACTCGTTGTGAATATTAAGCCAGTAAGTAGTTTTTATTTCCTGTCGTTTATTTTAAAAACCGTCATGGGTGTTGTCATGTGGACTCTCTAACTGTCTGACCTTTCCTATTTGTCGGTACCTATTAGGTTGCTTTGTTTGTTTTGGGTGTGCTATGGTCGCTAAACAGTATTGTATAAGGGTACATGCAAATGGATTTGTCCTAAAAAACTAAAAACCATGTTCACCCTACAAAATATTCTCCTATGAAAAATTCAAAACCAAATTTCTCATAACATATAACAATGGATGGAGTTATTAAGTAAGTTATTTGATCATATCTGCTTTATTTAACGTTTAAGAAATTTATGATCCATTGCTTTAGATTTTTACTATTTTTAACTAAATGCTGTTTTAATTTTATATCGTTTCGTCAAAATTTGAAAAATGGGCCCTCAGTCGCCCTCACACTGGGAAAAGTTTTATTTTTGTGTACGACCGTGCACTGCCTGTGAGAAGCTGAGACGGATATGTAAATTATAAAAATATATTTAAGCCACGGTAGATTATCGAGGGCGATTTTGTATTTTGCACTGAAACGTGTTGTTGTTGCTACATACTATTGCGTAAAACGTCATATCTTTTATTATGTTTTTATCATAATCGATGAAAACATCACAATAGTTGTCTTGAAAGATTTAATACTTGAAATATAAAGTTTGCAGAAAACCTATGTTTGAATTTCTTCTTTGCTTTCTTTGTTTAAGCGATTATTTTCCAACACGTGTTTTTCTTTACAGAATCGACTAGTCAGACTAAGGCGTAGTTAGTCTCATAAGCTTCTTGACCACTTTGCGTTATTAAAGTGGATTAGGGTAGCGCGTGCAATGTGTTGTTCCGTATATCGTTCTGTACTAGATATTGGAGCGTGCATCTGGACTGAGGGCCCATTTTTTAAATCTTGGCGAAACGATATAAAAGTAAAACAGGAATTAGTTAAAAATGGTAAAAATCTAAAGCAAGGGGTCATAAGTTTCTTAAACGTTAAATTAAGCAGTTATGATCAAATTACTGGGCCCTCAGTTCAGATGCTGGCAAAATAGTCATAGTCTAGATCTCAGGAAGGTACTGCCTCTAATTCTAGGTCAATGCTTTTTATTAAAGAAATTAGTTAAGATTTTTTTGAAACTTTTAAGAAAATCCTAAATTTGTACAAAAGAACATTACGGATTTACGGGGGCATAATATAGGGCCCTCATATCAGTAACGTCTGAACGGAGGAATCTACAAAAAAATGCAATTATCTGAAAAAATACGTAACTAAGGCTTTAGAATATTTTAGTTGAATACCGCGGTGAATTAGTTAGAAAAATGAGACAATCGTTAAGAAGTAAACAAAGGTTGAATTTTTCTAAACGCAAACTATACTAAGTTGTTTTACTATTTTTTAGCTAAAACCTTTCCTTGAATCCGTTGTCCTTAATACTCTTTTAGAAAAAAAATGGTTTTCTATTCCATTTTTTGTATGAGAATATTTTGTAGGGTGGCCATGATTTTTTATATTTTCTGTTGTTAGTGCAGTCAATTAAACAGCATTTGTTTCTTATTTTTTATTAATTTAGGTTTATCGTACAAACAAACACAAAAAGGTTACAATATAGAATCGCGACAATTAGCAATTTTATCGCTTATGGCGATCTCTTATGCTGGGGCCACACTACCGGGAAACGCCAATGATGATCATCGTGATAAATACTGCGTTAATTATTACTATCCTGCTTTCACGGCCAAACCGTGGCACCAATTTCAATGAAGGGATAGGATTCTCGGACGGATAGGAATACTAAGCGAGGTAATTTCTCTTTAGTTTTACATCGAAGACTTATGCCAGATTCAATCTAAGTTAGATAGTCAGTTATACATCCAAAAAGGCAGCAGAACTATGGCATTACATTTTAATTACATTTTAGTTTAAAATTTGTCACATTAAAGTGTACTCCATATTTGTACTCAAAACAAGACATTTGTATTTGTGCCTCTAAAGATAAAGGAAATGTCAAGACACCTGAAACTTTGAGACATAAGAGATTACTACCGGTACTACTACTTTTGACTACTGACCATATTGAGATGAAATATTTGACCAAAGACAACAATAGAATCCACCAAATAAATACCACAATTTTAACTTATCTAAGTATTTATTATTTTTACATGTAAAATTTATAGTCTGCACCTAGGGAAAGCAGTCTTCACAACATTACAAAATAGTCCCTGTCACTTGTTAACCATGCCCCATACTAAGTTACTTTATTTGTAATAGGGCAAGAATCGTCTAACTCAGCTGCATCTGCCAAATGTTGGTGTAGAGCGGCACGCAATGCCATCACGAAGTGCAGCAGGTCGGGGGCTAGGTGTGAGCGCGCGTGCAGCGCCCGCGCCAGGAAGGGCAGGCGCCGCAGCGCGCGCCCCGACATGAGCGCCGCCGCCGCCTCCAGCGCCACCTCCCACAGGCGCAGGCTCGGCCGCGACGACTCGCTCTCTGCGAAGCGAGAATCCTCCAAGAGCCGCAGCTCGAACACGGGCTCCCGAGGCGCCACGATGCCGCGTGTCATCAGCTCGCTACAGCAACCCCGTAAAATTTCATACGCAGCACGCGCCGAGGGCGGGCCCACGCGACGCTTGATATCCGCTCGATCTACGAACGCTACGTCGATGGCACCGGTCACGTTGGAGGTGGTGAGCACGAGAGCGTTCGGTCGCCGCCGCAGTCGGTCTAGCTGCGTGAGCAGGGCGTTCACGGCGCGGATGGAGTCAGACGGCTCCAAGCCGGAAAGAGCTGCTCGACGCGCGTGCGCTAGCGATTCTACCTCATCCACGAGTACGCACGCCAGCAGGCGCCTGTCTGCTACGATTTCCTCTAGGCGCTCGAACAGGCGCGCCACGAGCTTCCCGCTTTCGGCGAACCATTTAGAAAAGAGTCCGTGAGCATTTATTTCGATGAGTCTAGCTCGCGGAAAACGATCGCTAAGGCGTACAGACAGTTTTTGTGCAAGGGCGCGACACAGGCTGGTTTTGCCGGTTCCAGGTGGCCCGTGCAGAAGCACTACTCGATTCCACCCGACGACGTTAGGGTCGACGCCCTTATCTGCGAAGTCGAATGCGGTTTCGACAAATCGGACAGTATCCTCTTTTAGTTTAGTGTCGTAAATCAAAGTGTCCCAAAGACCGTGAAATTCCTGGCTAGGTAAGGCCCACATATCCGCTGCTGCAAATTCTTCACCGGTGCTCGTGTCTGTCATTGTATCCGTTTCTGCACCGAAAGAGTCTAATTTGTATATATGATAGACGAACTCCGCTTGAGTCACTAACACTTCTGATTCATGATCAATGTCACAGAAAGATATCATTTGGACGTGTTCCTTGAGGTCGAGATTATCTTCCAAGTCATTCTCTGTTAGGAAAGCACCAGGAGTTATGGACATAAAATTTGTGAGTAAAGAATGAACCATTTCTTTAATGTAATCTTTGTTAGCACGGCTTTGTAATTTTTGGACCACTTCAACGTGAACTGGCGGACTCATTTTAACGTTTATAACTCAGATGTATACGACTTATTATTTTAATTCTGTCCACCGTTTGAAATATTACAATAAAACGGCACAACTATTTACTAATCAAATTAACTGCCCAGAACATTTCAAACATTTGACATAAAGAAGAGCATAGAGAGAGTAATCTAAACTATCAATTCACTAGAAGAAACCTTAGAGCATTTGCACTTGGAGGGGCAGCCGAACGGGCGGAAAGCGTGATCGAAGTAAGAGAGAGAGAGACTGAGTTTGGGTAGAGTCTGTCTCTCGTGCAATCTTCTGATTGATGGACGCACATACCATTTTGCATGACTGATTTGGCGTGAAATACACCAACCAATCAAAGCCTTAGAGCATATATAAAGGATAATTTAATTGGAAAAAATTACTCACGCAACATTAATACTAGTTAGGTCCTAGTAATCTAATTGTTATTGCAGTCGACACAAAACAGAAAGATAAGTAGAAGTGTTATGTGTCATAATTTACTGCGGAACGACTGTCGCCAAACTCAGACAAATGAAAGGACTATTTATTATTGCACACTAATAACGAATTGCTTTCATTTGATGTTTGTATTTTGCTCAAAACTAGCCTACAATACATCAAGTCGCACTTTTAATAATATTTCTTCTCGCGTAATGTTAACAGTTATTTTACCGTAAGGAAAGAAGAACTTACAACGTTTCGTAATCTTGAAAGTAAGAATACTTCATTGCAAGCTATTCAATAACAGATGGCGTTATTCCAAATGCAGGCAATTATAATATTAACCTTTATGGGAATAAATTCGATATTTGTGTCATTCTTCGGCATGTACTGCTATTCGATTAGCGTTGTAGCACATATTAGAATGTTATCAATAATATCGATACCTAACTTCTGTTTGGACAGAGCAGAATAAAAAACATGAAATGAAGGATATCTGAGGAGGTAACATTATAAAGGTAAGGAAGCTAAAAAATAAGTACTTGCATAATAATGTTTATTAATTTTAAGAAACTGTATTAGAATCATAATTCTACTAGTATTATAAATGCAAAAGTTTGTAAGTATGGATGGATGGATGTTTGTTACTGTTTCACGCAAAAACTACAGAGCGGATTTGGATGAAACTTTACAATAATAAGCTTATACATGGGAATAATACATAGGTTACTATTAATAACCGCGATAACCGATATAAAAGCGGGCAGAGCCGCGAGCAACAACTAAACAGTATTTATTATAATATTATATATAATAAATACTGTTTAGGCACATGGCAAAATTCAAAACAATGATTCCTTTATAATTAATATTTGGCATAGTATGTACCTTTATTAGTAGATTTTAAAATTATTAAAAAATTACTACATTCATTTTTAACCGACTTCAAAAAAAGGAGGAGGTTTCTCAATTCGACCGCATATATTTTTTCCTTTTTTTATGTGTATTCGCTTCGTTGTTTATGAACCGATTTTGATGATTCTTTTTTTAATGAAAAGGAGATACCCCAACGGTTGAACCATGATAAGGACACTAAGATCTGATGATAGCATTCAAGAGAAATCTAGTCAAACCTTTAAGTCGGTTTTATTTTTCTTAAAATTTTACTTGTTATATTTTAGGAAATGCATAGTATCAATAATCATAAATTGACCACAATGCAATACGTCTAATTGTCGGCCCGTTGGTATAGTGTTTAGCGATCCTGACTGCTGAGTCAGAGTTCGTGGTTTATTTTCCCACCCAGGACAAAATCATTTATCTGTGACTAATATAACTACAATATGTCTGAATTTAGCACTACAGAAGTAAGTAGAAAATTATGATTTCCTAGTGCAGCCTGCCTACTTTCTAGTTGTTATTGAAACTCAAATCACACATTGCAATTTTAATAATTATAAAAACACATTACTTAATAAAATCAACTGAATGAATCAAGAAACTTTAAAGCATTTTATAATAAATTTGTAGTAAAAGATCCTTTACTCCCCCTGAAATAAAATATATTTATTTAAAAATTGTCGCTTTGAAAGCCTTGTTTTTAATTTTAACAAACGATGTAAACGAATATTGATATATTTTTCCACTATTGCCTTCATTAAATCAGTAACGTGATTGGATGCAGGAAATTCAGCTATGATTGATGAGATGTAATTTCATTGAATATGGAAGTCCCTATAAACTTTCTCAATACAAGAGTCATGACCGTTTCCTTTTTAAAATTCTCTACACTAACATTTTTTAAAAACGTTTCCGTCGTTTGGCATATTTTGACAACGTCTGGTGAAGAATAAAGCAAGCCACCCTAATCTCTTGCAATTGTAATTGTAATTGAAAATGATGCGTCACTAAAGCTCCGACACAAACATCACATTGTCTTTGGGAAATCTAAAAAACGGATATAAATGTTTAATATTACAAACAGACACTCCAATTTTATTTATTTGTATAGATATTCAATGGTTAAGACAAGTGTTTTTCTTTCAAGGCCACGTAAACAAACAAGCTAAATTTAATATTTGTAATTGTTATAGTAAGTACGAATAACACGTTTAAATGTATGCATATCGATAAAACCAGTAAACTACCTGACCGCATCTCTAACCGAATAGAATAGAAAATTCGAGAATAACGTTGAAAGCTGATAAGACCCGATCATACCAGATTTAGATTTATGTGAATGGGATAAGGAACTGTTTAGCTTGGATCTCTAGTCAATTAATAGTTAAATAAAATTTTTACATTTATTGATTAAATATATAAAACTGTACCTACCGATGGTAAGATACACCTCCATTATGAATGTTTTTCCTTCTGCTATCATTTTTACACTGTAAAACAGAGCAGAACGGCATTGTGGCGTAAAAAAGAACTTTCAATGGATGACCTATTCGACGCAGCGTTTTAATACGACTATGATGCAAAATACCTACAAGTCATAAAGGTACGCGTTGCAACGCTTACTAGTGACACGCGCATCACGCTTACTAGCCATTTCTACTTATCTTTTTGTTCTGTGGCAGTTGACAGTTTAAGAACTAAAAAAGTGCCTTTGTTACTATTTAATATCTTAATTTGAAAAAAAATGCCTATTATCTATAAAAAGTACAAAGAAAATAACATAAAAAAAAAAATTTAAGAGCTGGCAACTCCACATCGTCCTTTTTAATTGGTGCGCTGAACTGCGCTGCGCCATTTTATTTTTCTCATTGTACTTGAGGTGTCAGTTGGGCAAAGATACGAGTATTACGAAATAAATCCGAGTGTACGGATTTAGTACTCTAAGTTTTACAACACATTTAGGGTTTAGTTTTATAAGGTAAATTGACAGATAAGGCACCATGCGGCGTCAACTAGCACTACCTCTGGCTCTTCTATTTATAGCCCTTGGAGTTTCTTCCAACGCACAATGTAAGTGAAAAAAAATATTTTATTATATTTTCACGTTTATTATGTTTTTATATTATTATAGAGGATAGCCCTCAATGCCTTGTTGGTGCCTCAGAATTTAAATTTTGCGTTCATTAAAGAGGCGACGACTGCATGCATGATGTCACTGGATGAGTAATTAATTGCTGCGACCTCATAATGTGCACAATGTAATTACTAACTGAACTGAAGGTGTGACTAGCTGGACTATCTGTCAACAGTCTGTTGAGCATTGAATATCAGACAGGGATATGTAGTAGCTCGTAATGATTTATGTATTTGGACCAAGGACAGTCGAAATTGTTCAACGATTCCAATGACTGTTGCTAGCTGAGCAATGAGCTCCTCGTCTAATGCCTTACTGTGAATGATGCATATGTGTAGTGGTGCCCTTGCTAATACCTACTAGTGGTTTCTAGCTATGGAAAGATAGTTGTGGCAATTGAATTCCTATAATAATAGTAGGTACAAAAATAAAATAATATTGGTGTCAGGAAGGCTTTAAATTAATGGAAAAATAAATAATGTTCTTTGTGTGGTTATTTGTTAGACATGTGTGTTATCTGTGTGATAAGAGTGAGAACCAACATTGAATGTCATCCGAGTACTGTTTGAGACAGTTAACTAATCTTTTGTTGTTCATTTTATTGGACTGGTTTATACCTACCATTATATATTTAACTTGGTCTTATTAGACTTATCAGATAATAATTACTTATCACAATAATTTATTGTTTCTTTAACAGTTTATTGTCATAAATATTAATCTTAGAATTTAATTTGTAAATGTACAACTGATTTAAAAATATGAATTTTCAGATTGCAACAAGGTAAAAAAGTATATATAACCTTGCAGCTTTAAATATGTTGGCGTGTTCAAACTTAATGACAAGTCTTCATACATTCATTTTGTGAAGTCATTAGTCCCATTAATTAATTAGCTCAATGCTTTGAATTTGATGAAAAGAAAATGTTGAATGATACATTTATCTTGTTTTTGTCTCTTGTCATTTCCTTTTATTATGTAATACTTCGTTTGTTCTTTTAACCACAAGCAATTTGTTGTTACATTATAGTTATTTAGGTCCTCTTTCTGTTTTCGGCTTCAATGTTATAACATTTAACAAAATTAATAAGACAATTTATATACATCCTTGCTGCATTACTACATATATGCATGTTTTTGAGTAATTTAGTTAAAATACAAGCTGTTGCCCGCAGCTCCGCCCGTGTTTATGTTGGTTATCACGGCAAATAGTAGCCTATGTGTTAATCTAGGTTGTCAGCTTCTTACATATGCAATTTTGTCTAAATTGGTGCAGTCACTTGCATGTTAAGAAGTAACAAACATACACACATTAACTTTCACTTTTATAAAATTAGTGTGATGTGATGATAAGTGGTCTCCTGACTAGTTGAGTTCACCAGTATAGTGTTTAATGTGATGCTCAATATTTAGGTAGTTTGTTAGGCCTTAACACTTATACATTTCCTGTACATTTAAAAAGCAGTTTCTATTAAGAACTTCTTGGAGTGTGAGTTGAGAAATTTATCATTCCTTACTCAATTTATAAGTTTTTTTTAAAGTATTTTCTATTAAGCCAGAATGATCGACCCAGTTAAAAAATATCTAAAGTTTTGTATAAATCACCAATTGTGTACTGGTGGTGGTCCTAGACTAAGACCTTTTATACATAGCTATAGTGATATGAGATATCGGCATACATATCTACAATATGTGGGACGAGGAGAGGTAGAGTAGAGGAGGTAGTAAGTAGCGGCAGTGTCGGCAGTGTCGGCAGCAGGTGGTTAGTGACGCATGGCGTGCGCAGACGCAGGCGAGGAGACGCGCGTCGCGGTGGACGAAGGGGCGCCGCTCACGGTGGAGTGCGCGCTGCGCGTGGAGGAGCGCGCGGAGTGGCGCCTGGACGGGGGCGCCGTGCCCGCCGACCTGCGGCCCGCCGGCGAGCTCTCGGCCGGCTCGCGCCTCACCGCGCGCCTGCACGCGCCCGCCGCGCGGCCGCAGCACGCCGGCGCGTACACGTGCGCGCGCGAGCCCGCCCAGCGCGTGCTGGTGCGCGTGCGCCCCAAGCCCCTGCGCCAAGCCCCCGGTACCCGCCTGCCCCGCCTGTCTCGCCACCGCCTCTGTCGCCGCTGCACTGCTGCCTCGGACTGCGGACCACCCGCACCTCCACTATACACACCACACTATTTTAAGCCTCTGTAGTTACCTTATAGAAAACCCTTTGAGTGTGATGAAGTGGAGCTGCAGACGGTCCGTTCCGGTCTTTAGACGTTTGCGGGCCCTCGTTTGGACATTAAAATCGAGTTCCTCATTGAAGCTTACCGGAAAGCGTAGCAATTGAGGACTCTGTGACGACGAGGCGATGCCGTTCTTTTCTTACGTTCTCCAGTGCACGGTGATTCGAGACTTTTGCATCTTTAACCGCCAGGAAATATTTGTTGCGTCACCAAATGGTTGGATCTAGTATCGGTATCGAGCCGATAGCAACGAATGTTCACTGGTTGAAGCCAGGACCTACTGAATCGCTTCGCTCTTCGTACACGTCAGTAGTTAGATGTTGCTGTATCGATAGTATTTAGCGACAGTTTGTAGGTGTTGCCTTCCGTCCAAGTTTACTTTGATTAGTATAATATTTAATTTAAAATTTATAATTCTTAGTCACTAGGATACTGAGTTAAGATTAACGCAAGGTATTGCCGAAAACAACTCTTGACTGAGCATTCTGTTACTGGTTTCTCTATTTTATTTCTTTCGCATTGCATTGAAAGCTTGTAATAGACATCGCAGTAGAACTAATAGTAGTAACCGTATTATGTAATTTGTAAAAAATAGTTAAAACTAAAACCCAACTACGACGACTATCGAATAAATACGCACAAAGTCACGGGCAAATGCTAATCTATTCTTTGTAGTAATGTAGTTTGTAATATTAAAATTACCGCTTTTAAATAAATGCATATAAATAATAATAAATAATTAATATTTCGGACATCTAACACACAACGCCGTCTAGTCCCAAACTAAGCAAAGCTTGTATTATGGGTACTAGACAACTGATATGAATACTTATATACTTTTTTTTTTTTGTAAATACATACATATTATACATAGAAAACACCCAAACTCCGAAACAAATATTTGCAGATCATACAAACATTTGTTCCGACCCGGGAATCGAACCCGAGATCTCAAGAACAGCAGTCGCGTACGCTACCACTGCGCCACCGAGGCAGTTACACGATACATGTACCAAAAAATCATTTTTTTTTGTCTGTCTGTCTGTTCCGGGTAATCGTTGGAACGGCTGGACCGATTTTGACGAGACTTTCACTGGCAGGTAGCTGATTATACAGGGAGTAACTTAGGCTACTTTTTTAGATTGTCCCGCGGGGTTTAGCTAGAAATATATATTATATATTTTTGAAATGTACAAATAGCGCCTGATATCAAAAACGGCATATTTGTCTCAAATTTTATTTTTTAATAGACTTTTTTATGACCGCTAGAGGGCGCCATATTAGATTCAGTTACACGTCATATTGTCCAGTGCTAATAAGTAGTTCAGGAGCTATGGGAACAGATGAACATACGTACATACATTGCCTGTCAAAATCATAAAAACCCTCCTTTGACTTTACTGTAGTCGGGTAAAAATGACGGCGGCATCGAGACTGATCGATCGGCTGATATATGCGTCCGTGACGCCATCCCGGGGCCGCATGTGCTCTGCCTGTATCATTGACGTTGCATAATCTACTCTACAATGAAATAATAATCCCACTTAATATTATATTAGATAAAGTTTGTAGTAACGTTATCTATGTAAGTAATTAATGATAAGTACAGTAAGTATTGTTGAATTCGACTCGGCTATGTGCTCAAGGATTGTGGTGGCGCACTGGTAGTTTCCTTGAGCGTACACTTCCGCGCCCACCTGACCACCGCCAGGCGCCACTCTCGACGTCTGCTCGACCTTTCTTTTCAACTAGATTTGTATTCATTTCTTTTCAGATGGGGTAACGTTAAGTTAATATTGTGTAACCTTTAGATATTACGTATGGAGAGCAATGAAATGAATCATTTATTCTGCAATTAGTTGACAAGAGCACTTCAGCAAGTTAAAACTCTTTAACCGCGTTGAGCACTTTATGGTAGAGAATAACCTTAAGAGTTCGTGTCACCGTGTCACCGACATGATGATATAATTTAAACATAACGGTCTTATTACAAAAAAGCCAGAAAGTACTAGGTTTAAACCAGGACTTCAAAGTCTAGGTTTGTTACGGTATCAAAATTAGTACCATGGTTTAAACCTGACATTATTACAAAACTAAAACTAACCGTGGACTAGCTAGTACTGCGATTTAGTCCTTGGACCAAAATAACAACCACAGGCATTCAATTATAACATTCCGTTTCCCGTAGAGTTGATATTTTCTTGAAATGTAATGTTAAATAAATAACTTTTTGAGGGCTATTTATTATTTTAATATATTGTAAGTTACAACTTGTTTTAAGTTTTAACCCTAGCTACTTAGATCAAATTTATTTGTGCTTTAATATCTTTCTTTGTCGGTACAAGTATCAACTTACGACTTAGCCGTTACTGCTTGAAACAAAGCAAAGTTTATGCGCGCGTAATCTTAAAGTTTATAAATCACTAGCTGTCCCGGCAAACGTCGTTTTGACATAACTACTAATAAATTAAAAATTAATTAAAAAAACATTGTCCAGCGGACAAAATTGTGAATCTAAACCATTCCCAGATCCCCTTGAACACACACAAAAAATTTCATCAAAATCGGTCCAGTCGTTTGAGAGTAGTTCAGTGACATACACACTCACAGAAGAATTATATATATAAAGATATATACTAATGGGTTTTCAAGTGCAAGTACACACAATCAACAGATTGTGTTCAATATGTTTGATTGATTACTTATATTAAGGTATATTTAAACAAAAGGGTTCACACGAATACCAGGTCTGTTGGATTGCTGCCGGTGCGTTTCTATTACTATCATGTCCTCCAAATCAATCACATCAATCATGTTATGATCCATTTTATTGGCTAACTTGTAATAACTAAATGATTTCCTTATATTAAATATTCTCTGTGTAAATAACTACAAAAATACAACAACATTCACAATCAACACAATAGAATTATGACGTTTGCGATTTAGACCACTGTTAAACTAGGGGTCTCGGAGGTTTAACTTTGTTACCATAGATGGTCCATGGTTTAGTGTTAGTCTATGTTTTGTAATACGGATTTTGTTTGGTACTTGGATTAAAGGAGGTATAAGCCTAGTACTAACGTTAGTCTACGTTTTGTAATAAGACGGTAAATGTTTAAATTTACAAATAACCTTCAAAGTTATAAGTTTTCACTTCTATCGGCAGTCCTTATGACTGCTGATATTTTTTCAAGCAGACGAGTTCGGCCTCTCCACGGGGAACTAACCCCGAAGAAAAAAAGACGAAAACAAACTCGGGGATCATCGTCTCTTTTAAAGTCAAAACTTGTGGCTACAGTACCTACTTCTTCATCTGCACATAGTATAAAAAATATCGCCCCCCTGTCTGTCTGTACGCCTAGAACTTTTAAACTCAACGGATTTTTAATGCGGCGTCACCATCATTTATGTTAGGGTCCGTCCGAAAGTGTTTCTTCAGCCGAAACCGACCTTCCAGCCTTGCTCTGCAGCTCTCGGTTAGGAAAACTAGACGTGTCAGGACATCTATAACAATAATTTAAATTGAAGTGTCTCTTTGTAATTTCAAATTAACAGCTTTCCACTAAATCTATACAATTAAATAAAATTAGAGAGTGTTTGTAATATTAAAACAACCGCTTTTTACTAAATGCATATTACAAAAAAAAATTGTCTGTCTGTCTGGTTTGTTCCGGGTAATCTCTGGAACGGCTGGACCGAATTTGACGGGACTTTCAATTGCAGGTAGCTGATGAACCAGGGAGTAACTTCGGCTGCTTTTTTAGCCTTACTTTGTCCCGCGGCGTTACTCGCGGTACGCCAATAACCGCGGGTAACACCGCGGGGTTCATCTAGTGAATATATATATGAGATTTTTTGTCTGTCTGTTTGGTCCGGCTAATCTTTGGAACGGCTGGACCGATTTTGACTGGCCTTATACTGACCTAATGATATAAGAAGTAACTTAGGCTACTTTTTAATAGACCAGCTTCGTCCCGCGTCTTTACTCGCGGTACGATAATAACCGCGGGTAACTCTGCGGAGTTCAGTTATTTCGCGGTAAAGTTACCAGGGACGTTACCCAGAGTTGTAACCGCGGGGCTCTGCTAATCTTATGGCTCCCACACATAACTGCGATGCGACGTGAAGTTCTTGCGGTGCATTTGCGCGAGCTTGGCAGATATTTGCGATGCGTTGCGAATTCGCAGTTATGTGTGGGAGCTCTTAAATATACTTTAAATAGCTAGTTGGTGTTTAAATTTAATTATATACCCTTACTGTGATTTGTTTTAAGATGTTAAGTTCTGTGCACTCATTTAGTGCACTCAAATTGAATTCGCATGATACCAAGTGTCCAAACAGTATTTATACGTGTCGCCATTATCTCATAGTCCTAGATCATGTATCGCGATAGAAATACCTGTCGAGCACAACAAATAATTTAGACTTTATTTGTAGGTAGTAGCTCCTATTTATATATTTATATATATATATATATATATATATAGGTATAATAATATATTTAATTGCTGTTTTTGTTTTCGTGCTGTTTGATTTGAAGAATAATGTTATTGGTTGGTTAGGTGTATGTGTTGTATGCGGCGGTAGGTATAGAACGTTGTGTTGCAGCGGAGGGGCCGGCGCCGGCGGCCGCGCCCAGCAGCGCGCTCCCCGCCGCGCCTTCCGCGGCCGAGCCCGCGCTCCCCGTCGTGCTGTTCGACGTGGGCCGCACCTTCGCGCTCAACTGCAGCGTCGCCGCCTCGCCCGGCGCCGCCGTCGTGTGGTGAGTGTCGCTCTCGCCTCTCGCTCTCGCTCTCGCTCTCCCACCCCCAACCCCGCCCCTGCCCCCACCCACCCACTCTCACACGACTCTTTATGTCGCAGGAAAAAGAACGACACGGCGGTGGAGAGCCTGTGGGACCTACGCGGTCGCTACACGCTCGACAAAGAAGGTACAGTGTTTAAGATGTCGACGCGAACCACGGAGGACGACTTCGGCAACTACACGTGCTCGCTCGGCGATAACAGCGAGACCTGGGAAGTCCGGGGCCGTCCACACGCCAAACTGCAACACAACACGAACGTCGTCGAGAAACAGAACCTCAAACTCACGTGCAAGGTACGTATCTACGTATCCGGCGGCGCGGAACCGATCGTCGAGAACGAAACGTAATACGATATTTATTTTACAGCTGACCGGCAAGCCTTACCCGGCGGTGACGTGGCTGTTCAAGAACGACACCACGGAGAACGGCACGGACGTGGCGGCCGCCCTGGGCTCGCGCGTGTCGCTGCAGGCCAGCGCGCAGGGCGTGGCCGGCGCCGAGCTGGTGCTGAAGGACGCCGAGCGCTCGGACGCGGGCGAGTACACGTGCGTGCCCGAGGGCGGGCTCAGCGCCACCACCACGCTGCGCGTCAAGGACCAGTACGCGGCGCTGTGGCCCTTCCTCGGCATCTGCGCCGAGGTGTTCGTGCTGTGCGCCATCATCCTGGTGTACGAGAAGCGCCGCACCAAGCCCGAGCTGGACGACTCGGACACCGACAACCACGACCAGTGAGTGCCCACGCGACCTCGCCCCGACCCCACCCACCGCTCCCCGACCCCCGCCCCACTGACCCCTGTGCTCGTTGTTGCAGGAAGAAGTCGTAAGCGGCCCGGGGGCGCCGGCACCGACGGCGAGCGCTCCGGCTCGACGTTCACTCGTCATCGTTAGGTTTCCTTCGCTATACATTTTATACTTGTTTTTTCGTCTCACGTTAACGACGGAGCACCTCCGCCCCGCCGAATGTTTTCATCTTCGTTCGCTTAACTGTTTTACGTTGTATTATAGCTTTGTAATATATGCACTGTTTCGTGTACTTATAATTTGGGATCGTTGAAGATATTCGTTAAAGTTCGGTTGTACACGTTGACACACGCCCGGTCGCGCTTGTACCGCGGCGCAATGTTCCGTGATGAGAAAAGATTTCGGATATCCTATTCTGGTATGCGCTGACATAATTGACAGAAGACATACTATTGGTACTCGTTTCAATTCGCTTGTGCACGCAACTAAAAGCAGAAACGAACTGATTTATTTCGTCTATACCAGAATACATAAAGTTCACGATCTCTTTAAAACACGTGTGTTCGGTTTATATCCTCTGTGGCCGCGGTGCTCACGCGTATTACGACCATAGATATGTACACAGGTCTTCAAATACCAAAAGATAGATTATATTATGTAATAAATTATTATGTTAATATTGTTGTTTTATTTGCTATATACGAAGACGACTTGTGACTGGTAAATGATAAGTGTTTCAATAGAACGAGAGGGTCTAGGGGCCCCTAACACCAGCGCGGCAGCCGGCAGCGCCTCAATGTGCTCAAGAGAGAACCGGGTACGCTTCTGTAAATAGTCTGCCACAAGCCGTCTCAGGTTCTCTGGCAGCCCGTGATAATGGAGCGCTTCCCTGATACAGCTGTATGGCAGACTAAGGCTGAAATTTATAAAGCGTACTTAGTCTTTGCTTAGACTTACCTCACGAGTTAAGTGTGCGTTGAAATTTATAGTCATTATTTATTTATTTATTTACAACTTTATGCACAAATGCATGCATCGGCGGACTTAATGCCTAAGGCATTTTCTGCCAGTCAACCGGTTGGGCAATGTAGAGAAAACATGAGGTAGGTGCACTTCAAGGGCGAAAACTAGATGATAGTAGCTTTAAAACAGTTATACTATTTAATCTAATAATGCTAATACATACAGTAAAACACATATATACACATACATATATGATACATATATATTCATACATATACCACAATAGGAGATAAAATGCAAGGTTATGAACTAAGAGCTCGCCAGTGCCGCCAATTCACCTAGTAAGAGCTCCTTCACTTTCATTTTGAAGGAGTTACGGTTTCTAGCCATTCTGGCTTCCAGAGGAAGCGCATTCCACAAGAGGACAGACTGTACTATAAACGAAGAGCCGACAAACCCAGTGGTGTGAGAAGGACAAAGTAGAAGGAGATTGTTCGACGAGCGAAGGCGAAAATTGTTCATTATGCTTAGCTCAAGCTGAGCAAATGCTTAGCATTGTCTAAGTCACCGAAATCCTTGACTTAGCGATTACTTACGTGCTTGTAAAGATGGTTTGATGCTCCAAGTAGAAAAGCCGTAATCTAGTTTGAAAGCGTTGTAACAGAAGTCCGTAAGTGCCAGGGTCAAAGTTATAAGTTCTTTCCAGTAATTGGTTATAATTATATGTTTAAAACTATATAATATATATACATATATATATTATTGGTGGTAATTATATGCGATTGATCTCGAAACAATCTAAAATATTCAAATATATCGACTGGAGTGATACCACGGCCTCACAGAAAACCGGTATGAAGCAGCGCTTGTGCTGTGTTTCACCAAGTGAGTGAGGATACCTGAGGCCCATAACCCCTCCCTCATCCCCTCGTCATTTCCCCCCTCCCCTCTCTATTCTTCCCCCCGTTCCCCAAGGGCCGGCATCGCACTTGTGACGCCTCTGGTGTTGCGGCGGCGGTAATCGTTTACCATCAGGCAAAATGTCGGTTCGTTTCCCCTCTATTCTATAAAAAATGTTATGACATTTGACTGACAAGTCAAATATACTCTTTTATTTGTACATGTGTTATTTTTGCCCTTTTTCACTTAAAATAAAAAGCAACGGTTTAAATTGATTGAAATACTATTATATAATAAAGTTTATAAGATTAGTAATATTTTAGTTTGTAACAGCTATTTCCAAATATGTAAAATGTTTGCTTTTGTTATGCTATGCAAATTGAAATGTTATACATTTTTCCTGAGGTCTTGCTTAGCATACACTCAGTACATTCTTAGCCCAAAGGACTATAAATTTGAATGCTAAGATTACACTGAGCAAGAACTTAGGTACGTAAGTTTAGCGTAAGCAAAGTCTGAGCAAAGTCTAAGCACGCTTTATTTTCAGCATAAGAATGCGTTACGTGGCGTTTTTTTTATCGAATAGTGGCAAACGAGCAGACGTTTCGCGTGATGGTAAGCGATTACCGTACCACCGCCCATGGACACCCGCAACACCAGAGGCGTCACAAGTTAATTTGGGAATAAGGCTCGTAGGTATGTGTATGTAAGTTTGCTCTTGTTATTTGTTCCAAATGCTAGAATAGAATACTCTTTATTTGCACACCATATTACAGAATAAATAAATTCTGAGGATGACAGTGATAGTAATTGCGATAACATTGCAACACAAAGTAGACGTTGATAAAGTCAACACCGTAAACACGCATTAGTATTACATTTACACAATTTGCAACGCAAAATTATGATTTCCTGCTTAACAAGATATTTGATTATTTTGGCTGAAATTTATAGGTCTTTTCAGAGTCATTACCCTAATCTAGGTTGAAATGTGAAAGTCTTAGATATAGATTTTTAGATTGGACTGCTAACAGACTCTCACTGTCAAGTCCTCGGAGATATCGAAGTTGTGTAAAGACTTGTCACTTTAGGGCTCCGAATACCTGTTACGATGGCTTCAGATTTTATATGTCAGGGATCAACGGCTGTACTCTCCGAGGCAAGAATGTTTGCAATGTGCTATCCTACTCGGTCACCTCATGATCACGAGCCCCACGGTGACGCGTACTCATAATCATAAGATTTTCCTCTACCAAAAAGTGCTCAACGCGGCCAAAGAAGTTTTGTGACGTCAGCAGTTCGGTGACAGTGACGCGGTGACGCGAACTCAAACTCACTTTTTAGGAGAACAAAATATTATTGTTCTCCTAAAAAGTGCTCAACGCGCCTAAAGAAGTTTTCACTTAAAACATTCGATTACACTGATTACTCCGTTACATCTCCGAGAAAGAGTGCCAGATCTATTATTTTAGACACAAATCATTGAAAACGTTCACATTTAGGTTGGCGATTGATAAAATCTAAACCAGTTTATTTTCATTACCTTTTTAATTTCTTTTTTATTAAATTTAATTGATTTAATTGCTTAGAATTTATACAATTTATAAGAAACTAGTCAACAGCATCAAATTAAATCTCTTAAAAAAGGTTAACAACTAGACCGCATGTGTTTCGAGTACATAAGTACTACTTACCAACTCAACACTAAAAAAAAAAAATGGCGCCAATAGAAAAACTAAGTAGTTTCGAATTTCGAATTACATTTCAAATAGTTTTTCAAAGATAAGTACTAACTACGTATTACAAAACAAAAATGGATATATCGGATATTAATAAAGTGGCCAGTAGAAAAAGGATGAATACTGATGCAGAAAAACTCAGGGAAAAAGTGTCGCGGGAAACTGCTAAAATAATTAAATTGAAGGTATGTATGGAGGTTTTGAATTGTGATCCTTCGGAACAAAATTTCATTCTCGCAATTTCTTCGCCAATAATAAAATTGGTTTAAAATCTATATAATTTTATTCCATACTAGCTTTCGCCCCCGGCTTCGCTCACATTTTATAAAAAGTATCCTATGTTACTTCAGATAATACTTCCAAGAATAGGTGTACAAAGTTTCATGATGATCGGTTAAGAAGTTTCTGCGGGAAAGCGTTCGTACCTAACAAAAAACTTACATTCACATTTATAGTAATAGGTAGATATAAGATAAGATTATAGGTATGCTACTTTATTCAAATACTAGCTTCTGCCTGCGGCTCCGCCCGCGTAGTTGTCGGATATCGCGGTGATTCTTCTAAATGACTTTACTTTTTTTTATTTATGAGCCGATTTAGATGAAACAAACACAGTGTTAAGTGAAGCAAACCACATCCGGAGATTTGTGCGCACAACCGCACAGAGTGACAAAAATTCAAAAAATCATTGTTTTGGTTTGGTGGACTGCGAAAGGAGGGTTATGTTTTTCGAGTGTATGTATGTATGTATATTTCTTTGGCAGGCCTTAGAGCCTATCGTATTTTTATGTGAGTGGTGTCATTAGATTCGTCTTAGTCGTGAGAATGACACTGGCTACATCAAAATTAAAAGGAAACAAAACCTTTTCTCAGTTCTTTCCATCTTTCAGTAGGTTCTTCAATGAATTTAATACCGACGGCAGATATAGAAGCACTCGGTTTTTAACCGACTTCAAAAAAGGAGGAGGTTCTCAATTCGACCGTACTATATGTATATTTTATTTTATGTGTATTCGCGGATAACTTCGACGTCTATGAACCGAGTTTATTGTTTCTTTTTTTAATGGGAAGGAGATATCCCAACAGTACGGTGGTACCATGATAAGGATAGTTGGATCGAAGTCGGTTATTTTTGTTAAAATTTTGTCTATGCGGTAATAATATTGTACAGATAATGGTGTTCGGCGCGTGTTTAGGTAGCGCAAGATACGGCCTACTGGGATTTAAAGGAGAAGCTACAGCAGTTAGAGGCGAACCACGAGCGTCTGCAGCAGAACATGGTGGAGGTACAGATGCAGCACGAAGCGGTTTCAGGACAGTTCCAGGAAGAATTGCGCCTCCGCCCCGACACCCTCAACAAGTGAGTCACCGATGTGGAGGCGACGACGGGAAGCGGTCAGGACGCCGACCTCCGCATCGGACTTCTTTTACTGCTTTCGTTGGTTAAAATCTAGTCAGGCTTAGAGCGTTAAGCAGTAATTTATTATACACTAGATCAATAAGTATGGACCAAGACCGTTGCCACGGCCGCGGGCCGGCACTCGCCAGTCAAGGGATTTCTCTTGATCGAGGCAAACGTCAGTTTGGTGTTATTAGTGTGCTACAGCCAGTTACAGGTGATAACAACAATCAATAAAATGGGTAAATACTTATGCAACGAATGCGATTCAAGTTCACAAAACCATCGTAAATCAAGCAGAAATACTGAACACCGCGGTGTTACCCGCGGTTATCGTCGTACCGCGAGTAACGCCGCATGGCAAAGTTAGTTTTAAAAAAGTAGCCTAAGTTACTCTCTGCATCATCAGCTACCTGCCAGTGAAAATCTCGTCAAAATCGGTCCAGCCGTTCCAGAGATTACCCGGAACAAACAGACAGACAGACAAAAGGTAAAAAAAATTTTTTTTTGGTGTATGTACCGTGTATGCATACAAATGTATTTAGTAAAAAGCGGTTATTTTAATATTACAAACAGATACTCCAATTTTTTTTATTTGTATAGATTTGCTTTGTTCTGTTTTAAAATTTGTTTGTAGTATGGTAAGTAATAACATTGGATTGGATTATTTAGTCATCACATTCCTATTTAATTGTGAATTGCAATTTAATATTAGTCGTGAAATTTCGTGAAACTATTTATTAATTTGTTTTGCGACTTTTCATCGCTTCATACGTTACCCGGACCTATTACACTCATATAAATTAATGCCATTATTTAAACATACGTAGAAATAAGATTGTACTACTAGAATCTGTAGAATCTGAAAGTATTAAAACTTTCATACTTGGTGTCGACATATCGAGAGAAGTTCAGTTTCGTGGCCATTTGGAGGGTAAGGCCAAATTGGCCTTGAAAAAGCTTGGCGTGCTCACCAAGTCAGGTGGCCCATCTGGTGGTAAGCTTGGCCCACCGCCTTCTGCTTTATACGGCGCAGGTTCGGCCTCATATGGAAAACTGTTCTCATGTTTGGGCAGAGGCACCCTAGTACCAGCTCCTCCCTCCCGACAGCATCCAAAGGAGTGCGACTCGAATCGTTTATTGCCAAGATGTTTCAAATCGGTTGGACACTCTGGCGCTGCGTAGAGAGGTGGTATCGCTATGCATCTTCTATCGCATTTACTATGGGGAATGCTCCGAGGAATTTTTTAAACTGATCCCTGCCTCCTCTTTCCGCCATCGTCTTACGCGACAGCAGTTTAATCCCCATCGTTTAGAAGGTTGGCATTTCCACAACAGCGCGCTTTTCTAGAAACTTTCTGCTTTGCACAACAAAACTGTTAAACGAACTGTCGCTTGCGGTATTCCCGGACCAATACGACCTTCAAACTTTCAAAAAAGGAACGTACTCCTTTTTAAAAGGCCCGGCGACGCACTTGTTACGCCTCTGGCGTTGCAGGTGTCCATGGGCGGCGGTAATCGCTTACCATCGGGCGATCCGTCTTTATCACATGAAAAAACTTAGCCTCTTGGGCCATTGTACATGGGTTTAGAAGTACTATACTTAGAAATACCTATATTTAAATAATATTTTTTTTCTTTTACATTTTCTCAAAAAATAAAACGAACGTTATGTTTAAAAATTTAATTTAGGTCATGACAATAGCCCAGGGGGGCGGGTTATGACCCCCATAACTCGCACATGGATCCGCCCTTGCATTTCTTCTTTTTTACTCGACTACGGCAAAGCTAAAGGAGGGTTATGATTTTGACAGGCTATGTATGTATGTATGTTCATTAAATTTGTTGTATCATACGAAAGGGCGTTACTGGTACATTTCAAAAATATATATATTATTAGCATTTTCTCGTGACTTTTTCCGTATTTATTCGATTATTGTGATATTTCTGTGGTACCTATTTAAAACATACTTTGCAAAGAAATTAATATTATAGAGGCACCAAAATATTTTAAATAAAAAAAAACTAAAAACTAAAACCCAACTACGACAAGAAACGACGTCGAAAAAGCATCAAAAAAGTTTCAAAAGCCGTAGTCACGCGTCGTTAAAGTGTTATGGACTACTTTAGATTACACTTCATGGACTACGACTTTTGAAACTTAGTAGTGTACCATAGTTCATAACACTTTAAAAATGCGTGACTATGGCTTTTGAAACTCGTTTCATGCTATTTCAGCGTCATTGTTTGTCGTAGTTGGGTTTTAATTTTTCCTTTTTTTTAATGAGAAATCAGTTAAAAATTTGTCGGAAGAAAAAAAAACTCGAGGGGCTAAACCGATTCGAGTCCATCGTCCGTTCGAACGCGTCAGGTTGAGCGGCACGCGCGGCATCTGCTCGGCGCTGGAGGAGTACTCTGAGCGGCTGCGGCGCAGCGTGGCGCGCTGCCGCGCCGACCAGCGCTCGCTCGGCGCGGCGTACGGCGCGTGCGGCGCGCGCGTGCGCCTGCTGGCGCGCGACGCGGGCCGCGGCCGCGCCGAGCTGGCCCGGCGCCGCGCCGCCGCCCGCCTGCTGCGGCGCGCCGACCAGCAGCTGGCCGAGGCGCGCGAGCGACGCGACGAGCTGGCGGCGAGCCTGGAGGGCTGCAGAGCGGACTCCGCGCGGGTGAGTCTTTCCCTCATTACCGAACGGACATCGTTAACGGCACAGCTAGGGTCGGCAGCTCACTCACACACCTACTCGTTACAACTGGACGAATGAGGTGTCGTTAGAAGCGTCTCATCGCCTTCTGGTTATAGGCTATATTGTTGTACAGCGAGTAACGTTAGTCTAAAAAAAGTAGCCTAATTTACTCCCTGGATCATCGGCTACCAGTGGCGTAACTATAGAGTGGCAGGGCTGGCAAAATGCCACGGGCCCCCGACCAATGAGAGCCCCGGCCCGAGAGACCGTGAGCAGACAACAGAAGTAAATTTTCATCAAGATACCTGAGGTATATCTACTTAAAGACCATTAAAGTGAGTAGACCATACTACCAATTCAAGTTTATTATTAAGGATTTCAACACATCATAAACAAAAAGATTTCCGACGGTTTCCGGAAGGGACGATCAGCTGGTGACCTTCTGGTATACCTGGCACACGCGATTGAGACTGAAGGCGAAGCCTTGGCAGTTAGTTTGGAAGCGATGCGAAGACCTTCGTTCGGGTCTGGCGTAAAGCATTTCTTACGTAACTCTCTTCCTATGGGCTTCCCAATAATTTTTGCGAATGGGTCACTAGCTTTTTAGCAGGTAGAAGCATAAAGATCGTAGTCGACGATAAATGCTCTGACTCCACACCTGTAAATGCTGGTGTCCCGCAAGGCTGTCGGATATCGCCTACTTTGTTACTCCTCCATATCAATGAAATGCTGCAAATTAACAGTATTCATTGCTATGCGGCTGACAGTACGAAGGATGCTCTCTACACTGGATGCGCTAATATTTCTTGGGAAAACGTCTTTGAGAGTCAAAACCAACTTGTGTTTGAAATTGAGGCCTCTTTAGAAAGGTCTCAGATTGGAGTAGACTCAATTTTTAACCCATAAATAAAGACGCAAACTTGCGCGTTCCCAGCAAAAAAACTGCCGTGTGTCGTGTCATCCTCGCTTTGAAGACACTCCCCTATATGCCTCAGCCAACTACAGAATACTTTGTGTGAAATTCAGTTCCGTGGCTATTTGGAGGATAAGGCTAAATTGGCCTCGAAAAAGTTTGGCGTGCTCAACAGATTGAGACAGTATTTCACTCTGGCTCACCGCCTTCTGCTTAATAAGGCGCAGATTCGGCCTTCGAATTCATTCATTTCATTTCATTTCACAGTAGGAACTAGTAGAAATATTTATGTTTTATTTAATATCATTATTATTAATAATGACCAGTATTTTTTTTATCAATTACCTGCCAAAGTGACTCTGCTCCACCATTATTATTATTATTATTATTAAACCATTTATTCCATAGCCTTAGTCGTATTACATTTACAATGTTGTTAGTTGTTGTTAGTATTATCTCAATCTTAATTGTTAGTAATTGTGTTAGTTTTCAGTTGGTTTTAAGGTATGGACCCCAGTTTGGGTAAAGGCCTCCTCCAACTCTTTCTATGCTTTTCTGTCCTTAGCCCGCATCATCCAACGCTTTCCTGCAACCTTCCTGATGTCATCCGCCCATCGTTTTATTGGTCTTCCTACCTTTCTTTTCCCTATTAATGGTCTTTTCCAACGGGTAGTTTCAATGGTCCACCGTCTGTCTGTGTATCGGGAGACATGACCAGCCCAGTTCCACTTTAGTCTCAGTGCGTGTGTAAGTGCATCAGTTACTTTTGTTTTTAGTCTTATGATGTCACTTCTTATTTTTTGTGTTTTTCTTATCTTTAAGATGCTTCGTTCCATGGCTCTTTGGGTAGTCAATATTTTGTGTTTTGCTTTTTCTGTGAAAGTCCAGGTCTGGCAGCTGTACAGTAAGCTTGGTAGAACACAGGTATCCATCACGATTTTTTTCATGGTTAGACTGTAATCGCCTTTTAAGATTTCTTTTAATGACCAAAACCTGTTCCAGGCTATAGCTATCCTTCTCGCAATTTCTTTCAAACAGACAGACAAAAAAAAATTTAACTACATTTTTGGTATATGTACCGTGCATACATACATATGCATTTAGTAAAAGTGGTTATTTTAATATTACAAACAGACACTCCAATTTTATTTATTTGTATAGATGCATAGATGACGTGTCACTGAACCTAATGTGGCACCCTCTGGCCGACGTAAAGTACTGTATTAAGAAATAAATTTGAGATAAATATCGTGTTTGGTATCATTGGAAAGGGCGTTACTTGTACATTTCAAAAATAAATATAGTATTAGCATTTGTAGCGTATTTATTCGATAAGTGTGGTATTTCTATGGCACCTATTTGAAATATACTTTATAAAGAAATTATTATTGTAGAGGCACCAAAACATATAAGTAAAAACCAAAACCCAACTACGACCACAAACGAAGCTGAAAAAGCAGGAAACAAGTTTCAAAAGCCGTAGTCACAAGTTGTTAACGTGTTATGGACTCTGGTACATTACACTACATGGACTACGGCTTTTGAAACTTAGTAATGTGTTATGGGATCAAATCCCACGTAGGACAACAATTTGTGTGATGCACAAATTGTTATTCTGAGTGTGGGTGTTCTTTGTGTCCGTTTCATGTAGGTTTGTTTATGAAGTCCCCCGCGACCCGCAACCCGCAACGCAGGATGTATATTCCTAAGGCGGAAGCTAACTTTTTTAACTGTTTGTAGTAGTAGTAAGTTACTGTTTGTAAAATAATTTGAAGCTTGAAAATGATGAGAATAAACCCTCGTTGCTGGTTTGTGAATTCGGCTCGCTCATTCTTAAATCAGTCTTCCATTTTTTCTTCATAATTTTGTCTTTTGAAAACAAATGAATACTTATTCCTGAATCTCCGTAAGTACTACATTAAGGAATGCAACAATATTTAATATTTCTACTTTTATTAGCAACAGGTTTCTGTATACAATCGTGATCCATTTGAATAAGTTTAAACTTAATTGTCTTCAACTTTTAAAAGCCAAGTGTCGTTCTTAGTCAGCTTCTAAATTTCGCCGCTAGAGGCGCGCGGATAATCTTCGTATCGCCAATGGATATCATTTTTGTTACTCATGTGGAGTTGGCAACTCAACCAAGTGTCCGATATCCGGCACAGGGACCCTTTTATGTCTAAAGTTTGTTGAAGCTATAAGTATAGCTGAAGGCGGATTAAAACGAGTATACATGTATACAATATGTAGGATTCTTAGGTTTGTAATATACTTTAATTTGTTCTATTGTATTATGCACCTGCCACACACAGTTTTTCAAAACACAAAGGTTTGACTGGCAGAAAATGTCTAATGACATTAAATCCGCCTTGTGCATTATGTTTGCAAGAAGTTTATATCTATACTAGCTGTTGCCCGCGGCTTTGCTCGCGTGGAGCTTGATTATATGTATTTATTTAAAACTGTAAAAGTATGTATGAATAATTTATTCATGTTTTTAAACGTCTTTATTTATTTTTGATTATTGAACTTTCATACAAACATTCGACCCATATTTAAACCCCTTTAGGAACAGAATTCCCATAAATGCTGATATAAGTACTCATCTATTTGTAATCAGAAACATAAAGACGAAAGTTTTTAGGCTGCTAAATTAAAAAATAACGGACTTCCAAACTGACCTTTATATGAAATGTCAATGCCTATTTCACCCCTTAGGGGTAGAATATCCAGAAACGCTTAAATACGTATCTACTCATTTTTAGTCAGTAGCCCAAAAATAAAGTTTCATGTTTCGAACTTAAAAATGGCGAACTTCCATACAAACTTTCAACCCCTATTTCGCCCCCTTAGGGGTAGAATATCCAGAAACGCTTAAATACGTGTCTACTCTTTTTTAATCAGTAGAACATGAATAAAGTTTCATGTTTCTAACTTAAAAAATGACGAACTTCCATACAAACATTCAACCCCTATTTCGCCCCTTAGGGGTAGAATATCCAGAAACGCTTAAATACGTATCTACTCATTTTTAGTCAGTAGCCCAAAAATAAAGTTTCATGTTTCGAATTTAAAAAAGGCGAACTTCCATACAAACTGTCAACCCCAATTTCTCCCCCTTAGGGGTAGAATATTCAGAAATGCTGAAATACGTATTTACTCATTTCCAATCAGCAGCCCAAAAGTAAAGTTTCAGGTTTCTAACTTAAAAAATGACGGGCTCCTATACAAAATTTCAACCCCTATTTCACCCCCTTAGAGGTAGAAATTCCAAAATTCCTTTCTTAGTGGGTGGCTACTCAATAAAACGATCCTACTCACCAAATTTCATAGCCCTATCTACCATAGTTTACGCTCGGCGATTATGAATGAGTCAGTCAGTCAGTTCGGACTTGTTATTTTATAAGTATAGAAGACTAATACAATAAAGCTGAAGAGTTTGTTTGTTTTTTTGAACGCGATAATCTCAGGATCCGCTGGTCTGATTTGAAAAATTCTTTCAGTGTTAGATAGCTCATTTATCGAGGAAGGCTATAGGCTATATATCATCACGCTAAGGCGAATAGGAGCGGAGCGCCAATGAACAATGTTTCAAAAACGGTGGACAATTTTCACGCTACGGGCAATAGGAGACCCAAACGAGGTTGCGTGGGTCAGCTAGTGAATAAACAAATATGTTACGAGTATCGAGGCGTTCCGTCTCGAACCGCCTACACCCGTCGAAGCCGGAGGGCGGAGAGGCCTGTGTTAGAGTGGTGTACATATCGTGTAACGGCGGTCGGCAGCACGAGGCGGCGGCGGGGGCGGCGGCGGCGGCGGCGGCGGCGCTGCGCGAGGACGCGGCGCGCCTGGCGCGCGCGCTGGACGAGCGCGGCGCGCAGCTGCGGGACCAGCGCCGGCAGTGAGTGCATACACTATGGAGCTGGTCTTCCATAATACAATCTACAATCAAATAACATTCTTACTGACTATATTTATATCATCACTTAATACAGTTATATTAGGTTACAACTAAATGTTACGGGACATTTGGTTGTAACTTAAAATAACTGTATTAAAACAAATACATACTTATTGCCTATAAGACTAGACCGTGCGTTATTATAGATCATCGATATGGTAGGTGGCAGTATGTATTTTCACCTGTCCTTGTCGTGATACGCGCATGTAATAATATATGTCGGTTCCGAGCAAAAGGTTCGTTTTTCTTCGTAACCGACTAGTGAAGCTAATAAAAGCGTGTTAAAAAAGACCTTAGGTATAGAAACACGGTTTTACGATTGCGTATCGATGAGGGCCTATACTATAATATAAGGCAAGGAATCGATCGCCTAAACACGAATTTTGTTTGCAGGATACTGTTTTGGAAAAGCAATGGCCTCGATAAAGTCGGGCCGATTACTAAAAAAAATCTATGTTTGTATTTCATGCAGACTATGGTACGCTGGGGCACCGCACTGTGCAATTCGATTCCCGTGTACGGCCGTTTTGTATCCAACAAAACTTATTTTGTACGCAGTTCAAAGGGCTCTAGAGATTCATTTGCAGGTCAGAGGAGGCGCAACGGAAGTTCGCTGCATTAGAGCGCGAAGTAGCGGAGGCTCGGAGCGCCGGCGCCGAGCAGGCGGCCGCGCTGCAGCGCTGCACGCTCGAGCGACAGGTCAGGCGAGCCGAGCCTCAGCGAGCCAGCCGGCGTCTGTCTCGTGTCCTCCTTCTAACGTGTCGTCTCTGTTCCAGGAAGCCCTTCTCGCCGTAGAACGGATGAAAGCCGAAATCGCCGAATTGAGCGAAAACAAAAGGGAAATCCAAAAAATCGTCGATGACAGGGATCAGGTATGAGAGAGCGGGCGTTGACGGCGAGGGACCGATTAAAACGATCGTTTCTTGAGTGTCTGTCGTAGGTGGTGAGATCGCTCGAACTGGAGGTGAGTCGCGCCAGGGAGCACTGCACCACTCTGGAGACGGAAAAACGAGACACGAGGGAACGACTCGAGCAAGCGGAGAGGGAGGGCGCGGCCGCGGCGAGCCGCCTGCTCGAGCTCACGCGCCAAGCGCAGGCGCTCGAGCGCGACCTGAGCGACGCCAGCGCCGCGCTCGTCGCGCAACGGTACGCCACACGCCACGCGCCACACGCCACACGCCACACGCCACACGCGGGGACCTACGATACAATTTACTCTTAAATACACAACAATATATTTATCGGTTGAAAGAGTTTACATCTAACTCCTATAAGTACTTCGTCGTGATCACGGCGCGGCGACGCGGCGACGCGGCGACGGTGCTGCCATGACAATATGTTTTTACAATATTATAATTTAAATGAATTATTTGTAATGCGTTTTGTTGTACCTGCGATAACATGGTACGGAACGTGCATCCCTCCAGAGACGCGGACGCCAGGAGACTCGAGGAGTCGAGCGCGCTGGTGGCGGAGCGCGAGCGCGAGCTGGACGCGAAGTCGAGCACCGTGGCGCGCCTGATGGCCGACTTGAAGGGCGAGGCGCAGGCTCGCTACCGCGCCGACGCCGCGCTCGAGGCGGCGCGCCGCGCGCACGACGCCGAGCGCGACGCGCACCTCGCCGCGCTGCGCGACAAGGACGCCGAGCTGGCGCGCCAGCTGGCGCTGCTGCTGGACGCGCGCGCCGACCGCGCGCGCCTCGAGGAGCGCCTCGGCGGCATGCAGGCCACCATCGACAACGTGCGCAAGGAGCTCACGGCCCCGGCCCCCGCCCCCGCACCGCCCGCCGAGCGCGACGCCGCCCCGCCCGCCAAGCCGCCGCGCGACGGCGACGACCTGCTCTACAGCTTCCTGAGCGACGGCAGCGTGGACAGCGACGTGCTCGACGTGAGTCGCCCGCGCCTTTACTTCCATCTCTAGGCCATGCGGTACGCACTGACTACTGACTACTGATCTCTTCGAGACCGAACGTCTCGAAGAGATCGACACCGGTAATGAGTATATCTCTTTTGATATACCTACTGATACCGACTGATATACTGTCCGTTTGTCAATACTCAGTGAGCCCGTATTCGTCGTTTCGATTCGGATCGATTCCAAAGATATAGTGTTGCAAACTTATGTGCGCAGGCGCGTGAGGTGAGGCGGCGCTTCTCGTCGCTGGCGCGAGGCGGAGGTGGTGGCGGGGGCGGGGGCGGGGAGGGGGGTGCGCCGCTTTCTCTGTCGCAGATCAAAAAGGATTTTAAATTAAAAAGACGCACGTTTTTCAAGAACAAGCGTCTCGAAAACGACTCAAGGAAGCTGAAAGAGTAAATCGCTTCTGATCGTTTTTCTCGTTTTGTTTGTATTAATTTAATAATTCATTAAATGTAAACATTTGTGCAACCGTGTTTGATTATGTTTGACTATCTAAAGAGTCCACTACAGTCTTTCTACAGTATTTGTATATATGTGTCCTCCGGCTAGGCATTTAAAGCACCTCATCGGTCTCGCGGCCAGCACAGTAACTCTGGCACTCACGAAACCGACGAGGATCGGCGGAGAAGGCCCGGGAGGATGACATCCACTCGGACCCGATACTCGATACGGATGCGCGCATACCAGCGCCTCTTGCCGCCCTGAGCGTGGCCGCGGATGGTCGGAACGGGTTTTCCCCTCCATCCGCTTTAGTGCCCCCCCCGCGAGGAGGCGACGTACGCGTTTACCGGACGTCGTCTAAATGGAGAGGTTATGGAAGAGGGTGCCCGCTTAACAACGATGGGTCCGGAGGTCTTAACAACAGCAGTTCCCGGATTTCTCCCTTCTCAGGCGCACACACCGTGTGGTTTTATTCGGTTTGATTCCGACACACCGCCCCGCCGCAAACCCCTAGTTAGACACCGGCTAGGGCTTTAGGTCCTCGAGTTGGGACTGCGCACGCACTATCATCCCCTCGATCGCTTTGTCGATATCGACCTGGGTCTCTTCGACCTTCTCGAAAAGCTGTTCGAGTTGATCACCGCCCCGATCGTCGTTTCTTTTGTTTATGTCTGTTAATTGTATGGCGAAGCCATAGTATTATAATAGTTTAGAACTGTACGCGGCCACGTGCTACATTAATTGTTTTACTCAGTTAACCTACGTGCCGTCAAACAACAGTTAATATTGTAAATTATTAAATAAGGAAGCATAAATAATATATTGTCAATTTAGCAATTTAAGTAAACAGTAGTTCCTAGTTACCCCCACCTAAACCTGTCCATATTACATACGTAAATATTATTGTATATAATAATAATAATAATAATAATAATCAATAATAAGCTAGCAACACTGAAAGCAGATGCGGAATTTTTCAAACAAATTTTCAATAATTTATTTTCTCGTTTTAAAACATTCTGAAGTAACAAAATCAACAAAAAATAGTTTCGAAACATATTAAAAATGCATTATTATCATCAAAGCAGAATTAAATTGAACAAAAAGGCGTTATAAAAGAAAACATCCGATAAGTAAGACATGACGTTTTGAACGTCAAGTCACAACAATGATTTTCTATGTGAATAAATTCCTAAAATGCTAACAAGGGCTAGATCGAGAGCACAATTACTAACTCCGGACTCGTCGCTACGCTCCGCCTTGCCGTCTTCGGATGCCAGAACAGAAGTACCAACTGTCGCAGAGGCGTCGAGCTCTTCATCAAGTGACGAGTTTTTCTCTCCGCCGACGTCGCCAACACCTGTACGTCGGCAGGAGAGATACCGGCCACCAGATAGCTTGGGACCCCGAGGACCACTGACCTCGAATAGGGCCCCCGCTGCCGGTGGTAATGTGCGCCGCATGAAGTGGACACATTCAATTAATGAGAATGTCATGCGGGCATATTTTCGGGCTACAGAGTTGGGAACGAACCTTACTGCGTACCGTGTTCGACTAGTCTCTCTGTTTCAGGAGCTTGAGCCAGCTGTCAACGTGTCGGCACAACGACTGTCGGATCAAGTGCGAGCTATACAGCGTTGTCACCTGCTGGATGATGCTGTACTTGAGAGGATACGCTCTGACATACGGAATAGCTTGGCTGTCCCTTCTTCATCACATGTTGTGGATACGATAGTAAACACCACATCACAATTACCACGAAGTGAATACATTGATGAACGAGTGGACAGTGAAATTATCTCCGTAAGTACCCAGTGTAATGATACGATAAGGAGCACTTTGGAGGATGCGATTCGGGAATACCGATATGTAGATTCTAATAACAGACCCCGGTTGTCTCGTTTGCCCATACATAAACGAAATTTAGCGCTGGTGAGTGCCTTGGATTCGTTATTGCCAGATTATTTTAATAATAGCGAAGATCTCAGTGATACACATTCCATTCTATACTGTGCGGCTATCGCAGTTTGTCGAGTAGCTGGTGTTAATTTTGTAGAGTGTAAAACTGCTACTCGACCAAAAAATACTGTGCCAGCTTGGCAGTGTAGAATTGAACGTCGTATTGCTGGGACCAGGACACTCATTGGTAAGCTAATTAGCTTCAGATCAGGTAATACGCGACCAAAAGTGATGCGCTTTGTGAAACAGGCATTCTTGGGGACTACTGTCAGTCCTCAACAATACATGTCATGTGTCACAGAGCGCATAGACTTTCTGAAGCAAAAAGTTTATGCATGGGCAAATAGAATTAGGCGCTATAGAAAACGAACAGATCGGTATAATCAGAATCGCACTTTCCAAAGAAATGAGAAGTGGGTGTACCAGAAGTGGGAGAAACTGAGTCCCTGTATGAGTGATGAGCATTTACCAGATAAAAATGCCACAAATTATTTTTGGCGTAACATCTGGTCAACGCCTGTCACTCATACAGAGGGTCATTGGTGTCGGGATGTCGAGCGCTCATGTGATTCAATAACACCTATGGAACCAGTTAGGATTGATAAGGAGGATGTAAGTTGTGCGGTCCGTTCATTAGCGAATTGGAAAGCACCTGGTCCAGACGGACTGCACAACTTTTGGCTTAAATGGTTCCGTAGCTCACATGCGTACTTGGCATCTCAATTCCAAACGGCATTGGATTCAGGTTCATTACCACAATTTTTAACCACTGGCATAACCCACTTACTCCATAAATCTGGCAGTACCACGGATCCCAAAACCTTTAGACCTATTACTTGTTTACCAACGTTATATAAACTTCTAACATCTATTCTGAGACTCAAAATCACTGCTCATATTAATAATAATTCGATAATTTCAGTTTCTCAGAATGGATGTAGAAGTGGGACCCGTGGCACTAAAGAGCTCCTTATAATAGACATGACCATTAGCCAGCAGGTACGTCGCAATCGTAAGAGCCTGGCGACATGCTGGATAGATTACAAGAAGGCTTATGACTCGGTGCCACATACATGGCTTTTGAGGGTGCTGGAGTTGTATAAAATTGATACAACTCTGTGCACGTTTTTGAAGTCATGTATGGGGCAATGGAGAACAGTACTTCGCTATCCAGGATGTCGGCAGTCTACGATGAACGACGTACTTATAAAAATCGAGCGGGGCATCTTTCAAGGTGACAGTCTGAGTCCCTTGTGGTTTTGTCTAGCTTTGAACCCTCTAAGCGCTCTGTTGGAGGATTCAGGGTTAGGCTATAGGTTGCAGAAAGATGATCAAGTTATATCTCACCTTTTTTATATGGATGATTTAAAACTACTTGCCCCCACTAAATTACAATTGACAGCGTTACTAAAAGTCACTGAAAACTTTAGTAATTCTATCAAGATGGAGTTTGGTGTAGACAAGTGTGCAGTCATGTATGTCAAGAAAGGTGTGATTGTGGAATCTGAAGGAACAGAGCTTTCGGATTCTACAAGACTTAGATCTCTGTCTGCAACCGAAACCTACAAGTATCTAGGTTTTTCACAGTCCTTAGGAATACCAGAACCTGACATGAAACAGTCGTTGCGGGAACGCTTCTTTGGCCGCCTGAAAAAAGTACTTAAAAGTCTTTTATCAGGCGGTAACAAGGTGCGAGCCTTCAATGGTTGGGTCATGCCGGTTCTGATGTATTCCTTTGGTATACTTAGATGGACTCAGACCGAATTAGATGCCATAGACAGGAGAGTCCGTACACTGCTGACTGCATTTCGAATGCATCACCCACGTTCATCGGTTATGAGATTGTATATCCCGCGAAAGCTTGGGGGTCGTGGTCTATTAAATGCCAAGACCCTACACAATCGCGAGATATACAATCTTAGAGAATATTTCCTTCATACTGATGTGGGAATGCATCGCAGTGTAGTTACAGTGGATATCGGACTCACTCCGCTCGCTTTGGCTAAAGAGAATTGGCGCAAACCTGTAGTACTTAGTACTAATGATCGCAGGGAGGTATGGAAGGGCAAAGAACTTCATGGTCGATTTTATCGGGCCCTTAATGGGCCTGATATAGATTTTAAAGCATCTACGTCCTGGCTACGGTATGGTGATCTCTTCGGAGAAACCGAAGGTTTTGTTTGTGCGATTATGGACGAAGTTATCATGACGAATAACTATCGGAAATATATCCTGAAGGATGGTACGGTCGACATCTGTCGGGCATGTCACCGTCCTGGAGAATCTATCAGGCATATTATTTCTGGTTGTTCTCGTCTTGCTAACGGCGAATATTTGCACAGACACAACCAAGTAGCCAGGATTGTACATCAACAACTTGCCCTTAAATACCATCTTGTGAGTTCAGAGGTGCCATACTATAGATATGTGCCCGACCCAGTTCTCGAGAATGGTCGTGCTACGTTATATTGGGATCGATCTATTATCACAGATAGGACTATTGTTGCCAATAAGCCTGATATTGTGGTGATAGATCGATTGGAGCGCCGCGCAATGATTGTCGATATCGCCGTTCCTCATGACGAGAATCTCGTGAAAGTCGAAAAAGAAAAACAAATAAAATATTTGGATTTATCTCACGAGATTGTCGATATGTGGAATGTGGATTCGGCGATCATTGTTCCGATAGTCGTTTCTGCTCACGGATTGATAGCCAAGAGCCTCGACCAACACCTTAAGAGGCTCACGTTAGAGGGCTGGATCAAGGGTCTGATGCAGAAGGCAGTCCTCCTTGACACGGCACGTATAGTGAGGAGGTTCCTGTCTTTGGAGCCCTAACCACCGGTTTCTTGGTCCCTGTACCCGAAGTCGGTGGTCTACTATTTTTTATATTTTTAAATGTATTTGTTTTTATATTTATATTTAAAAATGTAATTAATATGTATTTATAATGTTAATAAAGAGAATAATAATAATAATAAGCCCCCTAAACAACCACACGTCCTGATTGAACATCTAATCACGTGGGGGGCGGACACACGAATGAGAAATTACTGTCGTGGCTAACGTGGCTCTGGAAACCCAACATAATGGAGAAAAAAGTACGAAATATAGGTAAAGGGCCGCTGCCTGGGGATCGCCAGGGCACGTCTGGAGCTGACGCTGGACGTGACAGCATGCGAACCGTCAGCGGTCGTGGACTGAACAGGCGGGTCACGACCGAACAATCTACTACAGCCGGAAAAAACAACACAACCACAACAAACACTCCACATAATACAGCGAGAAGTGTTTTGCAGGACATGTTGCCTGCAACCACCCTTGCTGGTAAAACTAGGCAGCGAATGAAATGGACAGACGAAGTTAATCGTCAATTACTTCGCTGCTACTACACTGTAACAAAATGCGAAACAGACTTAACAGGATATCGTTCGTTTCTTCATACACAATTCATTGAAATATATCCAGAACTTCATATCCTCTCAGAACAAAGATTGGTAGATCAAATACGAGTAATACAGCGCAACAACAGAATCAAAGCCACTGAAAGAGAAATGATCAAAAAAGAAATAGGACAAAGCTTAGAAAATAGTAACTCAATACCAACACAACTCTCATCTACAGCTAATACCCATGACACCACACAACATACAGTTGAACACAGTGACAATATTCACACACAGAATTCTTCGTTCATTGAGACGAATGAAATGATAGATGATTCACAAACACAACTAACAATTTCTTCTATAACAAATGATGAAACCATCCCAATAAACATACAGACGGCATTTTTCGATACACAAACATCACATACAGAAATAGTGCAAAACGACACTGGGAACTTATTACAACTCATAAAACCAGTATTTTCTGAAAACGTAATTAAATATAAGGGAACAGATCCAACTTTACGACCCAGCCTACCGAAACTAAAAATAACCGAGAAATCTAAAGCAGCTGTTAATGTACTTAACCAATTAATAGGGGAAGAACTAATGAACAACACAGATCCGACTATAGAAGATATACAAGACTTTATATATTGCGCCGCAATAACAGCTACATCAATCTATAACCCATCGAGGCAAGGCGAAGGCGGTAAAAGGAGTTATACTAAACCAGCATGGGAGAGGCGACTAGAAAATAAGATAACCCAGCTAAGAAAAGAAATAGGAAGACTTTCTCAGTTTATTAAAGAAAATATGTCAAGAAAAAATCAGATGAAACTTAACAGAATATATACAACTAAAACAGAAGCAATAGAAGACATTGATAAAAAAACTCAAAAGTCGCAGGCTTTATCTAAAAGGTTACGTAGGTATAAAATATCTAATCAAAGACGCAGGGACAATGTAACGTTCAACACCAACCAGAAATTATTTTACAGAAAGCTTAACACAGAGGTAACAGTAGAGGATCCACCTAACATTGAAGAGGTTGAAACATTTTGGAAAAACATATGGTCAGAACCGGTAGTACATAATAGTGAATCAAAATGGATAGAAGACGAAATAGACCGAATGAAAAATATAGAACCGATGACTGAAATCACTATTGACAAATTAGATATTCAAATTGCAATAAAGAGGACCTTGAACTGGAAAACACCTGGACCTGATAAAATACACAATTACTGGATTAAATACTTTACATCTACTCATAATCATATAGCGATTGCGTTTGGTAAACTGATTAAAGAACCCAGCACCATGCCCACTTTTTTCACACAAGGTAACACTTATCTCAAACCTAAAGATGTAGATACACTAAATCCAGCCAAGTACAGACCGATTACATGTCTTCCAACACTATATAAATTACTAACATCGATAATAGCACATAAAATAAATAGACATTTAACAAGACACAACATAATAGCAGAAGAACAAAAAGGCTGCAGAAAGGGGTCACAGGGATGTAAAGAACAATTAGTAATAGATTCAGAAATACACAACCAAGTTAAACAATCACACAGAAATCTTTATTATTCTTACATAGACTATCAAAAGGCTTACGACAGTGTACCCCATTCATGGTTATTACAAATCCTAAAAATTTATAAAATAGATGAGTCTCTGACAGAGTTTTTGCACCAAACTATGAAAAGATGGACTACCGTTTTGAACTTAAGTACAGTTTTAGGAGAAATAAAGTCAAATCCAATACAGATAGGGCGAGGTATATTCCAAGGAGATTCACTAAGCCCATTGTGGTTTTGTATGTCTCTAAATCCATTATCCACAGTACTAAATAAAACAGAACAAGGTTATACACTACACAAAGAAAGCAATACAAAAATCACACATTTGCTATATATGGATGACATTAAGCTCTACGCTGGTAACAAACAACAGATGAACCGTCTTTTAAAAGCTACTGAACTATTTAGCACAGATATTAAAATGAATTTCGGAACAGACAAATGTAAAGTAAACAGTATTATTAAGGGAAAACATAGTGAAACAGATGCTTATATATTACAAACACAACAAAACGCACTTATCGAGAAAATGGACAAAGATGACACATACAAATATTTAGGATATTCACAAAGCACGGGATTAGATCACGGTAAAATAAAGGAAGAACTTATCACTAAATATACAGGTAGGTTAAATAAAATATTAAGAACACAATTATCAGGTAGAAATACGGTGAAAGCTGTTAATACATATGCCGTGCCCGTTTTGACATACTCTTTTGGAATTATTAGATGGACAAACACAGACTTAGATCGTCTCAATAGGCTCACACGCACCACTTTTTATAAACACCATGTACACCATATCCATTCCGCAGTAGAAAGGTTTAACCTTAAGAGACAACTAGGGGGCAGGGGATTAATAGATATAAAAGATTTACACGATAGGCAGGTACAAAACATTCGCACATACATGCACAACAAAGCCGTTGATAGTTCTATACATAAGGCTCTCACTTCCATAACCACATCAGGTACACCATTAAAACTCAACAATACAGACAATACCCCCATACATGAACACATTACAGATGACCAGAAAATTACACGCTGGAAGCAAAAGAGTCTCCATGGAAAACACCCGAACCAATTACAACAAGATCATATAGACAAAGAAGCTTCTAATGCATGGTTATGTAAGGGAAATTTGTTTAAAGAAACAGAAGGATTTATGGTAGCTATTCAGGACCAAATTATAAAGACCAAGAACTATCAAAAATACATCATGAAAGATCCAGCAGCAGTGTCAGATAGATGTAGATTATGCAACACCAATCAAGAAACCATAGATCATATTACAGGAGGGTGCCCATTTCTAGCTAATAAACAATACACTGAGAGACACAATAACGTTGCAAAACAAATACACGGCTTATTAGCAGCCAAATATAAATTAATAGAGAAAGTAGAGCCATATTACAAATATAAACCAAACCCCATTCTCAACAATGACACTGTAAAACTTTACTGGGACCGAGACATAATCACTGACAAAACCACACCTAACAATAGACCGGACATCACACTTACATTAAAAAATGAAAGAATTACATATTTAATTGATATTTCAATCCCAAATACAGATAATGTAAAGAAGAAATATACAGAAAAAATACAAAAGTACATACCCCTCGCAGATGAAATCCGACAGATGTGGCATCAACACAGAGTTAAAATCATACCAATCATTATCTCATCTACAGGTCTCATTCCAAAATCACTGCACACTTCACTCAAAGAAATAGGAATATATAGGAATTCATACATCTCATTGCAAAGGTCTGTTATAATCGACACATGTTCCATAGTTCGACGATTCCTCACATGCACTACACAAACACCAACAATAGTTACTAACGAACCAACCCACTTGGCGTAAGCCCGTGATAGGTTTGCATTTACTAGCGTCACAGCTAAGATAGAAAGACATAATAATAAAATCTTTATTGATACAAAAACCTTTGAATTTGATTAAATCTAGGATACATAAAATGATAAAACTAAAGGTAATGCGGATAAGGTAAACCCTGACTCCCAAACTAGGTAATCCTGTGACTTGGGAGTCAGTGTTCTGCTGTCATTGTGATACAAAAACTCTTTCAATGTTGTGTCTCATCGTTACAAAGGTAGTCGTTGACGCAACAAACCACGAGGTATGTGCCAGGTTTAAAATCAATAAAGAGGCAAGGGATTAGGAAAACAATTTAAAGAATAAGAGATGTTAGGATATATGTGAATGGCCATAGATCATTAGTGTGTCGGTCTTAGGTATGTATGTGAGTGTGTATATGTGGAGGTATTTATGTATGTTGTGTTTATGTGTGTATGTATCGTGATGTGTATGTGTAGGGGTGTGTATGTGGAAGTGTGTCTGGATGGTATTGTTTTATGGTGTTTGAAATTGTGCTGTGCTACTGCTGGTGGTACAGTAGTTCCTCTGTTTGAGCGTAGTCCTGATCTTGTAGCCAACTCTGTACTCTAACTTTGGCATCATGGAAATTTAACTCAACTATCTGAATAGCTTTACATATTTTATTGTAAATAACTGTGCTTAGGACGTAAAACTGGCGCCTGGCAAACGCAGTTCTATGGCGTACTGTCGGACATTGGTTTTTTGCTTTACGCTTTGTAGGGTTTGGGGGTAATTCCTTGTGTTTTCTGAGAGTTGCACGAAGAATAAAGAGCTGTCTTACAGTAAGCAATTTGCAGTCTACATATAACCTATTGGTTGGAAACCTGTATGGTCTTCCAAGCATCACCTTAAGGACAGCCCTCTGTGCCCGCTCCACCACAATAAACCTGGTTTTAGCAGCTCCTCCCCATACTGGGATGCAGTAGCCGATAACGGACTGACAAAGTGTAAGATAAACCATTTTCAGAACATCAATGTCTGCGCAACGTCTCAGAGATTTAAAAATGTATATTAATCTTCTAACTTTTGAAGCAGTGTTATCTATTTGCTTATACCATTTCAGCCCCTCATCAATCACTACACCCAGGTACTTCGTGTGATCAACACGGGTAAGTGACGTACATGAGCAAGAACTATGATCGAGGCACGTATGGGCCATGATTTCAAATTCAGGTGGGGCTTTGTTGCATATAAACTTCCGGTTAAAATAGTTACACTGTTAAGGTTCTGGTACAATAATCAAAAAATTAGAGTGAAGTGGGCAGGCGCATATTCCGATATTTATGGTCTGGAATGTGGGGTAAGGCAGGGTGGGTTAAGCTCCCCTTGCTTATTTAACTTGTATGTAAATAAATTGATTGAGGAACTTAATGGCGCCAAGACAGGATGTCACGTGGATGGTGTTTGTGTAAACAACATCAGCTACGCTGATGATATGGTGCTACTGAGTCCTTCTGTTGGCGCTATGAGGAAACTCCTTAAAATTTGTGAAGAATATTCGGTGGCATATGGGCTCAGGTACAACACCAAAAAGAGTGAATGGCTGGTTTTTAAATCAGGTACCTTTACTCACAAGCAACCGCTGGAACTCACACTCTTGGGATCCCCTCTGGATCGGGTTCAGAGGATTAAGTACCTGGGCCACTGGGTCACAGACGATTTAAAAGACAATATGGATATAGATAGGCAACGCAGGTCGCTGGCTGTCCGTTGCAATATGCTGGCTCGCAGGTTTGCGCGCTGCACTGACAATGTAAAAATTATTCTGTTCAAAGCTTTCTGCCAATCACTTTACACGTGCAGCCTGTGGACTAAGTTTACGCAGAAGGCATACAGCGACCTGCGTGTCCAATATAACAATGCATTTAGGGTGCTTTTGGGGTTGGCATGGAGTTGTAGCACGTCATGTATGTTTGCTGAGTTTCAGGTCGATGGATTCACCGCTATAATGCGAAAACGTTGTGCTTCCATGCTTGCGCGCCTGCGTTCCTCCTCCAACAGCATCCTAAATGTTTTTTCAGATAGGTAGGACTCCCCCCTCATGTCCAGGTGATTATACATCCACACTAAATAATATTTTATAAAACTAACACTAGGTTAACTCATTCAATGTAACTAACATATGGATGTATCAATATTGATAAGTCCGAAATAAATAATTTGAATTGAATTGAATTGAATTGAATAACTAAAACTAGGTTCACTACTAATAGAATAAAATAAAACCTAATTGGCTATCGGTAAAGGACAAACCTTGACGACTGGTCGTTTAAGAAAACCCTTTTGGGTTTTTACCGTCACAACACGAATAATTTTATCAATTCCGGGATGAACGTCAACGATTCGTCCTAGTCGCCATTCATTTAGAGGTAAGTTAAGTTCCTGGATTGAAACAAGTTGTCCAATCTCAGGACGACAATGGTCATCTTTAAACCATTAGACCCTTTGTTGTAGGGTATGCAGATAGTCGTTCTGCCAAACACGCCAGAAACTTTGCGCTTACGCAAAGTTTCTGTACTCGAACTCGTTGGCAACTTCTCCAGAAACTTATTTCTGGAGAAGTTGCCAACGAGTTCGAGTACTTCTTTTAAACTTGGTTCAGGAAGAATAACCAATAGGCGTCCAATAATAAAGTGTCTAGCAGTGAGTACATCTACTTCACTAGGATCAGCCGATAGCTGACACAAGGGTCTAGAACTGAGCATTGCTTCGACCTTCGTTAAGACCGTGACCAGTTCTTCGAAAGTTAAAACTTGAGAACCAATGACTCTTTTGAGATGGTATTTGGTGGACTTAATACCACTCTCGAAAATGCCAGAAAGTGGGGTGCGGAAGGAGGATTCAATTTCCAAGAAATTCTACGTGACCCTAATTGAGATGAAACCTCCTCCCTATTATCGAGCATGACTTGGTACATATCTTCGAGATAGCGTTTAGCTCCCACAAAATTTGTTCCACAATCAGTCACAATACTGCGACATATTCCTCGTCTCGACACAAATCTATCTAGCGCAGCCAGAAACCAGCCAGCAGTTCCAAAACTAGTTCGAGATGTACTGCCTTGACAGAGAGGCAGACAATCAAGCACTCGTAAGCTTTATGGACACGAGCGTTACGTTTTCGACTTTCTTTGACCAGAAAAGATCCACCAAAGTCGATACCTATATTTGGAAAACAAAATCCCGTCTGGGATCTACAAGGCGGAATGTTTCCCATCGCAGGTTGATAAGGAATAGGTTTAACCTTAAAACATGTCACACATCTGGATAAGTGTGAGCGATTTAGATTTCTGATTCCAAGAATCCAGAATATTCTTTGAATTAGCGATTGCAACGTGCGAGGCCCACAATGCAAATAAAATTTATGATAATAAGCAATTATGAGTGAAGCCAAACTATATTTTTTTGGTATTAGGTACGGATGTATATGCTGGTCAAGCAAGTTGAAGTTTTGAAAACGTCCCCCCACTCGGATTAGACCCGAGTTGTCAAGAAAAGGAGACAACTTTTGCAAATGTTTGGGAAGACATTTCTTAGAAACAAATTTAGAAATTTCATCACTAAAATGGGACTGTTGAACAGATTTTATAAATGTAAGTAACGATTGCTCTAGCTCATCAGAAGTGGAGCCCTATATAACCAGTGAAGAAAGGGTGGATGGGGGGGGCAATTTTTTGGATTTCTATTAGCCGGATCCAAAGAAATGAGGTGTCGCTAGATGGGTCTTGTAGAGACCTATCTAAATATGTATGAATTGTGATTACCAAGTTAGGGGTTGTCGAGTTATTCGACAAAAACCTCCAAAATGTTGAAAATTTACCAAAAATTACATTTAAATATCAAGTTTTTTGAGTTCCTATTTGAAGGATCTATACAAATAGGGTGTTGTTAGACGGGTCTAGGCAAGTTCTATCTAAGTCTGTTAAGGTTATGCGATGAAAACCTTCAAAATTTTTAAGAATTACAATACCTTAAAACTAATGTAAACAAAATTTCTAACTTCTAATAAGATGATTGCAAACAACAACGGTGGTATTAGTGACTGTACTCAATAAAGAAATTCGTATGGTCAGAGTTAGGTAAGTTCAGAGGTAGGTTAGGTCAGAGTTAGGTTAGTTCAGAGTTAGGTTAGGTCAGAGTTAGGTTAGTTCAGATTTAGGTTAGGTCAGAGTTAGGTTAGGTTCGGTTTTTTTTTTCTCTGTATCCCTCATAAGATTATTGCAAACAACAACAGTGGTATTAGTGGCTGTACTCAATAAAGAAATTCGTATGGTCAGAGTTAGGTTAGTTCGGAGTTAGGTTAGGTCAGAGTTAGGTTAGGTTAGGTTTTTTTTTTTTTTTTTCTCTTTATCCCTCATTTGCAAACAACAACGGTGGTATAAGTGGCTCTACTCAATAAAGAAATTCGTATGGTCAGAGTGAGGTTAGTTCAGAGTTAGGTTAGGTCAGAGTTAGGTTAGGTTAGATTTTTTTATTTTATTTTTTCTCTATATCTCTCATAAGATGATTGCTAACAACAACGGTGGTATTAGTGGCTGTACTTAATAAAGAAATTCGTCAGGTCAGAGTTAGGTTAGGTCAGAGTTAGGTTAGGTCAGAGTTAGGTTAGGTCAGAGTTAGGTTAGGTCAGAGTTAGGTTAGGTCAGAGTTAGGTTAGGTCAGAGTTAGGTTAGGTCAGAGTTAGGTTAGGTCAGAGTTAGGTTAGGTTAGGTTATTTTTATTTTATTTTTTCTCTGTATTCCTTATAAGATGATTGCAAACAACAACGGTGGTATAAGTGGCTGTACTCAATAAAGAAATTCGTCAGGTCAGAGTTAGGTTAGGTCAGAGTTAGGTTAGGTCAGAGTTAGGTTAGGTCAGAGTTAGGTTAGGTTAGGTTTTTTTTATTTTATTTTTTCTCTATATCTCTCATAAGATGATTGCAATCAACAACGGTGGTATTAGTGGCTGTACTCAATAAAGAAATTCGTCAGGTCAGAGTTAGGTTAGGTCAGAGTTAGGTTAGGTCAGAGTTAGGTTAGTTCAGAGTTAGGTTAGGTCAGAGTTAGGTTAGGTTAGATTTTTTTACTTTATTTTTTCTCTGTATCTCTCATAAGATGATTGCAAACAACAACGGTGGTATTAGTGGCTGTACTCAATAAAGAAATTCGTATGGTCAGAGTTAGGTTAGTTCAGAGTTAGGTTAGGTTAGATTTTTTTATTTTATTTTTTCTCTATATCTCTCATAAGATGATTGCAAACAACAACGGTGGTATTAGTGGCTGTACTCAATAAAGAAATTCGTCAGGTCAGAGTTAGGTTAGGTCAGAGTTAGGTTAGGTCAGAGTTAGGTTAGGTTAGATTTTTTTATTTTATTTTTTCTCTATATCTCTCATAAGATGATTGCAAACAACAACGGTGGTATTAGTGGCTGTACTCAGTAAAGAAATTCGTCAGGTCAGAGTTAGGTTAGGTCAGAGTTAGGTTAGGTTAGGTTCTTTTTATTTTATTTTTTCTCTGTATTCCTTATAAGATGATTGCAAACAACAACGGTGGTATAAGTGGCTGTACTCAATAAAGAAATTCGTCAGGTCAGAGTTAGGTTAGTTCGGAGTTAGGTTAGGTCAGACTTAGGTTAGGTCAGAGTTAGGTTAGGTTAGATTTATTTTATTTTATTTTTTCTCGTATCTCTCATAAGATGATTGCAAACAACAACGGTGGTATAAGTGGCTGTACTCAATAAAGAAATTCGTCAGGTCAGAGTTAGGTTAGGTCAGAGTTAGGTTAGGTCAGAGTTAGGTTAGGTTAGATTTTTTTATTTTATTTTTTCTCTATATCTCTCATAAGATGATTGCTAACAACAACGGTGGTATTAGTGGCTGTACTTAATAAAGAAATTCGTCAGGTCAGAGTTAGGTTAGGTCAGAGTTAGGTTAGGTCAGAGTTAGTTTAGGTTAGATTTTTTTATTTTATTTTTTCTCTATATCTCTCATAAGATGATTGCAAACAACAACGGTGGTATTAGTGGCTGTACTCAATAAAGAAATTCGTCAGGTCAGAGTTAGGTTAGGTCAGAGTTAGGTTAGGTTAGATTTTTTTATTTTATTTTTTCTCTATATCTCTCATAAGATGATTGCAAACAACAACGGTGGTATTAGTGGCTGTACTCAGTAAAGAAATTCGTCAGGTCAGTGTTAGGTTAGGTCAGAGTTAGGTTAGGTTAGGTTCTTTTTATTTTATTTTGTCTCTGTATTCCTTATAAGATGATTGCAAACAACAACGGTGGTATAAGTGGCTGTACTCAATAAAGAAATTCGTCAGGTCAGAGTTAGGTTAGGTCAGAGTTAGGTTAGGTCAGAGTTAGGTTAGGTTAGCGAGGTGGGGCCCGACCTGTCGGACGCCCAATTCGGATTCCGAGAGGGGCGTTCGACGGTCGATGCCGTGATGCGCCGTAGGGCCGTGACCGAAGAGGCAGTGAGCTGTGGCGGCGTGGTGTTGGCGGTGTTGTTGGACATCGCCAACGCCTTTAATAGTCTGCCATTCAGCTGCATCGGGGAAGCACTCCAATACCACGGAGTGCCAGAGTACCTGAGGCGGCTGGTGGCAGACTATTTGCAGGAGCGTACCGTCGTGTACGAGGATCGAGATGGCGCCTTGAGACGGCGACCCATGTCGTGCGGCGTTCCGCAGGGGTCTGTCCTTGGACCACTCCTGTGGAACGTGGGATACGACTGGGTCCTACGAGGTCGTCTCCCCCCCGGGCTGGGCGTAATTTGTTACGCCGATGACACCCTTGTCACAGCCCGGGGGGCGAACTTCCAGGAGGCGGCGCGCCTAGCCACCGTTGGTGTTTCACTGGTGGTCGGGCGCATCGAGGCGCTGGGCTTACGGGTGGCCCTGGACAAGACGGAGGCCCTGTTATTCCATGGGCCCCGTCGTGGGCCGCCCCCCGGCGCCTCCATAGTGGTTAACTCGATCCTCGTACCGGTTCGGGCCCAGATGAGGTATCTGGGCCTGATCCTCGACGGTAGGTGGCTCTTCGACGAGCACTTCCGACAGCTTGGTCCCAAGCTGGTCGGCGCTGCCTCTGCCCTTGGGCGACTTTTGCCCAACTTGGGCGGAGCCAGCGTCGCAACGCGACTCCTCTACACGGGGGTGGTCCGGTCGATGGCGCTGTATGGGGCACCGGTGTGGGTGGCGGCTCTGACTGCCCTCAATAAGGCCCGCCTCTGGCGGCCTCAGAGGATATTGGCGGTCAGAGCCATCCGCGGATACCGCACGGTGTCCACCGAGGCGGCGTGCGCCTTGGCCGGAACACCTCCGTGGGATTTGGAGGCGGAAGTGCTCGCCGAAGTTTATCGACGGGTGGCTGAATTCCGGGCGGAGAGAGGCATTCGCCCTCCGCCCGAAGAGGTACGCGAGTGGCGTGAAGCCGCCCGTCGAGCCACGATGGCTCGCTGGTCGTTCCGGCTGGAGACTCCACGCGCTGGCTTTGCCGCCGTGGAGGCTCTCCAGCCGGTCATCCTCGAGTGGGCGGGGCGGCAGCACGGGACCCTTTCCTTCCGACTGACGCAGGTTCTTTCCGGGCACGGATGCTTCGGAAAGTACCTGCACTCGGTCGCCAGGAGGGAACTGAGTCCCGCCTGCCACCACTGCGACTGCAGTGAGGACTCGGCCCAGCATACGCTGGCGATCTGCCCCGCTTGGGCGTCGCAGCGCCGGGCCCTCACTGCAGTCATCGGAGGAGATCTCTCGCTACCGGCCATCATTCGTTCCATGGCCGGTAGCGACAGCAGTTTTACCGCGGTCGCAGCCTTCTGCGAAGACGTAATTTCGCAGAAGGAGGCGGCGGAGAAGGCCCGGGAGGACGACCTCCACTCGGACCCGATCCGCCGCCGGCGAACCGGGCGGCGGAGGCGCGCCTATCAGCGCCTCATGCCGCCCTGAGTGTGGCCGCGGATGGTCGGGATGGGTTTTCCCTTCCATCCGCATTAGTGGCCACCCGCGAGGGGGCGACGTTACGCGTGTGCCGTACGTCGCCTAAATAGAGAGTTAACAGCTGACGGTGCCCGCTTCTGTGCGGGCAAGCGCTGGGAGGGGTTCGGATGTGTTAATAACAGCAGTTCCCGGATCCCTCCCGTCTCAGGCGCAGAGTGGCACACCGTGTGGTTTTAGTCGGTTCGATTCCGACACACCGCCCCGCCGCAAACCCCGGCGGGGTGACGGCCCGAGGGGGTTTCCACACGTAACAAAAAAAAAAAAAAAAAAAAAAAAAAAAAAAAAAAAAAAAAAAAAAAAAAAAAAAAAAAAAAAAAAAAAACAACGGTGGTATTAGTGGCTGTACTCAATAAAGAAATTCGTCAGGTCAGAGTTAGGTTAGGTCAGAGTTAGGTTAGGTCAGAGTTAGGTTAGGTTAGATTTTTTTATTTTATTTTTTCTCTATATCTCTCATAAGATGATTGCAAACAACAACGGTGGTATTAGTGGCTGTACTCAATAAAGAAATTCGTCAGGTCAGAGTTAGGTTAGGTCAGAGTTAGGTTAGGTCAGAGTTAGGTTAGGTTAGATTTTTTTATTTTATTTTTTCTCTATATCTCTCATAAGATGATTGCAAACAACAACGGTGGTATTAGTGGCTGTACTCAGTAAAGAAATTCGTCAGGTCAGTGTTAGGTTAGGTCAGAGTTAGGTTAGGTTAGGTTCTTTTTATTTTATTTTTTCTCTGTATTCCTTATAAGATGATTGCAAACAACAACGGTGGTATAAGTGGCTGTACTCAATAAAGAAATTCGTCAGGTCAGAGTTAGGTTAGGTCAGAGTTAGGTTAGGTCAGAGTTAGGGTAGGTTAGATTTTTTTATTTTATTTTTTCTCTATATCTCTCATAAGATGATTGCAAACAACAACGGTGGTATTAGTGGCTGTACTCAATAAAGAAAGTCGTATGGTCAGAGTTAGGTTAGTTCAGAGTTAGGTTAGGTTAGATTTTTTTATTTTATTTTTTCTCTGTATCTCTCATACGATGATTGCAAACAACAACGTTGGTATAAGTGGCTGTACTCAATAAAGAAATTCGTATGGTCAGAGATAGGTTAGTTCAGAGTTAGGTTAGGTTAGGTTTTTTTTTTTTTTTTTTCTTTATATCTCTCATAAGATGATTGTTAACAACAACGGTGGTATTAGTGGCTGTACTTAATAAAGAAATTCGTCAGGTCAGAGTTAGGTTAGGTCAGAGTTAGGTTAGGTCAGAGTTAGGTTAGGTTAGATTTTTTTATTTTATTTTTTCTCTATATCTCTCATAAGATGATTGCTAACAACAACTGTGGTATTAGTAGCTGTACTTAATAAAGAAATTCGTCAGGTCAGAGTTAGGTTAGGTCAGAGTTAGGTTAGGTCAGAGTTGGGTTAGGTCAGAGTTAGGTTAGGTCAGAGTTAGGTTAGGTTAGGTTCTTTTTATTTTATTTTTTCTCTGTATTCCTTATAAGATGATTGCAAACAACAACGGTGGTATAAGTGGCTGTACTCAATAAAGAAATTCGTCAGGTCAGAGTTAGGTTAGTTCGGAGTTAGGTTAGGTCAGAGTTGGGTTAGGTCAGAGTTAGGTTAGGTCAGAGTTAGGTTAGGTTAGGTTCTTTTTATTTCATTTTTTCTCTGTATTCCTTATAAGATGATTGCAAACAACAACGGTGGTATAAGTGGCTGTACTCAATAAAGAAATTCGTCAGGTCAGAGTTAGGTTAGTTCAGAGTTAGGTTAGGTTAGATTTTTTTATTTTATTTTTTCTCTGTATCTCTCATAAGATGATTGCAAACAACAACGTTGGTATAAGTGGCTGTACTCAATTAAGAAATTCGTATGGTCAGAGATAGGTTAGTTCAGAGTTAGGTTAGGTCAGAGTTAGGTTAGGTTAGGTTTTTTTTTTTGTTTTCTCTTTATCCCTCATTTGCAAACAACAACGGTGGTATAAGTGGCTCTACTCAATAAAGAAATTCGTATGGTCAGAGTGAGGTTAGTTCAGAGTTAGGTTAGGTCAGAGTTAGGTTAGGTTAGATTTTTTTATTTTATTTTTTCTCTGTATTCCTTATAAGATGATTGCAAACAACAACGGTGGTATAAGTGGCTGTACTCAATAAAGAAATTCGTCAGGTCAGAGTTAGGTTAGGTCAGAGTTAGGTTAGGTTAGGTTCTTTTTATTTTATTTTTTCTCTGTATTCCTTATAAGATGATTGCAAACAACAACGGTGGTATAAGTGGCTGTACTCAATAAAGAAATTCGTCAGGTCAGAGTTAGGTTAGGTCAGAGTTAGGTTAGGTTAGGTTTTTTTTATTTTATTTTTTCTCTATATCTCTCATAAGATGATTGCAAACAACAACGGTGGTATTAGTGGCTGTACTCAATAAAGAAATTCGTCAGGTCAGAGTTAGGTTAGGTCAGAGTTAGGTTAGGTCAGAGTTAGGTTAGGTCAGAGTTAGGTTAGGTCAGAGTTAGGTTAGGTTCGGTTTTTTTTTTTTCTCTGTATCCCTCATAAGATTATTGCAAACAACAACAGTGGTATTAGTGGATGTACTCAATAAAGAAATTCGTCAGGTCAGAGTTAGGTTAGGTCAGAGTTAGGTTAGGTCAGAGTTAGGTTAGGTTAGATTTTTTTATTTTATTTTTTCTCTATATCTCTCATAAGATGATTGCTAACAACAACGGTGGTATTAGTGGCTGTACTTAATAAAGAAATTCGTCAGGTCAGAGTTAGGTTAGGTCAGAGTTAGGTTAGGTCAGAGTTAGGTTAGGTCAGAGTTAGGTTAGGTTAGGTTCTTTTTATTTTATTTTTTCTCTGTATTCCTTATAAGATGATTGCAAACAACAACGGTGGTATAAGTGGCTGTACTCAATAAAGAAATTCGTCAGGTCAGAGTTAGGTTAGGTCAGAGTTAGGTTAGGTCAGAGTTAGGTTAGGTCAGAGTTAGGTTAGGTCAGAGTTAGGTTAGGTCAGAGTTAGGTTAGGTCAGAGTTAGGTTAGGTTAGGTTCTTTTTATTTTATTTTTTCTCTGTATTCCTTATAAGATGATTGCAAACAACAACGGTGGTATAAGTGGCTGTACTCAATAAAGAAATTCGTCAGGTCAGAGTTAGGTTAGGTCAGAGTTAGGTTAGGTCAGAGTTAGGTTAGGTCAGAGTTAGGTTAGGTCAGAGTTAGGTTTGGTCAGAGTTAGGTTAGGTTAGGTTCTTTTTATTTTATTTTTTCTCTGTATTCCTTATAAGATGATTGCAAACAACAACGGTGGTATAAGTGGCTGTACTCAATAAAGAAATTCGTCAGGTCAGAGTTAGGTTAGTTCGGAGTTAGGTTAGGTCAGACTTAGGTTAGGTCAGAGTTAGGTTAGGTTAGATTTTTTTATTTTATTTTTTCTCTATATCTCTCATAAGATGATTGCTAACAACAACGGTGGTATTAGTGGCTGTACTCAATAAAGAAATTCGTCAGGTCAGAGTTAGGTTAGGTCAGAGTTAGGTTAGGTCAGAGTTAGGTTAGGTTAGATTTTTTTATTTTATTTTTTCTCTATATCTCTCATAAGATGATTGCAAACAACAACGGTGGTATTAGTGGCTGTACTCAGTAAAGAAATTCGTCAGGTCAGTGTTAGGTTAGGTCAGAGTTAGGTTAGGTTAGGTTCTTTTTATTTTATTTTTTCTCTGTATTCCTTATAAGATGATTGCAAACAACAACGGTGGTATAAGTGGCTGTACTCAATAAAGAAATTCGTCAGGTCAGAGTTAGGTTAGGTCAGAGTTAGGTTAGGTCAGAGTTAGGGTAGGTTAGATTTTTTTATTTTATTTTTTCTCTATATCTCTCATAAGATGATTGCAAACAACAACGGTGGTATTAGTGGCTGTACTCAATAAAGAAAGTCGTATGGTCAGAGTTAGGTTAGTTCAGAGTTAGGTTAGGTTAGATTTTTTTATTTTATTTTTTCTCTGTATCTCTCATACGATGATTGCAAACAACAACGTTGGTATAAGTGGCTGTACTCAATAAAGAAATTCGTATGGTCAGAGATAGGTTAGTTCAGAGTTAGGTTAGGTTAGGTTTTTTTTTTTTTTTTTTCTTTATATCTCTCATAAGATGATTGTTAACAACAACGGTGGTATTAGTGGCTGTACTTAATAAAGAAATTCGTCAGGTCAGAGTTAGGTTAGGTCAGAGTTAGGTTAGGTCAGAGTTAGGTTAGGTTAGATTTTTATATTTTATTTTTTCTCTATATCTCTCATAAGATGATTGCTAACAACAACTGTGGTATTAGTAGCTGTACTTAATAAAGAAATTCGTCAGGTCAGAGTTAGGTTAGGTCAGAGTTAGGTTAGGTCAGAGTTGGGTTAGGTCAGAGTTAGGTTAGGTCAGAGTTAGGTTAGGTTAGGTTCTTTTTATTTTATTTTTTCTCTGTATTCCTTATAAGATGATTGCAAACAACAACGGTGGTATAAGTGGCTGTACTCAATAAAGAAATTCGTCAGGTCAGAGTTAGGTTAGTTCGGAGTTAGGTTAGGTCAGAGTTGGGTTAGGTCAGAGTTAGGTTAGGTCAGAGTTAGGTTAGGTTAGGTTCTTTTTATTTCATTTTTTCTCTGTATTCCTTATAAGATGATTGCAAACAACAACGGTGGTATAAGTGGCTGTACTCAATAAAGAAATTCGTCAGGTCAGAGTTAGGTTAGTTCAGAGTTAGGTTAGGTCAGAGTTAGGTTAGGTTAGGTTTTTTTTTTTGTTTTCTCTTTATCCCTCATTTGCAAACAACAACGGTGGTATAAGTGGCTCTACTCAATAAAGAAATTCGTATGGTCAGAGTGAGGTTAGTTCAGAGTTAGGTTAGGTCAGAGTTAGGTTAGGTTAGATTTTTTTATTTTATTTTTTCTCTGTATTCCTTATAAGATGATTGCAAACAACAACGGTGGTATAAGTGGCTGTACTCAATAAAGAAATTCGTCAGGTCAGAGTTAGGTTAGGTCAGAGTTAGGTTAGGTTAGGTTCTTTTTATTTTATTTTTTCTCTGTATTCCTTATAAGATGATTGCAAACAACAACGGTGGTATAAGTGGCTGTACTCAATAAAGAAATTCGTCAGGTCAGAGTTAGGTTAGGTCAGAGTTAGGTTAGGTTAGGTTTTTTTTATTTTATTTTTTCTTTATATCTCTCATAAGATGATTGCAAACAACAACGGTGGTATTAGTGGCTGTACTCAATAAAGAAATTCGTCAGGTCAGAGTTAGGTTAGGTCAGAGTTAGGTTAGGTCAGAGTTAGGTTAGGTCAGAGTTAGGTTAGGTCAGAGTTAGGTTAGGTCAGAGTTAGGTTAGGTTCGGTTTTTTTTTTTCTCTGTATCCCTCATAAGATTATTGCAAACAACAACAGTGGTATTAGTGGCTGTACTCAATAAAGAAATTCGTCAGGTCAGAGTTAGGTTAGGTCAGAGTTAGGTTAGGTCAGAGTTAGGTTAGGTTAGATTTTTTTATTTTATTTTTTCTCTATATCTCTCATAAGATGATTGCTAACAACAACGGTGGTATTAGTGGCTGTACTTAATAAAGAAATTCGTCAGGTCAGAGTTAGGTTAGGTCAGAGTTAGGTTAGGTCAGAGTTAGGTTAGGTCAGAGTTAGGTTAGGTCAGAGTTAGGTTAGGTTAGGTTCTTTTTATTTTATTTTTTCTCTGTATTCCTTATAAGATGATTGCAAACAACAACGGTGGTATAAGTGGCTGTACTCAATAAAGAAATTCGTCAGGTCAGAGTTAGGTTAGGTCAGAGTTAGGTTAGGTCAGAGTTAGGTTAGGTCAGAGTTAGGTTAGGTCAGAGTTAGGTTAGGTTAGGTTCTTTTTATTTTATTTTTTCTTTGTATTCCTTATAAGATGATTGCAAACAACAACGGTGGTATAAGTGGCTGTACTCAATAAAGAAATTCGTCAGGTCAGAGTTAGGTTAGTTCGGAGTTAGGTTAGGTCAGACTTAGGTTAGGTCAGAGTTAGGTTAGGTTAGATTTTTTTATTTTATTTTTTCTCTATATCTCTCATAAGATGATTGCTAACAACAACGGTGGTATTAGTGGCTGTACTCAATAAAGAAATTCGTCAGGTCAGAGTTAGGTTAGGTCAGAGTTAGGTTAGGTCAGAGTTAGGTTAGGTTAGATTTTTTTATTTTATTTTTTCTCTATATCTCTCATAAGATGATTGCAAACAACAACGGTGGTATTAGTGGCTGTACTCAGTAAAGAAATTCGTCAGGTCAGTGTTAGGTTAGGTCAGAGTTAGGTTAGGTTAGGTTCTTTTTATTTTATTTTTTCTCTGTATTCCTTATAAGATGATTGCAAACAACAACGGTGGTATAAGTGGCTGTACTCAATAAAGAAATTCGTCAGGTCAGAGTTAGGTTAGGTCAGAGTTAGGTTAGGTCAGAGTTAGGGTAGGTTAGATTTTTTTATTTTATTTTTTCTCTATATCTCTCATAAGATGATTGCAAACAACAACGGTGGTATTAGTGGCTGTACTCAATAAAGAAAGTCGTATGGTCAGAGTTAGGTTAGTTCAGAGTTAGGTTTTTTTTTTTTTTTTTTTTTTTTTTTTTTACGTGGTGGAATGCATTTACGCGCTTCGCTCCCCCCCCGCGGGGGCAGGGGGTTCGCTTCGTGTGGGACTCCTGACCACTTGAGCCTGGCCAGACTACCCACTAAACCACCACGGTGTTCCTCCTTCGCCCAATCCGAGCCGCGGGATAGTTTGCTCACCGCGACTCGGCTGGGGATGCCCTGATGGTCGGGCTCGCCTCTGTCGAGGCCCCACCCTCCGGGCCACGTGCCCAGATGGTGGGGCCTGTCCTCCTCGTATGAATGCACCCCAGGAACACAGAGGGGCGCATTCCGCCACTTTAGCGTGGGGCGGCAGGCCCCCCGGCCCACCGCCCGTGGCCACTCTCATTCGGGGGCGCCGTTGCCCCGTCGCCCATGCCCCGCAGGGCAGCGGTCGGGGGAACCCGCTCCCGCAGGGCTCGGACTCAGGAGCGCGAGCAAACTGCGCTCGCCGGCGCCCCCCCTCCTCGCGGGGTACTCGGCTCGCGAGGCAGGAGAGCTCCCCGCTCGATCCCGCTCCCGCAGAGCCTTTCCCCCGGCCGCCACCACCCCGTCGGCCGATCGCCGTCGGCGTACGAGGCGACGGCAGCCACTGCTTTTAACGACTTTGCTGTCGGGTTTTAAAGTCTTTTCCTTGACTCGACGGCACAAGAGGGTGTCAGCCCCTGGGTCAGCAAGGGCCGACCCGCCTCGGCAGCCGATGGTAGGCTCCGTCTTTGGTTCCCTGGCACCGTCTCATCCCCTGTCCCCTCTGCTAAACAGAGGGATACTGGGAGCGACGGCGAGCCCTGAAAAGGGCTGGGATCTCCTCGGCAGCCCGGTGCTCGGCTGCGTGTTTCCCTTAGTCGCCTCTTACGACACCCACGGGATGAGATGGGGTGGGGCTATTCTATGCCGGCCCCACACGGCGGCCACACGGCGGAGGTTAGGTTTTTTTTTTTTTTTTTTTTTTTTTTTACGTGGTGGAATGCATTTACGCGCTTCGCTCGCCCCCCGCGGGGGCAGGGGGTTCGCTTCGTGTGGGACTCCTGGCCTCGGAGAGAGACCAGACTACCCACTAAACCACCACGGTGTTCCTCCTTCGCCCAATCCGAGCCGCGGGATAGTTTGCTCACCGCGACTCGGCTGGGGATGCCCTGATGGTCGGGCTCGCCTCAGTCGAGGCCCCACCCTCCGGTCCACGCGCCCAGATGGCGGGGCCTGTCCTCCTCGTATGAATGCGCCCCAGGAACACAGAGGGGCGCATTCCGCCACTTTAGCGTGGGGCGGCAGGCCCCCCGGCCCACCGCCCGTGGCCACTCTCATTCGGGGGCGCCGTTGCCCCGTCGCCCATGCCCCGCAGGGCAGCGGTCGGGGGAACCCGCTCCCGCAGGGCTCGGACTCAGGAGCGCGAGCAAACTGCGCTCGCCGGCGCCCCCCCTCCTCGCGGGGTACTCGGCTCGCGAGGCAGGAGAGCTCCCCGCTCGATCCCGCTCCCGCAGAGCCTTTCCCCCGGCCGCCACCACCCCGTCGGCCGATCGCCGTCGGCGTACGAGGCGACGGCAGCCACTGCTTTTAACGACTTTGCTGTCGGGTTTTAAAGTCTTTTCCTTGACTCGACGGCCCAAGAGCCCGTCAGCCCCTGGGTCAGCAGGGGCCGACCCGCCTCGGCAGCCTGATGTTGTTCGGCTCCGTCTTTGGTTCCCTGGCACCGTCTCATCCCCTGTCCCCTCTGCAAAACAGAGGGGTACTGGGAGCGACGGCGAGCCCTGAAAAGGGCTGGGATCTCCTCGGCAGCCTGGTGGTAGGCGCCGTCTTTCCCTTAGTCGCCTTTTACGACACCCACGGGATGAGATGGGGTGGGGCTATTCTATGCCGGCCCCACACGGCGGGGCGGAGGTTAGGTTAGGTTAGGTTAGGTTAGGTTAGGTTTCGCCGTGTGGGGCCGGCATAGAATAGCCCCACCCCATCTCATCCCGTGGGTGTCGTAAGAGGCGACTAAGGGAAACACGCAGCCGAATTCCAGGCTGGCGAGGGGATCCCTAACAGCCCTTTTCAGGGCTCGCCGTCGCTCCCAGTACCCCTCTGTTTTGCAGAGGGGACATGGGAAGAGACGGTGTGAGGGATCGAGGGACGGGTCGGCCCACTGCTCGCGCAGGGGCTGGCAGGCACTAGTGCCACCGTCGGTGAGACAGGGTTAGCCACCCTGTCGCGTTCCGTAACCAACAGGGGCTCAGCAGCGACCTGACTGGTGGCTCCAGGAGGGTACGTTGAGAACCTGTTGGCCGGAGGGCTTGCCTTTATTGGCCGGCCCATGACAAGGATAGTCTATAACACCCGACAGCCAAGTCGTTAAAACCTGTGGATACCGGCCGACCTCCACAGTATTTAGGCTTATCCGGGTGCAGGGGGCACCGCCCGGACGGACTTTTTATTTCCCCCATACTCGTGGGCTAAGCTATGGCAAATGACTCAATCGAAAATTTAAATAAAACGGACCGATCACTTCTAATGAAAACTGGCAAGTCAAAAGGACAAACCGATAATGAGGCAAAGCGGAAGGGCAGGAGGAACGCCAAGGGGCAGTTCCGGAGGGCGGACGACTCGTCTACCGAGGAGGAGTCCGCGTCCGGGACGCCTATGGCGGCGGGGCTCCCAGTAGTCAGTCGGACTGCTGGGAGCCGAAGAACCTCTGAGCGTACGCGTTCCCGGTCCACCCACTCGTCGGAAGGCGCGAGTGGGATGGACTTGGAGTTTACGGATACCCGTAAACGCGTACGCTCAAACGATGGAGGCAGTGACGCCTCAGAAATGTTGCCGCCGAAGATCGCGAGCAGCCACAGGGGGCGCTCGCGAACCCCGGTGCCGGGCCCGTCAGGTTCCGCCTTTTGCAAGGCGGAATCGTACAGACGGGCCAGGGCGGAAGGCGAGACACAAGCGGAGGAGGAGATCTCGGGTCTCCTGCAGAAGATCGGGGAGCCGGTGGACGGGGACTCAGTGCCCCAGACGTCGGCTTCCTTGCAGGAGAGGGCGGACGCGGCGGTGGCCATCATACATAAGGTGGCCACCAAGTCCGTCAACCTTAAGGGCTCCTTCGTGAGGGCCCTTAAGGACTCCTCCTCCGCTGTGGCGGGGGTCGTAGGGACCCTGATCGGGGATGTGGCTCGCCTCCAGGCAGCCAACGATCGCCTGACGGGGCAGGTGGCTGAGCTGAGCGCTCAATTCGCCCAATTCCGGGCGGAGCGTCCTGAGTGCGAGGCCCCAGCCCCAGCCCCGTCTGCGTCGCGGCCGGCTCCGTCTGCGTCGCGGGCGGCTCCGTCTGCGTCGCGGGCGGCCCCGTCTGAGTCGCGGGCGGCTCCGTCTGCGCCGCGGGCGGCTCCGCCTGCGTCGCTGCCGGCGCCGTCTGCGTCGCAGTCGACCCCCACTGTCCCTGGGGAATCTGATGCTCTAATGCAGCAGATCCTCATCGCAGTGGGGAATCTAGTGGACGGCCGCTTGGCCGGCCTGGAGGCTAGGCTGCCCCCGGCCCCTGTCGTTCGGCCGCCGCTCGCGCCCCCGAGGCCGAAGGTTTTCCCGGCGCCGGCGCCGCTCCCCGTGGTGGGCGGCCGGGTCACCTACGCGTCTGCGACGTCGGTGCCTGCTCCTTCGGCTGCCCAAAAGGCACGACAGGGGGCCAAAGCGCCGGCAAAGTCGGCTGCACCGAAGGCGGCGCCTAAGGCGGCCCCTAAAAAGACGGCGCCAAAAAAAGTGGCGAATGCTGGAGCGGAGTTCCCTCCGCTCCCCACTCCAACGTCGGCACCTGGACCCTCCACTTCTGCCCCCTCCAATGAGGGTTGGCAGGTAGTTGGCGGGTCCAAAAAGTCCCGAAAGCGGGCCAAGAAGGCTGCCCAAAAGGCGGCCTCTGGCCCGCAGTCGCCGCCGGTGGCAAAGGCCGCCGCGAAGAAGCCGCGGAAACTGCAGCCGCCGAAAACCGCGGCGGTGGTGGTGACCGTGTCGCCGGAGGCGGCTGAAGGCGGGATGTCCTATGCGGCCCTTTTCAAAAGGGCCCGGGCTAGTCTCGCCTCGTTCGGGACGACAGGTGTGAAATTGCGCCTCGCCCAGACGGGAGCTCGAATTCTAGAGTTCCCCGGGGCTGAAGGCGCAAAATCGGCGGACGCGTTTGCCGAGAAGCTTAGAGGCATGTTCTCGGAAACGGACGGTGTACGGATCGCCAGGCCTACAAAGTGTGCAGAATTGCGCATTTCGGGCCTGGACGATTCCGTGACGGCCGAGGATGTTCGCGCTGCGGTTCAGGAGAGGACGAACTGCAGTGCGGAAAGCATCAGGGTCGGCACCGTCCGTACCGGTCCAGGGGGCCTTGGTGCGGTGTGGCTCAGCTGCCCAGTGGCGGCAGCCAAAATACTGGGAGATGCCGGCAGGCTGCTCGTCGGCTTCGTTAGTGCCAGGATTACGGTCCTGGCGCCGAGGCCGATGAGGTGTTTTAAATGCCTGTCGGCGGGTCACACCCGCACCAAGTGCAGCAGCTGCTTTGACTGCAGCGGACTTTGTTTCCGCTGCGGTCTAGCGGGGCACAAGGCGGCGGAATGTTCTGCCGCCCCTCACTGCCCCATCTGTGCGGCGGGCAATAAGCCCGCCAATCACCAGATGGGGCAGGGAGGCTGCAAGCCCCCTCGCGGCTCTCTTGCTTCTCGGCAAGCGTCGGAGGTCAGCCAGTCGACCCAGGCTGCCTCCGGCGTAGTTAACGCGTCTACGCCGACGCCCATGGAGGAGGCTGTAGAAGCGATCCAGTAATGGATCGATTCTCCAGCCTCCTGGTCCAGACGAACCTGAACCACTGCGCCGCGGCGCAGGATCTCTTCCTGCAAACCGTGGCGCAGTGGTCAATAGGTGTTGCCGTGGTCGCGGAGCCATACTATGTCCCTTCCCGTCCGAATTGGATGGGTGACCGGGATGGCTCCGTGGCAGTCGTCGGCTCCGCGGCGGCTCATTCCCCGCCCTTGTCGCTAAGAGACAAGGGTACGGGATATGTTGCCGCCGACTGGGGGGGTATCACCGTTTACGGTGTATACTTCTCCCCTAATCGGAGTCTGAGCGACTTCGAGGTCTTCCTCAACAACTTGGAGGCCTCGATACGGCGACTAGGGTCTGGGCACGTCCTCGTGCTGGGGGACTTCAACGCAAAGTCCATTGCGTGGGGGTCTCCCGGGACGGACGCCAGGGGCGAAGCCGTAGTGGAGTGGGCGGCTTCGGTGGGCCTCTGTTTGCTGAACAGAGGCTCCACCAACACGTGCGTGCGACAGCAGGGGGGGTCGATAGTGGACCTCTCGTTCGCTACCCCCGCTGTCGCCGCACGGGTAAGGAACTGGTGTGTCCTGGAAGAGGTCGAGACGCTCTCGGATCATTTGTACATCCGATTTGAGCTCTCCCGGTCCCAGGGCCCCAGTAGGGGTCACGTGGCGCGGCAAATGTCCCACTTTCCGCGGTGGGCAGTCGCCAAGCTCGACAGGGACCTGCTGGAGGAGGCGGCCATCGTTCATTCGTGGCTGTCTCCGCAGGCTCCGGCCGGGGAGGTCGACGTGGACGTGGGGGCTGGCCGTTTTCGCGATGCGCTTGCGCAGATTTGCGATACGGCCATGCCCCGCATCCGGACTCGTCGGCCTCCTCGGAAGGAGGTCTACTGGTGGTCCCGGGAGTTGGCGGACCTCCGTGCGGCGTGTACTCGTGCCCGGAGGTCCTACACCCGCAGCAGGCGACGTCACCGTGGAGACGGTGGCGGGGACCAGCTTCACGAGGAGTACCGCGAGGCGCGGAAAACTCTGAAGCTGGCCATTTGCCGCGCCAAAGAGGTGAAAAGAGAGGAAATGCTGGAGAGTCTCGATCGTGACCCCTGGGGTCGCCCTTATCGTGCGGTGCGTCAAAAGCTCCGCACGCCGGGCCCCCCCCTTACCGAGACTCTTCAGCCCAGCTTCCTGCAGGAAGTGGTCGAGGGCCTATTCCCGCAGAGGGCGGAGCACACGCCCCCGTCGATGGCCTACCCGGCCAGGGACGACGGGGGCGAGGTTCCGCCCGTGAGGGAATCGGAGGTAGGGGCGGCGGTTCTGAGAATTCGTTCGAAGAACACCGCCCCCGGGCCGGACGGGGTACCTGCCCGAGTTCTGGCCCGAACCCTCGACCATATGTCGGACCGCCTCAGGGAAGTGCTGGACGCCAGCCTGGCGTCCGGTCGCTTCCCTGAGTGCTGGAAAGGCGGGAAGCTGGTCCTGTTGAGGAAGCCGGGACGGCCTGCCGATTCGGTCACGGCCTATAGGCCCATCGTGTTGCTGGACGAGGCGGGCAAACTTTTTGAGAGGATACTCTCTGCCCGCATCGTCCAGCATCTCAGCGAGGTGGGGCCCGACCTGTCGGACGCCCAATTCGGGTTCCGAGAGGGGCGTTCGACGGTCGATGCCGTGATGCGCCTTAGGGCCGTGACCGAAGAGGCAGTGACCTGTGGCGGCGTGGTGTTGGCGGTGTCCCTGGACATCGCCAACGCCTTTAATAGTCTGCCATTCAGCTGCATTAGGGAAGCACTCCAATACCATGGGGTGCCAGAGTACCTGAGGCGGCTGGTGGCAGACTATTTGCAGGAGCGTACCGTCGTGTACGAGGACCGAGAGGGCGCCTTGAGACGGCGACCCATGTCGTGCGGCGTTCCGCAGGGGTCTGTCCTAGGACCACTCCTGTGGAACGTGGGATACGACTGGGTCCTACGAGGTCGTCTCCCCCCCGGGCTGGGCGTAATTTGTTACGCCGATGACACATTGGTCACAGCCCGGGGGGCGAACTTCCAGGAGGCGGCGCGCCTGGCCACCATTGGTGTTTCTCAGGTGGTCGGGCGCATCGAGGCGCTGGGCTTACGGGTGGCCCTGGACAAGACGGAGGCCCTATTGTTCCACGGGCCCCGTCGTGGGCCGCCCCCCGGCGCCTCCATAGTCGTCAACTCGGTCCTCGTACCGGTTCGGGCCCAGATGAGGTATCTGGGCCTGATCCTCGACGGTAGGTGGCTCTTCGACGAGCACTTCCGACAGCTTGGTCCCAAGCTGGTCGACGCTGCCTCTGCCCTTGGGCGACTTTTGCCCAACTTGGGTGGAGCCAGCGTCGCAACGCGACACCTCTACACGGGGGTGGTCCGGTCGATGGCGCTGTATGGGGCACCGGTGTGGGTGGCGGCTCTGACCGCCCTCAATAAGGCCCGCCTCTGGCGGCCTCAGAGGGTATTGGCGGTCAGAGCCATACGCGGATACCGCACGGTGTCCACCGAGGCGGCGTGCGCCTTGGCCGGAACACCTCCGTGGGATTTGGAGGCGGAAGTGCTCGCCGAAGTTTATCGACGGGTGGCTGAATTCCGGGCGGAGAGAGGCATTCGCCCTCCGCCCGAAGAGGTACGCGAGTGGCGTGAAGCCGCCCGTCGAGCCACGATGGCTCGCTGGTCGTTCCGGCTGGAGACTCCACGCGCTGGCTTTGCCGCCGTGGAGGCTCTCCAGCCGGTCATCCTCGAGTGGGCAGGGCGGCAGCACGGGACCCTTTCCTTCCGACTGACGCAGGTTCTTTCCGGGCACGGATGCTTCGGAAAGTACCTGCACTCGGTCGCCAGGAGGGAACTGAGTCCCGCCTGCCACCACTGCGACTGCAGTGAGGACTCGGCCCAGCATACGCTGGCGATTTGCCCCGCTTGGGCGTCGCAGCGCCGGGCCCTCACTGCAGTCATCGGAGGAGATCTCTCGCTACCGGCCATCATTCGCAACATGGCCGGTAGCGACAGCAGTTTTACCGCGGTCGCAGCCTTCTGCGAAGACGTAATTTCGCAGAAGGAGGCGGCGGAGAAGGCCCGGGAGGACGACCTCCACTCGGACCCGATCCGCCGCCGGCGAACCGGGCGGCGTAGGCGCGCCTATCAGCGCCTCATGCCGCCCTGAGTGTGGCCGCGGATGGTGGGGACGGGTTTTCCCCTCCATCCGCTTTAGTGGTCACCCGCGAAGGGGCAACGCTACGCGTGTGCCGTACGTTGCCTAAATTGAGTATTTTACCAGCAGACGGTGCCCGCTTCAGTGCGGGCTGGCGCTGGGAGGGGTCCGGATGTGTTAATAACAGCAGTTCCCGGATCCCTCCCGTCTCAGGCGCAAAGTGGCACACCGTGTGGTTTTAGTCGGTTCGATTCCGACACACCGCCCCGCCGCAAACCCCGGCGGGGTGACGGCCCGAGGGGGTTTCCACACGTTAAAAAAAAAAAAAAAAAAAAAAAAAAGGTTAGGTTAGGTTAGGTTAGGTTTTTTTTTTTTTTTTTTTTTTTTTTTTTTTTTTTTGTGTTATCCCTGAGGATAACTCTGCTTTCCCCCGTCCGAAGGTTTCGACAGGACCTTGTTATTATGGTTGTATATTTGCTGTCCTTCAATGTCTCTCGCACTAAATGCCTCCCATCCGTCTCTCGCACGAAGTGCCTCCCATCCGTCTTTTGACTTTTAATGATTTTTATTGGTTTACCATTCTTTTTTTATACCAAATTTAGTAGACTGTAGTTTTTTAATTCTTGTTAATAATTGTATATTCTAATCTTAATGTTATATAATTTGTTGTGAGCATGTTTTATTTATTCTAGTTTTTAATTGTTTCGATTCACGATTCTTGCTTCTAGGTTATCTCTGTTCTAATTCTCTATTTGATTTGTATTTTATGTTTATCTTAATTTTCAAGATCTGACTCTTCTATTAATTTATTTACTTTACCTTCATTTACTTTATTGTTTTTTTCCAAATTTTTCTTCTTATTTGTTTTCAAGGTGTATTTTTTAGTTGTAATTTCCTTTGTGTTGCAAATTTATTTGTTTTTAAGTTAGTTAACATTAGTCTAGGTTTATAAAATTAAAGTAATTGTTTATTTAAGCGTTCAATTTAGATTTTTGATATTTATTTTCTTTGCTTCTGTTTTGTTTTACTATTGTGTTGTTTCATTAGTGTATTTTCTATTTTGTATATACTACTTTTATCTAAATTTGTCCAATTTAATAATTTAGTCGTGATGATATTAACCGTGGCTTCCCTATCTGCGAGATCACGGCACTGTGACTTGTGTGTTTTTGTGTTTGAGTACTTGTTCAGTGTTTGTGTGTGTGTGTGTTGTTTGTATTGTATAGTCTTGTATCTGTATATGATGTTCGTGTCTATGTGTGTTTTTTATTGTAAGCATTAATTCCGCCTCCCTTATACAATATAAATATATACTTAAATATATGAAATTAATATAACTTCGGTCGTGAATTGTTATGCTGTGTTTTTTGTATTGTGTGTTTGTCCAGTGTTTATGTGCATGTCCTGATATTTCCTTATATATTTAATATATACATCTAATATCTGTGTGTGTGTGTGTGTTTTTGTGTCGTGCGTGTACGGGTGAGTGTGTCACAAGTATGCCGTCGTTGATCTCGCTAGATAGTCCCACTTCTGACGTATTGGGCACCCGGCGCTGAACGCGTTGTGCCCCGTGCTGCTCAGCCTCTCCCCTTGGCAGTTGCAGCAGTTCGGCTCTGCACCACTAGCAGCGTCTTGGCATTCGGCCCTTAAGTGGGGCCCGCCACAATGGCTGCATTTGGGTTCTGTAGTGGTGCAGAACTTCCTGCTGTGCCCGTATCCCAGACATAGGGAGCACTGCACTAATGGAGACTGGTCCGCAACCTTGATCGGTTGCAGGTCGACGTGCAGTCTCCCCATGTCTAGGGCACGAGACCAAACCGCCGGGGAGACCCTGAGCACCACGTGGCACATGTGGGGATTCCTAGCTCGCCTCCTGTAGAGAACGGCTAGCCTGTCCTGGTCCGGTGTCAGGTCCCGGAATATCTCCCGGTTCCTGCACCGGACGGCCTTTACTAGGTCATTGTCCGTCAGGTCTTTTGGGACACCAAAGAGGACCAGCAGGGGATCTTTGTTCCTGATTTCCTCCACCACCAGGTCTTTGCCTTTCTCTACTATTCTTTTTTGGGCCTTATTTCTGTCCTCTTCTGTCTTGTAACCTATAATTATTTTTCTGTCCTTCGCTTTTCTGATTTTCTCCACTCTTACCCATCCTTCGTCTTCGTCGGCAGCTTTCCTTAGTCGGTCGATAACTTGCTCCCCGGTGTCCAGTTCATCTCTGGACGTTACCACCAGGGAGTGCAGCGTTGTCCGCTGGGGCTTGGTCGCCGCGGCGCTGGCGTATGTTTTGGGGGTCGCGGTCGGGTCCGGAACATTTACCGGTGACAGGCCCTTGATGGCTGCGCCGATGTGCGTTTGGGTCTCCATAACGACATCTTTTGCGACAGTCCCGATCAGGTCTTCTATCTGGGACTGCGCGCGCACCACCATAGCCTCGGTCGCCTGGTCGATGTCGACCTGGGTCTGTTCTATTTTACCGAAGACCTTTTCCACGACCCCCGCCACTGCCTTCTCCACGGCTAGTGTGGTCCCCTCAACCGCCTTTTCAGTTGCTAGTTTGACGGCATCTGTCTTGTCCATCACGTGTTCTATGATGTCAGCGCCCCGATTGTTATTTTCATCATCGAGGCGCTGCAGTCTCTGTTCGAGGTTGACCTCCATCTGGTTGAGCATAAGGGCGATTTTTCCTTCCATTATGCTTAATCTATCCAATAATGCCTCATCCTTTGCAACTCCAGGTGCCGCCGTCGATCCCTTCACTTCCTCTTCACTCTCCTTAAATAGCCTCTCCAGCACTCTAACCCTGTCTTCAATCCCCCTCTTTATCTCTCTCTTAATGTTTCCCGACATTCCCAGTTGCTGTCTGATACCTGCACAATTTATGGCGAAGATCGAGCTTCGAGTGTGTTCCTGTACAGGGATCGCTCCAGATGGTGAGGTGCTAGGTCTTTTGGCGGGGGATCTGAACATCTTGGGGGTGCACGTGACGAGTATGAGTGCAAGTTGGTTGGATGTATAAGTGCGGTGAGGGAATGTGTGTAGTGTGTTGTGTGTATGTGTGACGGGGGAAATTGTCCGTTGAGTATGTTATCCAACCCTGTATAGGGGGGTGGTGTCAATAAGTGTGTCTGGCCCTGTATAGGGGGGTGTGTAAATTTGTCAAATAAAAATTTAAACAATAAAATATAAAATCAATGATACAGAATAAAAATAAAATGTTTGCTCTAATTTGAGCCGGTCGGTTATTTAAGGTGTAAATGGCCTCGGTCAATGAAATAAAATATACGAAATTATAATAAATTTAGATGAATGAATAAAATGAGTATAAAAAATATAAAAATTAAATAAAAAATTTTTGGTCGATACCACTGGTTTACGACCCCTGGTCAGCGAACCCTATATAGCCCGTGAAATACGGGAGGGTGGGCGGTCGATTTTTCGGACTTCTACTGTCCGGATCCAAACAAGAGAGGTGTCGGTAGACTTTCGGACTTCTACTGTCCGGATCCAAACAAGAGAGGTGTCGGTAGACGGGTCTTGAAGAGACCTATCTAAATATATATAAATTGTAATTTCCAAAAATATGTGTAGCGAGTTATTCGACGAAAACCTCCAAAATTTTGAAAAATTGTCAAAAATTAAATTTAAAAATAAAGTTTTGTGAATTTCTATTTGCAGAATATACACAAATAGGGTGTCTATAGACGGGTCTAAGCGAGCTCTATCTAAATCTGTAAGATTTATAGTTACCAAAAGTAGGGTTAAAAAGTTATTCACTGAAAACCCAAAAAATTTTTTAGAAATACCTAAATTTCAGAATGAATGTAAAAATTTTTCTATCTTCCAATTGCCGGAACTAGATGAAAGAGGTGTCGTTAGATAGACCTTGAAGAGATGTATCTAAATATGTAAAGAAGTCAAATATATATAGAAGGGTTATCGAATAATTCGTCAAAAAGTACTGAAAAAAGTCAAAATTCAAAAATGAAAAAATTCTAAGTCCAAATATTAAATTTTTTGTTTGTTTTTCAGGTTTTTATCTTCCCACAGGACGCAGGAGTGTCTAAAATGATGGTTTCAATTGACAACGGTGGTATAATTGGCTATACTCAAGAAAAAATTTCGTATAGTTGGTCCAGATATGCAGCCCTTAGGTAGACTTTTACTAAGTAAACAAATACTATTGAAATTTTTAAGAATTAAATTTTTCGGACTTCTACTGTCCGGATCCAAACAAGAGAGGTGTCGGTAGACGGGTCTTGAAGAGACCTATCTAAATATATATAAATTGTAATTTCCAAAAATATGTGTAGCGAGTTATTCGACGAAAACCTCCAAAATTTTGAAAAATTGTCAAAAATTAAATTTAAAAATAAAGTTTTATGAATTTCTATTTGCAGAATATACACAAATAGGGTGTCTATAGACGGGTCTAAGCGAGCTCTATCTAAATCTGTAAGATTTATAGTTACCAAAAGTAGGGTTAAAAAGTTATTCACTGAAAACCCAAAAAATTTTTTAGAAATACCTAAATTTCAGAATGAATGTAAAAATTTTTCTATCTTCCAATTGCCGGAACTAGATGAAAGAGGTGTCGTTAGATAGACCTTGAAGAGATGTATCTAAATATGTAAAGAAGTCAAATATATATAGAAGGGTTATCGAATAATTCGTCAAAAAGTACTGAAAAAAGTCAAAATTCAAAAATGAAAAAATTCTAAGTCCAAATATTAAATTTTTTGTTTGTTTTTCAGGTTTTTATCTTCCCACAGGACGCAGGAGTGTCTAAAATGATGGTTTCAATTGACAACGGTGGTATAATTGGCTATACTCAAGAAAAAATTTCGTATAGTTGGTCCAGATATGCAGCCCTTAGGTAGACTTTTACTAAGTAAACAAATACTATTGAAATTTTTAAGAATTAAATTTTTCGGACTTCTACTGTCCGGATCCAAACAAGAGAGGTGTCGGTAGACGGGTCTTGAAGAGACCTATCTAAATATATATAAATTGTAATTTCCAAAAATATGTGTAGCGAGTTATTCGACGAAAACCTCCAAAATTTTGAAAAATTGTCAAAAATTAAATTTAAAAATAAAGTTTTGTGAATTTCTATTTGCAGAATATACACAAATAGGGTGTCTATAGACGGGTCTAAGCGAGCTCTATCTAAATCTGTAAGATTTATAGTTACCAAAAGTAGGGTTAAAAAGTTATTCACTGAAAACCCAAAAAATTTTTTAGAAATACCTAAATTTCAGAATGAATGTAAAAATTTTTCTATCTTCCAATTGCCGGAACTAGATGAAAGAGGTGTCGTTAGATAGACCTTGAAGAGATGTATCTAAATATGTAAAGAAGTCAAATATATATAGAAGGGTTATCGAATAATTCGTCAAAAAGTACTGAAAAAAGTCAAAATTCAAAAATGAAAAAATTCTAAGTCCAAATATTAAATTTTTTGTTTGTTTTTCAGGTTTTTATCTTCCCACAGGACGCAGGAGTGTCTAAAATGATGGTTTCAATTGACAACGGTGGTATAATTGGCTATACTCAAGAAAAAATTTCGTATAGTTGGTCCAGATATGCAGCCCTTAGGTAGACTTTTACTAAGTAAACAAATACTATTGAAATTTTTAAGAATTAAATTTTTCGGACTTCTACTGTCCGGATCCAAACAAGAGAGGTGTCGGTAGACGGGTCTTGAAGAGACCTATCTAAATATATATAAATTGTAATTTCCAAAAATATGTGTAGCGAGTTATTCGACGAAAACCTCCAAAATTTTGAAAAATTGTCAAAAATTAAATTTAAAAATAAAGTTTTGTGAATTTCTATTTGCAGAATATACACAAATAGGGTGTCTATAGACGGGTCTAAGCGAGCTCTATCTAAATCTGTAAGATTTATAGTTACCAAAAGTAGGGTTAAAAAGTTATTCACTGAAAACCCAAAAAATTTTTTAGAAATACCTAAATTTCAGAATGAATGTAAAAATTTTTCTATCTTCCAATTGCCGGAACTAGATGAAAGAGGTGTCGTTAGATAGACCTTGAAGAGATGTATCTAAATATGTAAAGAAGTCAAATATATATAGAAGGGTTATCGAATAATTCGTCAAAAAGTACTGAAAAAAGTCAAAATTCAAAAATGAAAAAATTCTAAGTCCAAATATTAAATTTTTTGTTTGTTTTTCAGGTTTTTATCTTCCCACAGGACGCAGGAGTGTCTAAAATGATGGTTTCAATTGACAACGGTGGTATAATTGGCTATACTCAAGAAAAAATTTCGTATCGGTTAGGTTAGGTTAGGTTAGGTTAGGTTAGGTTAGGTTAGGTTCATGCCCGGAGGTCCTACACCCGCAGCAGGCGACGTCACCGTGGAGACGGTGGCGGGGACCAGCTTCACGAGGAGTACCGCGAGGCGCGGAAAACTCTGAAGCTGGCCATTTGCCGCGCCAAGGAGGCGAAAAGAGAGGAGATGCTGGAGAGTCTCGATCGTGACCCCTGGGGTCGCCCATATCGTGCGGTGCGTCAAAAGCTCCGCACGGCGGGCCCCCCCCTTACCGAGACTCTCCAGCCCAGCTTCCTGCAGGAAGTGGTCGAGGGCCTTTTCCCGGAGCGGGCGGAGCACACACCCCCGTCGATGGCCTATGCGGTCGGAGACGACGGGGGTCCAGAGGACGATGTGCCGCCCGTCAGGGAATCGGAGGTAGGGGCGGCGGTTCTGAGAATCCGTTCGAAGAACACCGCCCCCGGGCCGGACGGGGTACCTGCCCGAGTTCTGGCCCGAACCCTCGACCATATGTCGGACCGCCTCAGGGAGGTGCTGGACGCCAGCCTGGCGTCCGGTCGCTTCCCTGAGTGCTGGAAAGGCGGGAAGCTGGTCCTGTTGAGGAAGCCGGGACGGCCTGCCGATTCGGTCACGGCCTATAGGCCCATCGTGTTGCTGGACGAGGCGGGCAAACTTTTTGAGAGGATTCTCTCTGCCCGCATCGTCCAGCATCTCAGCGAGGTGGGGCCCGACCTGTCGGACGCCCAATTCGGGTTCCGAGAGGGGCGTTCGACGGTCGATGCCGTGATGCGCCTTAGGGCCGTGACCGAAGAGGCAGTGAGCTGTGGCGGCGTGCTGTTGGCGGTGTCGTTAGACATCGCCAACGCATTCAATAGTCTGCCATTTAGCTGCATCGGGGAAGCACTCCAGTATCATGGGGTGCCAGAGTACCTGAGGCGGCTAGTGGCAGACTATTTGAGGGAGCGTACCGTCATGTACGAGGACCGAGAGGGCGTCTTGAGACGGCGGCCCATGTCGTGCGGCGTTCCGCAGGGGTCTGTCCTTGGACCACTCCTGTGGAACGTGGGGTACGACTGGGTTCTGCGGGAACGTCTCCCCCCCGGGCTGGGCGTAATTTGTTACGCCGATGACACTTTGGTCACAGCTCGGGGGGCAAACTTCCAGGAGGCGGCGCGCCTGGCCACCGGGGGTGTTTCTCTGGTGGTCGAGCGCATCGAGGCGCTGGGCTTGCGGGTGGCCCTGGACAAGACGGAGGCCCTGCTCTTTCATGGGCCCCGTCGTGGTCCACCCCCCGGCGCCTCGATAGAGGTCAACTCGGTCCTCGTACCGGTTCGGGCCCAGATGAAATATCTGGGTCTGATCCTGGACGGTAGGTGGCTCTTCGACGAGCACTTCCGACAGCTTGGTCCGAAGCTGGTCGACGCTGCCTCTGCCCTTGGGCGATTATTGCCCAACTTGGGCGGAGCCAGCGTCGCAACGCGACTCCTGTACACGGGGGTGGTCCGGTCAATGGCGCTGTACGGCGCACCGGTGTGGGTGGCGGCTCTGACCGCCCTCAACAAGGCTCGCCTCTGGCGGCCTCAGAGGGTATTGGCGGTCAGAGCCATACGCGGATACCGCACGGTGTCGACCGAGGCGGCGTGCGCGTTGGCCGGAACACCCCCGTGGGATTTGGAGGCGGAAGTGCTCGCCGAAGTTTATCGACGGGTGGCTTCTTTCCGGGCGGAGTGTGGCATTCGCCCCCCGCCCGAGGAGGTACGCGAGTGGCGTGAAGCCGCCCGTCGAGCCACGATGGCTCGCTGGTCGTTCCGGCTGGAGACTCCACGCGCTGGCTTCGCCGCCGTGGAGGCTCTCCAGCCGGTCATCCACGAGTGGGCAGGGCGGCAGCACGGGACTCTTTCCTTCCGACTGACGCAGGTGCTTTCCGGACACGGATGCTTCGGGAAGTACCTGCACTCGGTCGCACGGAGGGAACTGAGTCCCGCCTGCCACCACTGCGACTGCAGTGAGGACTCGGCCCAGCACACGCTGGCGGCATGCCCCGCATGGGCGTCGCAGCGCCGGGCCCTCACTGCAGTCATCGGAGGGGATCTCTCGCTACCGGCCGTCATCCGCTCCATGGCCGGTAGCGACAGCAATTTTACCGCGGTCGCCACCTTCTGCGAACACGTCATCTCGCAGAAGGAGGCGGCGGAGAAGGCCCGGGAGGACGACCTCCTCTCGGACCCGATCCGTCGCCGGCGAACCGGGCAGCGGAGGCGCGCTCACCAGCGCCTCATGCCGCCCTGAGTGTGGCCGCGGATGGTCGGGACGGGTTTGCCCTTCCATCCGCTATAGTGGCCGCCCGCGAGGAGGCGACGTGACGTGTGTGCCGTACGTCGCCTAAACGGAGAGGAATTGGAGGAGGGTGCCCGCATCTGTGCGGGCTGGCGCCGGGAGGGGTCCGGAGGTCGTAATACAGCAGTACCCGGACCTCTCCCTCTCTCAGGCGCAGAGTTGGCACACCGTGTGGTTTTAGTCGGTTCGATTCCGACACACCGCCCCGCCGCCGCAAACCCCGGCGGGGTGACGGCCCGAGGGGGTTTCCACACGTTAAAAAAAAAAAAAAAAAAAAAAAAAAAAAAAAAAAAAAAAAAAAGGTTAGGTTAGGTTAGGTTAGGTTTTTTTTTTTTTTTTTTTTTTTTTACGTGGTGGAATGCGTTTAGGCACTTCGCTCCCCCCCCGCGGGGGCAGGGGGTTCGCTTCGTGTGGGACTCCTGGCCTCGGAGAGAGGCCAGACTACCCACTAAACCACCACGGTGTTCCTCCTTCACCCAATCCGACCCACGGGATAGTGTGCTCACCGCGACTCGGCTGGGGATGCCCTGATGGTCGGGCTCGCCTCTGTCGAGGCCCCACCCTCCGGGCCGCGTGCCCAGATGGTGGGGCCTGTCCTCCTCGTATGAATGCACCCCAGGAACACAGGGGGGCGCATTCCGCCACTTTGGTATGGGGCGGCAGGTCCCCCGACCCACCGCCCGTGGCCACTCTCATTCGGGGACGCGGGCGAAATGTGTTCGCCGGCGCCCCCTCTCCAGGGGTCTGCGGGGCGGGAGAATGAGACCAGCTCGCTCCCGCTCCCGCAGAGCCTCTCCCCTGGCCGCCACCACCCCGTCGTACGAGGCGACGGCAGCCACTTCTTTTAACGACTTTGCTGTCGGGTTTTAAAGTCTTTTCCTTGACTCGACGGCCCAAGAGCTTGTCAGCCCCTGGAGTAGCAGAGGCCGACCCGCCTCGGCAGCCTGTTCTTCGGCTCCGTCTTTCCCTTAGTCGCCTCTTACGACACCCACGGGATGAGATGGGGTGGGGCTATTCTATGCCGGCCCCACACGGCGGAACCCCGTCGGGGCCCCACCCTCCGGGCCACGTGCCCGGATGGTGGGGCATGTCCTCCCCATGTGGATGTACTCCCACTCTCAATCGGGGACGCGGGCGAACTGTGTTCGCCGGCGTCCCCTCTCCGGGGGTCTGCGGGGCGGGAGAGTGAGACCAGCTCGCTCCCGCTCCCGCAGAGCCTCTCTCTTGGCCGCCATCACCTCGTTAGCGAACGAGGCGACGGCGGCCCAACACTCTTCGCTGCCGGCCATGGCCGAGACTACGGCCGACAGCGAGAGGTCCCCACCAACGGTGTTCATGAGGGCCGCCCTTTGTCCGCCCCACGCCTCACACGCTGTCAAGGTGTGGTAGGCGGTGTCAGGGTCGCCGCTGGTGCAGTTTCGGCACCGGGGCTCCGACTCGATCCCCACCACTTCCCACAGGTACTTGGCGAAACAGCCATGACCCGTGAGAAGTTGGGTGAGGTGGTATGTCGGGGCCCCATGACCCCGCTCCACCCACTGACGCAGGACGGGCCGAACGGCCCCCACAAGCAGCGAGCCGCCGCGGGTCGCCCGCAGTCTTTCGGCCCACTCCCGGAAGAGATCATCGCGAGCTGATTGCCTCCAGCGATCGATCTCCTCCGGGGGCGGCCGACCTCCGAGAGCACGCCGCATCAGGGCGCCCTCCTCGTACACCCTCTTGAGGACGCAGGCCTCGAGATCCCAGGGGATGCTACCTGCAATCACGCACGCCGCCTCGTAAGAGACGGTGTGGTACGCCCGAGCAGCCCTCTGCGCGATGGCGCGCTGCGGACGTCGCAGCAACGCAATATTCGCCGGGCAGAGGGCCTCCGCCCATATGGGCGCTCCGTAGAGCGCCTTGGAGCGCACCACTCCGTCATAGAGGCGGCGGCAGACTGACCCTGGGCCTCCGCTGTTGGGCAGCAACCGCGAGAGCATTCCGGCAAATGCCATCAGCTTCGGTGCCAACTGCCGGAAATGCTCCGCGAACCGCCACCGACCGTCGAGAACGAGCCCGAGGTATTTCAGGCTCGTCCCGACAGCGATGGGGATGCCGCCCACCACGATCGACCTGTCTCGAGGCGGCGTCTGCCGAGGCCCGTGGAAGAAGAGGGCCTCGGACTTATCGAGGGCGACTTTAAGGCCGAGCGCCCCGATGCGACGCACTACGTGCGCGACGCCTGCCGTCGCAAGGACGGCGGCGTCCCGAAATGTGGGGGCCCGCGCGGTGACTAGGGTGTCGTCAGCGTAACAAAGTACGCCGACTCCCCGAAGATTAGCACCGCGCAGGACCCAATCGTACCCGACGTTCCACAGGAGCGGCCCGAGGACCGACCCCTGTGGAACGCCACAAGACATGCCCCTGCGGACCACCTCGCCTTGGGCCGGGTAAACTATGACCCGGTCCACGAAGTAGTCCGCAAGGACGCGCCTGAGGTACCACGGGACGTTGTGGTACCTCAACGCCTCAGCAATGGTTTCCCAGGGGAGGGTGTTGAAGGCATTCGCTATGTCCAGCGATACCGCCAACAGCACCTCACCCCTGGTGACTGCTTCGTCGACGCCGTCCCGCAGTCGGGATATAGCGTCGAGGGTTGACCTCCCGCGACGGAAGCCGAACTGGCCGTCGCTCAAGTTGGGCCCCACCCCCTCTAGGTGGCCGACGAGACGCGCAGCGAGCACCCGCTCAAAAAGCTTGCACATCTCGTCGAGCAACACGATGGGGCGGTAGGCCGACGGCGATTCGGCTGGGCGCCCGTGCTTTTTCAGCAGCACGAGCTTGCCGACTTTCCATCGCCGGGGGACCCTCCCCGACGCCAGGCACTCCGACATGAGGGACAGCGTCTCCTCCTCTAGTGCCGGCATGACTGTGGCAATAACCTTCCCGGGGACTCCGTCCGGGCCCGGGGCGCGATTCCTGGACCGAAGTGCCAGTATCGCGGCCCCCAACTCGGCCTCGGACACGGGAGGTATTGCCCCTTCGTCTGCCGGCACCTGACTCGGTGCTGCCATCCGCGGCGGAACCCACTCTCCCCTCGCAGGGAAGAGGGAACTGACCACTCGGTCCAGAAGGCCCGGCTCGAGAGTTCTGGTGAGGGGAGGCGCCCAGGGCCGGAGTTTCTGACTCACGGTCTTGTACGGGCGCCCCCACGGGTCTCGATCCAGGCTCTCGAGCCACTCCCTCCAGGCCTCGTCCTTGGCGGCTTTGATCGCCGAGCTGAGAGCCCGTCGAGCGCCCAGGTACGCGGCATGCAGCTCTTCTTCGCGGGCGAGATCTCTGACGGCCCGCCTTCGGCTGCGGGTGTACTGCCTCTGGGCTGCGTAACTCGCGGTACGCAGCCCGGCTAGGTGGGGCCGCCACCAGTACACCTGCCTCCGGGGCGGGATAGGTCTCGCCCTCTGCATCGCCGCGTCGCAGACGCGAGTCAGCGCTCCAGCGAATCGCTCGCATCTCGCGTCCACGTCCGGGTCGCTATCGACAGCAGCCCATCGCTCGACGATAGCCGCCTCTCGGGCCAGCTCCCGGTCCAGCGTTCCGAGCCGCCACCGCGGACCTTCACCTGCTAGGGGGCGGTTATTTCCACCTACTTCTCGGGCGGCCGATGAGTGAGAGACCACGTCGAACCGTATGTAACGATGGTCCGACGCGGTCTCCACATCCTCAACGACTCGCCAATTGCGAGTGCGGCTAGCCAGGGCAGGGCTAGCAAACGATAGGTCTACTATCGAGCTGCCCTGGGGCCGCACAAGCGTGGGAACCGCCCCCCTGTTGAGCAGCACCAAGCCGCGGGACACCGCCCATTCCTCTAAAATCTCCCCCCGGCCGTCGGTCCTCGGGGATCCCCACGCCCGTGAGTGGGCGTTGAAATCCCCGGCTACCACGACCGGAGTGGGGTGCGCGTCTGCCAGCAGAGCCTCGACCTCCGTGAGCCACTGCTCGAACTCGGCGAGGCTTCTGTTGGGCGAGAAGTACACCCCAATCACTGCTGCAGCGTCGCCCAGCGTGGCGAGGACGCACCCTCGGCCTCTCACTACTCTGTCGAGTTGGTGAGGGCCGGTTCGCTGGGCGACGATGGCCACCAAGCCGTCGTGGTCGCTGACCCAGTTAGGGGCGGTGCGAACGTAGTACGGCTCGGCGACTATCGCCACTGTCGTCTGCCACTGCATCACGGTCTGGACGAGTAAGTCCTGGGCCGTGACGCAGTGGTTGACGTTGGCCTGCAGAATGGAGATCTTGTGAGCCATTAAGTGTGGGCGGTGTCCATTTCCTCCTCGTGTGACGGCGACAGGGTGGTTGAGGTGGTTTTTTGTTCCACCCCCCCTGTCGCTTTGCGTCTCAGCTGGCTCCTTTTCCGGGAGGCTGCCTGGCACTTGGCGGAGCCAAGCCTGTGGCCGGAGTCTGCACCTTCCGCGGCACAGACGGGACACTTTGGCTCCGCAGAGCAGGTGGCCGCCTTATGGCCCTCCTGCCCGCAGCGGAAGCAGAGTGCGCTGCGGTCGACCTTCGCTGCGCACCTGACCCCGACGTGCCCCGGCTCCAGGCAGCGGAAGCACCGCGCCGGCCTTGGCTCCAGGGTGGTCAGCCTGACCGCCGACCACCCAATGACGATGCGGCGGCCGTCCGTCAACTTTTTGGCCGCCGCAACCGGACAGCGCAACCAGGCAGTGCCCTGTCGACCGGGAGGGCGATTTATGTCGCCCACCTTGATGGAGGCGACAGGGCAGCCTCCCTCGGTTGCCAGACGCTCCGCAACCCCCTCCTTCGTCGCCGCATCGCCCAGGCCAGAGACGCGCAGCTCCACGCACCTCTCCGGCCTGGCGACACGGACTTCTTCCCCCAGCACCGTCTGGAGCTTGGCCGCCAGGTTGTCGGCCTTCACGGCCCTGTCGGTGCCACCCACCTCCAGGATCCGACCCCCGGTCACGGCGGTGCGGAACCGGAGGCCGTCAATGCCGAGAGTCTTGAGATCTATTGACCTCTCGGCACTGGCGATCACCTGGGTGTAGGTGACACCCTTCTCCACCGCGCCCGGCTGCAGTGTAAGGCACACTGCAGCGGTCGTCGGGGCGCGGATTCTGCGCCTCGCCTTCGCCTGCTTCGCAGGCTTGGCGGGCGCCTTGGCGCTCGGCGGTGCTGGGGTAGCTTGCGCCTTCTTTGGCCGCGCCGCCACCACGTTCCACGCCTCCTTCACAGGTGGAGGAGCGGTGGCGGGAGCCTGCTGGCGCGGCTGACGGGCGGCTTCGGCCTCCAGCGATGCGGCGCTCTTCTTCTTGGCCTTCTTCTTTTTCCCCTTCAACTCCGCCGCCGGGACCGTCCCAGAGGGGCAGGGACCCGGTTCCTTCTGCCCGTCTGTCACGACGGGCGAGAGGGGCAGAGCCGGAAGAGGGAGGGCAGAAGGCTCAGGCCTCCGGCTGGACTTGGAGGCCCTGGGTTCCGCATCGCGAGCAGCGCCAGCGGCTCTGGCGGCATTCCTCACGTCCGCCTGGAGAGGCGGACGGATACGCTCCTCCGGCAGCAGGCGGTCCTGAATCCCCGCGAATTTCGCCTCTACCATAAAGGCGATTTCTTCGCGGGTCATTGCAGGGGGAGCCGCTTCCGCCTGCCGCTTCAGGGCCTTCATCTCGGCCCGCATGGCGGCGAGCTCTGCCTGAAGATTGGCCACCTCCTCGTTTACTGTGCGGGCCTTGAGTTGGTGGGCGAGCTCCAAAATGGAGCTGCAGGCCACCCGCAAGTCCCGCACATACTGGCCCTTCAGTTTAGAGCTCTTAGAGGCGATGGTTTGCACCACCGCCACCGCCGCCTCGATGCTCCCCGTCAGCTGCTCGGCGCTGACGGGCTCGGAGGTTGAGTCCGACCTCGGTTGTTGTTGAGCGGGAGTCTTGAGGAGGAAAGACTCCCTTTGCTGTCGGACCTCCTCCGCCAGCTCCTTCTCGGCACGGAGCTCGAGCTCCCGCTCCTGAGCCTTGATGAGTTCGGCCTTGGCTTTCGCCAGGCCGACGTACTCGCCCGTCGTCGGAGGGCGTCCTCTTCTTTTGGTCTCGACCGGGCCGGAGCTGTCGTCTTCCGACGCAGGGTTCAGGCGTTTCCGCCACAGCCGGCCCGGCGAAGATGGACGCGAGTCTGCGTCCACCATTGAGGCGTCACTCGACATCGACGATATCGACGAGCCCCTTTCCCTGTTGTATCGCGTCAGGGTAACGCGTGCCTCCTTCGTCACCAGCGGATGTGGTGACAGGGTTCGCAACTCCCCCGCCTTACTCTCCTCACTACTCCTCAACTCCTTCTCATCATCTTTTTGGTTTTGGTTTTTTAAATTTGAATCTGCCATAACATTTCCCACGAGTGGGGGAGAAATAAAAGTCCACCCGGGCAGAGATCCCCCAGTACCCGGGTAAGCGTAGATTTGTTTCCCAACCGAGGGGTCCGCAGGTGCCCCGGCTGGGGGTGTGCTTGCGACTGAACTACCCATCAGCCATGCATCCCCTGGCCACACACCAGAACACGGGATTCGGGGTAATTTTTTATAGAGGTTTTCTTCCTCGCGGTCCGGGCGGTTAAGCCAAGACCCACGTCCTCCGAGATCACGGCTTCCTGAATGTGGCCAGCACCCAGGTCAAACGCCGATCACCAGGAGATTACGCGACGCGGGAGGGCAGCCATCTCTCCCAACTCCAACGGTGGCACAAGTGCCTGCCAGCCCCTGCGCGAGCAGTGGGCCGACCCGTCCCTCGTTCCCTGGCACCGTCTCATCCCCAGTCCCCTCTGCAAAACAGAGGGATACTGGGAGCGACGGCGAGCCCTGAAAAGGGCTGGGATCTCCTCGGCAGCCTGATCTCCGGCGCCGTCTTTCCCTTAGTCGCCTTTTACGACACCCACGGGATGAGATGGGGTGGGGCTATTCTATGCCGGCCCCACACGGCGGAGGTTAGGTTAGGTTAGGTTTTTTTTTTTTTTTTTTTTTTTTTTTTTTTTTTTTTTTTTTTTTTTTTTTTTTTTTTTTTATACAGACTAACCGCCAACATGATTGGCGCCTTTGTTATGCCTAATTCTCTTTATCACACCAGTTCCATCTTGTATGCCTCTCGCACTATTATGCTACATACTTGGTCTTTCTATCATTCATCCTCATTCTTTCTCTTTCGTGGGTGGGACTCCCACTTTACGGATCCTAATCTAAATTACTGCTATCTGTTTCATTACTCTATTGTGATATTTTAGGGGGAAAATAAGGGTGCTAACAATTTTTATTTTGTCGATTTTTCTTATTCTAATTACATGTTATTACAGTTTTTATTATTACTGTTTTTTATTTTTACAGTTTTATTGCTTATTCTAATACAGTTCTTTATCATTACAGTTTTATTGCTTATTCTATTACAGTTTTTATTTTTACAGTTTTATTGCTTATTCTATTTCAGTTTATATCATTACAGTTTTATTACTTATTCTATTACAGTTTTTTGTTGTTACAGTTTTTATTTCTTATTCTATTACAGTTTTTTATCTTATTCTAAATACAGTTTCCTAGTCCACTGCTTACTTATTTGCTAATTATTAATACTATTTATTTATATGCTTACATTTATATATACACAATATATAATAAAACATATTACCTTTAGCTATTTTTGTTACTTTTAATTACTTTCTGTGCTATTGTTTTACAGTACTCTAGGAATCTGTCTCTGCTCTTTCCTTTCATTATTTCCCAAATGTTTTCCTTATTTATTCCCGTTTCAATTTCCATTTCTAAGTTGTATCTATCTAATGCAAATATGGGGCACTCTAGCAAGATATGGGGGACCGTCTGTTCAGTGTTAGGGTCACAGGTACACGATGGGCTCTCCCTACACTTGAAACGATTCAAGTATTGGGCGAACCCGCCGTGTCCTGTAAGGACCTGTGTAATTACGCCTGTTGGTCTCAGTTGTCTTACCACTCGGTTAGCCTCTATGGCGTTCGGAAAAAACATTTTCGTCACGGAGGCAGTCTCGCCAGACACATATCTCCGGTTCCACACATCAAGCGAATCCAAGCGGATTTGACGCTTGATGTATGAAACCGGACACAGGTCATAGTCCGGCCTCCTCCGTGACGACAATGCTGCCTCCTTCGCTAGTTCGTCCGCTCGCTCATTACCCGGGTGTCCCGCGTGTGCCTTGATCCAGAACAAGGAGACATTTTTGTTATAGCTCAAGGCCCTATCTAAATTTTCACGAGTGCGAAACGCCAGCGGATGAAGCGAGGCACCATCCACGACCGCTTGCAATGCCGACCTTGAATCGCTATACAATTCAAAGTGGATATTTTTGCGCTTAAGGATGATTTCTGTTGCTTTGCAAATGGCCAGTAATTCGGCCTGGAAGACAGTGCAGTACGCGGCAAGGCTAAGCTTGAGGTTCTGGACTTCGCCCTCAGAATCCCATAAGGATAGTGCGGCTCCGACCTTTCCCTCAATCTTGCTGCCGTCAGTGTATATTCGCACTGCCTGCACGTTCCGACTGTTCACAAGCTGTTGTTGGTCTTCCAGGCAAGTGAATGTCAGGGCCCTCTGCTTAGCAGGGTGCAATGTCTCTGCAAAACTCACCACACCCTCGATCTCCCGGTCTCCTGGCACAAACCTGGACGACCCTCTCCTCGCTGTGTACATGGCGGCTGCCTCCTGTATACGCAAGTCGAGAGGAAGTATCCCGGACAGTACCAGGGCCGCATTGAGAGAGACAGTGCGGTAAGATTTGCAGAGTTTCTGCGCAAATCCTCGTTGGATGGTGCCTAGCCTCTTCCGTATTCCCAGCTTCCCGACGGCTGGAGCCCAGGCGCATGCCGTGTAAGTTAAAATCGGCTCAATTACTGCGGTATAAATGGTGTTTATAACGTCCACGTTCAGTCCCCAATTGACCTTTGCAGCTCGCGACAGTTGTTTGTAAATGTCCACGGCTTTTTTGCAGACATTGGTCGTGTGCTCGTTAAAGGTAAGTTTGTGGTCAATCGTTAGACCCAATAGCTTTATGCTATTGACCATATTAATATTTACGCCGGCCATATTTAAAAGAGGTGTGTCGTGCTTTAGTTTGTTGGTAATCACCATAGCACATGTCTTGTGAGGTGCGAACCTCAACTTGTTTTTAACACCCCAATCCTGAACATGGGCAAGAGCTGTGTTTGCCATTGCTGACACTTCCATCGCTGTATCACCATCCATGGCCAGCACAATGTCATCCGCAAAAGCCTGGACAAAGTACCCCTTCTTTTCGAGTTCCTGCAGTAGTGGATCCAGCAACAGGTTCCAAAGAATCGGACCACCAATCGACCCCTGGACGCAGCCCTTGGTCGTCTCTTTCGTGCACTCCTCCCCAGCATACCTTACTCTGACCTTTCTGCAGTCGAGGTAGCTATCTAGTAGCCTCCTTGTGTTCACCGGGCATCTTTCCTCAGCTAGTCTGACTTTGATCGCTGGCCACCATGCGCTATCGAAGGCACCCTCTATATCTAACGACACCAGAACAATTAGCTTCTTCAGCCGTAACTTGTCCCGTACGTGTTCTATCAGCGTATAGAGGGCGTCCTCGGTGCTTCTCTGGGGCATAAAGCCGAACTGGCGAGTACTGAACCGCGGTACGAGCTGCCATTTCATTCTTGCTACTATCATCCTCTCCAGGACCTTCCCCAAGACCGGCAGAAGACCTATCGGTCTGTATGACTTGGGGTTCAAGTAATCATCCTTGCCCGGTTTCCTGAGGACTACCACCGTTGCCTCCTTCCAGATGTTCGGGAAGTGTGCCAATTCTAGACACTTATTGTATAGGGCAAGGAAAGCGTCCAGGTCCTGGTAGATAGCCCGACTGCAGATGTCTGCCGTTAAGCCGTCGGCTCCGGGTGCCTTCTTTGGGTTAAATCGTTCCACGGCTGTCTTTAGTTCCATCTGTGTAAACGGTGGGTCATGGCAATCACCATGCTGCCACTCGTTTACCCGACCGGCTGCCTCTCTGGTGAGCCTATGGTCCGTGTTGTCTTCTTCGGTTCTATCCCTCGGGTAGAACGTCTCGGCTAGTAGGGCTGCTGATTCTTTTGGGTTTAGGTGTGCACCATTTCTCATCAGGGTCAGATCTTCTTTTCTTACTTTGGTCCTTCTGATGACTCTGTAGATCCCATCCCAAAGTCCTTCACGATCCTGTTTTTTGCAGAACTCCTTCCAACTGGCAGTTTGGGCATTCTTTGCTTGGCACTCATAGTCTTCTTTTGCTTTCAGGTACTCGTCGACGACCATCGCTCTCCGGACCGGGGCGGCATTGCGGATGCGGTTCTTCAACCTGGCTACTACTTTCTTCTTTGATGCGAGCTCTTTTGACCACCACGGAAAGGTAAGTTTTTCGCTATTTTTAATTCTAGGAATAGTTTCGTTGCATGCTTTTTCTATTAATGTGTTGTATTTGACTATAGCTAATTCTAAATCGTTTTTGTTAGATATTCTGACTATACTTTCTAAATTTATGTTATTCTCGACTTTGAGTTCTACAAGTTTTATTTTAAAATTTTCCCAATTTGCTTTTCTCGTATTAAATTTCCTCGTAGTTCTGATTATGTTAAAACCTTTCTCTCGTTTTTCTTTAATTTCAAAGAAGATGGTATTATGGTCTGAGCTTGTCACTCCCGTGTCAACCCGCCAACCACCCACTCGGTCAAAGAGGTCGAGCGAGCATGCCGTGACGTCCACTCGGCTCTTGTATATGACACCGCCTCTTACCGTATAAAACGTGGGCGTGTCTCCGGTATTAAGTACCTGAAGCTCCAGACCCTCCAGAGTCCCGGACATTTCTTCTCCTCTGGGGTCCTCTACGGTGCTTCCCCACCAGGGACTCTTAGCATTGGCGTCTCCGCCTATAAGCAGTTTTCCTGTGCCCAGCTCCAACTTTATTTTGGTCAGCTGATCCAAGTATGGCCCTATGGGTTTATCTGGCTCAAAGTAGTATGAAACTACGGCGATTTCCCAGGCTTTGGTCCGGATCCCCACCACTACGATGTTATTTGTGGTGAGTTTCGGGTAGGGAATGACGTCCAAGTCATTGTCAAAGACGGCTATTGCTGCCTTTACCCTCCCACTTCCATTAACCTCGCACTGGTAGACTCTCGCACCTCGGTAGCTCTTCATACTTCTAGCCCCCCCCACGTACGGCTCCTGGATCAGTGCCCATGCGATTTCTCGCTCTCTGGCCTCTAAAAAGAGTTCGGTGGTTGCCAGTTCCTTCCTTTGTAGGTTGGCCTGGGCTACTGCATATCTTCCGGTTGGGGTGCTTACCCTGCCAGTTTCGCCCTTAGCAATATGCTACTCTTGATCTGGCTAGCATGTCCCATCTCCGGCGTACTGGGCATTC